>OX336388.2:829982132-830601299 GCA_946902985.2 Meconema thalassinum
GCCGGTGGAATATTTCGCACATCCGCCATCTTGTGGTTATGTAAACAATTGAACCAAGTTAGATGTCGGTGTATTACAATGCGTATTAACATATACTGTACCAAGTTTTATTGCGTTTGGTTGGTTAAATCGCGAGAAACGTCTATTTAAAAGTCGCAAATTCGCGTGGCCGCCATGTTGGTTTTGTAGTTACCAGTTTTTCAAAAGTCACATGGGTGAACTTCTAGTAGTTCCCTTTATCACCATACAAAATGTCAGAGTAATATCGGGAATAGTTTCGGAGATATTGAATGCTGGTGAAATATTTCGCACAGCCGCCATGTTGGATTGGTGAGACGTAACAAAATTTGAAAGGCACGGTCGGGGTCGCCCGGAATAGTGCTATGAACTTACTGAGTTTCATTGAAATCTCTCCAGCCGTTTAGAAGTTATTAGGGGACACACACACACACACACTTCTCACACACCACGCATGCACACACGGACAGAAGGTGATCTCATAAGCCTATTTTTTCAAAAATGAAAATAGGCTAAAAATATGAAATTTCCTAAACATCCGAATCTTAATAATTACTATTCTTTGAACATGTTGCAGTGGGAGCAAATTAAGATACAGTTAGTTGGTGACCACATTTGGTCGAGCTACGTCTAATTTATGGAGCCAATAGCTTTCAGCTCCTTTAACACTGGGTTAATGGGTGGATAGCCGCATTCGATCTCCGGACTTCCAGCTACACTTAGCAGTTACGGTGCACGGTTATGCTGCGGGGAACTCAAGAGAGAGAGAACATGACAACAAGAAATTGTCCCCTGACATACGAACACGATCATACTGGGGCACGCCCCGGAGCGGTAAAGAGGTTCCCAACCTGTTAGCGACAGCGTACCACTTGAAATTTCAGAAATTCCGGCGTACCAACAGTCCTATATTTTCATAAACTTAGTCTACAGTATATTTACTGTCGGAAAAGTGTCCAAAGGCTTGTTATATTTTAATTAAATTACTGAGAATTTCATGCACTTGTATTTCGATTTATCACCCCTTTATCAAGACAACAATAATAATCCCTCCCTATATTATTCTGCTAAGATCTCATTCCAGTTTTGTACCGAAAATATCGTCCCATTAACACCAACCTACACATATGGGGTACCTACAGGTTCAGCATAACCCAATGCGTAAGCGAAACGCACTCACTTACTCTTTAAATGCCTCACAATTAAATAAATACCTTAAAACATGTATATTTACAATGAAATAATGAAAGAATGCAACACGGTAACCATGGTAACAGAATCTCACAGGTCCATCTATTTCTGTAAGACGCAATTCAATTCCAATTATTACATTACTGTGAAAGTTTCCAGACGGTTATAAGGTTATTACTGAACCAAATTAAGCTGTAAAATTCGTCAATTCATACAGTATAATGCGCTTAAGGGGGTCAAGGGGCACTCTAGATTTTTTCACGCAATTTTCACGTGTGGGTGTGGTACGAAAGGTCTTTTTCACCCGACTATAAAGGGTCTCCGAAAACCACATTTAAAGGCCCTTAAATTAACAATGTCTGTGATATTCCCAGAAAACTAACTTCGCTCTGATATACCTATGAAGTAATGACAAACCCCTAACCACTGCACCAGTAGCTGAATTGATAAAGTCTGATTATTCATACCAAGGATAAATCAGTCATAGCATTCATGATTGAGATTTTGCTTAGTGTACTCTTTACAACTAGAATATTCGCGGGCGAAGCCGCAACGGGTAATGCTAGTATAATATAATAGCCTATATTATAAAGATTCTTTTTTCAATTTTTTCTTGCTAATTTTTAAGGATATATGTATATTAAAAACATTCGTATAATAAAGGGAAAAAATAAAACGATTATTGCAAACTACTGTTGTATTTATTACTCATAGGTCTAAAATAATACAACTTTGTATCTTTAATACAAACTAAGCCAAAACTATCATCAACATCATCCAAAATCTACTTTTAGTGCGAAACCCTCTGTTGTTGTTGTTGTTGTTGTTGTTGTTGTTGTTTGCCTGTGATTAAAATATCAAAATCAGGAGTAATTGAACTTGACTTCTCTCTTAAGTCCTCTTCAACACTAATTCTGTTTTTATGTTTATTTTTTATGTTAAAAATGCAGAAAATCCCCTCTCACACAAGTAACTTAAAAGCAAATGACATTAAAAATAGCAGAGCTTGACGGTAGAAACTTGGGTACTCGGTTTTACATCCGATCCAGAAGTTAATCAAACATTTTTCTTAAAAACTGCCTTTCATGGAACTATCTTCTGTTAGATCGATAAAACTTTCTTTTAATTCCAACTCATTTGGTGAGGTTCCCGAAAAAGGATTTCTGATCCAGTCAAATTTGGAATAATCTACGAAGTATTTATTATAAATTTCTTGAAGGGCTTCCGAGTGAACAATGATATCAGCAACCACATCTGGCATTGGAGATATTGAATATTCTTCAAAATTGGTGATAAAGTAGGAAATTCAGGTAAATTCTCCTCCTGTACTTGTGAACCACCAGAAACGTTCCCGCGTACCACCGGCTGGGAGCCCCTGTCTTAAATTAGAGGGAGGATGCTACTTTAAGCAAAACTGTAAAACTGTTAAACACGGCAGCGCGCACGTTCTCGTGTCGCTTATCTTGTCGCGGCACATTTCTTAGAGAATAAAGCAGATAGACTCAGGTCTCAGAGTCCATGCCGGGCAGATAAGTAGCTTACACCGGGATTACGAGATTAGGTGACGCAGGTCACTGTCTCAGTCGGCTACATCAACGTTTCGTCTCGACCATAGTCAATGCACACAGCAGTTTATTTCCAAACGCATAGGTACATATCTTAAAATACTCTTAAATAGTCATGATTTACCCTGGTTGAAACAAAATCTCTCCAGCTATATTTATAAGCCATAAAGACTTTTGATTTGAGTGATAAACACAGTTATCTTGGGAAATGCCATAACTATTATTGGTTGGTTGGTTGGTTCCTCAGTTTAGGGGCTGCGACATCGCGGTCATGTAGCCCCGTGTACTTTGGGTGTGTGTAGAATCTGTCTGACAGCCGGTGTTAATTGTAATGGCTGTAATAATGCGTGTTGTCTGTGACTGCAGACAATTAATTTTTTCAAGTTGTTCCTACTGTTACGTGCCACCGCCCTAGTGACACTTTTGTTAACTGGATTACGGTGGGTTGCAGCACAACACAGATTGTTCTCTTAAAGAAATAATTAACTTTATTGCGGCCAGAAAGATACACTACTCATCAGCAAAAACAAATAATTAGAACCTTACTCCAGTTTCCTCAAGTCTCTTCCTTGAGCGCTCTTGCCCCTTTCACTTGTCAACAAACCACAGAAGTTAAACCGTCTTAATGAGTCCGGTGGCCTTGACAGAAGCTACCTGCACCTCTTCCTCATGTACACAAACTACAGTTACTTACGATAACCTGCTACACGCTGGTTTGCTGTCCACAAGCTGGGGAAACAATGTCACTGGATTTCGTAACTCGCACGGGACTTCGTCACCACACTTCTGTCGCTCAGTGAAATCACACTCGCTCAAAAACACTGTCCTCAAAAACTCGGTCCCCTCACTGTTGAGGCCGCTTATATAGCAGGCTGGTGACTCAATGAATTCTAGAACCGTAAAGGACACACGGCATCACGAGATTTCCTTCACTGGCTGGGTCACGAATATTCTGGACCATCCCTTTCACTTCGCAGCCCGTTGCGTAACGCGCACGTGATACACTGAGGCAGAGCACACACAGCCCGGGGCAGCTGTGACTCAACGCGGCGAGGCGACAAAACAAACTCACAGCCGAAACACCACCCCCTTCCTAAAAGGCTTATCGTCCCGATCAATCATTGGTCCGTCTGTGTCCCTCCGTAGGCTGCCAGGTGATCTTGATGCACGATCTTCATCTTCGCTCTCGGGCTCCGCTGGATCCCGTAGACGATATCGTTGATCCGTTTCACGACTCGGTACGGGCCCTCCCAAGACTTCTGCAGTTTGGATGACAGACCTTCCTTCTGTAATGGGTTGAAGAGCCAGACCAGGTCGTCCTGGTGGAATCCGCCAGCATCCGTCTGTTGGTCGTATCGGGTCTTCATTCGGTCGGTCTGTCTCGATCCGCAGCGTCCTGCTCGCGAACGTGTGCACGTCCTCCAGTTGGTCGACCAGTTCTTGACAATACTGGCTTACCGGGACCGGATCATTTCCAGGTCGGCCGAAGGCAAGATCGACAGGTAGACGGAGCTCCCTCCCAAACATGGCCCGGGCTGGTGTGCACCCGGTGGCTTCATGCACGGCGGCGCGGTAGGCCAGGAGAAATAGTGGAAGATGTTTGTCCCAATCCCTCTGGTGCTCGCTGACGACTACTCGGAGATTGTTCTCGATGGTGCGATTGAATCGCTCTACCATCCCGTCGGACTGAGGGTGTAGCGGCGTTGTCCTTGTCTTCCGGATTCCCAGCAGCTGGCATAGATTCTGGAACACCTGCGACTCGAAGTTCCTCCCTTGGTCGGAGTGCAGCTCCAGGGGTACTCCGTACCGGCTGACGAATTCCTTCACCAGGGTCTCTGCGATCGTCGCGGCTTCTTGGTTAGGGAGCGCATACGCCTCCGGCCATTTGGTGAAGTAGTCGCTGACGACCAATATGTAGCGGTTCCCTGCTGGTTATGTGAAGAACAGCCCAAGTTCGTTCTCATAAACGGGAGAAAGCATCAGGCAATGCCTGGACAAAATAACTACTGTGAAAGAAGCTATTAGACTGAATATTTTGGGCTAGGGGAGTGCGGCCTGGTTCCTTATACTCAACTTTAAGTTTAAATTTAACACTGAACATTTAAGCATTAATATAATATAAACTTTATTTGTTGTTTGACACAAGTGATAAATTCTATACATTACTGGAAACCCTTTGGGTTTAAAAATTAGTAGGTTGGCACAACTTGGTGCTATTTACAAGAGTTCATTTTAAAGACACACTATTTTGAAAACAATTGCACTTGCAAGCAATATTAAAACCATTAAAACATAAGATTATTGATAAAAATAGAGAATAAAAGAACGTAACTTATCTTCCGTTGCTATTCATGCTGACTAGAGAGGTTCATTGCTGCAGGTCGGCCGTGGCCAGAGCTTGCTGGTTTGCTGTTGTAGTTTATAGTTTACGAACACTATACTTTGTGATTTCGATGTCCAGCATCTCGAAATAAAGTATCGGCTTGAAGAAAGGTTCTTCTTTAGAACCAAAGTTCACTGAAGAGCGAAAGTAACAAGCAAGCTTTCATCTTGCGTAGCGGTGAGAACTGTGATCTGAGCCTGGCAACAGCTCATCTAGTTGTGGCTTTGATGCGTAGTAATCTCCAGCGTAGCGGTGTGACGTGCTGAGTACACCGTCTTATGTTGAAGCATGCCGTTAGGTATTTGCCCCATGGAACGAAGCTTTGGAAGACTCCATGAAGTGATGCGGTACTGTCGTGCTGGATCTGACGTGCTGGATCTGACTCTTGAAGAGGAGAACCGCTTCTTAAATAGGGCGTAGAACAATCGAGAAATCAGCACTGGCTGGCGGCGACTGATTGGCTAAAGCGGAGATGTGACGACAGTCCTTCACGTAGCGGCTAGGCGAGAAGCACACTTGGCAGTAGTGAACTTGTGGCTCGGAGAGTCAACATCTATGAACAAGCTGAGGTATGTGTCTTAGAAATTTTGTTTGTTACGAGTAATCACTCGAGAATTACATTATATATTATAAACATAAATGTGATTAAATACATTAATAGTTCGGTGGTCTCAAAGCATTTGACCGACAAATGCGGCATAAGAAAACAACACACATTAAAAACATCACGAAAGTGATCATGCTCCGAGACACCCGAAAGAAAACAATCAAAGAATCATCTGGAAAAAACATGAACAACAATGAAAGAGGATGACACTAAGCCTCAACAGGCAAAATAGCAACCATAGAAATTGGTCTAGTATAGACTCCCTTACTAGTGAGAACATCTACAACTCTCACATGATTATCACGACCCAAATGGCAGTGAGTTACCCTACCAATATTCCATACGAGGGGGGGACTTGGATCTCGCAAAAGAACCATATCTCCCACTCGCACATCAGGCCGGGAAAGCCGCCACCTCTCTCTCCTGTTAAGTGAGCCGAGATACTCCAGCTTCCAACGGCGCCAAAAGGAGTTTCGCAAAGATTCTAACTTTCTCCAGAAAATAGGCAACCCGAGATCACAGCGTCGACTCAGCAAAGGAGGCGTAGAAGCTAAAGAACAGCCTATTAAAAATGACCAGGTGTTAAGGGAAGAAGATCCTTAGGATCGTTAGACAAAGGCGTGAGCGGCCTAGAATTTACGATACCCTCAACCTGAATAATTAAAGAATTGAATTCCTCATAGGAAAGGATGGCTGAACCAAGGGTTTTCTTTAGCTGTCTCTTCGTGAGCTTTATGCAAGATTCCCAACGACCACCATGATGGGGGGCGTAAGGGGGAGTGAAATGCCATTTGAATCCCTTAGCATGAGAAAAATTAGAAAACTGTTCCTTAGCAGAAGGGGAGGTAAGCGCAGTTTTCCAAAGATCAAAAGTACTAACAAAAATTTTTGCGTTATCTGAGAAAACCTCGGAGGGAACACCCCTTCTAGCGGCAAATCTAGAAAAGGCTGCTATAAAATAAGGAGTAGAAGCACTTATAACCAACTCAAGGTGAATGGCTCCTGTCACCATGCACACAAATAAAGAAATATAAAGTTTACCTAACAACTTTCGCTTAGATAAAGGGGAATTAACTTGATAGACATAAGGCCCAGCATAATCGATACCCGTAAGGGCGAAAGGCTTACTAGGTTCGGAACGAAAATATGGCAAGTTACCCATAATTTGCGTGATTGGCGGGGGCTTAGATTTGAAACAAGGTATACATTTCCGAATAACAGAAGAAACTTCATGAACACCGTTAATGAGCCAATATTGCTCGCGAATTAAACAAAGCAAAGTGCGGGTGCCAGCGTGCAAATTCTGATAATGAAATTTCTTTACGATGAGAGTAGTAATAGGATGTCTAGAAGGGAGAATAATGGGATGTTTTTTCTCATCTGAGTAACTAGAATATTCTAGCCTGCCCCCCACTCTTATTAATCCATCTTGGTCCAAAAAAGGGGTGAGAGATAACAACCTACTAGACTTTGGTAAAGCTTTTTTGCTTAAAAGCGTCTGATACTCAAGAAAGAATACTTCTTGTTGCATAAGAAACAAGATTCTACGAGTAGCAAATTCCAATTCCATTTTAGTGAGAAAGGGTTGCGGTTTCACAGGCTGATCAAGAACAAGAAATTTCCATCGAAATAAATATGCTACCACACGAATTAATTTATTAAATGAAGAGTAACGCTGAAAAAGACTAGTAGCAATAGAAGTTAGAAAAAGGGAAGCGGTAGCAATGCGAGCATCAGGAACATCTTCTGCGAGCGGATTAGATGAACGAGGCCAACAAGAGAAATCCTGACTGAGCCACGCCGGACCATTCCAGTATAATTTAAAAGAAATTAATTTCTTGGGCAAGCAGCCACGTGAAATTATATCAGCGGGGTTTTCCTTCCCCGGAACATGATTCCATTGGTCAAAATGAGACAACTCTTGTATTTTAGAAACGCGATTAGCCACAAAAGTGGTCCAATGTGAAGAAGGTTTTGAAAGCCAAGCTAACACGATGGAAGAATCACTCCAAAACCATGTGCTCGAAAATTTCAAATTTAAACTGATTTTTAATTTACTGGCTAATTCCACAGCCATTACAGCAGAACATAATTCCAATCTAGGCAAAGATATGGATTTGAGTGGGGCTACCTTTGATTTTGCACAAATTAAATTGGAAAATCCGGGTAAAGTATTGGAAGGGCGGCCTACTAAGTAGGCGCAGCAACCATATGCCTTTTCATAACTATCTGCAAATATGTGCAAATCGAAATACTGACATGAAAGGTCCGAAATTAAAGTGCGAGGAATAGAAATTTGAGAAAGATCTAACAAACTCTTGCGGTATTTCAACCACTCATCCAAAAGGGGGGAGGGTACCTGTTCATCCCAACCAATTTTCAATAACCAAAGTTTTTGCAAGAAAATTTTTGCAGTAATAACCACCGGAGCAATGTACTGCAATGGATCAAAAACTTTTGCTATTTCTGATAATAATTGCCTTTTCGTTCGAGGGTGAAACTCAGATAAGTGTACCTGATAGGAAAAGGTATCTGAAGAAGGAGACCAAAAAACACCCAAGGTTTTAATAGCTGATTCCTCAGTAGGAAGCGCAACACATTTATCAACAGGAGTTACTTGTGAAAAGTTAGATAAAAATTCGGTTGAGTTCGAGTTCCACTTATGAAGGGTAAACCCACCACCGGAAAGAAGAGAGTTTAAATCTTCACAGACACGAAGTGCTTCAGAAATACTAGAAAAGGAATACAGAAAATCATCTACATAAAATGCAGTTTTCAAAACTTCAGAAGCTAGAGGATGAAAAAGATGACCATCTTGTTCGGCCAACATGTGAAGAGATCGTATTGCGAGAAACGCAGACGGCTTAAGACCGTATGTCACTGTTCTTAAACGAAATATTTTTATAGGTTTTGCATTGTCATCTCGCCACAAAATTCTTTGCAAATCACGTTGTTCTGAATTTACTAGAATTTGCCTATACATTTGCTTGATGTCAGCAAGAACAGCAATGGGGAATAGACGAAAGTTAAGTAAAACTGAAGTAAGATCTGTCTGAATAGCGGGTCCAGAATGCAGAGTGTCATTGAGAGAAACACCATTAGCATCTGGAGATGACCCATTAAAAACTACTCTTATCTGTTCTCGGGTGGAAGAATTTTTCCAAACCGGATGATGATTAAGATATACTATTTCTTTAGGAGGATTACTAATTTCTTCAGATTTTGGAACTACTTCCATGTGATTCGCTGATTCGTATTCTTCCATGAAGGAAGTATACTGAGTTTTTAAGAGAGCATCCTTTTTAAAGCGATTTTCAATTGCGAATAAAGCTTTAAGAGCTCTGGAATGTGATTCTGTAATAACAGGGGGGTTAAAAAAGCGAGGAAGAGTAACCACGAATCTGCCTTCAGTAGTGCGAACAGTGGTTTCTACGTAGTGTGTTTCACAGATCTCATTATTGCGAGAATGAGGTGAGGTAACTTGAATATCCTCAATGTCCCAGAACTTAATTAATTCTTGATTTAAATCAGCACCCACAAAATAACAATGAGATTTTTGTTGAACTGGGTTGCGGTATATTTGCCCAGTGGCAATCCAACAAAAATCAGTTCTACGAAAGAAAACATCACGGGCAACTTTAACCTTTTCTGGATGTAAACATTGCCAAAAAATGCTGGCACTTAAAAGAATTTCTACAGATGAAGCTCTGTTGAAATTCGGATCTGCAAGTTGCAAATGATGCGGAATATTCCAACCCTGGACTTGAAAAGAAGTAATGGGGGTGTCATTACCTATGGAATTGATAATTAAAAAATCTAAATTTAAATGAATGCCGAGATTATTGGAATCTTTTACATCCACTTTAGCATAACTCAGAGATTGCGATTTGGAACCATTAATTCCTGTAACTTCTATAGAAGTAGGGCATATTTGTAGACCTAACTTGCGAACTAGCGATTCACTGATAAAATTGTTAGTTGCAGCATTATCTAACAATCCCCTTACAGAAACCCATTTTCCGTGAACATTCTTCACTAGAATTTGGACAGTGGACAATAAAACTTGAGTTTTACTGAACGAAATAGAGCTTTGAGTAAAAGACTGAGCGTTATTCGGCGAAGTCTCAGAATTAGATTTAGCGGATGAACTATTGGTTGCTGATGACCGCGATCTTTCATGTCTATGCAGGAGAGTATGATGCTTTGCTTTACAGTGAAAACATAACCGTTCAGAATGACAATTGCTTATCATATGTGTCCCTGATAGGCAATTAAAGCAGTGCTTGTGGGTGGTAATTAATTTGCGTCTTTCATCCCCAGATAAAGATTTAAATTGAGCGCACTGGTACAAGTTATGCGGTTGTTGACACAAAACACAAGCTTGTGCTTGATTGGAAGACCGAATATTTGTAGAAAAGGCATGTGACCTTAGCACTCTATGAGTGGGGCTGATGTCCTTACTATTAGAGGGAGGTTTGAAGGTAGAGCTACTCTTTTGGCTGGCTACAGCAGAGAGAATTTGGCATTTCGCCTTTAAGAATTTAATAATAGCTTCATAGGTACACAATGAATGTTGCGACAGATCTGCTTCCCAATCTTTTAAAGTTTTAGTGTCTAATTTAACAGAAATAAGATGAATCAAAAATAGATCCCAATGGTCAACTGGTTGGTCCAAATTTGCAAGCGCACGAATATGAAGTTCTGCAGCATCGATCAAATTACGAAGCGAGGCAAGATTATCAGCTTGAACCATAGGTAAATTGAATAAACCCTGTATATGACGTTGAGTTTTTAAACGAGTGTTCCCAAACCGATCTCTGAGAAGTGCCAAAGCTACTTCATAATTTTCATTTGTCAACGTAAGCTCTTGGATGAGTTTGAGTGCGTTGCCTTGCAAGGACAAACGCAAATAATGAAACTTCTGTATTGAAGGAAGAGAATCGTTTTCGTGAATCAATGAATTGAATAATTCAAAAAATGGTTCCCATGTAGCTTCATCTCCGGTAAATTTAGGTAATTCTATTTTCGGTAATATAACACGGGAAGGAAAAGAAGAAGATTCTGAAGGAGTTTTCTCCTGCTTTTCCCGCAATGTTAAACTTCTTAAAAGCTGCTTTGCGTCTGCAAACCCCTTATAATATAAATTTTCAACCTCAGCGCGGTCACTTTGCTGGTCGGGATATTGTGTCTCAATATTACTTTGGATCTCGTCATACTTTTCAAAGGCCTGTTCATAATCTTTCAGTCTTTGAGAAATTATGTCACTATTACGTTCTTTTTCCGTGAGCTCATATAGAAAAGTGCGAAAACGCGTGAGTTTGCCCTTGACCGAAGCCCTCGCATTAATGAGTTTTTCGTCCATTGGCATTGTGAAAGTTTGTTGTGAAAGTACTCACGACTTCCCTGTGAACTCGTACAACAGCCTGCCAGAAGAGAGAGAAAGCAGCCCTTCCAACGGTTAAATGTGGAACTTGTTTTTGTGTTTCCTCTTCCAGTGCCAAACATGAACTCCGAGCTGAAACTTTCCAAAAGAATTAGAAATCACAATTTTTGAACAATTTATACACTTAATGTTCAGTATGAGAGAAAAATTTTGTTAATTAGTTTAAATATTAATTTCAGAGAAAGGTTCAATCTACAGACTTGCTTCAACAAATGTTTACAAAACGCACTCCCGGTTATCGGCTCCATTTGGTTATGTGAAGAACAGCCCAAGTTCGTTCTCATAAACGGGAGAAAGCATCAGGCAATGCCTGGACAAAATAACTACTGTGAAAGAAGCTATTAGACTGAATATTTTGGGCTAGGGGAGTGCGGCCTGGTTCCTTATACTCAACTTTAAGTTTAAATTTAACACTGAACATTTAAGCATTAATATAATATAAACTTTATTTGTTGTTTGACACAAGTGATAAATTCTATACATTTCTGGAAACCCTTTGGGTTTAAAAATTAGTAGGTTGGCACAACTTGGTGCTATTTACAAGAGTTCATTTTAAAGACACACTATTTTGAAAACAATTGCACTTGCAAGCAATATTAAAACCATTAAAACATAAGATTATTGATAAAAATAGAGAATAAAAGAACGTAACTTATCTTCCGTTGCTATTCATGCTGACTAGAGAGGTTCATTGCTGCAGGTCGGCCGTGGCCAGAGCTTGCTGGTTTGCTGTTGCAGTTTATAGTTTACGAACACTATACTTTGTGATTTCGATGTCCAGCATCTCGAAATAAAGTATCGGCTTGAAGAAAGGTTCTTCTTTAGAACCAAAGTTCACTGAAGAGCGAAAGTAACAAGCAAGCTTTCATCTTGCGTAGCGGTGAGAACTGTGATCTGAGCCTGGCAACAGCTCATCTAGTTGTGGCTTTGATGCGTAGTAATCTCCAGCGTAGCGGTGTGACGTGCTGAGTACACCGTCTTATGTTGAAGCATGCCGTTAGGTATTTGCCCCATGGAACGAAGCTTTGGAAGACTCCATGAAGTGATGCGGTACTGTCGTGCTGGATCTGACGTGCTGGATCTGACTCTTGAAGAGGAGAACCGCTTCTTAAATAGGGCGTAGAACAATCGAGAAATCAGCACTGGCTGGCGGCGACTGATTGGCTAAAACGGAGATGTGACGACAGTCCTTCACGTAGCGGCTAGGCGAGAAGCACACTTGGCAGTAGTGAACTTGTGGCTCGGAGAGTCAACATCTATGAACAAGCTGAGGTATGTGTCTTAGAAATTTTGTTTGTTACGAGTAATCACTCGAGAATTACATTATATATTATAAACATAAATGTGATTAAATACATTAATAGTTCGGTGGTCTCAAAGCATTTGACCGACAAATGCGGCATAAGAAAACAACACACATTAAAAACATCACGAAAGTGATCACCTGCCTCGCTTAACGTGAATGGCCCAGCGACATCGATGGCCACTCTCTCCATGGGGCCGCCCACGTTGTAGGTCTTCAGTGGACCCCGTCGTCTTCGTCCTGGGCCCTTGCTGGCTGCGCAATCGTGGCACCTCGCGCAGTGGTTCTCCACGTCAGTTCGGCATCCGATCCAGTAGAACCGCTCTCTCAGCTTCTCCAGGGTCTTCTTTATCCCTAGGTGTCCACCAGATGATCCTCCATGGACTTCCTTCAGGACTTCCTCCGTCATAGCCTTTGGAACAACGACTTGCTCCCGAGGTGTCTTCCCGTCGGTGCTCTCCCAGGTACGGCAGATGAGGCCATCCCTTACAACCAGCGAGTCCCACTGCGCCCAGTAGGACTTAAACTTTGGGCTGCAGTCACTCACAATGTTCCACCCGGGTCTGGGGACACAGGCCCTCTTCCATTCGGCTATCAGTCCCAGGTCATCATCTTCCGCTTGCGCCCACGTGAAAGATTCGCGGCTCCAGTTCCCTTGAAGTTCCACGGTAGTCCTTCGGCACTGTATCCCGGTGTTCTCCTCCCTTCTGGTACAGAAGGTGCAGTCTTCGGGGCACGGTCTTCGTGACAGGGCGTCGGCGTTAGAATGCAGTTGGCCTTTCCTGTGCTGGATCTCAAAGTTGTACTGTTGAAGCCTCTCTAACCACCGCGCGAGTTGCCCTCGGGCTGCTTGAAGTTCAGGAGCCACCGCAGGGATGCATGGTCGGTCCTGATGAGAAATTCTTGTCCGTACAGGTACTTGTGGAAGTGTTCAATGGTCTTCACGATGGCGAGCAGCTCCTTCCTGGTGACGCAGTAGTTCCTCTCTGGCTTTGACAAGGCTTTGCTGAAGTAGGTCACTACTCTCTCCTCGCCGTCCACTATTTGCGACAGGATTGCCCCTATGCCAAAGTCGCTGGCATCGGTATCGACGATGAACCTTGTTCCAGGTCTGGGGTAGGCCAGAATAGGCGCGGTGCACAGAGCCTGCTTGAGTTGTTCGAAAGCACTGTGGCATTCTACTGTCCACGTGAAGAGTTGGTCCTTCTCAGTCAGTCGATGTAGTGGTTTGGCGATGTCGGCGAATCCTCTCACGAAGCGACGGTAATAAGTGCAGAGTCCCAGAAAGCTTCGTATTTGAGACTTGTCCTTCGGAACTGGCCAATCCCTCACAGCTGCGGTCTTCTCTGGGTCGGTGCGCACCACTTCCTCGGAGACGATATGCCCAAGGTACTGGACCTGCTTCTGGAGGAGCTGACACTTCTTAGGGCTCAACTTCAGCTGGGCAGCCCGTAGCTTCATCAAGATCTCCTTCAGGTTGCTGTAGTGCTCCTCGAAGATTCTCCCCAGAACGATGACATCGTCTAGGTAGACCAGGCAGGTCTTCCAGTGTAGTCCCCTCAGAATGGACTCCATTAGCCTTTCGAAGGTCGCAGGGGCGTTGCACAGACCGAATGGCATGACGGTGAACTGCCAGAGCCCGCTTCCCACAGAGAACGCAGTTTTCTCGCGGTCCCTAGGGTGGACCTCCACCTGCCAGTAGCCACTCTTCAAATCCAAGGTGGAGAACCATCTTGACCCTGATATGGTGTCCAGGGTGTCGTCGATCCGGGGTAGAGGGTAGCTGTCCTTTTTCGTGACGTCATTCACCCACCTGTAATCCACGCAGAACCTGGTGGAACCGTCCTTCTTCTTCACTAGCACGACCGGAGAACTCCAAGGACTATGTGATGGCTGGATCACTCCTTGCTCCTTCATCTCTTCTACCATCCGGTCGACTTCAGCTTGCTTGGCGAGCGGGACATGTCGGAATGGGGCCCTAATCGGTGCGCTACCCCCAACGTCGATTCTGTGCTGGACCAAGCATGTCCTACCGAAGTCTTTGCTCCCCACGGAGAAGACATCGTGGATTTCGTGTAGCAGGTCCTGAAGTTGGCGTGATTGTTCCTCGTCTAAATGGTCCTGGGATCCTTGGTACAGCTTCTGTAGTTCTTCTGGCAGGGCGCGTCTTCTTCGGTTGTCCGTATGCAGGTGTCCGTCCGTCGTGTCTGTGATGCGGGCAATCCAGGTAACGGGCTCGCAGACTCCTAGGTTGGTGACCCGGTGAACCGTAATATCGTAGTCGTTCAGGTTGGACAGGCGGACGTACGGCCGAGGCGTCGTGTTGATGAGAGTCTTGGTAACTAGCAATCCTTTCGTCTGGATGTCCTCATATTTTGGCTCGATGACAGCCGCCACTCCCTCAGCTGTTCCCTCGACAATTAGGGCAGCGCTGACTTCCGTCCTGGCGGGAACGATGACGTCCTTTCTCAGCCTTATTCGTCGTGCGGCGACGGCCTCGTGTGCTGGTTGAAAAGCAAGTTCCTCACTTCTAAAGTGCAGAGTGTTGGTACTCAGATCCAAGATGATGTTGTTCTGGTCCAGGAAGTCCAATCCGATGATCACTTCATTTGATACGTCAGCCACAAGCACTGGATGCCTTATCGCCCGTCGACCAATGACGAACTCCAGTGATGCTTCGCCATGTACCGGTGCAGTCTCTCCAGTCGCGGTTATTATTTGGAGGTTCCTTTGTGTGGGTTGCACTCTCCACCTCGGGATCACGGTGGGATTAACGATGGTCCTCGACGCTCCCGTGTCGATCAACATGGGCTAGCTCACTCCGTTGATGACTCCGTCGACCATCAGGCTGCTATTGTCCCTCCGTAACTTCGTCACACGAACTTGGACTGCCGGGGCTTGACGACTGTCACAAGCCAACCTTTGCCCCCCAAGGCTGGCTAATACTCGTTTCCCTGGGCCGCTCGGTTTTCAGAAGACTGATTTCCCATCGGATACCCTCGGCGGCGGCGATCACCGCAGTCCTTGCTCAGGTGGCCTTTCTTACCGCAGGTTCAGCAGGTCGGCAATCCTCTTCCGGGCCGCCTCTCCGGTTGTCTTCCAGCGGTGTTGTTGCTGGTGGCGCCGCGACTATCGAAGAAACGGCTTAGCGCCTCCATCAATTCGTCGGCCAGGGGCTTGGTCTCGTTGGTTTTTGCTGGTTCGTCGACGTCCACTTGACGCACCCGCGCGTGCATTCTGGATGCCTGTTTTGCCGTCTCGTACTCAAGTGCGTGGCTCAGCGCATCTGCCAGGGTCTTATTGCGCGCGAGTCGCAGCGCCTGTTGAGTGTCCGAGTCCCGTAGCCCGTCGGTGAAGGTCTGCGTCGCTATCTGTTCCAGAAAGTCGACCGGCGCTGTTGGGTAGGCGAGCCTTACGAGGCGTGCGATGTCCATCTCGAACTCCTGCAGGGTTTCCGCGTTCTTTTGTACCCGGGTCCGGAGCTGCATCTGATAGGCCTGCTGAAGATGGCTATCTCTATACCGGGACTCCATATGGGCGATTAGTGAAGCGTAGTCCTGGGATCCAGTCGGGATGGCCTGAAGGACGTTAAGAGCGTCCCCCCTGAGCGCTATAATGAGAGCTCTTGCCGTTTCCGTGTTGTTCCAGTTGTTTATGGAACAGGCTGCCTCGAACTGACGTAAATAGGTGCTCCACGGGACCTTTCCGTCGAAGGTTGGGGGTGTCACTCTGCTATGTCCCGTTCCTGATATTCCCGGTGTACCTGTGGGCGGGCGTCGGCGCAGCTCGGCAACTTCCTCTCGAAGAGCGTTAAATCTCGCTTCCATCCCCGTCGGCGGGCGTTGGTTCAGCTCAGCAATTTCCTTTTTTAAAGCGTTGAATTTCTCTTCCACCCCCGTCAGTGGGCGTTGGCGCAGTTCGTCAACTTCCTCTTGTAGAGCGTTGAATCTCGCTTCCATCCCCGTCGGCGGGTGTTGGCTCAGCTCAACAATTTCCTTTTTTAAAGCGTTGAATTTCTCTTCTATCCCCGTCAGTGGGCGTTGGCGCAGTTCGGCAACTTCCTCTTGTAAGGCGTCGAACTTCTTTTCCACTGCTGCGACTTCCTCACGTAGGCCCTGTTCTAATTTCCTTTGGCACTCCTCTAGTTTCGTCAGCAGACCCTCTTCCAGATTTTTCTGGCCATCCAGAAATTTGGCGGTTAGGTCCTCTGTTAACTTATTCTGGCCGTCCTTCAGGTCCTCTGCTAACTTATTCTGGCCGTCCTTCAGGTCCTCTGCTAACGTCTTCTGGCCGTCCTCCATCTTGGTTTCCATGCCGCTTAACTTTTCTTGCAATGTTGCCAATTGCGCTTCCATTTTAGATGCTTGTCTTGTAAAGGGCATGCACTCACAGGAAAATTTAAAAAAAAAATGACCTGCTCGGGTTTTGAAACCAGGACCGTCAGGTGTTGTGCTTGTGTTTGAGTTCGTAATCCCGCTTCTGACACCAGTTGTTACGTGCCACCCCCCTAGTGACACTTTTGTTAACTGGATTACGGTGGGTTGCAGCACAACACAGATTGTTCTTTTAAAGAAATAATTAACTTTATTGCGGCCAGGAAGATACACTACTCATCAGCAAATACAAGTAATTAGAACCTTACTCCAGTTTCCCCAAGTCTCTTCCTTGAGCGCACTTGCCCCTTTCACTTGTCAACAAACCACAGAAGTTAAACCGTCTTAATGAGTCCGGTGGCCTTGACAGAAGCTACCTGCACCTCTTCCTCATGTACACAAACTACAGTTACTTACGATAACCTGCTACACGCTGTTTCGCTGTCCACAAGCTGGGGAAACAATGTCACTGGATTTCATAACTCGCACGGCACTTCGTCACCACACTTCTGTCGCTCAGTGAAATCACACTCGCTCAAAAACACTGTCCTCAAAAACTCGGTCCCCTCACTGTTGAGGCCGCTTATATAGCAGGCTGGTGACTCAATGAATTCTAGAACCGTCCAGGACACACGGCATCACGAGATTTCCTTCACTGGCTGGGTCACGAATATTCTGGACCATCCCTTTCACTTCGCAGCCCGTTGCGTAACGCGCACGTAATACACTGAGGCAGAGCACACACAGCCCGGGGCAGCTGTGACTCAACGCGGCGAGGCGACAAAACAAACTCACAGCCGTAACACTACTTTTGCTACCAAATGCTACCGTCCACGACACCTAGCTGCACACGTGGCTACTAAATGCCAATGCAGTCAGCACCTGGTGGCGAACGTTGGAACTAATATAGCGTTATGAAACTAACCTACAAAGTTTAGCTTCCACAAGTGTAGTTAGTGGAAGGATCTTTTTCATGCCATAAATCTATGACATGGGACCACCGGCTTTACTTCCCCTCCGAAGGAAGGCATACTGAGGGATTTTTAACTCTCTTAAAAAGTGAAACTTGGACTATTGGTGCAGTAGAAAAGAGGAGAATTGAAGCGTTTGAAATGTGGTGTTACAGAAGAATGATGAAGATCAAATGGGTAGATAGGGTTACAAACGAAGATGTATTAAGACTAGTGGGAGAGGAGAGATGTTTCTGGCGACTGCTAATGAAGAGAAAAGATAGGTTGGTCGGACACATACTAAGACACCCAGGAATAGCAAGCTTAGTTATGGAAGGAAGGGTCGAGGACAAGAACTGTAGGGGTAGACTAAGGTTAGAATATGTTAAACAGATTGCCTCGGACGTAGGGTGTGGTAGCTATGTAGAGATGAAACGATTAGCTCAGGACAGGGAGGTGTGGAGAGCTGCATCAAACCAGTCAAAAGACTGACGCAAACAACAACAACAACAAAATCCGTCGACTTCGGCCGGGTTTGAACCCGCGACCTTGGGCATAGAAGTTCAGCATGCTACTAACTATTATATTCCGAGTATGTGAAATCAAGGAATTTTTAATCAGAAGTGACCAGTCTCTGAATTAATTTATTGTTTCAGTCAAGTCGCCTCCGTAGCGTAGCGGTCAGCATGGTTAGCTGCCGCCCCGGAGGTCCTGGGATCGATTCCCGGCTCTGCCACGAAATTTGAAAAGTGGTATGAGGACTGGAACGGGGTCTACTCAGCGTCGGGTGGTCCAAATGAGTAGAGGGGGTTCGTTTCCCACCTCGGCCATCCTCGAAGTGGTTTTCTGTGGTTTCCCACTTCGTCTTCGGGCAAATGCCGGGGTGGTACTGTCCCCGATAATCCGGATAGTAGGCTGTCAGATATCCGTCCCCTCAATCGGATTGCCAATGATCACACGCACCGGCACTGCTACATCAATGAAAATGGCACTGACAGATACTATCGAGATTAGAGCACAGCAGTTAACAAGAAATTATTGCGGAACACACCAAAATATACGGGGGTTCATACTTACCTTTACTTACCTATTCAAATTAATCTCGGGTATGGGTTGCCAACTGGATCACTTAAAGTATGCCCTCACAATAACCTCCACCATGATATTTAAAATGAACCAAGACGAAAATAAGAACTTGAAACTGTACAATAATTTATTTCACATAAAGGAATAATTTAACAAAAATTGAACAACAAAATAATCGTGGCAATCAGAAGCCATTGTCAATATAATCATGTCCTCCTGTAGGACTTGTAAAGTTAGCATACAAATTTTCATCTTTCTCCAGCTTAAAAGAACGTAATAATCATAATACACTTGGAATGGATAAGGGAGTTGGGACGAGACATATAGCAATTGTTTTCCTTTTAATAAACATCACACTTTTATTTATAACCGCAAGGCTGCTATGTAGGCGACCTTGGCCTCTAACAACCAGTTGTCTGGCCAGCTGAGATCCACCCTACATCATGTCGCATGCCTACATCGTCAAATGGACTCACCTGTCCAGCCAACGTTAGCATCTGCTAGTTACATCAGAGCCTAGCTCCGTTTCAAAACACTTTAAATGTCCTCAACTCAACTCAAATATTATCACGCAAATCTTTTAAATGCTCCAATCACATGTCACTGGATTACTCTGATAATCCCAAAACTTGTTTAATTACATAATCCAAATGTTTAATAAGCGTTGTTTAGAGTATAATGACAAAACGCTTAATGTTAATAACAAAAGCTCATTAATTGTTTATAACAATTTAAATTGTTTATAATATTGTCAAACGACAATTGAAAAATTTATACACGCCTCTATTAATTCCTTTTCGTTTCAGGTTATAATTAAAGATATTTACATAATTATTTACAATATTAAATATTATTTGTTTGTTTTAGAAATACATTAAACCACACGTTTATCCGGTTGATAATTACTTAAATCGGGTTAATATAATCGACCAATGAAGGTTAGTTATATTTAAGATTTCAAATTCAGGCTTAATAAGGTTTAATAATTATTATTATTATTATTATTATTTGTGACGGTAACCTCCATTCAAAATCGTTATCTCAAATTAATTAAGCACTCTTGTTAATTATAACAGTAACTTCACATGATTAATTTTCAAAGGACCTGGACAATACACTCAGCGGAAAATACTTCGCTCAAACGCACAAAACTGCACAAAAATAGGCCCAGAATTCATCATATATCTCAATATATATGGCATCAAAATCTTCCACAATACATACAAAAAACCTCCACTTACAAATTCAATAACTTCATTCTTATTACTGTGGGAACCTGCTTCACTTATTCAAGGGCATTATTCATCAGCGACTTTTACACGTCCACTGAACTAACGATTATACATCCATAGTTCCTCTTTAAAAATTCTTATGTTCATTAATTGTTTCAAAACTGTTACTATATTTAACCTTCGTGGGTTTCATTCATGAATCGATATGAAGTAAAAATTTGCCAATCACAAATAAATTTAATAGCAAATACGATTAGACACACCTTCCTGGTCTATCAAAATTGAGATTAATATCTTCAAAGTATCGTAGTATAAAAATACTATCTTCAATCAAAGTTCATCTAAACTGCATAAATAATCGAATAGAATCCAATTAGACTGTGGAATGCAAACATTATTGTTCCAATCTAGAATTGAGAAAAACTCCTATCAAGTGTTCATTACTATAGTGTATTCAATAAATTGTAATCAAAGTTCATATTTCATAAAATTGTCTATAATGCAATGGTATTTCATAATTGACGATAAATGTCTATGTTGCAATCATGTTCATCAAACGACTAGTATTTCCAAGATCGTCGATACAGTAATAGATTTTAACGCTCTAAAATCTTTTAATTATTCTTCTTTCTTGATGATGACAGAAAATTGGTCAAAGTAATTTACTGAATAGAATTACTTTAATAAAATGACACGCTGTCTGAATTCAAATTTGCCATAGAAAATCATTAACTTTACAGTCAAATCGTGACTACAAAAACATGCAAATTACTGAAAGAATCTAATATATCAGTCTCAACTGATCCAAAATTATTTAAATATGCCAATGACATAACAATGTCATAATAAATCGAAGAAAACGGCATAAATCATCAACTTGTACTGAGTACAAAAAAATATCAAGCAAGAATATGGGGCAAATATATGGGACAGAAAATATGAAAAAAATGGTTGCTCAGACATCGCTAAATGGCTCAAATAAAACAAGAAACGTTCACGACTACCTTATCTGTTGATTGAAGTTCCAGAGGAAAATTTCCAAAGAAGACTGCTGATGGTTCCATTTCACCAACGTAAAGATGAGCTCCGACCTCGACCCTGGAACCAGCGCCCTCGGAGAATAGAACTGCTTCCTCCTCCGGAAATTGCACTGCTCCATGTAGACGATAGACATCCTTCTGGCAAAACTCTTCTTTGTGAGCCGGGTCCACCCTGGCCTCTCTTGAAAGTTCCCTGAAGTTCTGGCAAAACTCTTCTTTGTGAGCCGGGTCCACCCTGGCCTCTCTTGATAGTTCCCTGAAGTTCTGGTAGAAATCCGCCATGAATTTTATTGCAGTTATTTCCGTAGAAATATTCATAATTATAGAGTATGAATATATTTCCACTGCCATTTGATATAATTCAGCGTTGGACTACGATGCATGAGTGTAGTTGGATGTTCACTACATGCTCGCTTTTGTAGAATGGCGATTAGCGAAGTTCCATGCTGCTATTTCACTCCATTGATATATGTCCCAATTGCATTAAAGTCCTTAGCCTTCCATCTCCATTTCCGTTATAATAGTTGAAAGAACTGCCATATTATACTGTTCCATATTAGAATGTAGCGTTGTATCACCAAATGCAATATTCAGTATCACAATTGCAATACACGTGTCAGCCGTAGCGTAGAATGTGGTGTTATAAAAGTGCTTCTCAGGTGGCGAGAAAATCACTTTTGTCTGCCGTCTTAAAATGCCAATATCTTCCAAATTATAATCGTAAAAATGTTCAACTTTACTACACACTTTAATACTGTAATTCACAATAGATTTAGCATATAGGCATTAGCTAACTCTTGATGTATATTCTTGTAGACTCGTTAATGTGTGCGTTTCAACTTCGCCTAGTTTCAATCACCGTAAAATGGTACTGCTGCACTGCTCCGTGCTCGTTCGATGCGGTGGGCTTTACCACGCGCTAATAACGACTTGCTTCACTGAATCACTCGAAAACGACTATAAGACACCAGAAATATGATCAATATGAGATATCTATGAGATATGAGCGCTTCTCACTGCTGTGCAAGGCCTTTTATCAACTTCTTAAGGGGCGTATCCATCCCTTCCATAGCTTGTTCCTCCGTCATCGCTAGAAGTTCTAACTTTGGCTACACTTGACGGATTTTCAAATTTCAAAAACTCAACATTAATTTCTTCAAAATTCCAAATCAATGCCATAACTGAAAATAGATTTCCACAATTCTGCATTCAAAAAGTAATTAAATATGGTAGTTTCAGTAATCTCCGTCTCCCTCCAAACTATCGTTCATTGGTTCGAGCCTCTCCTCCAATCACGTAACTTCTTCCTCAGCACAATTCCTCGTTTCCCTGCGACTGCGTCGTAAATCTCAGATCTTTCTCGAACAAAATCATGACGTCACCAAGAATCTCAACTCAAGCAGCCTACTTGCATGAAGTCTGCGTCATCCGTGCCTACGTCATGAATATCCACGTCACAACTATGACAGCCATAACTTAATTCATATTTGCCAATACAGCCACCGTGGTCTCAATATAATTCAATTTACGGGGGCAGTACCTTCTTCAAGGCCACGGCCGCCTCCTTCCCTCTTCCTTGCCTATCCATCCTGACCATCCATTACCTCCCCTCATGAGGCCCCTGTTCGCTTTGCAGGTGAGGCCGCCTGTGCGAGGTGCCAATCACACCTCACCAGTTGTATCCACTCCGATTATATGTTCCCAGCTCTAGGACACTGCCCGTCGAGGCGGTGGTGGTGAGTTCCCTCGCTGAGTCCGTGGGTTCCACCAACTTGGAGGGTAAACGACTAAGAAAAAAAAAGAAGAACGTTTCAGTCAAAGAATCTACGGTACATTGAAAGTGTTGGTACATTCGCACGAACGGATTCTCGAAACATCGAACAGTTCCTTCCATTCCACCAATTCCACAACAATTCAAGGAATGGGAATCTCAGAAAAGGTTAACGAAAGACTCATGACATTTCCTTCATGACTTCTGAGTTTTCCACGCACGGTCGGTAGAATGGAAGGAGGCCCAGGACGAATATAATAGCCTGCCGTAAGCGTTCAAAGCTCCGCCTAACGAGCAGAAAAATCCACTCCGAATAAGATGATGATGATGATAATTGTTGTTTTAAGGGGCCTAACATCTAGGTTATCGGCCCCGTCCGAATAAGAGCAGCCTATTGTCGACCAAAACATTATGTGCACTCGAGTTTGAAGTTTGTTTGTGAAGTAACCAATAGACCTACATACAATCCAATAACATCATCATTTTCGTCGCTCTATTTTACGTTAGTTCATGTAGGTTTGGAATTTTTAATTTATATTTTAATATTTTTTTATCGCAGTTGGAACACAAAAAGTGCCCGTTTTTAAGCGTGTTTCAACCATGCGTCACTTTTAAGCATTAGTTTCTCAAAACCCCGTCATCAGATCGAATCCAAATTTTAACACAATATACAGTGGAATGTTGTATAACTGGTTTATTAATTTCAAAATTTTGTGTGTTCAAGAACGAAAGTTATCATTTTTGTAAGGTAACTTTTTCTCGGCTTGGAGTGGTTGGAAAATTGCGTTCATGGTCGCATTGTAATTCTTATATATCAAAATGTCATGCTGTATGACTGTGAAATACGTAAATGAATCCACTTATTTTATATTGGTTTGTATTTGTACGGGATGAAATGGCATGGTTCAGCAGCTAGCCGATGCGGGGAAAGCTGTACAGTGTTGCCGAGATGGAGCATAACCACGCGTCATGGCGCGCCTCGCTCGGAATTGCATGGGCAGCTGGCTTCCTTCGCTTTTTAAAATTAACTTGTGATTAACTTCCTTAAATCAAGTAAATGTTATTAAGAGGTCGTGAAAAGCATTTCCCATCAGATTTTCTCATGAGATTTCCGAGTCACTCTTTCGTATTCCACCAACTAAGCCCATTGCTTGGTATGAGGTGGAGTTAAAAAACGGTACACTGGCTTGGAGTACTAGGCCTACGTACAGTATAAATGTTGTACCAAGTTCTGCAATCAAAGTCGCTGACCGGTACCATATCCTGTTCGCCTGCAGTAAATATCAACAAGCAATAGCCACACTGTACAAAAAAAAAAAAAAGTCTTCAGGAACTGTGTAAGGGCAAGGCAGAAGTATCTGTTCGGATTCTGATATCAACATTTGAGTGTGCATCAGTGTGCGTGTGATGTTAATTCGTTAGTGTTCTCAGCCGCAAGTGATTCTGAACATTCTTCTTTTTTGTCGTGTGGTCTCTTGAGAAGACGAGTGCAGGTCTTTCTAGTGGGCGAACTGCGCGCCGGGATGAGAGATGGAATGGATGAAGATGAATGAAACTGGGTAAGAATGTGGAAGGAAGCGGCCGTGGCCTGTCAGAAGGTACCGTCCCAGCATTTACCTGGTGTTGAATATGGGGGAAACCACGGAAAACCATTTCAAGGACGGCCAACGGTGGGGCTCAAACCCACGCGTCTACCAATTCAGCAGAGAGCTTGGCCCCATGTTATTTAGCGAGCGTAGCCACCGCTTTCGGTATTCTGAACAATGATAAACAATGAAACTGTTGGTTGGTTCCTCAGTGTAGGGGCTGCGACAACGCGGTCATTTAGCCCCGTGTACTTTGGGTGTGTGTAGAATCTGTCTGATAACCGGTGTTAATTGTGATGGCTGTATTAGTGTGTGTTATCTGTTCTTGATTGAAGTAAGGACTGCAGACATTCAATTTTCAAGTAGTCCCTACTTTTGCTACCAAATGCCACCGTCAACGACAACTAGTTATGAACTTGTTACTAGATGCCACTGCAGTCGGCTTCTGGCGACGAACTTTGGAACCTAAGAGCGTTAGTCAAATTTAACCTATAATTTAGCTTCACACAAGTGTAATTAGTGGAAGGTTCTTTATCAACCCATAAATCTATGACATGGGACCGTTGGCTTTCCTTCCCCTCCGAAGGAAGGCATACTGAGGGATTTTTAACGCTCTTAAAAAATCCGACGATTTCGGCCGGATTTGAACCCGCGACCTTGGGCTTAGAAGCTCAGCATGCTACCAACTACGCCACCCGATGAAACTGTGTCAAACTTTGCAGCTCTCCCAGATTTTTACATAAGTTTGTTTGTTCTCCTATGCCTTAAGTAGTCTACTTGAATCCTGCACCATCTTTGGATTTTGCTGGCTGCTTAGACAACGTGGCCTAGTGCAATGAATGTATTTTTTTTAGTTCTACAATCGTACGATGTTATTTCCTAGATAAGACGCCACTCAAACGACCTTTTTACACCTGCATTCCGGCGCGGCTGATACCATTTACTTAATCAAGAACTGATAAACTTCTTATCTGACTTATGTTTCCAAGAAGAGGTCCCGGAAAGCCGTTGAAACAGAAGGACACTCCCTTACCACAGCTTATAATTATGCGAATTAATACTAATACTAGCATTACCCGTCGCGGCTTCGCCCGCGAATATTCTAGTTGTAAGGAGTACACTTAGCAAAATCTCAATCATGAATGATATGACTGATTTATCCTTGGTATGAATAATCAGACTTTATCAAGTCAGCTACTGGTGCAGTGGTTAGGGGTTTGTCATTCCTTCATAGGTAGTCTATATTAGAGCGAAGTTAGTTTTCTGAGAATATCACAGACACTGTTAATTTAAGGGCCTTTAAATGTGGTTTTCGGAGACCCTTTGTAGTCGGGTGAAAAAGACTTTCGTACCGCACTCACACGAGAAAATTGCGTGAAAAAATTCTAGAGTGCCTCTTGACCCCTTAAGCGCATTATACTATATGTATTGATGAATTTTACAGCCTAATTTGGTTCAGTGATAACCTTATAACCGTCTGGAAACTTTCACAGTAATGTAATAATTGGAATTGCATTGCGTCTTACAGAAATAGATGGGCATGTGAGATTCTGTTACCATGGTTACCGTGTTGCATTCTTTCATTATTTCATTGTAAATATACACGTTTTAAGGTATTTATTTAATTGTGAGGCATTTAAAGAGTAAGTGAGTGCGTTTCGCTTACGCATTGGGTTATGCTGAACCTGTAGGTACCCCATATGTGTAGGTTGGTGTTAATGGGACCTTATTTTCGGTACAAAACTGGAATGGGACCTCAGCAAAATAATATAGGGAGGGATACTAATGTAACAGGCATAGTACGGTACCGGTAGGGACCGAACCACCATACGTCACCAAAGCGCTGACAGAATCCAGAGGCTGTTAGTGTGTCTCACAATCAATCTGATTCAGCACAAGGTTTCATTTCTGATTCCATAATTTTGTTTTGGTCAGTCCTCGACAATGAAAAGGTTTATAAATTAATATTCTATAGGTAAATTTTATTGTACTGATGATTAAGGGAAGATGACCGACATCACCGTACGGAAAACGGGCCCTCCGGGAATAATTCCATACAAATGTAGGAATATTGTCTTCATTTTGACCTCACGCGCGTTTTTATTGAACCCCCCAGGGGCTCACATTTGGTGGGACATTGGTTGGCGACCACGGGACCCCAGCTGAGTCCGCCATTGCTTCCACTTACTTGTGCCGGGCTCCTCTCCGTCTTCTTTCCTGTCGACCTCCCTTGGTCAACTCTTGTTCTTTTCCGACCCCCACGGTATTAGGGTATCCGAGGCCTAAGGAGTCTTTCACTTTCCCGCCTTAATTAGCCCTTGTCTCATCTTTCCTAATCCCTCATTCTTCTAGGGATCAGCCGTTTTTTTCTTTTCATTATAACTTAGTTCCTTTTCTCTTTACGATCCCCGCCCTGTTTTTCTGAATTGGCTCCCCGTGTCTCTAAATTGCATTTTGTAAGTATTTTGAACCGAAACTACATTTTGTGCGTGTTTTTCAATCTAAATTCCTTTTGAGTATTTTCCTTCTAAATTACCTTTTGTAAGTATTTACACTCTACATTTTGAGAGTCTTTTCAATCTGAATTCCATTTTGTAAGTATTTTCATTCCAGGTTAAATTTTCGTTATGGTTTCAATTTCATTGTCATTTTCGCTATCACCCAGACCATTAGGGGCAGATAACCTAGATGTTAGGCCTCTTAAAACAACAATTATCATCATCATCATAGTTTTTATTGAACGCTGTTGCTGTAAGCGTAAGTGTAGGTGCACCCACTAAGAGTGGCTAATCGAGCCGGCGGGTTCAACTCGGGAAGGGTTTCTAAATACGCAACCTGTGCCTCCGCGGTGACAGCCAAGAATGCTAGCCACTACGCGGACAATAAGATCCTGAATGCTGACTAATTAGCATGCTGGGCTTGTCGCTGGAATGTTAACATGGGCCGTGTGGGGCTTATTAGAGCACGGGCACGAACATCGTGTCCATGGTCCTCCATTACAGCTCCTAACCTACCAGAACACGAGCGTATCACAGCATTGTTCGTGATAGGAGGACGGCAACGCACGGCAATTAAACCTGAAACATACGCATCGTATACCTAACGTAGCACGGACTCTTATCACTTCAGTTGGCCAGCGCGAGGCCAAGAGTTTAGTGCTACACTGTGGAGCTCACGAGTCGAGTAAGTAGAGTGCGTGCTAGCTTCATGTTTGTTTGTTGACGTACTACTATATTGTTGTATTGTAAACACGTGTATATTAGTACATTATGCAACGAGCCTATAAAGGCAATAATTAAGACACGAGTGTGTTTATAATTTCCATACGAGTGTCTTAATTACCATTATAGGCGAGTTGCACATGACTGTTTATGTTCGACGATAATTATTATAACTATTTTATGTTCGAACATAAATATTCATAAATATCTGTAGAGATGTCACCAGTTTTATGTACTGAACAGAGCGCATGCGACGCAGAGAATGTCTTGTATTTGACCATGGCCTCCTCGATTACCCTACTATGACACTAGGCCAGGCAGTGAAATTTAAATTAGAAGGCCGTGGAACTCAGTGCATCTAATTATCTAATTGGTCAAACAACTGTTTCTTGAGCTCTGATTGGTGGAAGAAACTGTTTCATAATGAAAAATTGTGTTATAATGAACCTCATTATAGTGCAGTTTTCTGACATATACGGTAATAGTCAGGATCGGACATAAAAAATTCCTCTCGGCACGCCGGAAGGCGGAGGTAGATTTCACCGGGCAAACTAGGGGATAGGCTATAATAGGCAAAATATGCAGGTTTTCGTAGGAGGATCAGACCTCATTTATTGCGAGAAAGTATTTTACAATTGGAGGTTAGTTAACATTTTTTTTTCGTCTTTCTATGCATACTTTTAACATTTTACTGAGGCGGCTTCGGTGGCGTAGTTGGTAGCATGCTGAGCTTCTATGCCCAAGATAGCGGGTTCAAACCCGGCCGAAGCCGTCGGATTTTTAAGAGCGTTAAAAATCCCTCAGTATGCCTTCCTTCGGAGGGGAAGTAAAGCCGGCGGTCCCATGTCATAGATTTATGGCATGTTAAAGATCTTTCCACTAATTACACCTGTGTGAAACTAAATTGGATAGGTTAAGAATATAAACAACGCTCTTAGGTTGCTACGTTCGTTGCCAAGAGCCGACTGCGGTGGCGTCTAGTAGCTAGTTCTGAACTAGGCCTAGTAGTCGTTGACGGTGGCGTTTGGCGGCAAAAGTAGGAACTATTTGAAAATTCAAAGTTGCAGTCCCTACCTGAATTAAAAAACAGATACACACACTAATACAGTCATCACAATTAACACCGGTTATCAGACATATTCTACACACACCCAAAGTACACGGGGCTACATGACCGCGTTGTCGCAGCCCCTAAACTAAGGAACCAACCAACCAACATTTTACTGTCTTATGGGGATGGTAACCTTCTTGTCATTTGGGGTTAATTTTTATACTTGTGATCACACTGTCCTTATGCAAGGTTTGGAACTAATGTGTAACTATCTAACAGTCTGTTACTTCTTCACGCAAAATTTTATCTCCCGCAGAGATGTTGGTTGGTTCCTCAGTTTAGGGGCTGCGACAAGGTGGTCATGTAACCCCGTGTACATTGGGTGTGTGTAGAATCTGTCTGATAAACGGTGTTATTTGTGATGACTGTATTAGTCTGTAATTCAGGTAAGGTCTGCAGACGGTCAATTTTAAGTAGTAGTACCTAATTTTGTACCAAATTCTAACGTCAACGACACCTAGCTGTGAACTTGGCTGCTAGATGCCACCGCAACCTGCAACTTGCAACGAACGTTGTAACTTCTTCTCCGAAGGAAAGCATGCTGACGGATTTTTAGCGCTCTTAGAAAATCCGGCGACTTTGGCCGGCTTTGAACCAGCACCTTGGGCATAGAAGTTCAGCATGCTACCAGTTAGCCGCTTCCCTCATAGTCAGATGGAACAAGAAGTTCCGTGACGAACTAAAGAGCCTACTTTTCTTAAAATTAAGATTCATGCCATAGATTAATCTACAGTACATGAACCTATCTAGAATAATGACGAAATTAAGTGGGTAATATCGAAATGTCTTAATTAGTTCGAAATAAGGTAGCCTATACTAGGCATAATGTAGCCTAATAGAGCAATACAGTTGGCAGCTCTGGTGACTGAATATATTCTTACTTCCATCTCCTAAGGTACAGAATACAAAATGTGGTTGAAGTCCAAAGGACGTTACATGGATTTAGACATTGGATCTATTAGTACACGTAAAAGCATGTTGGCAACAATGTCATGCGAGTGCTGGTCAGAAATAATCTGAAATATTATATATTTTTGTGCCAATTTTGGATGAAATCCATTTGTTGGTATAGAAGTTACATGTATTTAAAAATTGGTCCAATCAGCAGGCTTAGAATCATGTTGGTAGAACTGACGTATATAAGTTACTCCAAATTAATGTAAAATGTCGGGTAATTTACGTGTGCATAGTTTAAAGCTGTCGGCTTGCATACTTTCTGATATATTTGGATACAAAATAGAGAGCAATTATTAACAGTTGGCAGCCCTGGTGGCTCTTAAGAATAAACTCAGTCATATATGTTTATGTACACATATTACATACAAAATTTGGTTGAAATCCAATTGATAGTGTAGAAGTTATATGCATTTAAAAATTGGACTTATCAGAAGGCTTAAAATTATTTTGGCAACGCTGTCATGTATGGCCACCTGGAAATTAAACTGAAATAGTATTATCTACATATGTGCCAATTTTAGAATAGCTCCCATGTATACCTTCCAAGCTATCCAACATGGAGCTGAAATTTCTAGTGCGTTTTTTTAGCAGTTGGTAGCACTGGCATTTTTTTCAAATATGGGCCTGATATATTCCGGTATACATCTTTACTCATACTAAATTTGGTTTCGATTTCTGCAGCCGTTTAGGAGTTGATAGGGGGGAGACACACACACACAGCCAGACAGAAGGACAGACACATTTTCCCGGATATATCTTATAAGTCTACTTGTTCCTCATTTTTGAAAAGTGTGAAAAGTAGGCTAGTTGGTAGCATGCTGAGCTTCTATGCCCAAGATAGCGGGTTCAAACCCGGCCGAAGCCGTCGGATTTTTTAAGAGCGTTAAAAATCCCTCAGTATGCCTTCCTTCGGAGGGGAAGTAAAGCCGGCGGTCCCATGTCATAGATTTATGGCATGTTAAAGATCTTTCCACTAATTACACCTGTGTGAAACTAAATTGGATAGGTTAAGAATGTAAACAACGCTCTTAGGTTGCTATGTTCGTTGCCAAGAGCCGACTGCGGTGGCGTCTAGTAGCTAGTTCTGAACTAGGCCTAGTAGTCGTTGACGGTGGCGTTTGGCGGCAAAAGTAGGAACTATTTGAAAATTCAAAGTTGCAGTCCCTACTTGAATTAAAAAAACAGATACACACACTAATACAGTCATCACAATTAACACCGGTTATCAGACAAATTCTACACACACCCAAAGTACACGGGGCTACATGACCGCGTTGTCGCAGCCCCTAAACTAAGGAACCAACCAACCAACCAAAAGTAGGCTAGAAATGAATGTGATCTCGTCAATGGCGTTGTCTTGGCAACGTCTGATAGATCATCCCTTATCAATTTAAAAGCGTTGTTATGGTAACCTCTGATGGCACTTGGCATTTTTTAAAATTCCGAAATCATTTTTCTCATCCCTTGGCGTAATGGTGGGTCATATCAAAAATTCTTTCAGACAAACGTTTTAGGTAATTATTAGGGGAATATTTTCCATTTTGTACGGTTTTGATATTGTGCCTATTAAGAGAGATATGATTAATGTTTCCCGAAAAACCCACTTTTTTCCACCCCTTTGGTCAATGGTTGGTGCTATCAAAAAACGTATTTGACATAAATTTTTGGCACTTATCCGACACATATTATGAACTTTGAATGGATTCGATATTTCACGTATTAAGAGAGTTATAGCGAAATTTCACTTTTTCGAAAAAAGCCCCCCATTTTCACCCCCTTCCACCGATTTTTCCCATTAACGAACTCGACCGAGATTTCATAGGGATACATATTATGTAAAAAATTCAAAGTGATTGGTGCAAAATTACGGCAGTTATTGTGTCCACAAGAAACTGATATATATATATATATATAGATAGATAGATACATATATACATAAATTATATATAAACTTTTGAACTGACGGTGGTTTTGGGGTCTGGGGGATGTGAAACGCGAAGATATGTCGAAATTTTCCGGAAGTCGAAACATGGTACCCATTGCAATAGTTAACTTTCTAATGAAATCTACCTAAAATGTTTATAATAGTTATCGTCGTACATAAACAGTCGTATGCAACTCGCCTATAATGGTAATTAAGACACTCGTATGGAAATTATAAAACTCCTACGCTCGTTTTATAAACATACTCGTGTCTTAATTATTGACATTATAGGCTCGTTGCATAATGTACTATTATAATCATTTCTAATTAAGGAATTCATAATATTAAACCTTCCAACACAAAACGGAAGCCACCGTTGTAAGTTACGAATACAACCAAGTCGAACTACTACAATCCTGTCGTGGCAATTTAAAATTAACTAAATTACTTAATTATTTAGTAGAGCCTCCGTGGCTTAGGCGGCAGCACGCCGGCCTCTCACCGCTGGGTCCGTGGTTCAAATCCCGGTCACTCCATGTGAGATCTGTGCTGGACAAAACGGAGGCAGACAGGTTTTTCTCCGGGTACTCCGGTTTTCCCTGTCACAATTTCATTCCAGCAACACTCTCCACTATCATTTCATTTCATCTGTCATTCATTTAATCATTGCCCCAGAGGAGTGCGACAGGCTTCGGCAGCCGGCACACTTCATGTCCTCGCCGCTAGATGGGGGCTTCATTCATTCCATTCCTGACCCGGTCGGAGACTGGAAGCAGGCTGTGGATTTTCATTTTTTTCACTTATTATTTAGTGAAAATTTTAATCTTAACACAGTGATCAGGATCTGATGATGACCACTCGAGGGACGAAACGCTTAATCCTAAATTGCCCATTTAAGGGTGATAGTTAACTAATACATGTAATATTTTCCAGGAGTGTGTTTACATATTTATAACTTGTACCCCACCAATTCATTGGGCACAATCGTGTTGACCGACTGAAAAGCAGCAAAAGACAATTTGTAGTCTATAGGCAACACTAGAAGATGAATAGCTTCAAATTTCCACATTATACTCATCAGAAACCCTGATCACTGGAGGCAGATCACTTCACTAAAAATGTAGAAAAACTAGAAATGAAAAACTTACAGAAAATCTTTGGCCCAGTGAGCATAGAGGACACGAGTCATACCAACATTCCGTGGACGCTAATACTAAACGACGATTGACATTTTATGGACATTACCAAATAATGGATGGTTCCTGAGTTTAGGGGCTGCGACAACGTGGTCATGTAGAGGCGCGGATTCAAGGGGTGGGGGGGGGGGGGGGGAGGGGTCACGGGGTCATGACACCCCCAAACGGAGACCAAATTTTTTTGCAAACTCACAAAACGAAAACACAATAACCAGACAAATTAAACTTAACGAATTTTGACTGTAAAACAGTTTTCTTTTCATTTATTCAATACTGAAAATATCTTTATTGCAATTATTATGTTCTGTTACAACTGTACATATTTACAACTTCATACCTGTTATATAAAAACGATTATTTATATAACAAAATCAACTCGTCTATTTTGTTTAGCAAACCTTGTGATTACCGAATCGATGTCTATAGTGATGTCACGGTGAATGTGCAGCAATGCACGGATAGGAATTTGGGGCTTTTTTCGCACCAAACAAAATTGCCGACGTCCAAACTGCAAGCTTGGTTGGCAATTTAAGCTGTGATTTTCTCCCTTTGTCGGTACCAACTCGACTTGCCGAAACTGTTACGTACCTTGATACTTTTTTCGAAACTCGATGTAAAAGTCGCAAAACACGCCGTTGCACAATTTGTACGAATATTTTTGGTGCGCTAAACGCATCGAATTTCTATCCATGTAGCTTGCAAAATAATTGGTCTGGTTTTGTACGTTTGGTTATTTTGTGATTGGGTTGTTAGTGATACCATTTTTCTTAACAATTTCGATTCTGTGAACCCCCCCCCCCCCCCAAACTCTAGATCCGCGCCTGGTCATGTAGCCCCGTGTACTTTTGGGTGTATGTAGATTTTTTCTGATAACCGGTGTTAATTGTGATGGCTATATTAGTGTGTGTATCTGTTTTTAATTCAAGTAAGGACTGCAGACATGCAATCTTCAAATACTTCCTACTTTTGCTACCAAACGCCACCGTCAACGACAACTAGTTCTGAACTTGGTTATTAGATGCCAACGCAGTCGGCTCCTGGTGACGAACGTTGTAACCTAAGAGCGTTAGTCAAATCTAACCTATAATTTAGCTTCACACGAATGTAATTAGTGGAAGGTTCTTTTACATGCCATACATCTATGACATGGGACCGCCGGCTTTACTTCCCCTCCGAAGGAAGGCACACTGAGGGATTTTTAACGCTCTTATAAAATCCGACGACTTCGGCCGGGTTTGAACTCGCGACCTTGGGCATAGAAGCTCAGCATGCTACCGACTACATCACCAAAGCCGCTCAAATAATAGACAATGAAGGACTTACTAAAAGGATATTTAATCATGTCTCCTCACTAAGTCAGGAATAATTGGATAAGCAACATTGAAGATGACCTTCAAGTAATCCACGTTAACGACAACAGGTCTCACTTCAGAAAGTTGGTAAGCAAACATCATTTTTTCCTGCAGCAAACAGAGCGGTGTGTGGGGGGAGTCCCATCATATTGTGCAGATCATGCAAGGTCCACCCACTCGAACATGATGAGAAGGGAAATGTTATTCATGTTTCAACGTGAATATTCTGGAGATGGTGTCGATTTATTCTAACGTTGTTCTAAGTATGGCACTGGACAACACGTATCTCACAGGATATTCATACGAAATGTTGATGGAACTGTCCCTAACTGATCGGCTATACTGTACGCAAGTACTTGAAGCTCCCCGAAGGTGCCTCGAGTTCAGCTGCTTGATGAAGTTTGGTTAGAGCAAAACAGGATGGACAAGCTGTGTGTAACTTCAGTGCAGCTGACAGACGTATATAGCTGTGGACCATCTCTGGAACTAAACTACTGGTTCGAGTCCAGCCTTGGGCAAGAGTGTATATATGGTCTTAAAATGTACAGTACTTTCATTTAATCATGAATCATATCAGTTAATGTTCTCACTATTGTCTGTTTGTTACGTAGTCTACCCAGAAGCTTGTTGGATCCTCAAAAAGTACCACTTTGGTTAGGCCGGTAGATACTAGATACCCATAAAACATCAAAGCAGCACTATGAGGAGTACTAGGCAAGATGAGGAGTGAGGTAGTTTGCCATTGCGTTCCTCACTGTGTCCGAACAATAGCACTGACCCTATGAGTAGAACCTTTCGCAGCACACACAGGCCCTAGTTGTGCCTTGAAGGCACCACCCATACCTCAATAGCTTCCACATAATTAGATAATACTAGGGCGCCCGTACTGCTCCGCAGCATAATTTCTCAATATTGGAATTAAAAAATTACGACATTAAGTAATAGTTTATAACCTTTATTTTACAATACTTCCATCCAGACAATGTTCGCTGTACGTCGACTCTTAGTTTTAAATGATTTTCCTCGGGATAAGTCAACATAGAACATTCCATGGCCTAAAACAGGATCAGGCAAGTAGATTCCAACTCGATGAAGCGTTTGACCCTGCGCTTTGTTGATTGTAATACAAAGCGCTAGTGTAATACGAAATTTCCGTCATTAGAACCAAAGATATGATTGCTACAATGAGAAAAAATATTGAAAAAAAGAGATATAATATCGAATGTTCACTCATAACATTCCGAAGAATCAGCCGATTTGAATAGTGAATAGCTCAAATGAAAGGGTTTCAGTCACTGAGTGTTCTTAGACTAAAACGACTTGAGTACCTTGATCAGAACCAAAGATATGATTGCTTCAACGTTGGAAAAAGATGGAAAACGTTGAAAATATCAAATAATTTGAGGAAGGCGGAAGTGAAGTGATTTGTAATACTTGATAACAAATCTTTGCGTGAATACCTTTCATTTAAAAAAAGGATGAAGAAAATTGGCCGGATAGTATGGCCGGACGGACTCGGATAAGTTTTCATCAATAGTTTTAATGATATAGATAGTTTCGATGTGAAAAAAAAATTAAAACAGGTGCAAGAAATCAAATCATTTGAGGAAGGCAGAAGTTAAGTGATTTGTAATACTTGATATTAAATCCGTACATGAATAACTTTCATTTAATAGTGGTATGAAGGAAATCGACCGGATAGAATGGCCGGACGGACTCGGTTAAGTTTTCATAATTATATCTAATATTCGCTTCGGCACTCATAACATTCCTCAGAATGAACTAATGTAAATATGTTATACCTCAAACGGTAGAACATGATCCACTGAGTGCTCTTAGACCAAAACGAACAGTGTTACTCAATTAGAACCAAAGATATGATTGCTAAAATGAGAAAAACTGTTGAAAAAATGAGATGTAATATCGTATGTCCACTCATAACATTCCTCAAAATCAGCCGATTTGAATGGTTAAGAGCTCAATTGATAGCGCTTGATTCACTGAGCGCTCTTAGACTAAAACGACCTTCGTAACTCAATTAGAACCGAAGATATGATTACCTCAATGTTGGAAAAAGTTGGAAAAAGTTGAAAAAATCAAATAATTTGAGAAAGGCGTAATTTAAGTGATTTGTTATACTTGATGAAAAATCTGTGCATGAATACCTTTCATTTGAAAAAAAGGATGAAGAAAATCGGCCGGATAGTATGGACGGATGGACTCGGATAAGTTTTCATCAATATTTTTAATAATATAGATAGCTTCAATGTGAAAAAAAAAGTAAAAAAGGTGCAAGAAATCAAATAATTTCAGGAAGGCAGAACTTAAGTGATTTGTAATACTTGATATTAAATCCGTACATGAAAAACTTTCATTTAATAGTGGTATGAAGGAAATCGACCGGATAGAATGGCCGGACGGACTCGGTAAATTTTCATAATTATTTCTAATATTCGCTTTGTTACTCATAACATTCCTCAGAATCAACCGATGCAAATATTTAATACCTCAAAAGATAGAGCTTGATCCACTGAGTGCTCTTAGACCAAAACGAACAGTGTAAATCAATTAGAATCAAAGATATGATTGCTACAATGAGAAAAACTGTTGAAAAAATGAGCTGTAATATCGTATGTCCACGCATAACTTTCCTCAGAATCAGCCGATTTGAATGGTTAAGAGCTCAAATGATAGCTCTTGATTCACTGAGTGTTCTTAGACTAAAACGACCTTCGTTACTCAATTAGAACCGAAGATATGATTACTTCAAAGTTGGAAAACGTTGAAAAAATCAAATAATTTGAGAAAGGCGTAATTTAAGTGATTTGTAATACTTGATGACAGATCTGTGCATGAATACCTTTCATTTATAAAAGGATGAAGAAAATCGACCGGATAGTATGGCCGGATGGACTCGGATAAGTTTTCATCAATATTTTTAATAATATAGATAGCTTCAATGTGAAAAAAAAGTAAGAAAGGTGCAAGAAATCAAATAATTTCAGGAAGGCAGAACTTAAGTGATTTGTAATACTTGATATTAAATCCGTACATGAAAAACTTTCATTTAATAGTGGTATGAAGGAAATCGACCGGATAGAATGGCCGGACGGACTCGGCAAATTTTCATAATTATTTCTAATATTCGCTTCGTCACTCATAACATTCCTCAGAATCAACCAATGTAAATATTTAATACATCAAAAGATAGAGCTTGACCCACTGAGTGCTCTTAGACCAAAACGAACAGTGTAACTCAATTAGAACCAAAGATATGATTGCTAAAATGAGAAAAACTGTTGAAAAAATGAGATGTAATATCGTATGTCCACTCATAACATTCCTCAGAATCCGGCGATTTGAATGGTTAAGAGCTCAATTGATAGCGCTTGATTCACTGAGCGCTCTTAGACTAAAACGACCTTCGTAACTCAATTAGAACCGAAGATATGATTACCTCAATGTTGGAAAAAGTTGGAAAAAGTTGAAAAAATCAAATAATTTGAGAAAGGCGTAATTTAAGTGATTTGTTATACTTGATGAAAACTATGTGCATGAATACCTTTCATTTGAAAAAAGGATGAAGAAAATCGGCCGGATAGTATGGACGGATGGACTCGGATAAGTTTTCATCAATATTTTTTTTAATAATATAGATAGCTTCAATGTGAAAAAAAAAGTAAAAAAGGTGCAAGAAATCAAATAATTTCAGGAAGGCAGAAGTTAAGTGATTTTTAATACTTGATATTAAATCCGTACATGAATAACTTTCATTTAATAGTGGTATGAAGGAAATCGACTGGATAGAATGGCCGGACTGACTCGGTAAAATTTTCTTAATTATTTCTAATATTCTCTTCGGCACTCATAACATTCCTCAGAATCAACCAATGTAAATATTTAATACCTCAAAAGATAGAACTTGATCCACTCAGTGCTCTTAGACCAAAACGAACAGTGTAACTCAATTGGAACCAAAGATATGATTGCTACAATGAGAAAAACTATTGAAAAATTGAGATGTAATATCGTATGTCCACTCATAACTTTCCTCAGAATCAGCCGATTTGAATGGTTAAGAGTTCAAAAGATAGCGCTTGATTCACTGAGTGTTCTTAGACTAAAAAGACCTTCGTAACTCAATTAGAACCGAAGATATGATTACTTCAATGTTGGAAAAAGTTGAAAAAATCAAATACTTTGAGAAAGGCTTAATTTAAGTGATTTGTAATACTTGATGACAAATCTGTGCATGAAGACCTTTCATTTAAAAAAAGGAAGAAGAAAATCGGCCGGATAGTATGGCCGGACGGACTCGGATAAGTTTTCATCAATATTTTTAATAATATAGATGAATAAATGTTCCTTTTCATCACGCAACTAAACAATATACCAATCTGTTGCTGGATGATGTTCAACAATGACCGGAAGCCATATATAGCCTACGGTATGTAAACTTCAGTGCAAAGAAAAATATTGGGTGTGTGCAACTACGATGCGCAACGATATTTGAGCGTGACAACATATTCTCGGACTTACTTCTTTAAACTATCACTCTTGAGAAATTTCAGCTTCGTATATAGGCCTATTTTAATTATGTATTTTGCGGAACGGAAAGTTCACAGGCGAAATGAAGAAAAGCCGAGTATGGCGTCATGGCGCGCCTCGCTCGGAAGTGATGGGCTCCATATCAGCAACGCTGTACAGCATTTTCCGGAGCGGCTAGCTGATGAACCATGTCTAAATTCCCCGTACAAATACAAAGCGATATAAAATAAGTGAATTAATTTACGTATTTCACAGTCATACAGCATAACCTTTTGATGTATAAGGATTACAACGCAACCAAGAACTACATTTTCCAACGACCCCGAGCCGAGAAAAAGTTACCTTACAAAAATGATAACTTTCGTTCTTGAACATACAATATTTTGAAATTAATAAACCAGTTATACAACATTCCAATGTATATTGTGTTAAAATTTGGATTCGATCTGATGACGGGTTTGTGAGATAATAATTCTTAAATGTGACGCATGGTTGAAACACGCTTAAAAACGGTCAATGGGTAGATTATTAGCTTGGGAATAACCTAACCCCCAAGGGAAGATGATGAAGAAAAAGAAGTGGGTTTCGGACTGGAGAAAAAGGATGGAGAAATAGGACGAGAGTCCAACAGAAGTTATAATTTTAACTTTAAGTATACTCAAAGGCAGCTGCCACTGCAAATCCGCTTTCCGACACCTAAAGTGGGTAGGGACCTGGGCGAAGCTAACAGGAAACGCAGCTGGAACTTGGGCTATTCGCAAGAAAGCTGCTATAGCGTATTCCCTCTCAAGCATAAATATACCTACTATGGGGAAGGGTGGTGGTCTGGCAAGACAAAGAGTAACAGATTTATTGTGTATCTGTTCAAAGGAGTTTGTTTCTCAAAAGGTATTTTGAAGAATACAAATAATTTGAATCAGCCGTGATATTTTAGTTCTTGAAATTGTAGAATTTCTAAAGAGCGACCGAATGCTTCCAAGAAGGATAGGGATAAAGCAATTATACCCTTGGGAATAATTTTGGTAAGAGTACCAATAGTTGCATTTAGAAATGACTGAGCTTTTACCCAGCAAGGCGCCGACTTAAAGTTCTGACAATGAGAAACACTTAAATTTTGAAAAACCAACCATAAGTGGTAGACAGAATCTCCACAAGCAGGAAGCTGGCGAAGCGAGCTATGCTTGCCTTACTGGCCAGTTAGAATTAGCTATCAAAGCTAAGAGAGTCTTTAATAAGTTAATAACTAAGAGTTCTTGCTCAAATGCAACAAGAGGTGAAAACCTTATCAATGGATTTATTTTTATTAAAGAGGGCATAAACCTAGGAAGAGTCAGGGAAGACAGGATCTTGCCTAACCGTTCTGTTTGAGAAATGATAAATCAAAAGAACAAATCTTAATTTATTTAACAATGTAAAAAGAAGTAGTTTATGTAACAAATATATAATTTTGATTTTGTAAACAATTGGGGTCGCAGACCTCCTAAATCATTTAAAGCTTGCACCAGGCAATTGACAATTTTTGGGTTTTAAACCTTTTATACGTACTAAAATCTTCGTAAGATTTTGAAATATTGCTAAGATTGATCAATAGAAAATTTTAAGATAATGAAAGCAATTAAGGTTAAACAATAAATCAAGTACAAGGTGTGTACTTTAAGGATTTCTAGATAGGTATCTTAGAAATATGAACAAATAACAACTTCGAAAGTAACAACAACAACAACAAAAACAGGAAGAAATGAAATAGAAGTTTCTATAACTTCTTGTATTAATACTGAACTACTTTTAGAAATTATACAAATAGGGCAGGTCACTTATTGTGAAACCTGAAGAGAAAAATTGAAAGGAAGTTTCTAGAACTCCTATGTTTAAGTAGGGATCACTAGAAAAATGGGGCAAATTTCCCTTTCGTGAAACCTAGAGATAACTCACTTTTGAGTAGAAAGAATTGGATTCCCTCATTAGAAGGGAGAAACAATATACTTTGAGACGTGTACTAGACACGAAGTTTTACAGACATTAATTCGTTGTACGTGGAACAAGTAAGGGAGGGCACTTATTGAGAGTGACACCTCATTGAAAAAGACCTAAAGTAACAATTTTATTATTTTTGTTTGTTAGTAAAGGGTTTGGGAAAGATCAAATGGGATTGTGGAAGAGTGTTCATGGCCGTATTTATTGTACTCGGACGAGCGCGACGCGGATGAAAAAGTTGAACAGGCACTGTTTTTACTATAGTCTGTTGATGTAGTTGAAAAGTTCACTGTAATAGCACAAAACGTTTATGGCAAAGAAAGTTATTGCAGTTATGTAAAAGTTGAGTTTTGGCTTGAGAGAATTATGAGTCGTAGTTTCTATGGACGGCAGTTAAATACGGCAGAAAATTTCCCACCTAGGAAGTCAGTTTATGTGGATTAGAAGTTTATCCCACATAAGTTTCCTAGCGAAGAAAATATTCCCATATCAAGTGGAAAATACATGACAGTATAACTGGTAGATAGTGTAGGTTCTGGAAGGTTCCATAGCAATGATGACTTGTTTAAATTGGGTAGAGAATCCCTCGGCGGAAAACTAGATTATATAGACAGTGGGTATTTTAGAAATATCCCTCGATGTGAGACAGCATCTCAGAAAATCTTTCATTTTGAAAGTTAGACTTGATAGTTCGAGTTTGATCAAGAAGATCTCTTGAAAGCAGTTATTTTATCACATATAGCAATTTTCACTGTCTATAAAATCCAAATAAAAGCACTGAGCCTTTTAAAAGCGATGAGAATGTGGGTAAAACATGAAGTCGGTACTTATCTTTGCTTCATGAAGAAGGCGATGTTGCTGTTGACGGTTGATTCTAAAACTCGAACACGGCGTCGAATTTAAAAGTTTGCCTCTAGAGTAGAGGAGGCGAGCTTTAGTTAAGCTCCAACTGACTAGTTTGACTTCAGACGCACAAGTGAGGCCAGCTCAACGGAGCGCGGAGAGACCAGGGAAGGGAAAAAGGTGGGGGTAGGAGACAAATGGAATACATATAAGAATAGCCAACTTTGAAATAATAATTTTTCTTGATGAAATGGTCTTCAAAGAGTTGATAGCAGGCGTCACTAGCGCAGCCTGGTGGGTGAAAAAGTAGACGAAGTTCTCTTGATCACGGAGATGATAGCTGGCGATAGCGACGAGATCTGGTGGCTAGATTGGTAAGGAAGTCCTCTTGTGCAGGGAAAAATTGAGGAACTTCAGAGGTTCGCTGCTAGATGACGCTAGGTGGATCATGGAAGATATATATCTAGAACAGACTTACAGGTAGTGTAAGAAACATATACCAACAAAGAGAAATCAGGAGATCACTGTTGGTGTTTGCGAAAAAAGGAAGGGATGAACTAAAGCAAAGAGAAGCAAAAGCTTACTCTGTCTTACCGTGTATTCCAAAGAATACACCAGTCACTTTTTGTGTTTCAACTGCGATAAAAAAAATATAAATTAAAAATTCCAAACCTACACGAACTAACGTAAAATGGAACGACGAAAATGTTGATGTAAATTGGATTTTATGTAGGTCTATTGGTTACTTCACAAACAACCTTCAAACTCCAGTGCACATAATATTTTGGTCGACAGTAGGTATAAAGCAATCACACCCAAAAATCATCCTTCAATATGAAGAGCTTGTGCTGGCTGAGCTTGAAATCCTGCTTGATGCCAGTAAACAGTGCTCATCTTTTAAAGAAATCGCAAAAGTTGCTGTTAAATGAAAGAGGATTATCCCGTGTGGTTGTCAAGTAGTTCAACTGATTTAAACATCTCCAGTGTCTTCAGCTTCTTCCGAACGATCCTTCAGCAAGTTGAAGCTCATTTTCAATCATTTGCGGACATCGATGGGTGACGACCGCTTAGACTCCCTTATGATGTTGTTTTCAAAAAGATGAGGTCGACTATATTGAAATTTCGGAGATAGTGGAGAAGTGGTCCTTGTTAAAAAATCGTAGAGTAGGGATTTAGAAAGAATAACTATATTTTTTTTATTCTTGTAATATTTAAACACTTTTTTGTTCATTTATCAAATTTTCCTGCGATTCAAAATTCTGGAACTAATAAAATACATTTTAAATGAAAGCCGTTAATTAAGTATATTTGTCTTGTGTATCGTTTGCCACCACTGCCGCCAGCCCCCCCCCCTCTTCCCACCCGTTGCTCAGTCTTTAAGCGTATAGTCGGCAATGTTAAACAGCCAGTCAGCATTTTTCAAATTCTCACCCCCCCCCCCTCCCCACCCTAGATGTCCAAGGTCGAACCGCCCCTGACTTTATCTAATGAAAACTCTTATTGTAATGCCAGTAGATTCGGATTACAAACGTGGGAATACGGATAAAAGTCGTGCGGATGCGGTTTAAGTTCTATTTATCCGCGCAGGGCTCTAACTATGGGCCAATGAATCATCGAGGTACGAGCTCTGCGTTTGGTTAGTTGAGTACCGTATTCTTAGTTGAATATTTCAAATTTGTGATATGTGAATAGTTTTAAAGCATTCATACGCCTAACAGAAAATTAGTGTATTACTATAGTAGAATTAGTATTATCAATATTAGCACCTATATAAGAACAGTATGCAAACTCCTAGTATCAATAACGCTTGATGCGGAGTGTCAATGCCTTCCCACCTGCACCACTCTCGCCTTGATATATGTCAACAGTTGACAGCGCACTCACTTCAGAACGGCAAAAACGCGTCGCACTACCATACATAACCAATCGCAATGACCAGGCCAAAACTCCAATTATTTAAATAAAAACGGACTTCCTCCTTGCCTTGTCATTTGCAAACAAGTTTAGGATTTTTTTCACTTTCAAGTCAGATTCAACGGCAAGAACACCGAGATGAGCAAGGAGATCCTTTTCATCATCCTCCTTTCATGTGTTAGTCGCAGAAGAACTGTTACGGTCTACACAAAAGATTTGAATTTTCACGCCATCTTTTCCTGGGGTGACCTAGAGATCTCTTCCCACCGAGGCAGTAGTTGACGACTGTTTTAGGAATCCTGCTTCTGTCCATCCTGTTGAGGTGTCCTAGCCAATTTCATTGGTATTCATTGATGTATTCCAATATAGGCCTGCTGTTAAGACCATTCAGCACTTCTGTGTTTCGTTTGTGATCCCACTTAGTGACTCCTGCTGTTCGTCGCATATATTTCATTTCGGCGATAGTTATTTGTCTCGCATCGCATTTCCTTAGGGTCCACGCTTCGCTACCATAGCATAGTACTGGTCTTGCTAAGGTTTTGTAGATTCTTTTTGTAGTGTTTCTGAACTAATGATGGTCTAAAAACTTTATTAATGATTCCTAATGAATTTAAAGATTTTCTACAAGTATGTCCATTTCTTCAAGGAAAGACAGTTTGTAATCAAGGTATTTAAAATCGTTTACTTTTTCCAAAATGTTATTATCCAAGCAGATCTTACTTCTTACTGGTTCTGTGCCACAGATTGCCATTATGATCCTTTTGAATGTCCTTAAATAATCAGTATTAACATTGCACGTCAATGAATATTCCCTTGCGAGGGGAGGTTGAACTGTAATACCTTGACATTTAATGCCCAAGCGGTTTTGTACACTGTACCAGAAATTATGCCGGCCTGGGCAATTGTTTAGTTTGTCCTCCCGTAAATACGGGCCTGGCAATGCCCTCACAGCCGGCATGTGCGCTGGTCCTCTCTGTTGGGTAACGTCAGCTATCTTACGACATCTACTGCTACGAAAACTTTCCCACTGAGGAAGAAGCTGCTTCCTGGTTATCTAATCACTGTTGATAATATTACTCATGGTCATCACGCGGTTTTCTCTGCGTGCTTAGAGAGGTTAGTGCCTGTTTCCCACGTCTTGCGCGACGATCGCCTGGCTGCGAGCTGAGTCTAACATAATCAGGTAAAATTACAGCAGGCTATATTGCAGACCGGGGTTTATGACATCGTTGTTATGTAGCCGCGTGTACTTGGGTGTGCGTGTAATCTGTTTGATAACCTATGCCATTGTGATGGCTGTACTACCGTGTTGGTTTGTAATTGGGGTTACGGTTAGGCCAGGAAGTGGCCGTGGTACCATCCGGGCATTTGCCTTGAGTAGAAGAAGGAAACCACGGTAAAACCACTTCTAGGACGACTGAGGTGGGAATCGAACCCACTTCTTCTCAGTTCTGCCTCACGAAGCTGAGCCCTCGGACCAAAAATAGCTTGACAGACCCGGGAGTGGAAGGTGGACTTCCGGGGTGACAGCCAAGAATGCTAACCACTGCCCCATCACCTCTAAACGTAAGTGAGCCAGGATATCTCATCGATTTCATAGAAAGTACATTTAAGGAACTATTCTTGTCGGAGTTCTGGATATAAATTGGCAAGGAATATCCAAATAGGAGCGTATATATACGGGGGAAGCTGTGGGGGCTCCAGCCCCCCTCCCCCCTTCGCCCGAAAAATGCCAATAGAAATTAACAATGTGTTACTTTGGTATAAGCATAAAATAATTGTAAATTAAGTTATAAGTTATAAACAATATTGAGATTGAAATTAAACTAGCACTAGCTAGCATTCTTGGCTGCCGCCCCGAAAGTGAATTCGATTCCTGGCTCTGCCAAGGAATTTTAATTCTGGTCTAAAGGTTGGAACGGGGTACACTCAGCCTTGTGAGCCAAAACTCAGAGTTTTGTTGGTTGATTCCTCAGTCTAGGGGCTGCGACAACGCGGTCATGTAGCCCCGTGTACTTTGGGGTGTGTGTAGAATCAGTTTAAGTATACAATTTTATTTGTGTGTTGTGTTGTATTTTACGACTTCTTTTGTATTGCCACTAATTTTGTAGGCTATATGAACTTAGAATTTTTCAATTAAGTCTCATCTAAAATAATGACACAAAGTTATATGCTCTAAGATATTGGTTGATATTTCTGGGTATTTTGCGGTGACAATCCTCTGTGAATACTCACAATTTTCCAGGATAGTAAATCCCCCCCTCGAAAAAAGAATGAATATACGCCCCTGTAAGATCCTGATTCCTTTCGTCACAATTTATTGCTAAAGAACTTAAAATGGTCGTTTCAGATAAATTTTGGTAAACTTCGTTGATTCTCAGCTTTGACATGACATTTAATTCTGGTCTAAGGGTTGGAACGGGCCATACTCATCCTCGTGAGTTCCCACTTCAGATATTCTAGAAATTGTTTCCGTTATTTCCCACTTTTACTCCAGGTAATCGAGGGGTTGCTTTCTGACTCAAGGCCACCGCCTCCTACTTCCAAATCCTACCTTTAATTACAAATCCGTTTAACCGAAAAACACATCACATTTGCGTATCCCTAAGAGTTGTACTGATTGTCGCATATTTTGGTATATATTGAGGACTAGATGACCCGACAGACGTCGTTCTGTCAAAATGAATGACAATGTATTGAAACCAATTCAGTCTGTACTGCACGCAAAAATCAGAATAATGCGAATCACTACATCATCAATATGAAATGAGTTAATTTTCTACTGCTACCAAAAGTTACTAAGAAACTATGTGTTTTCAGTAGCTGCAATATCAATATCTTCATAGTGACTAAGGAAATGCTCGAAAAGATATCAGCATATCACTACCCAGAAATAACCCTGACTGACTATTGCGTAGATGGAAACTGTTTGGCAGGTCTTCAAATCCCTTACTGAGCCATAATTATCCCCCGTTGCAAATCGAGTAATTTCATAAGTTGATGCCGTGAAGATAATGTTCCAAATCGTAATCTTCTTTCTTCGGGGCAAATAATGATCATATATATATTATATTTTCGTATCCAGGACAGTACAATACAGCTATTTACAATTCAAAACATATTCACAATACACACACAAATTGTGAACACATCAAATCGATTTTGAGGCCCAGAACTCGGCAGCCTTGATTGCACGAGCGTTTGCTGAAACCAGGTCATCCAGCGTGCAGGCCTCAGGCAAGTTCGGGCAGACCAAGAGGTGTTCAACATTTTGAATATCTCCACATTCGCAGGTTGCATCTTCAGTAATGTCGCCCCACCGCTTCAAATTTTGTTTGCACCGCGTCACTCCAGTTCGCAGTCTGTTCAAACGGCGAGCGGAAGATGTTGTTGCATTGCTTCAGTTGTTCGAAGAAAGCTCTTTCTTGACTTCAACCTGGAACGTGATGCTTCACTTCCAAACATGGGATGCCTAGGATTATTTTCCTATTTTTTCTTCTCAACCTCTGCCGCTGTTCTTCTTCTAATATACGGAGGTTCTATGCCTACAAGATGGTAGATTTTGTCAACTGGAGTTGGTCGTAGACAACCTGTCATAATGCGGCCTGTCTCGTTGAGAGCGGTGTCAACATTCCTGGCGTGTGCGGAGTTCTGCCAGACTGGTGCTGCATATTCTGCAGTGGAAAAACATAGAGCTAGAGCAGACGTACGTAGTACACTTGGTTGAGCCCCCTCCCCCCCCCCCCCCCCCCCCCCCATGTGTTGTTAGTTATCTTGCGTATGATATTATTTCGGCTGCAGACTTTGAGCTTCATATTCTCGCAATGGTCTTTGAACGTGAGTGAGCGGTCGAGCTTTACTCCGAGGTATGTAGGGATGTCACAGTGTAGTAGTTGTTTTCCCCTCCAAGTTACTTCCAGTTTCTTCCTAGCTTGTCTATTTCTCAAGTGAAACGCACAGACCTGTGTTTTGGTTGGATTAGGTTTTAGGTGGTTATTGTCATAGTACTCTGCCAGGACTTCGAGGGCGTCAGCTTCGTTTCCACCTCATCAAACGTACATCCTTGGGCTGCAACTACTGTATCGTCGGCATAAATGAAAGATCTTGTGTTCGTTCCGACAGGTTGGTCATTGGTGTAGATATTGTACAGCAACTGTGCCAGCACACTGCCTTGAGGAAGACCGTTCTTCTGGACTCTCCATCGGCTTTTCTTGCCATTCAAGGTGACAAAGAACCGTCTGTTTTGTAGTAGACATTGGGTGAACTGCATTAATCGGAAGTCTTTGGTGATGGTATAAATTTTCCTTGCTAGTTTGTTATGATTTACTGTGTTACGCAGCTGTTAGATCTACGAATGCTACACCTGTAATCTGCCCTCTCTCGTACCCATTCTCTATATGCTGAGTTAGGTTGAGGATTTGACCACAACATGATTTTCCCGGGCGAAATTCTGCCTGTTTAATGAGGTTTTGGTCTACATATCCCGATATGCGGTTCAAGATCATTCTTTCCAACAGTTTGTAGAGATGACAGAGAAGCGAGACTGGTCGAAAACTCTTGGGGTCTGTCGTATCTTTTCCAGGTTTCAATAACGCTACCACTTTAGGTTTACGCCAGATTTTGGGTATGTGTAACATGGAGATGCAGTTGTTAATTAGATTTAAAACCCACTTTTTAGTACCTGGTCCGAATCTCTTTATTTGTTCTACTCGTAGATCTTCTAGTCCTGGAGCTTTATTATTCTTCATGCACCGCATGGCAACGTCTAGTTCCGCTAAAGTGAAAGGGCAAGCAATAACATAATTTTCTTCAGCATATCTTTGGAGCTTGGTCCTCTCAGATCGCCTTTTGGTTTTGCCATTTAGTAGGAGGTGATGAGCTATTTGATCAGGAGTTACATTTGACATTTCAGAAGAAACTCTAATGTGGTCACCGCTAAGGTTTTTCAGCATGATCATAGAAAACACTCATTTCAATCAACACTATGAAGATACAATTCTGTCAAAAAAACTGCTGTTTTCACTGGCGTGAGTGTGTTCCTCACATGATCACCATTCTTGGGTGTGAATAATAATTTACTGCAACATAATGAAATACTTTTTGCACTTTTTGACCAGTTCCAAAGAAAATTCTTGTGTTAAATGATATTTTTATTGTAATGCTTTATGGTAAACGATATTTTTTGTTTGATTACCTGGCGCGTAAACAAACAAAGTTGATGGTTTTCCAACACGGGAACAGGCAACGTGCAATTGGCCATGCGAGAAACATGGGTTTTCAGTATTAATGCCGCAAACACTCAATGGCTGCCCCTGGGATTTATTTATGGTCATAGTGAAAGCAAGCCGCACTGGAAACTTCAGTCGTTTAAATTGAAATAGTATGTCAGTAGGAATCATTGGGATACGTAGTATCAGAACATCTTCTCCTTTGTACTCCATAAAAACCTTCTTCGGAATTTATCGAATATTTGAAAGAAAAAATAGCCTAATTGGTCCAGCCGTTCTCAAGTTTTGAGCTTAGCAACAAGTTTAGCGATTCATTTTTATTATATAGCCTAGGCTAGATGGTTGCTGCTACTATTAATAGAAACTTGTGTCGTACTACGTAATGTAATATCCGTACCGTATGTTATCTTAACCTGGAGTACTTAATTGGTGACGCAACAGATTCTGTGTTAATATCCGGCCGCCAGCTCGACAGAATATTGACACACCCATTCTTATAACTTGCCGTGACATCATGGAGAATAAACAGCATTGGATTCGTTTTCCCTAATGGTCTCTACTGTAGCTGTTGGCAACTGTTATTTGGACCTGTGTGTTTCTATTGTTGATGGGCATGGACGATGTCCTAAGGCGAACATGGAAGCTTCAATTTAACATTTCCAGAGCACAGCTCACTCACTAACTTCTGAACGCTAGAATACTATGTACGGATGAACTGCAGTGTTGCCAAATCTTGAAATGGTAAAGAACTAAACCCTACGCTTTAAAACACCAGCAAAGCACCAGCTGGACTCTTTGATTCAAAACACTAGAAAAACACCTCACATTATAAATATATAAACGGCTTTTTACTTACATTTCTTTCATTAAAATTCGTCTTCTTCACTTGCGGAGCCTGCTACCGCTATTACATATTTCGAGCAGGAAGGTGTAGTACTGCTGTAGCTCTGCTTACTTCCAATTTTGGCCACTATTATATCCTTCGGAAGTTCGTAGTCGTGATGGCATTTTCCCTCTGTTTTTAGTCCAAATCGCACACACAGAATGGAATGCAATTTTTGAACTTTCATTTGATTTCTTTGCTTTGCTTCCACCAATTATACTTGGCTAAACACTCTCCCTACATCTGCATTAGAGTGAGGGATCGAAAGTACATAAACTGCCTTCGCATGAAACTGGGAAATCCCCTGGGAGCTGAGAAGTAAATAGATGATATGTGGATTCTTTGTACAAGTGCACTTGCACTGAGCCCTGCATGTTGCGCTTACTTAGCACTTATGCACGGGAATGAGAATTTCAGGGACTTCCCCTGCTCGAGTGTTGAGCTTGACACGTGTAAGGCTGAACATTGCCTATCTTAATCGATTAACTTTATTAAAACTATTACATGGCTTCCAGGATTTACTTATTTGTCATAGGAGACAATTTCATGGAAAAATCCGTTAAGCACCAGATTTGGCACTAGTTTTATTGAAATAACACCAGTATTTTGCTATGGCGCTATTAGAACATTTCTGGCACCAGACGAACTTCAGAAACACCAGATCTGGTGCAAAAAACACCAAATTGGCAATACTGATGAACTGTAGGTGAACGAGAGAGTGGGTTTGCTCATACACTGTAGATTTGACACTGACTATACAGTACTACTATAGTAGTGTGCCATAATTTACTCCATTTCAGTGTGTATACCTATATCGGAATGGCTTATTTGCAGTCAATTACAGTAGAATCCCTGTAATCCGTCACCTTTGGGACTGAGCGTTTGGCCGGAAGGCAAAAAAGGTCGGATTATCAGAAAGTACAGACAAATACGGATTTACATTAAAATAAACAATCTCTGAACTCAAGATATCGGGGTTCCTTTCCTTCTTCCTTGGTACAGCCATATCCACAATGCCTTGTCAAGCATTTCAAGTTTAGGCTTTTTCAATGTATAGTGATTCATAAGAGCGTTTTCACCATTTATCGTCACTGTACATGATTCAATGTCTTTCCGATTTATTCTCCAATCTTTAATATTTTAGTACTTGATAGGTTCATGCTGATCCATTACCATTTCGTTGGCGTCTGCAAACCACAATACAGCGTGTGTTTGTCTTCAAATTTGTAATTGTTCGCCGCATGTTTTTCGAAAGAATTAGACCACATGACTGTTTCCCAAACGAAGAGTTCACAATACAGTGATCTGAGTTTGTTCATATTGTGTTTTGTTTTTCAAATTTCAACTAATTCTTTCTTTCTTTCTTTCTTTCTTTCTTTCTTTCTTTCTTTATATTCAGTCACTTATTTTTAATGTATCTTTGGGGTAAGCATCTTCCACCTTTCCATTATAGTGCACCATCTATATATTTAAAACAGTAAGGTGATTTTTGTTACCACGAGATTGAGAGAACGACAGAACCGATTTACTTCGTAGAGCACTCTAACGAAAGCTCTTGGCCTCTAGATTTGCAGAGTGTCTATAAAATAAACAAATATATTACGGTATATTTTTGAATTAATATAGAAAATAGCAGAATTCTGGCCCTTCACGCATGCGCACAATCCGCCTGGGGTCATGACAAAATGGCGGTGAGAAGTCCATTAAAATGTAAGTTATTTAATAACCTTGCATGTAATTGAAAACATACATTAACCAAGTTCTGACAATAAAATATAATAACAGTATGAACGTATACCAATGTGCAACATTGATTTAATTGGATAATGAAATGGATTATTTCCTTCAGACAGCGGCTTTTGATGATAATGAACGGCTGCGTCTGCTGTAAAACAAGAGTGCGCGATTAGCTATGTGGTTAAGGCGATAGACTGTGGTTCTAAGGTTCCCAGGTTCGATCCCAGCCCTCGCCGATATATATACATTTTTTTTACCACTGAAATATTGTTTAATCAAGCAGTATTAGTAAGGTTTTATGTATGTTAAAGATACATATTTCTACATTCCCTCTCGGTATATTTTTGAATTAATATAGAAAATAGCTGAATTCTAGCCCTTCACGCATGCGCACAATCCGCCTGGGGTCATGACAAAATGGCGGTGAGAAGTCCATTAAAATGTAAGTTATTTAATAAGCTTGCATGTAATTGAAAACATACATTAACCAAGTTATGACAATAAAATATTATAACAGTATGAACGTATACGAATGTGCAACATTGATTTATTTGGATAATGAAATGGATTATTTCCTTTAGACAGCAGCTTTTCAAGATAATGAATGGCTGCGTCTACTGCTGAACAAGAGTGCGTGAGTAGCTATGTGGTTAAGGCGACTGACTGTGGTTCCTCAGTTCAGCGGTTCGATCCCATCCCTCGCCGATGTAATTTTTTTTTTACCACTGAAATATTGTTTAATCAAGAAGTATTAGTAAGGTTTTATGTCTGTAAAAGATACATATTTCTACATTCCCTCTCAATACGTTTTATTTCCGTTTTACCATTGCATTACAGCATGTGATCAAATGAGCAAACTGTTTTCCTCAGTACGCCGTTTAAATATCTGCAATCAGTTCCTCTAACTGACAACAGATGGCAGTACATCGCCCATATAGTTCCAGTAACTGACAGCAGATGGCAGCACCCTTGCATCGATGTATTTAAAACCCAAGACATGGCACGTTTTCACGTGATGGAGAATTATAAAGGAGGGGAATATTTAAGAAGGGAAATTTTGAGGAACATTAACCGACAGTTGAATGTGTAGGCTATGTTGTTTATGTACCTTAATATTGCAATTTCTTCCCAATGCTTCGGTGGTCAAGTTATTAGCGTCCTAGACTAAAAGTTATAATTATGCATCGTCGATATACTCTTAAATTATTAAAGAAAAAAGTAGTTTTCCAGGCACTCGCGCGTGTCCACAATTGCTCTCGCCATAAGAGACACTTGGCAAACATTATTCGTTTGAAGGGCTCCGACATCGTGGTCACTCAGCCCCGTGTACTTGGGTGTGTATGTGTGAAATTTTCTCTCATAACCTGTGTTATTGTGATGGCTGCATTACTGTGTGTATTTGTAATTAAGGTGCTAAATGGCAAGGAGACGGCCAAGGCCTTAAGTTAGGAACCATCCCGGTATTTGCCTTAAGTGGAAGTGGGAAACCACGGAAAACCACATCCAAGATTGTCGAGGTGGGAATTAAACCTTCCTCTTCTTAGTTATACCTCAAGAGACTGAATGTGCCCCGTTTTTGCCCTCAGACCAGAATTCAATTTCTTGGCAGAGCAGGAAATGTAACCCGGGTCTCCGGGGCGATAGACAAGAATAGGTGGGCCTCCATGTGTTAATACGATGTTTGACATGCACGGGACATATAATTCAAAAACTGCCTCCATTAGGGTGACTGCCGAAGTGAGTATTGAGTATAGTCCTATGGTCGTTCCAGTAGTTGGCGAAGTGATTCTATGTTCCCCTGCAAAATGTACTGCCATAACCTATAACAGGTGATGGAAATTGCTTATTTAGAGCAGTTTCGTACTGTTTATAACAAAATGAAGAACGTCATTCTGAGCTGCGTTTTCAAACTATCGCAAAAAATTTCGCTGGCAGGAACAATTATAAGGAATTTATTTTAAGCGATCAGTCTCATCGCATTCTCCTCACCAACCAACTTGAGTATGAAAGTCTCTGGACGGTCATGTTGAACTTCATTGTATAAGACAGTTGTTTAATGATTATTTGTTTAGAGTACTGAGTCTAACTACGCAGTTGATTTCGGCAATGGAAGTATTATTTGCCATTTATTATTTAGCGGCTCCGTTATTGCAGGACACTATAGTGTTATCGAATAATACGAAGCCACATTTAAAATCCAATATAAATAGGCCATTTCAGAAACAATTCCAGATATTATGCAGTACAGTGTACTGTAAGGTCTTTGACGATCAAATGTAAAAATTGTTCTACATTGTATTTCTCTTGCGTAAAATCTATGCGTGGTTACTTTGGTCTTTACTGTTGTGAGGGTAAAATTGATCTGCTGGAATATAAATTATTTGCCAAGCTGCAACAATGTAATGATATTAATTTAAAAGTCATTGAACTTATATCCAGTAGTTCAAACACATACATCAGCGTTAACAAATTGGATACTGAAGATGAAAGCCAGCTACTTCATTTCCCTATTATTGAATTTTTCAATTCCTTGGAAATAAGTGATTCGCCTCCACATACTCCGAACGTTTGAGCCATAGTTATGCTCCTTAGAAATCTGAACGCTTCCCAAGGACTCATATATGGTAATATATTAATTGTAAGAAATATGTAAGAAATTGCTTGGATTCGGATATAATAGGTGCAGTAATATTAGGCAGAGAGCTCAAATCCTACGACTTGATTTAACACCTTCCGATAAAACACTTGCAGGTACAGTACATGTTCTTTTAATAGGCAACAATGTCCTATTCGCTCGGCCTACTTTATCACAATCAATCAAGCTCAAGGAGAAACTCTTGAACGTATTGGGCTATTTACCTCATCACGTTTTAAGTCATGACCAGCAGGATAGTGAAGGTACAAAAAAGGTCCTGTATGGGATGGTAAAGAATAAGAAGCGGAAGGATCCTACGGATTATGTTAGAATGGTGAACAAAAGGGGACAAGGGATAGAAAATAGGAAAGAACTGAAGAAAATGTGGAAATAATATTTTGAAGAACTCCTGAACCCAAATGGAAACCACGGCGAGGAAGAAGAAATCGGGGAAGAGGTACAGTAGATGAACTGCAAACAGAAAAGGACTTAACATGGAAAGAAGTGGAAGATGCAGTGAGGAAGATGTAAGGAGTGAAGGCACCGGGTGTGGATGAGTTGAGCGTGGAGATGGTGAGAGCAGCAGGAGAGGTGGAGATACAATGGTTGTACCGAGTGATGAAGGCAGCATGGAAGGAAAGGAAGACCCCAGAAGACTGGAAAAAGGGAATAATTGTCCCGATCTTCAAGAAAGGTAGTAGAACAGAATGCAGAAACTATCGGGGAATAACACTGATGAGACATTGTGCAAAGATGTTTGAGAAAGTTTTGGAAAGGAGAATTAGGACAAGGATAGAAGGAGGGATGAGGGAAGAACAACATGGCTTCAGAGCAGGAAGGTCCACAGTGGATTTGATTTTTGCTGTAAGTCAGTTACAAGAACAGCACTATGAGTATGGAACAGATCTACTGATGGCCTTCCTGGACATTGAGAAAGCATATGACAGTGTATGCAGAAATAAAGTATGGAAGTCCCTGGATGATAGAGGAGTAGAAAAATGGACTATAAGGAGGATAAAGGAGATGTACAAGGGAAGCGTGAGCTGTGTGAAAGTGGGAGGAGAGAGATCGGACTGGGTGGAACAGAGAAACGGCCTGAAACAAAGAAGTGCACTGTCACCGTTACTTTTCATTGTGGTGATGGATGACATAATGACCCGAGCGGCACAAGTAATTGGGGAAGGAAAGATGAAAGCAATGGTGTTTGCGGATGATTTGATGATTTGTGGAAACAAGGAGGAGGAGGTACAGGAACAGTTGGACGTGTGGGAAGGAATAATACAAGGATATGGGATGAAATTTAGCATAAATAAGAGTGAGATGGTGATCACAACAAGGAAGAAGGAAAGGACCACAACGGGAATAACAATTGGTGGGGAACAGCTCAAGAAAGTGGAAAGTTTCAAGTATCTGGGAAGCCTGATACAAGAGAATGGAAGAAACGGTAGAGAAATAAATGAGCGGGGAAGACAGGCAGAAGCATTCCGGAGGAGTGTGAGAAGCATGTTATGGAGCAGGGATGTCCCTCAGAACAGCAAGTAGATCATATATCGTACTATGTCCCTATCCTGACGTATGCCTCGGAGACCTGGGTTATGAAAGGAAGGGAGAAGAGCAAAATACAGGCCAGTGAGATGAGGTTCTTGAGAAGCAGTATTGGAGCTACAAAGAGGGACAGAATAAGAAATGAGGGGACCAGAGAATTAATGAAGGAGGAACCATTACAGGATGGTATAGAGAAATCTAGACTTAGATGGTATGGACATTTAAAACGAATGGAGGAGAAGAGGATACCCAGGAGGATACACGAGACGAAGTGGGAAGGAAAGAGACCAAGAGGGAGACCGAGAGACAGGTGGCTGAAGGGGGTGGAAGAAAGCGTGAAGAAGAGAGGAGAAAACTGGACAAGGGTGGAGGCTGAGAGATGGTGGGAAGACAGAAGACGTTGGAGAGGCTTGTGTTCCAAACAGACCCGGCCATTGGCTGGAAACTGTGCAAGATGATGATGACCTCATCACGTTTTCAGTCATGACCAGCAATATGTTGCAATGCTGAGAGTGCTATCTTTTGACGCCCTTAAAGTTGCAATAGTGCTCAAATGTAATCGTACAAAGAATGTAACTTATATAAGAAGCTTCTGCAGTAAATTTGTTTTCCATTGTCCGTCATGTTTTGACGGGTTTCATCTAGTTAGTGTTAAGCTTTCTAACCACCTGTTTTCCTTGATATTTAAATCTATATCGGCTGATGAAGGGGCCAAAACAATTAGGCCTCAAAACATGTACCCAATGACCACCAAGTGATCATTTATGTAAAAAAAAGGTATTGATTAGGCGGAACTTTTGCCACAACTATTACTAATCTTTAATATTGTCGTAACGCCTACATTGAGTTCCTTGGCAATTTTTTGGAGTGATTCCCCTTTGTCCAGTCTTCGTAGCACTGCTAGAAAGAGTAACGTGTTTACGTTTCACACCTGACATGTGAAAAAGAAACCACACACAACTGTACAGTTGCCTACACACAGCGTACATAAAACAAATTTCTGTGCAGTACTGTAAACGAACACAGAAGAACAATGTCGTAAAACCAACAACGAACAGTAAGCATTAAAAACTTCACAGTGCAGCAACCGGCACCTGGAGGCAAATGTTGGAACTTAATAAAGCATTAATCAAATCTAACGTAGAAATTTAGCTCCACACAATGGAAGGTTCTTTTACATGCGACAAATCTATAACATGCGACCGCCGGCTTTATTTCCCCTCCGAAGGAAGGCATATTGAGGGATTTTAACGCTCTTAAAAAAATTCAACGACTTCGGCCGGGTTTGAACCCGCGACCATGGGCATAGAAGCTCAGCATGCTACCAACTACGCCACCGGAATCTGGTCTTCTAAACCTGTTATCTGCCTATTCTGGGAATACAGATAAAAATTTATCTAATGCACCATTTAGAAATAATGAGTTTGAAACTCCAACCAGATAACAAAATATAACCAAATATGACTTCATATCACCAAAAAGAGCAAAATATTACAAAAACCATAAAAATGGCAAAAATATGCATATAGTGTAACATGTTGGTTACGGAGTGATTGAACCCGCATAATTCAACTTTTAAAATAGTATTAATTCACAATTTTAGGTCATTTGCTTTCATACATTCCATCTATGTTTTCATTCATCTCATTTCATGTAGTATAAGAGTTGATTCATTTAGAGTGTATTACTTTCATACATTTCGCATAAATTATGTGTTCATTCATCCCATTATTTAGATTTTAAGACGGTATTTCATATGTTCTATTCTCAATGTATTACACACCAATTTTGACATATGCAGCAGGTACTTGGACCACAACAAAACGCGATGAAAGCCGAATCCAAGCAGCCAAGATGAAGTTCCTTAGAAGAATAATTGGGAAGACACGGAGGGATAAAATCAGAAATGTGGACATTAGGGTGAGAACTGGGTTCCCAAAACTGCAAGACAAGATAGAGACCAGTAAGCTGAAGTGGTACGGACATATGATGAGAATGGAAGAATATAGAGTACCAAAAAGAATATTTATGGAGAAAATACCTGGAAGAAGACCACGAGGAAGGTCCAGAAAGAGGTGGATAGATACGGTGAAGGAAAGCATAGAGAAAAGAGGAGTAAAAGGAAAATAAGTGTTGAAAGAAGGGAATGAATGGTGGAGGGATAGACAACTGTGGAGGTCCTTGATTCGCAACCCGACCCAGGGAACTGGAAACGGGAAATGAAGAAGAAGATTTCCTATGTTAGTAATAGGCCAGGTTTGTGCCAAGGATGTTGCACCATTGAGGCGTCACCAAACCACCCCAAGAACGACGTACATATTTGCACCACCAAATGTAATACAGTGTGTATCATTGGCAGTTTCCAATACCTTATGCCACCCTTCCTCGTGACGATGGGTGAGCGTTCTTGCGTGCTCTGATAAAATACGGTATATTTCCGAGCGTCACCATGACAGGGAAAAATTATGACTAGCCTCAATGTCCTTTGGTCAGAGACGATCAGGTGGGGAGTCTGCACCATGTGATTGATTGTTAGTATATAAGGGCTGTAGTGTGGACGGAGTCATTAGTTCTCTTCGGAGACGGAGAGTCATACATTAATTTATACGGAGGTAGTTTCTACGCTAAGGACAGCTAGTCATGCAGTAAGTAATTCTTAATTATGAATCAAACTCATGTGGAGTTAAATTCATTCATCATCTTGGGCAGCCATGCATTCAGCATACATAAGGAGAGACAGACTCAGTTTATGTAGGGCCTTTTGCGTGTGTAGACAGTACAAATCACTCAGCTTCACGAGGAAGTTCTAAGGTTACGTATAATAGTGTACAAACATCACGCAGAGCACGCAACTCGGACAGTGGACAGCCTACTTAGAAAGCCAGTTCACAGCTGTAGATAACGACTCACATAAGTTTACCAGCCTCCGTGGCTTAGGGAGCAGCACGCCGGCCTCTCACCGCTGGGTCCGTGGTTCAAATCCCGGTCACTCCATGTGAGATTTGTGCTGGACGAAGCGGAGTTAGACAGGGTTTTCTCCGGGTACTCCGGTTTTACCTGTCACAAATTTCATTCCAGCAACAATCTCCACTATCATTACATTTCATCTGTCATTCATTTAATCATTGCCCCAGGGAGTGCGACAGGCTTCGGCAGCCGGCACAGTTCATATCTTCACCGCTAGATGGGGGCTTCATTCATTCCATTCCTGACCTGATCGGTTGACTGGAAGCAGGCTGTGGATTTTATCATTTCAAATGATCTTGTTGACTTCATCGTTATGCTTTGGTCTACCGTTATGCGTTACGGTTACGGCGTGTATGACGTCAACATGTTGTTCAATGTATATGCACCGAGTATGAATTTACTCCTGGGGTCTGGCGTTATGCGATACGGAGACGGCGAGAGCGTGACGTCATACAGCAAGTGCACCTCCCGCTCTCAGTTCCCGGCACGGGAAGCCTAAGTTAATGGGTAATGGAGTCTGTTGAGCCTGAGTTTACTCCTGGGGTCTGGCGTTATGCGATACGGAGACGGCGAGTGCGTGACGTCATGCAGCAGAGTGCACCTCCCGCTCTCCGTTCCCCGCGCGGGAAGCCTAAGTTAATGGGTAATGGCGTCTGTTGAAAGAGTCCTGGGGCTTCGAGCAAAGCGAGAAGCCCTCCTGAGCCTTTCTAACATGTGTAGCATTTGTAGCATGCGTCATTTGAAATAATATAAAGTCTAGTCTCTCAGACTGACGGTATCTTTTTATAAGGAGATTACCGTTATTGCAGAAGTAAGGGTAGGCAATTATGTCAGCACGTCTGTAATATCTCGCAAAACAGAAGTAGGCCTATTACCAACGAGCTAGAGAAAGGTATATAGAGAGGCAAAGAGCCGCGTACCTGGGCGGAGGCAACCTGAGTTAAGGCGGCCATGATTCAAAACGTCGTCTGACAAGAGCTTGTTGCGATTATTCGGGCTGTGCAGGAACATGCGTTCAATGAAATTTATTTAAAAATACATAGACCATGCCGTCAGTGTGTTCGTCATTGAATTGTACGAATAGAAGTAATAAGACAACAGGAGTGTCGTATTTCAGGTAAGAAATGTCATCCAAATTCATAAATTAATAAGGTAGACTCTTTACGAAAGCGTGATGCAGCAGTTTAAGTTTGTGTGATATTTACATTTCAGATTCCCTTTGCAGAAGCAGTAACTAACATTTCCACTCTATATACCTTTCTCTAGCTCGTTGGTAACGATGCCTAATTCTCAAGAGGCTGCTCACGCCCGCCGTGCCTCCATTACGGTCTTGAGCACAAGGCAGGAGATACAATGAAAAGAACAGGTCTGATCCCTCAACAAATGGGGGTATCAGGAAAGATGAGACAAGGGCCAAATAAGACATGAATTTGAAAGACTCTTCAGGTCTCGGATACCGTTAGTGCTGAAGAGAACAAGAGGTGACTAAGGAAGGTTGACGGGTGGATTTGCAAGCAATGCCAGTCTCAGCTGAGGTCCCGTGGTCGCCAATCCACGTCCCACAAGTTGTGAGCCCCTGGGCGGGGTATGCATATGAACGATATGTTTGTAGAAAATTTTGTTCAGTACATAGCAGGAAGTGTCGTTCGCCAAGTGTCTACAAAAGTAACTGGTATTGAATGCCTAGAAGTGCTTTTATCGGGTCAAGAAGTTAAAGAAGGACTGATTAAAGAAAAAGACGTGGAAGATGGCCTTTTGAATCCATCAAATGATGTAGTGAAATTATGTAAAACAGCTGAGATTGTCATTAGGAATAATGACAGTATGTTGCGAAAGAACACGAAGAATCTCATGCTGAAGTTGCAGACAGATGTCTATGCTATGCTGCCGGGTTATCTGTTTCAGAAATCTGACCATCTATTTACAGCTACTGAACCTGAGGTAAAGCCTCACTATGCTTCACTCATCGAGCGAATTGTGAAACAGTATTATAAATGCAGGCTTCACCACTTCTGCAGAAATACAGCTCAACGTGAGAGAGGTCAACAGGTGCGTCAGTTGTACACAAAACTTATTCTTTTTAAAGGACAATGAAATCGTGCAATGTACTGTGTATAAGCAACGTAGCGTATTGTCTTGTAAGATGATTGTGTTAGTTTTCGTTCAATGTACAAATTAAATTGTCAGGTTTTGCGTAGGCCTAATCTTATATTACGCCTCGTTAGTCACGCCTCTCCCTCCCTGCCTCCCACCCTCTTGACAGTGTATATCATGGCGGCTGCCAGTTCAACCTGCTTCCAAAATGGCGTTGCCATTTCCACTCTAAATACCTTTCTCTAGCTCGTTGCCTATTGCCCATTCAACATTTGATTGCCGCTGAGCGTGGCTGCGCCAGCGTTTGTTGTTTATTGTAGCATGAGTACCGCGGAGTGAAGCGGAGGACACAACGAAGACAGAGTGCAGTCTGCTAATAAGTCAAGCAGCATTGCGTCAGATAAGTGTCACAGGAGCTCAGGTTACCACGGACAGTTAAACGATGACTGATTGTGAGGCTACTGGAGCTCAGTCATATCCTACTCGCGCAACTGTACCTGTCAACGAAGTGGCTGACGTGTGACACAAGTAAACAAAGAATAGTTCCCATCTCGACCGCCGGCAGTCAATTCGTGAAAGGGTAATAATACAGCTATGTTAGGCAACAATCAACAACGTCCAGACCAGAGCAGCATCACAGTAAGTGTTTAACAACCATATCTCCAAGATCTTCAGTGTGTAAAGTGTGTAAATGTCATAGTGGCCAATAACAAGTCTAGAGTTAGAAAATATAATGCGTAATGGCGCAAACCTGGTAAACCATGATTTTAGTAGTACATTATTCAACGAGCCTATAATTTCCATACGTGTGTCTTAATTACCATTATAAGCAAGTTGCATATGCCTGTTTATGTTCGAAGATAATTATAACTATTTTATGTTCAAACATAAATATTCATAAATATCTGTTGAGATTTCGCCTGTTTTATGCACTGAACAGAGCGCATTAGACGCAGAGAATACCTTGTATTTGACCATGGCCACCTCGATTACTCCACTATGGCACTAGTCACGCGGTGAAATGTAAATTAGGAGACCGTGGAACTCAGCGCAGGTGCGATGCTACCCTTACCTAATTGGTCACACAACTGTTTCTTGAGCTCTGATTGGTGGGAGAAACGGTATCATAATGAAAACTTGTACTATAATGAGCCTCATTATACTGTAGTACAGTTTTCTGACATATAATATTTACATTTCCACATCGTGGAACATAAATAATATAGTAATATTTATACCAGTTAATCATGTGTTATTATTGTCAGAAGAGCATCAACCTTAGTTAGTTCCGATCAACGCTAAGTATTCTATATAGTGTGTTTCAAAGAACACCACAACTAGTTTTTAGAGTAGTGGGAAGGTAAAAAAGGCAAAATAAAATTGCTTTAAATAAGGTCAGGGACCTTTCATTCGCAATTATTTTTCAATTTTCTGGAAAAACAAGCTCATGAAAAGATATGACTTCCTAAACTTCCGAACCTTACTCGTTTAACATTAGTAAATGTTACTCTTTAAACGATTGTTATTGCACAATACTGATAACGGGAGAAAAACTGTATCGAGAAATTTTGATTTTCTTTATTTTTGATGTGAAGAAATATTTAGAGTTTCAGTTAACTCATTTCAAAATTCCCATTATGGTGTTTGACTTAAATTAGCCGATGACGCGGTGGCTGCTGATCGCGTTATCCGCTTTATAAGTGGGTGTGGGTTAGGGCCAGCAATCTAAATTTTGCAGTGTAAATTGACTCAACGACTTGTTCGGTTTTGAATGATAATTTTTTGTGTTTCCGTAATGTTATTGTATTTTTTTCCATTTTTCTTTGTTTTATTAATTTTAGGTCTTTTTAAATTTAGGTGTCCACCTCAAAATTTTAAATTCAATTCCAAATTTGTATTCTTTAATCTGTGTTAAGAGGGGAAGATGACCTCGTAGTTCCGCCCCTTAAAACAACAATAACTAACTAACTATGGTGTTTGAAGCCATTTTTCAGTGTTGCCTCAGTAAACAAAAGATTGATGCTTTTCAGTCGGTCAACACGATTGTACCCAAATGAGATCCTGAAACAAATTACTTATTATTTATTAATCTCATGTACAGTATTTTTTCAGGGTTAGGGAATAGCCCATCTCATTTGGGTACAATCGTGTTGACCGACTGAAAAGCATCAAACTTTTATTTAAAATTCCCAGTAAATTTTAACAATTTGTCCTGATGGCAAAACTCCCGAGAATTTTTCACTGCTTGGAGTGAAAAATGTAGAACTTGAAGATGATTGTTTTCATAAAGGACAAAACATCTAGGTTATCGGCCTAATGGAGATCTTCTACTTCAAATGGAGTACCGCACGGATGGTAACCCTACATATAAGCAATGCAAATTATCCTATTTTTACTCCCGGATTGCTGAACAAACGGAATCAGAATTACACATCACATGTCACACAACTTGCCCAAAAAAGCAGTTAAAAAAGGTTTATATTTCCGCTTGAATCAAACTATTAACAAAGGTGTTCTTGGAAACGGTACATGTTTCAGGGACTAATGAACAAATTTTGTCCCCTTCATTTTCCAAAAAAAGATACAGTCAGTCTGAGAGACTAGACTTTATACGGTATCATGTCAATTGACGCATGCTACACACGTTAGAAAGGCTCGCTTTGCTCGAAGCCCCAGGACTCTTTCAACAGACTACATTACACATTAACTTACGCTTCCCGCGCGGGCACCTCTTTAAGGGTCACCCAGTATTTGAGTATGACATCTTTTACAACTCTTTAAGGATCACCCATTATTTGAATCTGATATCTTGCAAACCTCTTTAAGGTAAGAAAGACCTGCCTATCTTGCCCATGTTAAATCTTCAAATTTGTGGTACACTTTACTCAAAATATGTTTGGGTTAGCCAATTGAAACTTTTAGGGATTACTGTTTGGATCATTATCTGCAATATTAAGATGGATTATTGACAAAAATAAAATATTTTTGCCAATATGAATTTTTGTTTAAGGTACTAAATTTTAATCCAAAATTATGTCGAAAAATATTTATATTTCATTTTGTATATTACTTAAAGGGATATCCCTTCTTATTACTGTTTATTAGGATGATGTTGATACATTTAAAAAAATATATAGACCTATCTTTATAAGTTTTCTTACAAATGGTACCAAAGTAGTGAAAAATGTTAAACTGAGAAAAATGAGGTTGAAGTTTTTCATTACATTTTGTTACCTCTGACAATTCTTAGAACATTCCTGCCCCATAACTTGCATCATTTCGTCCATCACTGGTTATTTTGCTTCTCCTACTTCCTTTAGCTTTAAAATAAATAAATAAATAAGTAAACAAATAAATCCATATAACTAAATAAAAAATAAAGAAATGCGTATTTAAACTTATCTGTGGACTTGTTCCCATCTTCAAATCAACGATTCAATTATTAATAATTGGGGCAGATTACCTCGCTGTTCCGCCCCTTAAACAATATGTCTTCAATAGGTCAGTGCAAAATCACAGTGATGAAGATGTTCGGTAACCACCAGTAACATAAACAATGCAGGAAGTTGCCATTGTTACCAACACAAAGGCTGCGCTCAACAGAGCAGACAGGAAGTGAGTTCAGAAATCTATCTAACTTATAATAGTTCAGAAGTTATACGCACAAACATTAATCTCTGTAAAAGTGGGCGTTGTCATTCATGGTGCAGTATAGTCATTTATATCTTATAAAATGACAATTTTTCATATTTTTTGACTTATTTTGACAAATTCCTGTTCTCTACATTGTACATAACTAAAAATGCCAAAAAAATAATTTTTCAATTTTTTCGCCCCTATACAGGTCTTTCTTACCTTAAGGGTCACCTGTATTTGAATTGAATCTTAACATACTGTACACCTCAAGTGTCACCCTGTATTTTGCTCTGACATCCTGCACACCTCTTTAGGAGGCACCCTGTATTCTTATCTGGCATCTTGTATATCTGTATTCTTGTGTGACATCTTGTACACCTCTTTAGGAATCACCCTGTATTCCTGTCTGACATAGTGTACACCTCTTTAGGAGTCACCCTGTATTCTTATCTAACGTCTTGTATATCTCTTTAGGAGTCACCCTGTATTCTTGTCTGACATCTTGTACACCTCGTTAAGGGTCACCCTGTATTCTTATCTGACATCGTGTACATCTCATTAGGAGTCACCCTGTATTCCTGTCTGACATCTTGCACACTTCTTTAAGAGTCACCCTGTATTCCTGTCTGACGTCACGCACTCGCCGTCTCCGTATCGCATAACGTTAGACCCAAGCTTAACGACGAAGTCGACAAGATCATTTGAAATGATAATAAAACATTAAATGAACTAAATAATTAAGCGTACCACTAAATTATCAGTGGTCACTTAACCTAATATGGTGCACCATATACAGTACATAGGTTGTTGAATTAATTGAGGTACAGATCAAATTAATGTGATTGTTGACGGTGTGACATGCGAAGATAGTAAGCGGAGAGTCTCTATATGTTCTGCAAAGGTTATTGAAGATGCATAAAGTAACCAGTTGTCGGTGCATTCATAGTCTCGTTTGAAGCAATAGGTAAATAGCTGGAGGTAATTAACGTGGTATTATAATACATCGCCATTTTGTGGCTAATCAATGAAGATGCTTGGCTTAAATGATCTAAATGCCAATTAAAACGGCAGAATGCGATAGAAATACGACGTAGCAGGAATGGATTTCCTCTCGGCAATGAGGTTCGATCAATGTTTTGCCATGAGGTTAGATCAAAGTTTAGATTGATTTCGGTGGCGTAGTTGGTAGTATGCTGAGCTTAATGCCCAAGATCGCGGGTTCAAACCCGGCCGAAGTCGTCGGATTCCTTAAAGAGCATTAAAAATCCCTCAGTATGCCTTTCTTCGGAGGGAAAGTAAAGCCGGCGGGCCCATGTCATATATTTACGGCATGCAAAAAAACCTTCCACTTGCTAAACTTGTGTGAAGCAAAAATTTTTAGGTTAGGCTTGATTAGTGCTCTTAAGTTCCAACGTTCGTCACCAGGTGATGGTTGCGATGGCATCTAGGAGTAGCCAAGTTCACAGCTAGGTGTCGTGGACGGTAGCATATGGTAGCGAAAGTAGGAACTACTTGAAATTATCGTCTGCAGTCCTTACTTGAATTAAAACAGATAACATACACTAATACAGTCATCACAATTAACACCGGTTATCAGACAGACTCTACACACACCCAAAGTACACGGGGCTACATGACCGCGTTGTCGCAGCCCCTAAACTAAGGAACCAACCAACTCTTGCAGCCCGACCCCATGGCTAATGTTAGCATGCTAGGTTTTAAGCGAAGGGTTCAGGGTTCGATTCCCAGCCGGGCCTTTAGGGTCTCCATCTACCATGGCCACGGTGACCGAGAGCGCTAACGCGCTACCTCGTGCCTAGCTAACATCGGGAGAGCGTGGGTTCGAATACCACCTCGACGTCCTGAAAATGGTTTTCGTGGTCTCCCATTTTCACCACCAGGCAAATGCCGGGACGATCCACGGTCGATTTCCTTCCTAACCTTTCCTTAATAGGGCCCAAGTTAGCGGTCGCCTGGGCGATTGGCCTGTCACCATCCCCAGCAGTATCTGTTGACAAAGTGTGTCAAGGCACTGTCATTGCGATGGTAGAGGCATGATCCCTCGCAAAGTCCTGGGATGATAAATGATTTAACTAAAAAATAAAAGACTAATTCCTCTGGTATAGTTTTGAGGTCATTATTTCAGTGTTGCCAACACAAATTGTCAGTTGTAACTCCTCAGTCGGTCTACACAAATTTGCCCAAAGACTGGGCGAGGTACAATGTCGGCTATGTAAATAACACTTCTGAGAAAAAAATACATGGCAATTATAATATGTAAATAACACTTCTGAAAAAAAAAATACATGACCATTTTTAATTGCCCCATTATAATAGTCCTGTACATATAATTTTTAGCCTATTTTCATTTAGGAAAAAATAAAAAATGAGACCAATTTTCGTTCGTGTGTGTGTCCCCCCTAATAACTTTAAACGGATGGAGCGATTTTAATGAAACTCGGTAAGGTCATAGCAATATTTGGGCCGACCCCGACCGTGCCCTTCAAATTTTATTACGTCCCACCAATCCAACATGGCGGCTGTGCGAAATATTTCACCGGCATTCTATATCTCCGAAACTATTACTAATATCATCCTAAAAGATTGTACGGTGATAAAGGGCACTAATAGAAATTCACCCATGTGACTTTCAAAAACCTGTTTACTTCAAAACGAACCTGGCGGCCAAGCGAAGTTGAAACATTTAAATAGACTACTCTCCCGATTTAATAATCCGAACGCAGTGAAACGTGGTACAGCAAATGTTTATACCCTTTGCAATGTACTGACATCTAGTTTAGTTCAATTGTTTACTTAACCTTGAGATGGCGGCTGTGCGAAATTTTAAAATTAAGTTTTTATTTCTTGTGTTCTAATCATGCGATCGAAGTCAACGTTTGAATAATGAACCAACACGATAATCCTCATCTAATAGTACATAACTCTAAGGCCTACATATATAAGAATCCAACATGGCGACCATCCGAAATATTTAGACGGTTGTCAATATCTGTTTATCTATGAGAGCAATCAAACTGTAATTTTGTATGTTGATAGAGGCTATAAACATAAGTTCACCTATGGGACTTTCAATAACCTGGTGAGCACAAATCCAACATGGCGGCGACGTGAAATTAAAATATTCAAATGAACGTTTCTCGCGATTAAACCATCCGAGCGCAGTGAAACTTGGTACGGTAAATGCTTATATACATTTTAATCCACTGGCATATAATTCATTTCAATTCTTTTCATAACCACAAGATGACGGCTAAGCAAACTTTTAAAATCGTTTTTAATTTCTAGTGTCCTAATCATGAGATTGAAGTTTGAATAATACACCTACACAACAATCTTCATCTAATAGTACATAACTCTAAGGCCTATATATAAAAATCCAACATGGTGACCATCGAAAATATTTAGACGGTTCTCAATATCTACGAATCTATTACAGCAATCAAACTGAACATTTGTATGTTGATAGAGGCAATCGGTGCATTTTTTTATAAAAAGAAATTAAGGGGTACTCTCAATTGTAGTCGACAAAACATCACGACCTTACAATTTTCGACAATTTGCAAAGCCCGGTCATTGTTTGTGTTCGAATTTCAGGTTTTTCGGTGCCTGCGTGGATGTTAAATAGCTCGTTATTTTCGTCATCCTTCAAAAGTAACCACACGCACAAAATAACAACTTACCCCACCTCCAAACCAAGGAGTAATAAGGAGAGGCCCTAACGGCAAGGAAGTGAAGCCAGAAGTTACTCCTTCACATATGCTCAAAACATTGCAGTAGTCCCATAAGAAAAGCATGTAATGGTGTGACGTACGTACTTAAAAATGGTGATATTTCGCGTGTTGGACGAAATGTCGACGTGTGGGGCATATGTTTGCACAAACAGAACTCCTACCTGCCAAATTAATGCTATTTCACGAGTAAATGCACTTTATTTGCCATTTATTGTGTTAAGTTTTCATCCTTAGAGTAGCCACCTTACGGTACTGTTCTAGTATAATTCGTTAAATGTTCAAATATTGGCATATGTGTCCACCAATATAAGTATTTTGATTGCTAGGAATTAATTACGGATATTTTCCTTCGTTTCTCACTGGAAATAGTTTTTGCTTGTCAATTAATGAACGGTATTACTGGAATCTAATCACCCTCAATCTATTTTTAACGTGGCTTGAGCTCTAGATTTATTGCTCGTGGGTGTTAGAAGATTGATATTCCATTATTTGCCTATTTTAGCGTGTTAATCTCAAACCTCATCCTAGACCTTGTTTAGTTTGTTACCGGAACTGAACTGGCCTATTTAAAAAAAAATATCGTGCAATAAAAACAACAACGCCTCCACCCAATTAGTTCACATGCCTTAATATTTTAAATTTATTTAATTTATTTAATACACATTCATGAATATAATGGCGGGCCTACTGGTAACTCGGTAACTATTTGCCTATTATTTGGTAAGTTATAAGTTAAGAACAGTGGTGGGTGTCTGGTTGCCTCAAATCCACAATAATATAGGTTATAAAAACTGCATACTGGTATAACACATTCATTTCCCAAGTGCTATACTACCGTATATTTTAGATCGGTGTATTGCTCTAGTTTATGTTGTAAAATTAAACGTTTTACGGCAATTTTCATGATTTTCGAGTGCGACGAAAAGTATTGTGACTGCCGTACACTTCACGCTAGCCAGCAAAGATCAACAAATATTCCTTGATTTCCATCGTCATATAGGCCTACCTTACAACTTCGTACTATACCTGCACACGAATCTTTTACTGGTAATCATAATTAAATCCCACGCTCGTAGGCTCCATTTACCGCTCTAGCCGGGCAAGTATGGGGGCGTGGTCAGTGCTTCAACTCTCCGCATGCTATAGTGCTGGCAGGGCGTCTTCTTATTACTCCTTGCTCCAAACACTAGCCAAGCTTTTTTTTTTTTCGGGGGGGGGGGGGGGGGGGGGGGCGAAAAGGTACCCGCACCCCCCGCGTGGCACCCGACCTTACTACTGGTGCCTCCGACATGCAGTTAATCTACGATAGTAGAAGAGATAGCATAGGGGATTGGATAAAGGAATGTCTTTTAGGACTTAGTGCCTGTCCCATCGCGGTCGCGATCTACCAGGCATAATGAATAGGTATTAACATTGGTATATGTTTATATATGAGCACATATAAATATGTACTCATATATAAGGGTAAGATTGTAGGGCCAGGGAAAACCGCATAGGCAGAAAGGAAATATTGCCTACACGTAAAACCTGGCGGCTTGGTTATTGCCACATGCAAGGATAATGTGGGTATGGAAATGAGTAGGTATGTTAGTTGGGAGAAGGTATCATGCACCAGATCCATGTCCGTCTTCTCGCCAGTTTGTCTCCGGGGAATCAGATAGAACTCGGCACTGCTGGGATCAGCGCGGGCCTTGCCGGCTACCGAGCAATGGTACAAGTATCCGAAGAACCTGCGCCACTACCCGATCTCCATGGGGTCCCTGGTACCGAGCCTCCGTCACCGGAGAGTGGAGGGGGGGCCTCGCCTGCCGAAGCAGGGGCCTACTGGGCGGTCCATGGGAACGAGCCACCTTCCTCTCTGCCCTTGCCATGGACCTGTAGACTGGGCAACTGCGATGGGATGACGGATGGTCACCCATGCAGTTGGCGCACACCGGCGCGTCCCGCGGCACCGTGCAGCCGGTGTGGTGGTGGCCACCTGAGCACCGGTTACAGCGGACTGGAGAGCCGCAGGATCCCTGGGAGTGGCCCCATCTCAGACAGCGGAAACACTGTAAAAGCTGGCCTGAGCGGGGCTTCATACTACCTGGCTGCGGCTGGTTGCCTCGCGGCGTCCTGGTTCCCCCTCCTGGGGGCGCTGCGGGCGACGGTCCTCTGGGCTGCTGCGGCGCTTCTTCTTCTTCCGCTGCTTTGGGGCCGTCCTGGTGGCCCCGGCCGTCTCTGGAGTCCCCTGCCTGGCGGTGGTGGCGGGCGCAAGTTGCCCCGCTAAAGCCCCACCTGGGGCTCCGGTTGCTGCTCCTCCTGGATGGCGGGCGCGGGTTGCCCCGCTAATGGCACCGCCTGAGGTGCTGGTTGTGGAGCCAGGGTCGCGACGTCCGCCTGGGTTGCCGCGTCCACGTAGTTGCCTGGCCTGGTGCTGAGGATCTGCGGAGGGTTCTCCGCCTGCATTCCTGGGATCACCACGATCTGCCAGGTAGTGCTCAAGGGCCCCATGCATCCCGGCAGGTATGGCCTGACCATGACCCCAGTAGGCAGGTAGGCCTCGATGTTCTCGCCTCGGCGTACTCCCGTCAGCCTGTAACGACAGTCGTCCAGGCACTGCTTGATGTCCTGGCGTTCATGTTCCTGGCTGCATTCGGGCCTGTAATAAATAAACAGAGCCAAGGAGCTGGGGTCGTAGCCACCTGCTAGCTCGAAGCCTGGGGAAGTGGCCCCAGGGTGCCCCTGCACTGTGTCCGAGCTAACATCGCTCGCCCAGCTGAACCTGGCTTCCGGGCTGCTGCTGATGTCCGGTCGCGGGGAGCTAGCCGGTCCTGGCGTCCGACTTTTCTCGGACTCGGCTAGCTCAGAGGGCCCTGGGGACGCCACTCCAGCGTTGCGTGCGCCAGCCGGGATTAGAGGCACCCGCACCTCTTCATCGGCTGGCGGCTTCTGCGCCGCTGACGTCTTCTCACCAAGGGCCCGCTGGCGCGCCCGTGTGCCCGGAGGTGAGGACCCTGTGGAGGTTAGCTCCCCTCTACCTCTCCGGGCGCGGTTGCGCCTGCTCAGGCCCCTGGCTGGCTCGCCGGTCCACCGCTGCTTCCTCCACTCGATGGTCCCGCTGCTCGTAGTCTCCATCCTGGTGAGCTGTTACAACAACTTAGGCTGGTCTGCTGCTGCCACTGGCAAGGTGTCCTTCCTCTAACGATTCAGAGACAACCTCTCACACTAGCCAAGCACTAGCCTGCGTGCTTATAAGACCGGAGTGCCGAGTTGCCGACCAAAAGAAACTGATTCGATAGATCGATTTAAATCGAGGATTACTCGAAAGCTCCTCCAGCTGTTGTGAACAGCGCGTTGACGCCAGCTAATCGATGAACTTTCAAGTCAGAAGTTATATTTTCCGGACTAGATACAAATGTACCAATGTTTTTTCTTAAACAGTTTTCAGATGTTTCAGGGGTACGCGTACCCCCTTGTTCCCTCTGAATGAATAAAGCACTGGTGGCCTAGGATACATGAAAATAGGTTATGTAGTTCTTCACGGAACTACTTGTTTTCAGGAGTGTTGCACCCCACCCAGTCATTGGGCAAATTCGTGTTGACCGAGAAGCCGTCTGATTTTTTAAGAGCGTTAAAAATCCCTCAGTATGCCTTCCTTCGGATGGGAAGTAAAGCCGGCGGTCCCATGTCATAGATTTATGGCATGTAAAAGAACCTTCCACTAATTACACCTGTGTGAATCTAATTTTTATAGGTTAAGAATGTAAACAACGCTCGTAGGTCCCTACGTTCGTTGCCAAGAGCCAACTGCGGTGGCGTCTAGTAGTTAAGTTCTGAACTAGGCCTAGTAGTCGTTGACGGTGGCGCTTGGAGGCAAAAGTAGGAACTATTTGAAAAATTCTAAGTTTCAGTCTGTACTTGAATAATAATAATAATAAAAACAGATAACACACACTAATACAGTCATCACAATTAACACCGGTTATCAGACAGATTCTACACACACCCAAAGTACACGGGGCTACATGACCGCGTTGTCGCAGCCCCTAAACTTAAGAACCAACCAACCACCAAAAATCCGAGCCCTATTTATAAGCGACGAAATGACGGATCTCCCACACAGGTAATAACTCTCATGGAGATGTTTTTTACTTGTAGAGAGAGAAAAAGAAAGAAAGACAGCAGATAATGAAATGTTTGCTAACAGATGGCAGCACTCTCTGTTCTGAGAATAGAGCCAACAGCTGATTAAAACCTCTGTGACGTTGGGCTTGTTTACTTTTTGGGGCTGGGGGTTGTAAACAATTCCAACTTGAAATACTTCTCATTTATGTGCTTATTTAAAATAGTTCGTATGAAATCAATGTGCCATGCAATTATATTAATGAGATTCTCGTTCCCTGTGAATCATGTTTGGTCTAACTGGGTGCTTTTGTACCATCTTTCAGGTTGACAGTTCGAAGATGAGTACTACTTTCGTGAGACAAAAATCTCGGGAGATGTTCCTGCAGTCGAATGGGATCAAATCCAAATTATTTGATCCTGGAGATGAAATGGCAAAAGGTGTGTACCCAGACGGTACTACACCATTGGAGAATCAGGTGGCTGGTCATTCAGTAGCGGATGGCAAAACAACGATCGGTAAATGAATTTTTGTATGGAATTAATGTTAGTTTCGAATTTTCAGACCTTCAGAATAGGCTAGACCTAACGTGCTTAGAAAGATAAATATTATTTGTTGTTGTCAGGAAATATAGCCTATCACTGCAATGTATTGATTGGTAGGCCTAGGTTGCCTTAAAAATTAGAATAACTTACGGGTTGAGTTAATTTTCCTTTTAGGAATCAATTGTATACATGGCGTAATTCAGGGGTGGCACCTGCCGCCCAAAATAAGATGTTTAAAGATAGGCCTACATTAAAAAAAAATGGCAGGTCCCTACCTAGGCCTATATTAAGAATTGAACAATAGGCTAAATGTAGACTCAAATCACCATCTCTTTCATTTTCTTCCTCCACGTTGCATTTTTTTAACGAGTAACCTCATCTCGAACAAAATTGGGCTCTTAGGGGTATTCCATATCCCGCACTAATTCTTGTCACCCCAATAAAATGATGAATTCATGCCTATGTTTATAGCAGTTTTTAATATCCATCCCTTGAAAATACACGTTTGAACATTCAGTCCATAGACTGGTTTGATGCAGACCATTGAGGTAATCGTTTCAGGTCTACATTAGGCTTAATAACATACTCCACATCCAAGACAATCTTGGCCTTTCCGAGCAGTTCCTACTCTCTGCCTGTCCTTCTGCAACTACAGTCCAGCCGCTGAGTGTTCGGCTCTGACGTTTGGTGATGGTGGGAGAAGAGGGGTAGAGAGAACAATATAGCCAACCTATGGCAGTGAGAAGAAGTTAATATAAGCTTGAAACTTTCCACCAGTGTAATTCTTCTCTAGCATCTTCCCTATGTAACGTGGAAATCCCACACCCTATTTGCACTTTAATGCATCATTTTGTTATTCCGACATTTTGCGGTTACAAAACCTAAATTCTTCGATTGCAGTGGAATTCTGCCTATGTTGGCGAAGTCGCTTACTGTCATGAAGAATGTTGTCACCTGTACCAATCAGCGCCTTTCCCGGTAAGTCGGTCTTTAAATTTAGCTCGATGTTGCAAGGGCTCTCTTCTGTTGCTCTTTGTGCTAGTACAGGTTTGTTGTTTTATTGTCTTGTGTGTGCACACTTACCGGTTAACTATGTGTAATTATATTACTTTAGTAATATGGTCAGCGGTTTGTCAGAATTCATTTAAAAACCTATGAAATATTTTATGTAGTCCACGCTGTTTAATATTTCACGGTACAGAACTGGCAACGTTGTCTCCCTCCCTCATGAGAAATGTCAGAGCCGGACACTCGACGGCTCTACTGTAAGTTGGCTATTCCTGGGTGTGTCAGTACGGTAGGCTAAGTTATGTTCCCTACGAACCTACAGTAGGCCTATCATAACTCTCCAAAAATGTCTCTCCTCTTAAGTTTAATAGGCTACCTTCATTTATTCCTTTAACTACCCATCTAATCTTTATCATTCTGTTGTAACACCTCATTTTAAATTCTTCTCTCTCCTCTTTTCTTCTGCACCAACATTTCCATACATCACATGTTGCAGACAAAGGCTTGAAATAAATATTTAGTGTCTGTCGATTTCTATTTTGTAAAAATATGTTCCTTGTGTGTGCTGACCTATTTTTTAATCTCTTTTATTTTGCTCATGAATTTTACAAGTGGCAGATTTTTCCTACTTTGGCTTTTCACCTGCCATGTTTATATAAACAAGGTATCAGGTTTTTCCTTTATTTTCGTTTTACATTTATTGATTTTCATTATGAGAAAATCACTCGGTTCCTCTGGTGACTCATATCAGCTGTGACCAGGCCCGTATTTAGAGCTCCTGACATCCCTGGGCAAGAATAAAACTTTTCTGCTCCCCCAACTTCGAATAGCCTATGTAGTTTTATTAATGTTTCCTTAACATATGGAGGGCCAACGGCCTAGCCGTGTTGAAACACCGGATCCCATGAGAACTTCGCAGTTAAGCAACATTGGGCGCAGTCGGAACTTGGATGGTACGCCGGTTCTAGGCACTGCGCGCTGTTGGCCAACATAAGGAGGAGCGGAAAGGCCCTGGCCACCCTACCGCAAGTAAACTCCAGCTGGGGGAAGCCTCTTCGGAGCCTCGGTCCTGCCTTCGGGCAGAATACCAATTATTATCTATTTATTTATTTAACATATGGGGCTGTTTCTTCCTCTGCTATGAGTGGCAAACAGTATAAATATGTAGTGATAGAAGCCATTTTTCAGTGTTGCGTAGTTCTAATAAAGAAAGCTTCCCAGCCGGTCAACACAAATTTTGTGCCCAATTAAATTATATAATTTTCAAAAGAAAAATATCAAATACATCTTGCAATGGCCTTCCCAGTTTGTACTAGACAGTGTCTTGGTGAGGTGTGCTTTAACCAACTGAAGAGCACACCGGGGAGAAACACTGTCATTTTGTTGAGTTATGCTGGAACATTTAGCACAATTTGTGTTTAAAAAAAAATACCCAATTACATTAGGCGGGAAAACAAGTATTCACGGCCGGCGTTCATAATTAAGTACAAGTTTATCAAGCTTGTAGGCCGTGGTCCAGACAGGATATCTCCCGACGTTTCACCGGAAACTGCGTCCGGCATTATCAAGGGTTCCGCTCCTTGTCTGGACCACGGCCTACAAGCCCGAAAAACTTGTACTTAATTACAAGTATTCCTGTTTATCACAAAATAACCCCCATTTTTGTTCATAAAAGCATGGCATTTTGTGATAAATATCTTATGTAGAAAAACACAGCAATCCTTCTAGATTTGTGCCGTGTTTTGTGTGGGGTTTCGCCTGGGACGCCAAGTTGGCTCATCAGCCGGCTCTTGGTGTCCCCGCCCAGACCCCCACAGGAACTGCGCGCTACCTCCCTCTTTATGAAGCGCACCTGCGCCCCTTCACTGCAAGTGCTAAAATCTCAAGCAGTCTTCACCTCCCTAAGGCTTCCAAAAAGATGGTATATTGGCTTTCACGGCCGGTGATTTAAAACTCCTACTCCTGTGGGGGTCCAGGCGGGGACACCAAGAGCCCGCTGAAGAGCCAGCTTGGTGTCCTAGGTGAAACCCCACACAAGACACGGCACAAACCTACAGGGTTTGCTGAGTTTTAATTCACTGGCCGTGAAAGCCAATTAGCCATCTTATGTAGTGTTTTCATGTTAGGGCTTATAAATACTTGTTTCCCCGCCTAACATAATTGGACACAAATATTTGTGTTGTCCACCGACAAAATGCTTTCAAGTTAAGAAAGGATTTCTTCATTAGTAAGTTATCCAATTTCACTCGTCAGATTCAACAGCAAGAACACCAACATGACTAAGACTATCCTTTTCTTTAATGTCCTTAAATAATTAGTATTGCCATTGTACAACAATGAATATTCCCTTGTTGGGGAGGGGGTTAAATTATAATAACTTGACATTCAATGCCCAAGTGCTTTTGTACAGTTTTCCAGAAATTTTGCTGCCCCTAAAACCTGCCGCCCTGGGCAGTTGCCAGTTGCCAGTTTGTTCCCCCTGTAAATATGGGCCTGACTGTAACCTAATCTATTCATCTCGAACCATGTCTTCTGCTCGAAATTTTTGCTTAATGTCATTTATTGTTTGTTTATTTTACAGATTGAAAAGTGTGGGTGGCGCCTAGTCTCGCAACTTTCTGCTCGTCTCATGTACTTTTTAACTTTAATTATTAAAGTCTGATTTCTGCATGAATACCCACTGATCCCTGATTGGGACAGACACACAAAGATCTGGTGACTAGCTCTTATCCCTTTGTACTTTGATACACTGAATCAGAATTCGCCATCAGAATTGGTCACAGTTTTTCATTTCAAAAATGCCAAACAATCACTCCAATTCATATTATTGAAAATCTGAGAGTTGGTACCGTTTTCCTTGTTCCTACTTTTTTTCTGAAGACAAATTTATCTCCAGCCATTTCAATCTGTTGTTTCATACTTCTGTGAATTATTCTTGTGAGGAATTTTTCTCAGAATGAGTCAGCTCCTGCTTTCTTCCTTGAAATTGAGGGCTCTTCACCAGCCAAGTGAAATAATGTTTTCATTCCCTATACAATGTAGCAACTCAACCTGGTGCTTTATTTCTACTGTCTGATCAAATGTTGATTTCAAAGTTAAAATCTCTCTTCTCCTCCTTTGAATTTTCACTTTCCCTCCCACTGCATTGCCCTCAATGTTCTGTCCTATAAAACAACAGTCTCCACCACGAATCTCTATATGTAAGCTTTCCATCTTACTACCTTTTCTTCTTTCTGTATTAGAGGTTTCCTGTCGAGGTCCCTTGCATAGCAACACTTAGCCTTCTTTTCCCTAGAAGTTCTTTTAATTCTACTATAAACTACATTTTCTTTATTTTCATTTTCTACAACCTACCTTAAATTTCTTTTCAAGCATTCCTTTTTTGCTTCCTTGCATCTTGTATTTACCTTACCAGACCTGTATTCTGTTTTCCCTCTTTCTAGTATTGCCACTGTTTATCCATCGATCCATCCTGTGTGTTACGTGTGGCGGAGCTCTTTCCGTTCACGGAAAACACAAAAAACTGTTTTTTCGCTCTTGTACTAAAATATTAGACATAATTGTTTGTATGTGGAAAGTGCATACAAATGCTGATATAATAAAACCAAAATAGCATTGTTCCGTATGTTACTAACAATTTTATTGACAAAATACGTAACTGGCCTTAGTCCATTTCAACATGGAACGAGCAGAAACTTTGAGCGAGGAATATCATTCACATTCTTAGTTTATTTCCTTCATTTCTGAATGAACATATGTATCCGAAAGTCTGAAGAAAAGGTAACATGAATGTGACAAGTGTTATTTTCTTCGTGTTGAAACGCACTATCTGCTGGACTAAGTTCCTTTGAACACGAAATAACTAACTTGATGGCTGTGGAAATAGCATAAGCGCTGCCAGGACATGGTTCCATTCAACACCAAACATGCATCTTGCTTCCTAGGACACAAAATCGTGGTAAAATGGATTTGTCAAAAATGTGGACTTGGTGCCTTTCAACAACGAGAATTGCTGAGTTTTAATTCACTGGCCGTGAAAGCCAATATACCAACGAGTGATTCAATTAATATTGACATAATACAACAGAGGTTTTTAAAATGACTTTTTAAGATTTTATAAAGAATATTCTTTTTTATTTTTAATTGTAACTGAAGAACGAAATGCACTTTCCGAAATGTTTAGTCATCATCTTGCACAGTTTCCAGCCACTGGCTGGGTCTGTTTGGAACACAAGCCTCTCCAACGTCTTCTGTCTTCCCACCATCTCTCAGCCTCCACCCTTGTCCAGTCTTCTCCTCTCTTCTTCACGCTTTCTTCCACCCCCTTCAGCCACCTGTCTCTCGGTCTCCCTCTTGGTCCCTTTCCTTCCCACTTCGTCTCGTGAATCCTCCTGGATATCCTCTTCTCCTCCATTCGTTTTACATGTCCATACCATCTAAGTCTAGATTTCTCTATACCATCCTGTAATGGTTCCTCCTTCATTAATTCTCTGATCCTCTCATTTCTTATTCTGTCCCTCTTTGTAGCTCCAATACTGCTTCTCAAGAACCTCATCTCACTGGCCTGTATTTTGCTCTTCTCCCTTCCTTTCATAACCCAGGTCTCCGAGGCATACGTCAGGATAGGGAGATAGTACGTCCGATATATGATCTTTTTGCTGTTCTGAGGGACATCCTTGCTCCATAACATGCTTCTCACACTCATCCGGAATGCTTCTGCCTGTCTCCCCCGCTCATTTATTTCTCTATTGTTTCTTCCATTATCTTGTATCAGGCTTCCCAGATACTTGAAACTCTCCACTTTCTTCAGCTGTTCCCCACCAATTGTTATTCCTGTTGTGGTTCTTTCCTTCTTCCTTGTTGTGATCACCATCTCACTCTTATTTATGCTAAATTTCATCCCATACCCTTGTATTACTCCTTCCCACACGTCCAACTGTTCCTGTACCTCCTCCTCCTTGTTTCCCCAAATCATCAAATCATCTGCAAACACCATTGCTTTCATCTTTCCTTCCCCAATTACTTGTGCCACTCGGGTCATTATGTCATCCATCACCACAATGAAAAATAACGGTGACAGTGCACTTACTTGTTTCAGGCCGTTTCTCTGTTCCAACCAGTCCGATCTCTCTCCTCCCACTTTCACACAGCTCACGCTTCCCTTGTACATCTCCTTTATCCTCCTTATAGTCCATTTTTCTACTCCTCTATCCTCCAAGGACTTCCATACTTTGTTTCTGCATACACTGTCATATGCTTTCTCAATGTCCAGGAAGGCCATCAGTAGATCTGTTCCATACTCATAGTGCTGTTCTTGTAACTGCCTTACAGCAAAAATCAAATCCTCTGTGGACCTTCCTGCTCTGAAGCCATGTTCTTCCCTCATCCCTCCTATCCTTGTCCTAATTCTCCTTTCCAAAACTTTCTCAAACATCTTTGCACAATGACTCATCAGTGTTATTCCTTGATAGTTTCTGCATTATGTTCTACTACCTTTCTTGAAGATCGGGACAATTATTCCCTTTTTCCAGTCCTCTGGGGTCTTCCTTTCCTTCCATGCTGTCTTCATCACTCGGTATAACCATTGTATCCCCACCTCTCCTGTTGCTCTCACCATCTCCACACTCAACTCATCCACACCCGGTGCCTTCCCTCCTTTCATCTTCTTCACTGCATCTTCCAATTCTTTCCATGTTAAGTCCTTTTCTGTTTGCAATTCATCTTCCTCTTCCCCGATTTCTTCCTCGTCGCCGTAGTTTCCATTTGGGTTCAGGAGTTCTTCAAAATATTCTTTCCACATTTTCTTCAGTTCTTCCCTATTTTCTATCTCTTGTCCCCTTTTGTTCATAATCCGTAGGATCCTTCCGCCTCTTATTCTTTACCATCCCGTACAAGACCTTTTTTGTACCTTCACTATCCTCCTTCATCATCTTTGTCCACTCTTCCATCCACTTTCTTCTCTCCTCAGCCACTACTCTCTTCGCCTCCCTCTTTCTTTCCTGGTACTCTTCCCTTGTCTCTACCGTCCTATTTTGATACCACCTCCTAAAGGCTCTATTCTTTTCCCTTACTATTTCTTTTGTCTTCTCATTCCACCATGGTGTTTCCTTCCACCTCTTCTTACTACTTGTCCTCTCACATACTGCTCCTGCTGCACCTACTAATGTCTTCTTAAATCTAGCCCATTCCTCTTCATCTGTTGGAATTCCTTCCTTTACCATTTTGAGGTACTCTGCCCTTCTGTCTCCTTCTTTCAGTTTCCATATCCTTATACGTCTTTCCTGGTTCTCAGTCCATAATTGAACAATAAATAAAAAATATAAGTATTGATAGATGGACAATTGTATTAATCAATTCATAGATTGTAAATTCTAAATGATTTCAGTGAAACTTTTTAACAATTCATAAATATTTATTATTATATTTATTTATTATTTATATAATAAGAAATAAATATTTATTATGTACATTTTACGTAGGTTAGTTGTTATTATAACAAGTCCAACACATAATTGTCATCTCAATGTCAGTATTTAGGTTTTATAAGACTTAGTTTGTTAAAACTCGGCAATTTTTCGAGGTCTATGCCGTGTTTTGTGTGGGGTTTTGCCTAGGAACACCAATATGGGCTCATCAGCGGGCTCTTGGAGTCTATGCCCGGACCCCCACAGGACTAGCAAAGTAGGGAGGTGAAAGGTTTGCTTGAGCTTTTAGCTCTCGCAGTAAAGAAGCGCAGGTGCACTTCATAAGAAGGGAGGTAGCGCGCAGTTCGCTACTCCTGTGGGGGTGCGGGCACGGACACCAAGAGCCCGCTGATGAGCTCATCTTGGTGTTCCTAGGTGGAACCCCACACAAGAGACAGCATAAACCTAGAAACATTGCCGAGTTTTAATTCCGTGGCGGTGAAAGCCAATATACCATCTATTTAGTATGTTAGGTTGTGTGTGTATTAAATGTGATAAGTTGTATTGTGCATGCAAGTGTATCAGAGGGCTATGAGTCCTCACTTTGCCACTATAAAGACATCATCATCATCATCATCTAGCACAGTTTCCAGCCATTGGCCGGGTCTGTTTGTAAAACAAGCCTCTCCAACATCTTCTGTCTTCCCACCATCTCTCAGCCTCCACCCTTGTCCAGTCTTCTCCTCTCTTCTTCACGCTTTCTTCCACCCCCTTCAGCCACCTGTCTCTCGGTCTCTTTCCTTCCCACTTCGTCTCGTGTATCTTCCTGGGTATCCTCTTCTCCTCCATTTGTTTTACATGTCCGTACCATCTAAGTCTAGATTTCTCTATACCATCCTGTAATGGTTCCTCCATAATTCTCTGGTCCTCTCATTTCTTATTCTGTCCATCTTTGTAGCTCCAATACTGCTTCTCAAGAACATCCATCTCACTGGCCTGTATTTTGCTCTTCTCCCTTCCTTTCATAACCCAGGTCTCCGAGGCATACGTCAGGATAGGGACATAGTACGACCGTTATATGTTCTTTTTGCTGTTCTGAGGGATATCCTTGCTCCATAACATGCTTCTCACACTCCTCCGGAATGCTTCTGCCTGTCTCCCCCGCTCATTTATTTCTCTATCCTTTCTTCCATTATCTTGTGTCAGGCTTCCCAGATACTTGAAACTCTCCACTTTCTTCAGCTGTTCCCCACCAATTGTTATTCCCATTGTGGTTCTTTCCTTCTTCCTTGTTGTGATCACCATCTTACTCTTATTTATGTTAAATTTCATCCCATATTCTTGTATTATTCCTTCCCACATGTCCAACTGTTCCTGTACCTCCTCCTCCTTGTTTCCCCAAATCATCTGCAAACACCATTGCTTTCATCTTTCCTTCCCCAATTACTTGTGCCACTCGGGTCATTATGTCCTCCATCACCACAATGAAAAGTAACGGTGACAGTGCACTTCCTTGTTTCAGGCCATTTCTCTGTTCCAACCAGTCCGATCTCGCTCCTCCCACTTTCACACAGCTCACGCTTCCCTTGTACATCTCCTTTATCCTCCTTAGAGTCCATTTTTCTACTCCTCTATCCTCCAGGGACTTCCATACATCAATAATTATAATTAGTAAGTTAACTAAAGTATGTACAGTACAGGGACATTATCTTTGTGCGCCGCGGTAATCGCGGCAAACTATGGCAGGTGCAGAGCGAGTGGACCTCGCAATTCCCCGCTCCTCTGACTCATATCGTCAGTTCACAAGTGTTTTGTCATTCATATTCATATATCTGCAAAGCTTAGACATTGCTCGTTTAGTGAGTATTGTGATTACTGTGATTGTTGATCATGCCTAAACACCAATTCACATTGAGCGAACGTGCGTATATCCATAATTCATATATGAAAAGCAGAAAGTCTTTATCTGAAACAAGACGAAAATTTCGAATCAAGTTTCCAGGAAGACTTGTGCCTAATGCCAGTACAATTAGGAGGCTCGCTAAACGATTCAAGGAAACAGCCTCCGTAAATAATGAAAATGTGTTCTTAGGGAACAAACATTAGATGAGATTGTTGTCCATTCTTTCATCAGAAGATGTCAGGTGTGTGCTACAAGAGAGGGAGGACATTTTCAGCATCGACTATGAGCACTGAGCATTGAACATGTTTGGTAAAAGTGAGCGCCGACTGAACCATGTACGGGCACCCTCGATCTGCGCCAGTCAACGCCGGCTTAGCTTGCCTTGTTTACTGGAGCGCACAAAGATAATGACCCAGTATATGTCATCATCATCATCTTGAGCAGTTTCCGAACGCTGGTCGGGTCTGCTTGGAACATAAGCCTCTCCATCATTTCCTGTCCATCCACCATCTCTCGTCTTTCACTGTGTCCCAGCACACTCCTCTTTCCTCCACACTCTTCTTAACTCCTTTTGTCCATGTGTCCCTTGGTCTTCCCCTTGGCCTCCTTCCCCTCATTTCCATTCCAAACATGATCTTCGGTATCCTCTCCTCTCGCATCCTCCTCACATGTCCATACCATTGTAGCCTAGACCGCTCTATTCTATTTTGCAATGGTTCTTCTCTTACCATCTCTCTGACTCTCTCATTCCTTACTCTGTCCATTCTTGTTACTCCTACCCTACTCCTCTGGAACTTCATCTCCACTGCTCGTATTTTACTCTTGTCCCTTTCCTTCATCACCCATGTTTCTGAACCATACGTCAAAATTGGCACAAAGTAGGTCTTGTAGATGATTCCTTTACATCTTTATTCCATATCATCCCCCTAACAGTCTTGAAAAATCCATCTGCGCACCTTCCCCTTTCATTTATTTCCATCCTATTGCCTCCCTTTTCTTCAATTATGCTTCCCAAGTGCTTGAAGCATTCTACTTTCTGCAACTGCTGTCCTCCAAGTGTTATGCCCATATCCAGTCTGTTCTTCCTCCTCGTTGTGATGACCACTTCACTCTTTTGTGCTGAGAACTTCATCCCATATGATAACACTACCTTCTCCCACTCATCCAATTGCTCTTGTACTTCTTCCTCATCCTTTCCCCATTCCACAAGGTCATCAGCAAACAACATTGACTTCATTTTCCTTTCCCCAAGGCTATTTACCACTTTTCGTATGATTTCATCCATCACCATCATAAATAACATGGGTGAGAGGGCCCTGTATATGTAATAAACTTGAAAAGAAAAAATTAAGTACCCATACTTGTAATTATAATGTTATTGTGTAATCTCACCAGGTCAATGACTTTCGTCTTGATGCTATGTTTCAGGCATGCTGAGACACAAAGATGGGTATGTGTTGAAACCGTTGATAAAACCTGTTCAAGCAAAGCGGGAATTGAAGTTTTATGAAGACTTGCAAGTAGCAACAGACCCGGCGTCGGTAGAAATGCGGAGGTTTGTTCCGGAGTATTTTGGAACAACTACCTTGAAGTGCATAGACCAAGGTAATATATCACAGTGGTACCCACCATTGGGATCTTAAATTACAGGCTTCGTGCATACAGCAAAGTATGGCACTGCTTTTTATGATGAGTCTCCACTAGTATAAAACAAAGTCCCCGATTCTTGGACGTTACGGCTAATCTCGAGAACCACTGGATGGATTTTGATGCAGTTTTCACCATTCTGTAAAGGACATCTCGAAGAAGGTTTCTGTAGAAAATAATTTATTTATGACCAAAGGAAGCCAAACAGTAACAATTTTAATGAAAAAGTGGAAAAAAAAACCTGGTGTCCGTGCGCTTTTTAAGCTTATGTTGGGCAAACCGTTAAAAATATCTATATACACAGTACTATGATCCCAGACCACCGTGGTGTATTCCAGAATTGATCTTACATGTGACAAATATCCTAATTCTTTAGCAGAGGTAACAAATATCAAACTGAGGGTATATTTGGTCATTATTCACCTTATCCAGGATAAATACAATGTTTTAACGCCCAGTCATTGGGCAAATTAGTGCTGATTGACTGAAGAGCCACAAATAAGAGTCGGACGGAAAGATTGCTTTATACAGGGTCTTTCACTCAAAGTGGGGCTGGTAGAAGGCCGAGCCGAAGGTCAGACGAGCACACAGCAACACGGGGCTGAGACAGTAGCGACGCACGATTTGACAAATGAAGTTGTCTTTGTTATTTCTTCTATAGCCTATTTTAAGTTACACGTGTTATAAGTTTATAACGTGTTATTGCTGATAAAGCCTATTGCTTCAATTCGTATTTATGGGGACAATTGAAAAATAAGGTTTATGCAACAAACCCTCACACTCTAAATGAACTCAAACTGAATATCACTAGAGAAATTGAGGCTATCTCGGTAGATGAACTAATGCGTGTGAATGAAAATTTCCTCAGAAGATGCCAGAAATGTGTAGATGCAGGCGGAGGACATTTTCAACATCTTGTGACAATTATTTTACTTTGATTATGTGTTATGTGTGCTTGTTATTTACATGCGATTTGTACGGGCGCTCTCTTGACTTCCACTCAGTGAGTTGCCATGTGCTCGTCCGACTCTCCATGCACCGCGCCTCACAGGCGTCGTGTGTCGAGCAAGGCAGTGGTGCTAACAGCAGCGTAGTGCCCAACTAGTTTAACACATTTACACTTTTCAACGTATTTAATAATCATCATTACTTATGTGAATTCCACAGTAGTTGCTGAAAATGCTGTCCTTCAATTTCTAAACTCATGTTGTACCAACATAGGAAGTATTGGTACACTCACTCTAATTCATCATCACTGATGTTTCCTCCAGAGAACGCGGAATGTTTCTGTATAGAGTACCTGCAAGAAGAGCTTGCCAAAACTCAACGGTGCGCAGAGACCAATATCAATTGGTGTAGATTAATGCTCATTGCGGGGCTCCTGTGTGTCCCCCGAATGCTGACTACCTGGCTCACTGGTCACTGCATTCTTCAACCCTGCTGGATTGCTGCCAGACGCGGATTACAGCTGTAATTCAAGCGTAGGGTGCAAGGAAGCAGCAAACAATACAGGCTAATTAGGGTGTAGGTTACTGTGTCTTGGCTCAGGTAATAACTTCTGTGGAAGGCGCTAACATCTCACTTGAGCCCCAGTCACAGTTTTTCATGCCAAGCCTTGGGCTGGGCAGAACAGCTGCCAGCGAGCTACTGAAGTGAAGTGGAAAGGGCGTGCTCTGCCACTGCCGAGCCCACTCGAACAGTGCCATAGATCTGCGCAGGTTTCTGTGGCAAGCTCTTGCGCATATTCTACCTTTTTTTTGAGGTTCCCCACAAGTAAAAATCGCACGGTGCTAGGAAAATTTGATGTTTTGCTCTATACCTAACCATGTCCATGGGATACGGGATAGGCTGCAGTACTTCACAACATGTCTCAATTATCTCAACTAAGGTATCTTGTCAGCCTTTGTCAGACCTGGAATCTGCACATTTTCTAGGAAATTAAACATTACACAGGTGAACACAGGTTTGGGGTGATCCTTGAACTGAAAAGGAACAAAGTAGTTCATATGAAAATATGTACAGATAGAGTAATCATAAATTATCGCATGAAAATTTCAAAAGTCCTGTTCGGGTATCATCGTGCTTGGACGTGGCTGTACAGTTGCAACAAATTTTAACGCACTTCGATCTTTATTCAACGCCATGTTCGTGACAAAATGCAACTATCAGTACACAGTACCATTGTGCAGATATCAGAATAACAGAGAAGAATGATATGCAATTAATGAGAAACCGTTCAAATGCATTAATAAATGCGTGAAGTGAGGGACAGGTCCCAAGTGACAATGGATGAGAAGCGCTCAATGTGTTAGCGTAGAGAAATGGTGTGAAGTTGGTAACCTGGACCACCGTGGTTCAAATATTGGTCTCGGCAATTCTTTTTGTTTTGATGGCCTCTGTTATACCATTGTGGAACCGTACGATACTGGACGCCTTTTAAGTTTTACAACGAAATATTGCAATAAACCGTTAGTTAATTACCACTGGGTCTATGATAGCTGTTATTGACGTGCATGAGATGTTGGAAATATCAATACAATATTATGAGCATTCTGCAGACTGCTAGTTAACTTAGCTCTGAGGAAGGTGCGTTGCGTGAAACGACAAAGAACTGGGGTTCGAATCGTCCTGCGGTGTTTATTTTTTAAACATATCAAATGTTTCATGAATGAATTATGTGTGTGTTTCTATACAAAGGGAAATCTGGCTTAATGAATTTGCTTATTGTTAGTCCTGAAAAGGACTGTTGTAGGCACTTCTTCAATATCTCGTCCAGTATCCACCGGCTTCGACAACTCGCTGTAGCCAACGTGGCATTGACTGAATTAGATTTCTGAAGGACTGTTCATCACGGGCAATCTCCTCCCATGCTTCCAACACAATTTCCCACAATGCATCCTGAGAACGAGGGGGAGAGTGAGGCCAGTTTCCCCTGATATGGCATTTCCACTTTGCCCACACATGCTCAATGAGGTTCAAGTCTGGAGTTCGAGGGAGCCAGTTGAACAGTTCAATGGAGTCCTGCTCAGAAAACCAGCCCTCTGAATTTTTTCTCTAAAAGCTATGCCTGGACAATAGTGTTGTACCGTAAATAATGTGCCACTTTTGCCTTCCTGATTGTAAACTGTGTCTGTTTCACTTCACAGATGTGGAATTCTTGGTGCTGAAGAATGCTACTCTAGGATTTGCAGAACCATGTATAATGGACATCAAAATTGGGAGGCAAACATGGGATCCGGATGCAACTAAAGAGAAAATTGAAGGGGAAAAGGTAGGCTCTTATGTATACTGATGTTCTTCTGATATTCTTCTTGGCATGTTAACCTTCGAATATGCATCTAATGAATGAGAATCCTTTTACCTGTTTGTCATATTTGCTCTTCTCCTGGGTGTGTGATCATGGCATCGGCTACTAGTGTAACTCCATATGCAGTAAACTCCCGATTATCTGCGGAATTGACTGGCGCAGATTCCGCGGATAATCGAATTTCGCGGATAAGCCGCAAAATTGCTGGTAATGGTTAAACAAAGGTCAAAGGCACTAAAAAACAACACAAAAGTGCTTTAAATAAGTTTATTATACAGTAAAAGGTGATGGATTATCCCCTCTGCTTTTCAATGTGGCTCTTGATTATATCATGAAGGTTTGGCAAAAGGAAAACCCTCCTAAGATCAAAATTGGAACAAAACCATCAATAAAAATAAACTGCTTAGGATTTGCAGATGACTTGGCTCTTTTAGCACTAGACAAGGAAGAGGTTTGTACTCAGATCACTAGTCTCCAAGAAATTGCTCAAGGGATAGGATTACAGATATCCTTTGAAAAAACTGAGATCATGCCTATGAAACCCTTAGATATAAATGAAGTCTATATAAATGATCATAAAATTAACCTAGTTCCTCAATTTAAGTATCTTGGAGAAATTATAACACATAACTTAAACGAAAAAGTAACTTGGATAAATAGAACAAATAAAATGAAAAAGGCACAATCTCTAACCTGGTCAACATATAATAAAAAATGCCTATCAATAGCTACTAAGATCCAACATTATAAAACTGTAACTCTCCCTGAAGCCACTTATGCTTGTGAAACACTGTTCCAAATTAAAAATGAACAAAGAACTGATCAGCTCCTCAAAACGGAAAGAAGAATCATTAGAACGTGCATAAATAAAAAGTATCAGGTTGAGGGAGTCTGGAGGGTTCTCCCAAATGAAACTGTCTATCGTGAGATTGATCCAATCACCAGCACAATGAAGAAGAAAAGAATTTCATATTTTTTTCACATCTTACGGCTTCCAGAAAACAGAATTGTACGCCAACTGGTGATGAGAAATCTAGGAAAGAAAACTGGAGGTAAATGGATCCAAGAAATCCAACAAGATCTCAAAGCAGTTGGACTCAAGATAACAGATGCCGAGGAGAAAAATAAAATTAACACCATACTTAAAACTCACAAATTTTCTGCAGAAATGACACACAGAAAGCCTATGGAGATTTCAGATGAGTTGAGAAAATCCCGATCTGAAAGAATGAAAAAGTACTGGAAAGAGCGCAAGAACCAAGCAGTACTACCTTCAAAGAAGAAGTGATTGTGGAACGACTCAAGTGGTCCAATGTGACCAATCAAGATTAATAATAATAAAAGGACGTACATGATAACAAAACTCAGTCGATGTTATGTGTGTTATTAAAAAGTCTTGTTTACTGTTTAACAAAAAAATCGGTCATTTGCTTTTGCTTTTTCTTAGTTTTTTTTCTTTATTTGTGATTTGAGTTTTCTCAACACCATCTTGTCACAAAGTGATGCGTCGTCTTGCTCTTCAAGGTATTGAAGAATCCTGTCAATGTGTCCTAATGCTGCATCATGAGTAACGGTCGTCTGCATCTGTGTTTCCTCATTGTCTTCTGATTCAACCGATTCAATCCCTCGTACTTGATTTATAATGTTTTCATCTGTGAGGTATTTGCGATTTACGATTTTTATTACGTTTAAGTATTTAGTAACTTTATTTCAATTTTTGAGAAATAATTTTCGGTTTCAAAACCTTCCTTTTTAATAAAAATGTTCTCCTACAGGCACCATGGATAAACCGCCCGCGGATAATCGAGAGTCTACTGTAGTTGTCATATTAAGAGGCCCAAGAAATCACCTCATAGAGGGTTGAGCACATGCATTTTAAATCCCTTGGTGGCTAGTAGGAAGTACTTAGTCGATAACGAAAGAAATGATATGGTTTGTTAAGGAATATTTCTGGAGGCCATTCATCACATTTTTTTTTTTTTACTGTCGACTTGAGCCTTTATGGACTGCGTGTTAACAACCACTCTCATTTCAGTGTCTGCGTCTTGTTCGTTTGCCGGCTTTGACATCTTGCCAGTATCTCTTGAGCCCATCTATCAGCTTGTTCTTCACCATCCTTTTGAAACTATTCCTGTCTTTGATTTTATCCTCCGTAATGCCCACCTGTCTCATATCTTTCTCACACTCTTGGAACCATTTCAACTTGAGATGTTCGGTTCAAGAAAATTCCAGAGTTTCTTTGTGAGCCGGTCATTATTCATACGGAAGATGTGTCCATAAAACAGCAATCTTCGTTTTTTAATTGCTGTTGTTATCGGTTCCATCTTTCTGTATACTTCTTTATTTGATATCAGTCGAACCTGTCCGTCAACCCATCTGTTGCCCAAGATCTTCCGTAGTAGTCTGCGTTCTCTTTTAAGTAGCTGATTGACTTGTCCTGTCCGATTCATACACAGGGTCTTCGAAGCATATAAACCTTCTGGTTTGACAACAGTGCTGTAGTGCCTTAGTTTGGCTCACTTAGCATCTTCTTATTGTAGATGTTTTTAGTCAGTTGGAACGATCGCTCAAGTTTCAGGTTGCGGATATTGGTCGCTTCTTGTTCTAGCCCAGCACACCAAATCAGAGCTTGGGTGTTGTCGCATAAATTGCAAATACAAATTAAAATTCAATTCTCATATCAGGCCAAGTACAGGCATTATTGCACAGTAGTGCAGATTGGAGGCATTTGAGCTATGGACGTACAGAAGGATACTGAGGCTGAGTTGGAAAGATAAGGTCACCAACGATGAGGTGATGAGGCGGATGGGAAAGAGAAAGGAAATATTAAATACTGTCAAAATTAGAAAACTGCAGTATCTGGGTCATGTGAAGAGAGGAGAGAAACATCATCTGCTGCAGCTGGTCATTCAAGGAAAGTTACAATGCAAAAGAAGACCAGGAAGAAGACGCATTTCTTGGATCGATAATCTGAAAACTTGGTTCAATTGTTCCACTATTGAGCTGTTTCGTGCTGCATCATCGAAATCAAGAGTCTCTATGATGGTTGCCAACCTCCTGAGAGGAGATGGCACATAAAGAAGAAGTGAAGAGTGCCTCTATGTGGCAGAAACCTTATCAAGCATGAAAACTGTTGAAATTGAGAGAAAGGAAAGGAAGATCTTCTGGAAAATTCTAGGTCCCAAGAAGCTATCTGGAGATGGATACAAATTTCAACTGAGGTCAAACCAAGAACTCTATGACAAGTTTGAAGGGATTTCTGTCAGCATGAGAAAGAGGAGGTTGATGTTCTATGGACATATTAAACGATTGGGGACCGATTGGCTAACAAATTCTCAACCTTCAGAAGAAATGGAAGGTGCAACCTTCATGGCTTCAGGAAGTCCATCAGGGCAAACATTGGACCGGCCGAAGTCTGGGACAAGACAGGATTCAGAACCAAAATTGCAGGTGTGAAGGATCCCCCCCAAAGAAAGTCCCACGCATTCAGCCTAAGAGCGATTGAGAAGGAGCCAGAGGCTGAAAGATCTTTGGCAGGAAGCTAAACGACAAGGAACGGTTGTTGTGTATTTGTACTCCATAGGTTGGTGTATCAAATAATAAAAATAAAATTCAAATGAAAGCCAACTTTCTTTTCGATTATGATGAGAAAAACAAACTGATTCAATCCCATTGTTTGACGTTCTCTTTGTAAGTGGCTATGTTGGCTGCCAATTCTCAATGGAGTAATTCGAATGGTTCAGAGGTGCCAGTAGCTTTGAGTGATTGCAATGCTGTTGTTAGAGGCAATGAAGCAAGGAAAGGTTGGTTCTTAAGTTTAGGGGCTGCGACAACACGGTCATGTAGCCCCGTGTACTTTGGGTGTGTGTAGAATCTGTCTAATAACAGGTGTTAATTGTGATGACTGTATTAGTGTGTGTTATCCGTTTTTTAATTCAAGTAAGGACTGCAGACTTTTGAATTTTTAAAATAGTTCCTACTTTTGCCGCCAAACGCCACCGCCAACGACTGCTAGTTCAGAACTTACCTATCAGACGCCACCGCAGTCAGCTCTTGGCAACGAACGTAGGAACCTAAGAGCGTTGTTTACTTTCTTAACCTATACAATTTAGCTTCACACAGGTGTAATTAGTGGAAGGTTCTTTAACATGCCATAAATCTATGACCTAGGACCGCCGGCTTTACTTCCCCTCCGAAGGAAGGCATACAGAGGGATTTTTAACGCTCTTAAAAAAACTGACGACTTCGGCCAGATTTGAAACTGAGGGATTTTTAACGCTCTTAAAAAATCCGACGACTTCCGCCGGATTTGAACCTGCGATCTTGGGCATAGAAGCTCAGCATGCTACCGACGAAGCAAGGAAAAGCATTGATAAAGTAGCAGCAACCTGCTAACATTTCAAATTCTGTGTAGAATTTCCGATATTTGTTTACAGTAAATGAATAGATATTGGCATTCAAAGAGTAGCGTACCGTAGTTTCCTAAATCAATACTTTTGCCTTATTAAGAGGCCAAAGAAAACACCTTGAAAAACTTGAATTTGAAATCACTTAGTGGCTAGAAGGAATGATGATGATGATGATGATGATGATGATGATATGACCTATTTGTTAGAGGATGGGAACCCTGGAACAGCTCCTGCTCACCAGTCAAGCATATACTCACGGGCTTCATATTTTATAGAATGGGACATGTGATGAAAGAAATGATATGGTTTGTTGTTAAGTAGTACCATATTTACTCGGCTATCCCCTGGCCTGTAGTAACCCCATTAATTTTTGTGGGCCAAAATACAATATTCTTGGAATTCGGTAATATTACCTCTCCTTAATTATTGAGAGTCAAAATACAACACTCTTGGAAATTGACGAATTCTTAATTTTTTTTAAAAATTGTAACTGAAATTCATCCTCTTTTATGACAGGGGGCGTGGTGGCTCAGCGGTCTAGCTGTATGCCTCTCACCAAGGCGGTCCGGGTTCGATTCCCGGTCAATGCATGTGAGATTTTCGAAGTGAAATGCCATGTCCTGTGGTTCGGATTCCACGTAAAAAGGAGGTCCAGTGGCTCATAATCACAAGATTCACGGTCACGTAAAACTACAATCTTCCTTCCTTTTTCTTTTATGACAAAAATACTTTTTTGTTACATTATTTTGTTATTCAGACGATAAGACCGCCATTTTGCATACATGTACCACGTACGTGATTGGACAAGATATCGAATTATGCAGCCAATAGGCTTCACCCGATATCCAATAGAAGATGCCACACTAATGGGCGAGTAGAAGCGCCAAGTTTAAAATCCACCAATGAAAGTTATGGTTTCATATCTTGCCTGCATTCTTTTGTTTTGTATTCTTTGTATTGCGCTTCAAAGTGGTGTTTGCGGCAGCCTTCTTCTTAGTTTTATTTTAAACAAGAACCTTCGGCATTTGTATGACACGTTATTGGTGTATTAATGTGAAATATGTGAATAATATGTACTGGGTTGTGAGATGTGATCGTTCAGCATCATCACTCATTCCCTAATTGATGCATTCTTCCTCCCAATGTTCAAATAAAAATAAAGTTTGCATTTTCATGTCTGATACTTCGTCCATTCTATTCTATTTCTTTGATACTAAGATTTTTGCTTAGCAAGGGATAGTAGTGAAAGTCATTGGCGAGTAGGGAATAGTGAGGTTATGGCAGTCTCATAATGGGATGATTAAAGATGTAAACTTAGTTTATTTTGATTAAATATATCACACTATGTAGCATCAAAATAAAATAGCTTATTTTTACTCTTTCCCTTTCCTAAAAATAATGGAACTAAAAATGTAGAAAAAAAGGGGGGTCCTATTGGCAACTCCAGCTATCTGATATGACATCTAGCGGTAAAAATGAGAAACTTACCAAGTAGGGTACATTTGTCACGTGGTGACTGTTTGTATATGGTTTCTTGTATTGGTAAACAGATCGTGGTAAATTGTTCGTGTCTTTATACATAAGTAATAAGTTTTACTCGTTGATAGAGTGAAAAATGAGTAAAAGCAAAGTGTATTGCTCAGTTTACGGCTGTAAGTCGATGTATAAGAGGGCTGCGGATATACGTTTTCATCACTTTCCAAAAGATGCAAATAGCAATAGCCGAAATGTGATGATACCTAATAATACCTAATAATAATACCTTTCCACCCCGGGAAGGATCTAACACTTGTCGAGGTAGACAGACAGAAGACCTGCGACGTAAAGCCAGCGAAGGTTATTCAGTTTAAAAACAGCTGTTACGATGGGCGCGCTGGTAAGATTGAAGTTACTTGAATAATTAATTAAATAATTAATTATTGGCTGCTTGGTAGGGAGAAGGGATGAGTTTAACTTGTATTAAAACTCGGGGGGTGACAGGAATTGCTTGATTTGGATGGTTAAAAGGTGGGTTTGGTGTTGAATATTTGAATGGTAGCGGAATCACTCATTCTACAGTGCCCACGGGGAGGCAAATTAGGCCTATATGGCTCGTAGTGGAATAGCTCGAATATCGAAGAACTTGGCGATTACGAGGTGTAGGCTTGGCGGAAAGGCTGGCGGATCATCAGTTTGACATCAATTCACGATATAAATCGGAGCTTGGAACAGTGGCGTCTGGTTTGCGTGGATGCTAGTCTCGGAATGATAAAAGTAGCACAGCTTCGGTGTGTTATTTATTTGTTTATATACCGTATTTCTCTATTTGAATGTCCTCGGCGTTGACTCAGGATCGACATTTACATTATATTGCGCATAATAGTACCGAAATAATGTCCGAAGTGTAGCCCTGTGTAAATTTGAATCAGCTGATCTACATCAACCATAAAAACTGATGCTTGATAATATGCAAATGACACCAAAAAATCGAGTGGAACACACAAATTAGATCACGTGTATCGCACAGTTATACATATATACAATTAAAAATAACACTGTCATTACTTTAGAGACCACAATTACTGATTATAACCGAAAAATAAAAAGTGTTCCATATCAAACGCGTGTTATTGAGTATTTTAAACCCTACTTATCCAGACCGACCGCAGCGCCCCAAGTGTTAGTTTGAGTTGCCAATAGCCGTATATGGTATTTCTGGAGGCCAAAGAGAAGTGTAGCTTCCAAGATCATATTTCAGATACGGGACCACGTGTCTCACAAGCCTGCAAAATACCTTTGTGTTAAAATTGTTTTTTTATGTGATTATGTACGGGTGCAGCCAGATAGTCCTTACAATGCTTCCCAGGATGTAGAACTGCTGGATGTCATAAACAGCTGGCTGGTCCATACCTTTTTCACTGTTCGCGTTTGATATGTTCTACTGAAAAGACTAAAGTAATGGCCTTTAAAGGTAAGGACCCTATCCCCAGTAAAATTTGTCTGGATGGTAAAATTTTAGAAAGAGTTAACGAATTCAAGTATTTAGGATATAATTTATCTTTTCAAGAAGAACGAGACATAACTGCAAAAATAACTAATTATACCAGAACAACAGGAATCATCAATCACGTTATGAAGCCATCTCTTGTCCAAAGGCATACACGCTTGCGTTTGTATAACACATTAGCCAGACCAACCCTGTGCTATGGCAGCGAGGCATGGACAATAAGATCTCAGGACATCTCCAGACTCACAGCACGCGAAATGACCTTTTTGCGCCGAACAGCAGGCTATACTAAATGGGATCATAAGAGAAACGAGGATGTGCTGAAGGAACTAAAAGTGAAACCAATAACTACATACATTTGTGAGTACCAAGAGAACTGGAAGCGTCATGTCCAAAGGATGGAACCTGGAAGATTACCAAAGGAGATCCTTCGCTACCAGCCACGGGGAAATAGATCGATAGGCCGTCCGATGAAGAGATGGAGGGAAAGTGCAAGACCGTAACGGGACATTTGGCCCAATACTTGGTAGGAAGAAGAAGGAGAAGCAGAAGAACCAGAGAAAGTTAATTCACAGACTAGATGCAAAACTCCTCAAGAGTTCATGTAAAATAGTGAAAAAGGTGCCAATGCATCAATCTTTGTTGTGGGACCTTGCTCTTCCATCCCTTAAAATATCAATCATCATCATCATCATCATCGAAGCCTCTGTGGCTTAGGCGGCAGCACGCTGGCCTCTCACCACTGGGTACGTGGTTCAAATCCCTGTCACTCCATGTGAGATCTGTGCTGGACAAAACGGAGGCAGACAGGTTTTTCTCCGGGTACTTTGGTTTTCCCTGTCAAAATTTCATTCCAGCAACACTCTCTACTATCATTTCATTTCATCTGTCATTCATTTAATCATTGCCTCAGAGGAGTGCGACAGGCTTCACAGCCGGCACAGTTCATATCCTCGCCGCTAGATGGGGGCTTCATTCATTCCATTCCCTGACTCAGTCGATCGACTGGAAGCAGGCTGTGGATTTTCATTTTTTCATCGTCATCATCATCTAACAACTATTTCTAGCTGCCAGACATACATCATACAGTCTCATTGATGTTTTACAGCAGGGAGTAAGGTAATCTAGGAGATGCCCTGACCTCTATGACATGAATTTAGCCAAGCAGTTAAGTTCAAAGGAGATGTAACTTTGAGGTGGAATATAGTGCATTGTGTTATCATGTTCATTTAAAAAATGTAAGGATGATTCCATTTTTAGCTTACTTTTCACATTTTGTAAAAATGAGGAAAAAGTAGACTTATGAGATTGATCCGGGAAAATGTGTGTCTGTCTGCCCTCCTAAACGGCTCCAGCTGTCGAGTAAAGATGAGTAAAGATCTATGCCTGAATATCTCACGGCCATATTTGAAAATGACGTCAGTGCTACCAACTGCTGAAAAATCGCAATTGAAAGTTGAGGTCTATGTTGAATATCTCGAAAGATAAGACCGCGTTCTCGCAGCCCCTAAACTGAGGAACCAACCAGTCTTTTGTCCAAATTCTTTAAACTTTTCATGCCAAAGATTAAGTTTCTTTTTCACTGCGTATCAGAACATCATCAGCAAACACCAGGGTGTTAGGCTCATTGACAGATTCATGGTGGCAAAGAACTACACTGTTGGAATCCTCTGCTTGTTTCAAACCAGTTTGATCTTCCATCCCCTATTTGTACACAGTTCAGGCGCTTTTGATAGAGCATCTTGACTTTGTCAGCTAGGTAGTTTGGCACATTTATACTCTCTAGGCCACTGGTGGTCCTCGAGTGCCTCGGGAGTGGTACGCAGGAAAAAAGGGTCCACTAGCACGTATAAAAAAGAGGCCAATAAATGGGAATTTCGAAAACGATGTGCATTGAACGAGAATTGTCCGAAAGTATTCGCGGAGATGACTATCAGGTTTTGAATTGAAATATCTTTAACATAAGTGTTATTGAGGAAGGGTTACAAGTGATAAGGTGTATTGGGGAGGAGAGGAGAGGGGTCCGTACATGATTCAGTTTCAGGCTGAGTGGTCCGCAGACTTCTACGGGTTCAGAACCACTGCTCTAGGCATTCCCGTGGGGACACTGTTGCAGGCCTTTTGGATGTCCATAAAAGCCATTATTGCTCCCATGTTCACAGTACTTCTGTGATAGCATTCTCACAGCATCCGCCTTGTTACGTAGTGGCTATCACTGCAGAGGCCCGGGTTTGATTGCCACCCCAGCCATTGTGGAAGTGGTTTTCCATGGTTTCCCCACTTCTACTCCAGGTGAATTCCGGGATGATTCCTAAATTAAGGCCATGGCCACCTCCTCCCCGATTCTCATCTGAATTACAAATACACACACTAGTACAGGTATCCCTTGATTTACGCGATGAATTTGTTCTGAGTAATCATTGCGCAATATGAAGACGTGTTAATTGAATGTATTATAATATGGGTTAGATAGGAGATACAGACTATTTCAAGGGGAAAACAAGTAGTTCCGTGAAGAACTAAAGCCTATTTTCATATATCCTACTTGTGTTAATCAACATGCAACATTTCAGTTTGATTGCTGTAATAGATTCGTAGATAGTTAGTTAGTTATTGTTGTTTTAAGGGGCGGAACTAAGTCATCTGCCCCTAAACTAGATATTGAGAACCGACTAAATATTTCGGATGGTCGCCATGTTGGATTTTTATATATGTACAGTAGGTCTTAGAGTTATGTACACTACTGTTACATGAAGATTATTTTGTACGTGTAGTATTCAAACTTCAATCGCATGATTATGACACAGGAAGCAAAAACGAGATTTTAAAATTTCGCACAGCTGCCATGTTGTGGTTGTGGAAACAATTGAAAAACTTAGATGCCAGTGGATTAACATTCGTATAAGGATTTACTGTACCATGTTTCACTGCACTCGGACGGTTAAATTGCGAGAAACGTCCATGTGAATAATTATACTTCGCGTTGCCGCCATGTTGGATTTGTGATCACCAGGTTATTGAAAGTCCTATAGGTGAACTTCTGTTCATAACCCTTATGAACATACAAAAATTCAGTTTGATTGCTGTAATAGAATTCGTAGATATTGAGAACCGTCTAAATATTTCGGATGGTCGCCATGTTGGATTGTTATATGTACAATCCATAGAGTTATGTACCATTAAAGGAAAATTATTGCGTAGGTTCATTATTCAAACTTTCACTTCGATCACACGATTACGACACAAGAAATAAAAACTTAATTATAAAATTCGCACAGCCGCCATCTTGAGGTTATGTAAACAATTGAACTAAATTAGATACCAGTGCATTACAATGTGTATAAACATTTGCTGTACCAAGTTTCATTGCATTTGGATCATTAAATCGCGGGAAAAGTCTACTTAAACTTTCAATTTCGATTGGCCGCCATGTTCGTTTTGTAATTAACCGGTTTCTAAAAGTCTCATATATGAACTTCCGATAGAGCCCTTATCTCAGTACAAAATTTCAGGGTGATACCGGTAATAGTTTCAGAGATATTAAATGCCGGTTAAATATTTCGCACAGCCACTATCTTGAGGTTATGTAAACAATTGAACGAAGTTAGATGTCTAAGCATTACAATGTGTATAAACATATACTTTACCAAGTTTCATTGCGTTTGGTTGGTTAAATCGCAGGAAATGTCGCAATTTCGCATGGCCGCTATGTTGGTTTTCTTGTTAACAGGTTTTCGAAAGTCACACAGATGAACTTCTAGTAGTTCCCTTTATCTCCATACAAAATTCCATGGTGATATCGATAATAGTTTAGGAGATATTGAATGCTGGTGAAATATTTCGCACAGCCGCCATGTTGGAATGGTGAGACGCAACAAAACTTGAAGGGCACGGTTGGGATCGTCCAGAATAGTGCTATGAACTTACTGAGTTTCATTGAAATCGCTCCAGCCGTTTAGATTTCATTAGGGACACATATACACGAATCACACACGCACACACACAGACAGACACGGACAAAAGGTGATCTCATAAGCCTATTTTTTCATAAATGAAAATAGGCTAATATAAAGCCTATGAGTGTTAAAGAAATGCAATTTAGTGCTCGTGGGTTCTCGGAATGATAAACCAAAAGGGCTAAGATTTCCGCATTTCGTCCTAACAACAAAGTGAGATGATCTTTGGAGACTTTTATCGTATTGACAGAAATGTTCTGGGTGCACTTTTGTGGCTTTCTTTAATTTTTTCTGCGTGACTTCTTATGGTTCTCAGAGTTGATTCCGAGATTCCTGTAACTCTGACAATGTCCACAGTGCGCTCATTGCGTTCATATCGCTTTATAACTTTCAGCTTTTCTAAGTGTTATTTATTTCATTTGCTTTCTGTTATTGGAAGCATTTTGATCACACTTTCTTTTCTCCATTACGTTTTTAGAAACAATAAACCACAGCTAGTTAACTCATTCCTCTCTTTAATAATTATCATATATTTATTTATCGTATGGCTTTTAGTGCCGGCTCGCCAGAGACTGTAGCTGCTTCAAGCGGACACCCATAGGGTGAGCTACAAGTTCCGTTCAATTTCAAGTACTTCCAACTTTTGCCACCAGATGTCAATGATACCTAGTGGTGAACGTTGGAACTTTGATAGAGCGTTCCAACGAAATCTAACCTAGAAATTCAGCTTCACACAAGTTTAGTCTGTGGAAGGATCTTTTACATGCCATAAATCTATGACATGGGACCGCCGGCTTTACGTCCCCTCCGAAGGAAGACATACTGAATGATTTTAACACTCTTAAAAAATCTGACGGCCTGGCCGGGTTTGAACCCGCGATCTTGGGAACAGCAGTTCAGCATGCTACCAACTACGCCACTGAAGCCGCTTCTTTAATAATGACCACATGTCGCCAGTCAACGCTGAAACAATGCAACACAGCCCTCTCCTTGAGCCTTGCAGTGCTGCACACTCGATCACAAAATTGTCCCACAGGGTACGGTGATTGTGAATCCGCAACCTAACTTGTACATATTTTTAAATTTTGTATAATATGTACATTTTATAAATCGCGTCATAGCAAAAACGTGTAAAGTGAGAACGTGTATAACAAGGAATGACTGTACAGCCTTCACAATAACAAGACAAATTCTACACACATGGGGCTACATGACCGCGATGACGCAAAGCTCTTAAATTAATCAGCAACTACAATATTCTCACTACGAATATGAGGACTAAACGACTTGTTCGTTTTTCAATGATAATTTTTTGTTTTTCTGTAATTTTTGTTAATTTTTATAATTATTATTTTTATTTAATTTTTGTTTTATTCTTCTTCTTCTTCTTCGTCATCGCGAATGGGTCTCTTAGGACCACGCGGAATCAACAATGGTTAGCCTTTCTTGCAGCCCAGTACTCCTTCATACGCAACGAATGGGTTTGCTTCCATTGTGCAGACCAGATATGGTGGTATGGCCGTCTTTCTTCCTCCTCGAAACCCCGTGTGAGTGCAAGTGTTCTGATGACATTTCGGTCTAGGAGATTTGGTGATCCTAATTCTTGCAAGTCTTTTTCAGTCTGTTTATACCAATTTGATCTAGTTGTTTTGTTTTTCAAGTATGCGTGAATTTTGTGAGTTAGTCTATTTGGGTCCATTCTTTCCAGGTGCCCCCGGATTTTGTTTTATTAATTTTAGGTCTTTTCAAATTTAGGTGTCCACCTCTAAATTTTAAATTCAATTCCAAATTTGTATTCTTTAATCTATGTTAAGAGGGGCAGATGACCTCGTAGTTCTGCCCCTTAAAACAACAATAAAAAAACTAACAGTACTTCAGTCCTTCCTGAGCCATGTTGCTCCTCCTCCAAGAGTGGTTTCATTATTCTCCTGTATCTTTCTCAATTATCTTGTCCAGAAGTTTTAGTGAATACCCTGTAATTCCCACATTTCTTCCTGTTTCCCTTTCTATGTATAGGTATGCCCCAGAGGCTCACATCTAGTGGGACGTGGGTTGGCGACCACGGGACCCCAGCCGAGTCCGGCATTGCTTCCACTTACTTGTGCCGGGCTCCTCTCCGTCTTCTTTCCTGTCGACCTCCCTTGGTCAACTCTTGTTCTCTTCCAACCCCGACAGTATTAGGTTATCCGAGGCCTAGGGAGTCTTTCACTTTCCCGCCTTAATTGGCCCTTGTCTCATCTTTCCTGATACCCTCATTCTGTGAGGGGTCAGCCTTTCTTTTTCTTTTCCTTTTACCTCCTGCCTTGTGCTCAAGGCCCTTAAGGAGGCAGGGTGTATGTAGCCCCACCACTTCTGGTGCACCCTAGATAATGCTACACCCTCAGGGGCTCACGGCTGGTGAGTTCGGGAGTTGGCGACCCCGAGGGATTCCTGAGCTGGGTCCGTTTTCCCCTTTTGTCCCTTACCTTTGGGGCGGACCTTCTCCTCTCTCCCCTCTCCTCTCCTCTTTTCATTATATTTTCTTCTCTCTTTAAGATTCCCGCACTGTTTTTGTTACTTGGTTCGCCGTGTATCTAAATTCCCTTCTAGCGATTTTTTAAGGCATTTTTCATCTACGTTGCATTTTGTAACTTTTTCGATCTAAATTACATCTCGCGATTGTTTTCAACCTCAATTGCATTTTGTAAAGATTGACAATCTAAATTGCTTTTTAGTAAGTCTTTCAATGCAGGTAGACGGGCCTTTTAGTGAGTATTTTGAATTTCAATTGCATTTTGTAAGTATTTTCAACCAAAACTGCATTTCGCACGAATTTTGAATCTAAATTGCATTTTGATTGGCGGGCATTTTGCACATACTGTATTTTGATTCTCAATTGCATTTGGTGGGTATTTTGAATCTAAATTACATTTTGTCAAGTAATTTCAATCTAAATTGCTTTTTGTAAGTATTGTCAATCCACATGAGTCGTTTGAATCTACCGTACATTTTGTAAGCATTTTCAATTTCAATTGCATTTTGTAAGTATTTTGAATTTCAATTGCACTTTGTGAATAATTTGGATTGGAACTGGGATAGGGCCTCTTTCAATATGAATCGCATTGTGTATTTTCAATTTCAATTGCATTTTGTAAGTATTTTGAACCTCAATTGCATTTTGTATGTATTTTCGATCTCATTTGCATTTTGTAAGTATTTTGAATTTCGGTTGCATTTTGTAAGTATTTCGACGCTACATTGCATTTTGTACGTATTTTGAATCTAGCCTACGTTTTGTGGGTCTTTTTCAATCTATTCTTTTTGTGCAACTTTTCCTTCTAAATTCCCTTTTGTCAGACCATATTGTGAGTTGTTTCCATCTGAGTTCCTTTTTCTACGTATTTTCCGTCTCAGATAATTTTGTTCTAGTTTCCATTTCATTATCATTTTTGCTATCACCCAGATCATTAGGGGCCGATAACCTCGATGTTAGGCCCCTTAAAACAACAATTATCATCATCATATGTATAGGTATGATGATGCCAGCCCTCTGGAGACAGAGTACTATGTATAACCACTGTATACCCGGTGCTCCATCTGCCTTGATCATGTCTGTGGTGAGTTCATCAAATCCTGGAGACTTGCCTTTGCTCATATTCTTAAGCCACGTTAACTGGTATGCTTCATCCCTCGCATTTGAGATATAGTTTGCAGTGTTAATGTTATCAAATCTTTTGCCATTTAATAAGGTGTAGTAGTACTTCAATCCTTCTCTGATGCTTTGATCAGTCATCAATAAGTATGCAACTTATTTAGCCTACGGTACTTCAAATTTTGAAAATTATGAAAGTAGACATGAGATCTACAAGCGTGAAATGTCTGTCAGTAGTATCTGGCTATTGCCCACCTATCAATTCTCAAGCAACAAAACCGAAATACAGATAGGTATGACGGTTCATAAGCCCTGATAGAGGGTCGGGCCTAATCTCTGACAGAAGCTGGAATTGTATCATAAGCAATATGTCGTAAGCGATATACGATACGCCACACGCACAGACAGATACGTGAAATGTAAAGGGAGGTGATAAAAAAGGTTCAGAGCCGCGCGATTGCACAACATATCACAAGTGACATAAAATCTCTCGAAGTACCGCTTGCTCATCTCTTGAGTGATTAGTATCGTACGATAGTTCAAGCTGTGAACATGATGATGGGAAGAAGAGAAGATAATTCTGTAATACATTTCATTACACGAGCTGTTAAAGAAGCCTTTAACAAAAGGGAAAGTGTTCTTGCAGTTCTGATTGATTTTAAAGGAGCCTATGATACTGTATGGTGAAACATACTGCTAAAGAATCTTATCAACTTTAAAGTAAATGGATGTATGTTAAACTGGTTTTCAAGATTCCTTTCCCAAAGAATGATCAATGTTCGTTACACCAACAAAACTTCAGGTTGCAAGCAATCAAAACTAGGCCTCCCACAAGGAGCTGTATCAAGCACAACTTTATTCAATGTGTACATCAATGATCTTCCAAAAACAATAAAGGAAGTAGGTAATGTGAATATCAGCATGTTTGCAGACGATGTTATCATTTCGACCATAGTACGTAACAGCCCAAACCAGCAAATGCTTCTTGAATACAGAATGAATCAGGCACTGGACTGAAAACAATAATAAGGAAATCAATACTACCAAAACAGTTGACCAGTTTTTCTCCCTGAGACACCACAATCCAACTTTCAGTCTCAAATTCAGTAATCAAGAACTTCCAAAAAGTGAAAGTACAAAGTACCTAGGTATCATCATGGACAAGAAGCTGAACTGGACCAAACACATACAACATGTAGAGGATAAGGTAAGCAAACGGTTGAATTTACTGAAGAGAATAGCAGGAGCTACTTGGGGAGCACTCAAGACACACTCAACAAAACCTACAATACTTACATCAAACCTATCATAAAATATGCCAGTGAAGTACTCTCTACAGCACCCCAGTCAAACATTGATCGCCTCGAGAGGTGTCAGAATAATGCCCTACGAATCATAACAGGCGCAATAAAAACCACACCTGTAACCGCCTTGCAGATACCCACAACTTACCAATAGAAGAAGAGATGAAACATCAAACAGCCAATGCATATCTCAGTATACAAAGACTACCTCAAATGACTTGGATTAAAAAAGATACGAGCCTTACAGTAGTCGCATATGATGTGTAACATCTGACATGTTATCCTACTCGTATACTACACAGCTTGGACATTCTTAAAATGTTAATTTACACTCCATTTTCATACTGGTACTATGATGAATGTATAGTTTGAATTGGAGATATGATACTGTCACATTTGTGGCGCAGTGGTCAAGCTGTTAGTCTCTCACCAAGGTGGACCGGGTTTGATTCTCGGTCAATACATGTGAGATTTTTGAATTGAAATGCCATGTCCTGTGGTCCGCATTCCACGTAAAAGGGAGATACCGTGGATCATGATCGTGAGATTAACGGACACGCAAAACTACAAGCTTCCTTCCTTTTACATTAATAATTCGTAATAACAAAGTGACACACTATGTCGACATTATTCTCAAATACTGTGAGCACATTTCTCAGTAACTATAACATTCATTATTCTCAAGGCTCTCATACAGTTCGTCGTAAACAATCAAAACATGGCTTCCTACAATCATGAAATGACCTAGTCTCACATATGATGAAAATACAGCTTTTATTCCACTCATATAACAACATTCTGTTATGCATTTAATATTTGACTACCCACCCACAGCTTGACAATAATGCCGCTTTACTTAAATGTCATTTGTCATTTGTGCTAAATGCACTGCCTACTGTATTGCCATAACATTCTCGCGCTACAGAGCACACACTGCCTTGTTTCCAATACACACATTTTCAATTGTACATGTGATATTCAACCTTGAACGTGAAGCTTCATAAACTGCTCAATGACAAATGAAAGTCGGTGAAACATTTGCCACTGTGCTCGTCAAACCAGTGCCTGCTAAATGCACTGCCTACTGTATTGCCATAACATTCTCGCGCTACAGAGCACACACTGCCTTGTTTCCAATACACACATTTTCAATTGTACATCCAGCTGGCAGTGCGTCTTCTCTTCCGTCCGATCCACTTCCGCCCGATTCACTTCCGTCCCATTTTTCTGGCAGTGCGTCTTCACTTCCGTTCGATCCACTTCCGCCCCCAATTTTCAAAATCGCTCCCACAAAACTATCCAGCAAGCGAGTGGAAAGATGTTACACATCAAAAACCAGTTTCTAGCCCCAATCTTAAAACACAAAAAAAAAAAAAAAATCCCTTAAGTCTCACCAAAGAATATATCAATAAGAGCAACCTGCAAATAAAACTTGAACCACTCTGTTTGCTAGTCAACCCCATTGAATAAATACAAGTGACTACAGATCTTACCTTGCTAGAAGAGGTCTGCAAGAAAGACTCTTCACCACATGATTTAAAACAACTGGCCCTCTGTACAATAGAAGAAAGATATCCGCCTAATCAATGGCTAAAAATATTTACAGATGGCTCACAAGACAAAGAAAATAGAACTGGAGCAGGATTACATTCATCTCTCTTCTCAATTTACTTCCCAGTAGGCCAAAACAAAACAAACTTTACATGCACTACAACAGTTTTAGGCAGAAACAATGATTATCAAAAATGTGTTATTACAGATTCAAAAGCAGCCATCCGAGCCATCTTGTCAAATTATAAGCTTCAAAATAAAGAACTGAAAGAAATTTTTTGTATGATAAAAACCCTTCCAAGACTCCACAAACAGATCTCATTTCAGTGGATCCCTTCTCATGTTGGAATAGCAGGTAATGAAGAGGCAGACAGATTAGCAAAAAAACGTACTACACTACAACAACCTGTCAGTCAGACTGATTTTATGTCAGCAAAAAGGATTTTGAAAAATACTATCAAAAACAGGTATGAAGAAATGGCAAAGAAAACAGCAGAAACCAAATTATGGAAGGACATTGATGCTAAATGGGATCAATATAAATGAACACCAAGAAGAGAAGCTGTAGCCTTCTTCAGACTTAACACTGGCCATGACTGCCTTGCAGCTCATCTGAAACGAATCAACATCCTGAGATCTGAAGAATGCACACTTTGTCACGAACCTGGAAGTAAAATGGATAAAGGGCACCTGCTACATTGCAACAAACTTGATGTGACTGCTAGAACTTCAGGAAACCTCACACAACTCTATTGGAACGCAAGAAAGCTGATGGATTGGAATCCGGGCTAGCCATAAGAAACAACAACAACCTTTCATTAATTTAGTGAAAGCTCATGAGTGCATCTGAACTCCCTGAATTTTGATTCATGTTGAGACAGCTCTTGAGAAACGCCGGCCGAGCTATGATGCACGTTGGTGAGATTGTAGGGATGTACCCAGTATTTCCTTCTTCTCCTCATCCTACGCCTGAACCAGTGTATCTGGGGGAGGGGTTAAACCCTTAACTCCCCTCCCGTCGGTACACCACTAAATATAGCGAGAGTTTGAACTTATGAATTGGCATTAAAATACTGGCCACTACAATGTCTTCCTCACTTGAGTTCATATTTGTAACTGAAGTAGTGAGAATTGTGTTATCACCAAACTTTTATCGCCCAGGTCGCGCCGTTTTATCGCCCACTGTCTGAACCATCCTAGCAACAGATTCCTTACGACATCTCGCTTATCTTATATCGCTTTAGTATGAACGGGGCCTTAGAGGGCACCTCAATCCTATGTTTTATATCACTGCCATCTTAACAGAAACAAAACGGTAGCCACTAGAGTGGTCAAGATCTAAATCGAGTAGTGACTAAACTAATCATCAAAATACTCCTAAATTTTGCTTTAAAAGTCTGTCTTATGGGAAGCATTTGAGCTCCAAGTACAAGACTATCAGCTGCATAGTTTCAAAATGGCAACTTAACGAACTCTTCAGACGTACCCACCTCGGTGGCAGCAGAATGTTTTGCTGATGGCATTGCAAAGCTGGTGTAAGGTTACGACAAATGTTGCAGTCGTTTTGGTGATTATGTTGAAACATAAGAATAAATCAAGCAAACATTTAGTAGTAAAATCGGTTTGGTATGTCAATCTGTTATTTTTAAACAGTCCATCGCAACTTGAAGAGAAAAAAAAAAAAAACAAAAAAAAAAACTAGCCCTTGTATTATGATCACAGCAGAGTACTTGTAGATCTTGTCTGCAAGTTAGTTTAAAATTCTACTGTGGTTTTGGGCTTATTGCTTAAGTGCATCACAGCAATAGTGATTAGTTGGGGAGGAAAGCTGTCTTGTTGACGGGATTGTTATTGCTAAGGGCCTTATTTTTTGGTGAAATAAAATAGTTGATTTCGGTGTTAAAACTGACGCTATTTCGGTGGGTATTTCGCAAAATAAATTGTCATAATGATCAATGTTTCTTCTGAAATCTTCCTGATAGTATGGGCTAAATCTAACAAATTATGTGATAAGAGGGTTTTTCAACTTCTTTGCGATGTGTAAAGTATCTTTTTAAACACAAATGGTGCTAAATGTTCTGGCATAACTCAACAAAATGACAGCGTTTCGCCCCGGTGTGCTATTGGGCTCTTCAGTTAGTTAAAGCACACCTCACCAAGACACTGTCAAGTACACACTGGGAAGGCCATTGCAAGACGTATTTGATACATGTGTATCCGCGTCACGAGCAAAGCCAGTGCACTCTGGGAGTCGAAACTCCATTCCAAAGCAGAGTGCACTGGCTTTGCTCGTGACGCGGATACACATGTATCAAATACGTCTTGCAATGGCCTTCCCAGTGTGTACTTGACAGTGTCTTGGTGAGGTGTGCTTTAACCAACTGAAGAGCCCAATAGCACACCGGGGCGAAACGCTGTCATTTTGTTGAGTTATGCTGGAACATTTAGCACAATTTGTGTTTAAATATATAATGGCTCAACGGGCAATACATAATTTTCTTTTGAAAATAGTATATTCAATGCCAAGGTAAGGTTATAATTGCTTTGGAATGGAGTTTCGACTCCCAGAGTGCACTGGCTTTGCTCGTGACGCGGATACACATGTATCAAATACGTCTTGCAATGGCCTTCCCAGTGTGTACTTGACAGTGTCTTGGTGAGGTGTGCTTTAACCAACTGAAGAGCCCAATAGCACACCGGGGCGAAACGCTGTCATTTTGTTGAGTTATGCCGGAACATTTAGCACAATTTGTGTTTAAATATATAATGGCTCAACGGGCAATATATAATTTTCTTTTGAAAATAGTGTAAAGTATCGCCGAATGTTATTTGCCGCTTAGAATTATGTTAATTTCCTTCTTTCTTCCTCTTTTTATGCGTTGCTGAATCCCTGCAGTGTTTATCGCACGTGTCTTTTTGTTCCCACTGAATATGAACATTGGAGTATTTACGCATTATAATCTTTCCTGCAGCGTCAAATACATAGAACCCCTCACTGTTGTATTCCTCAGCCCTTGAGAAAACGGTTGTCTTTAATTTTCGGCATTTTTATACGTTTGCCGATAGTTTTATCAGTCGCGAACTCGCACTGCTGTATCTACGACCACAACGCCATTTGATGTAATCGATAGCAGACATCGATTTTCATCGATAGTCTTAGATATCGCGGAACTGAATACACATACTTCCGGCTTTGTAGGCAGTTGTGTAGAGAATATGCAGCACTTGATGTTGACACTATCAATCAAACGAGAAGAAAACCACAATGGTCAATTCCTCAGAAGCATTTAAACGTTTATTGGAGAGCTTTTTCGATAATATTTAGAATTTTCGTATCAAGTGGAGTATATTTCGTGATTATTTGCGCAATAAATCAGATTTCGCGAGTTTATTTTGCTAAAATACGCCACTTTAAGTACCTACAAGGTCATATATAGGCAAGAAAGGAGATATGAAAAAAATTTGCGCGTATCACTATTACCAAAAAATACGGCCCCTAGTTATTGCTAAGTTTTTGCAACATTAAAATAATTAGTTCTTTTTTCAGATGCTTAATGCTTGAATATTTATCAGTAACAATTGCCACTCTTACTAATTGTTTTGTTTTTGTAGGGCAGAGACTGTCCATGCGTGTCACTGTAGGTTTGGTGGTGTTCTGTAGAGCTATTTGTCTTATTATTCCTCCCAGGGGCTCGCATCTAGTGGGACCCCAGCTGAGTCTGGCATTGCTCCCACTTACTTGTGCCGGGCTCCTCTCCGTCTTCATTCCTGTCGACCTCACTTGGTCAACTCTTGTTCTCTTCCGACCCTGACTGTATGTGGGTATCCGAGACCTAGGGAGTCTCTTCCTTTCCCACGTTAATTGGCCCTCGTCTCATCTTTCCTGATTCCCTCCTACTGCAAGGGGTCAGCCTTCTTTTTCTTTTCATGTTCTCTCCTGCCTTATGCTCAAGGCCCTTAAGGAGGTAGGGTGTATGTAGCCCCACCAATTCTGGTGCACCCTAGATATTGCTACACCCTCAAGGGCTCACGGCTGGTGAGTTCGGGAGTTGGCGACCCGGAGGGATTCCTGAGCTGGGTGCGGTTTCCCCCTTTTGTCCATTACCTGTAAGGTGGACCCTCTCCTCTTTCACTTTCCTATCTGCCTTTCATGGCTCTCCTTCCTTCCGAATGTTGAGGGCATTTCTTTTCCTCCTGTCCTTTATTTGCCTTATTGTCCTTTTGTTTTCCATTTCTTCTTCTAGTATATAAGTTCGTTTTAGTTATAGTTTACATTTCATTATCATCTTCATGATCACCCAAACCATTAGAGGCCGATAACCTAGATGTTAGGCTCCTTAAAACAACAATTATCATCATCATCATCATTTTGTTAGTATTTTCAATCTAAATTGCATTTTGTAAATATTTTTCAATTTCAACTGCATTTTGTAAGTATTTTGAACCTCAGCTACATTTTGTGCATTTTTTAAAATCTAAACTTGCTTTTGTGAGTATTTTTCATCCATATTAACCTTTTGTAAGTATTATTGCTCTACATTTTGGAGTCTTTTCAATCTAAGTTACATTTTTAAGTATTTTCAATCTACCTTGGTTTCCTTTTCATTGTCCTTTTCGCTATTACCCAGACCATTAGGGGCCGATAACCTAGATGTTAGGCCCCTTAAACCAACAATTATCATCATCATGTCTTATTATTTGGATCTGATGATGCTCGCTTGACTAGTGAAACATGTCATCCTTTAGTTTTCTCTTTCTGCATTAGTCCATAACTATATACGGTATACAGGGTCCGGCAGTATAACTTCCCTTTTTAAAAACTTAATAAAAACCATTCATAATGTTGAATTTTGGGCTTATGCCGTGTATTATTATATTAAAATACGACGCGTTTCACAAGAAACCATGTCTTTCTTCGTCAGGAATAATCTGAAATACGACAAAAGATTGCTAAGAGAAGGCAACAAAGAAAGGTGCCCAAAGATAGACGCCATAGCCCCATAGCTATGTCGTATTTCAGATTATTCCTGACGAAGGAAGACATGGTTTCTTTCGAAACGCGTCGAATTTTAATATAATAACACACGGCTTAAGCCCAAAATTCAACATTATGAATAGTATAACGGGCCGTGAAAGTCTAAATGATAATATTAATAAAAACCATTGTATGAATCAGAAAACTTTTATTCCTTTTTATAATGCATACATAAAGTTTTGTTTTACTAAGTTATGAAGATCAAATCAGGTAGGTGACGTCCTCCATTCTCCATACACTGAGTAAACCGTTTGTGGCGCTTGTTATGACTCTTGCCAGCATATGAGGTGTTATGTTGGCAATTTCTTCCTGGATGTTGGTCTTCAAATCTTGTAGGGTCCTTGGACGGTTCACATAAACACAGGATATCAAAAAGCCCCATTGGAAAAATTCACAAGGGGGGGAAATCGGGAGAGCGGGCTGGCCGCTCCAAATCGCCTCTTAAGTGAGCTTCGTCCTGCACACTTCAAGTTCGTCTGAATGTAGTGACCCACGTAACAATTGATTTTCGGTCCGGGACAGGGGCCAATGGGGCTAAATTAAAGTGCCTCCGAAAGGCGCGCTGGGTTGCTATCACTGAACATCCGCTCGAAAAGTAGGCCTCCTCCCTGTTCCAACGCATGATGGCGACTGAACTGTGTTGGGACAAACCTTGATACTACCACCTCACGTACGAGACCACTAGCGCTCCGCTACGACATCAACCGACTGAATGGCGCACATTTAAAAAAAGAAGTTATGCTGCCGGACCCTGAATATCTTAATCACATGTAATATATTTCAGGTTATTTTTCCACATCTTTCAGTCATTGGTATTACTGCGTTGACCGACTGAAAGTTACAATATCAATGGTTAATAAGTCAACACTGAAACATAGCTTCAAAGTTCTCTTTACTTTGATTGAGTCTTCAGTCTTTGGACTGGTTTGATGCAGCTCTCTTTGGCTCCCTGTACTGAATTCATTAATGAAACATAAGAAAGAAAGATAAGAGAACGTTCATGGCATTTGTAGACTTAGAAAAAGCTTTTGATAATGTTGATTGGACTAAATTGTTTGGCATTTTGAAAACGATTGGAATAAAGTACAGGCAGGGATAGGAGGGTGATCTACAATCTATACAGAAACCAGACAGCAGTCATTCGAGCTGAAGGACATGAGAGAGAAGCTGGTATTCAGAAAGGTGTAAGGCAAGGCTGCAACTTATCACCCATACTTTTCAATCTTTACATTGAGCAAGCAATGAAAGAACTTGGAGAAAAGTTTAAAGTGGGAGTGAAGTTTCAAGGAGAATGAGATTTGCCGATGACATCATCATCTTGGCCGACACGCCTGAGGATTTGAATGAGTTTTTGATTGGTATGGACTCCGTCTTACGGAAAGAATTCATGATGAAGAAATCACAGTCAGTCTGAAAGACTAGATGTTGTATCATTTCAAATGACGCATGCTACCTGTTAGATAGGCTCAGGAGGGCTTCTCGCTTTGCTCGAAGCCCCAGGACTCTTTCAACAGACTGCATTACCCATTAACTTAGGCTTCCCTCTCGGGCACCTCTTTATGGGTCACAGGAAGAAATGTGTTTCTTGTACTTGTATTAGAGATGTGGTTGGTTGAATAAAGCATAAATTGTGTACTTTTTGATAGCGGTTTTGTGGCCCATCATCCCAGGCAAGCCGGCGGAAACCATTGCCTCCCTGTCAGAAGGATCATTTGGCCGTAAATTTAAAATTAGTCTAAGGATGTAGTATGAGTGTCCAGATTTAGACAATAGCCTACTCCATGAAGGAGTCATGACTATGCCATATATGTTTGTTTAATGAATAGTGTATCTGAAATAAGGGAAGAATACTGATTTACAGATTTGTGGAGCGAGTTTGTGATTTTTAAAAGGTCGCTCGACGCCAGGCCTCTTTCAACAGACTCCAATAATCATTAGCGTCTGGTTTTCGCTCCCCGCGTGAGTATGACGTCACGTTCCCGCGCAGCTGCATGACGTCACTTCCCGCGCGGCTGCATGACGTCACCGTGTCCATGTCCGTAATGCATAACGATGGACCCCAACCATAACGACTAAGTCGACAAGATCATTTGAAATGATAAAATTAATAAATGTAAAACAAAAATACTGGATGCAGCCGCAATAAATCAGAAACCTCTATGGATATCAAATTGGCAGGTGAAAAACTAAAGGAAGTAGGAGACTTCTGTTACTTAGGAAGCAAAATAACCAGTGATGGATGAAGCAAAGAGGATATAAAAAGTAGGTTAGCTCAGGGAAGGAAAACATTTCTACAGAAAAGGAATCTGTTGGCATCGAATATAGATTTAGGTATTAGGAAGTCATTTTTGAAAGCCTTTGTCTGGAGCGTGGCGCTCTATGGAAATGAAACTTGGACTATCGGTGCAGCAGAAAAGAGGAGAATTGAAGCATTTGAAATGTGGTGTTACAGGAGAATGATGAAGAAGAGATGGGTATATAGGGTTACAAATGAAGAGGTATTAAGACTAGTGGGAGAGGAGAGATGTCTCTGGCGACTGCTAATGAAGAGAAGAGATAGGTTGGTAGGACACATACTAAGACACCCAGGAATAGCAAGCTTAGTTTTGGAAGGAAGTGTAAAGGGCAAGAACTGTAGGGGTAGACCAAGGTTAGAATATGTTAAATAGATTGCCTCAGATGTAGGGTGTGGTAGCTATGTAGAGATGAAACGATTAGCTCAGGACAGGGAGGCATGGTCGGCTGCATCAAACCAGTCAAAAGACTGAAGACTCAAACAAGAAAACACTGCTAACTACATTTCAATATTAGCAATCCTAATTTAAGTGTTGACATTGAAAACCCAAGATTCTGGATTTGATCTTGGCTCAGTCCACTGGCATTTAGAGGTTTATACAGGACGCCAGGGAATGTCCTCCGCAGTGCTTACTCGCTGCTGCCTGCAGGGGCGGATCTAGGGGACGGCGACCGCCCAGGGCCGCGCAAGACCTGGATCCGCCACTGGCTGCTTGTATCAAAACTAAATGTTGTACTCACCACAGCCATTCATAACAGATGCTGGAAGTGTTGGAAGACAGACTTCAACTCGTCTACACATATCGTCAAAGACTTTCTTGAGCTAATTTGCATGTTGATTTTTTTGAACTACGCAGCATTATATTGGAGACTTCATCAAGTTTTTCGTCTGTTAAAAGCGTAGGCCGGCCTGTTCCCAGTACATCGTCATCTGAGCCGGTCACACGAAATTCACTTATCAAATCCTGAACGGTATCATGGTTTGGACACTTTGAATTAGGAAACCGCATCTAAAATTTTAGTTTTACATTTTCTAAAAATGCTTTCCACCAAAAAAACTCTCTTCAGTAGTAAACATCACCGCCTGTATACTGGTGCACTCTTCCAATAATCTACCTGAACGCTCGCTTACTGCAATACACACTGACAATCCACACGTGTGGCCTTCACTGTATCGCTGTCCTGCCAACTTAACTGCAGATGCTACCCTTGGCAGCAGCATGTAGTCGCTGCGGAGGACATTCCCTGCAGCAATGTCAGCATTTTAAAGATTGCCTCCAGGGCAAAATTCCGGCACATAAGCACTCTCAAGCACGAGTATTATTAGTAGACTGGATGCAAAGCATGACGTCCCCTTGGTTTTGGGTTAGCGGCGCCTCTCAATTGGAGGCCCCAGGTTCGATTCTTGGCTCCATCGGGGATTTTAGAAACTGATGTGGGAGATGGAATGGGGTGCACTCAGCCTCGTGAGGACAGTGAGGCAGTGCCTCAGTTATGGAAACCAAGATTAATATCCGAGGGGGACCCAATGTGCTGACCATGCATCACTGACTGAAAAATTTATAATATCAATTGGAACTGAAAAAAGCATTTTTTGTCTCAAATGTAGTGATTAATATTGCTTCTTTAATGTAACCTAAATTGGGGTTTTTAACTACTCCCCCTTTAATTTCAAAATAAGAAGCTGTTAATCTAACAAGTAATGAGAAAAACATCGTACAGTACATGCACTCCACTGCTCCTGTTTAAGTACTTGCTACTTCTTGCCAAAAGAGATTGGTTTTCTCATTATGCCTACATGCGCTGGAGTTCTTTTGCGTGACAATAAAATTACTGACACGGGGCACCTTTAAATACGGTCTGACTAAGCTGGATAGAATCTACCTGCAAGGGTTCACCAACTCAGCACCACTGCCATGAGGGTCACGCAGCTCGACTGTCAGATATCGTGCTTCCTTCTCTTTTCTTGATCCTAATTGCCTGACTACGGTTCACCAGTAATCTGTAATTAACAGAAACTTTTTCGTTTTCAATAATAAACCTTCAGCGTTGATACATTTTATATGCTCATAAATTCATGCAATTTGATTTAGAGCTATAGAAACTCGCCTCTGTAAATTCAACTGACAAACAAAAGGGATGTGCAACGTTTTAATACTTACCATATTAGGAGACTGCTTAGCACCGACCTGCTTACTGCCTGTTGACTAATAAGCATTCCTACCGTTTCAATCGTTTTCTTGTAATACAGTTTCAGTAGTTATTATGACGTTTCTTGCCTTGATTTGCACGATTCAATACGGAACTCACTGGTGACATGTGCGTTGTCATGTTTTGTTCACCTGCAACGTTCTGGAACTAACCACCAATTTCGACACCTCATAACTCCCTGGAAAGTTAATAATTACCTGGGGGATGCCGCTGGATTGACGGAGAAGAGGACAAGAAACGTTCTGAGACTCATTTTTGATAAATTTGGCACTTACAATGTTCTGGTGGGGACCCATGCTATTTAGAGGCTTGAAACATCTTGGTCATCAGCCTCATGTACGTTGGATTTGTCTGATAACTTGTGTTTGTGCGCTTGAGTGAATACTCTTTCATTTAAAACTTGCCACGGTGGGTGAGTGGTTATCGTGTCGGATTACTAACCCCAAGCTTACAGGTTCGCTCCTGGCCATGGTAAGTAACTTTTGAAAGGCGGCAAAAATCACGACACACATGTCATACGATGTTGGCATGTTAAAGAACCCATTTGAATTCAGTAGGTCGTGTTCATAATGGCAAAATTAATCTCGGGATTTTCCGCCAACACAAAGTTTCTCATTTCTCTACTAGAAAGCGCTATAGTGTCAAGGAGCTTATATATCGGACTTCCTTGACTTTCATAGTACTTCAAGGAACAACAAAATTTGACATGCAAGCTGCCCTCTGGGTGTCAAATAACAAAGCTCGCACCAGCACCGAGTCCATACGATATTATTATTATGATTTAACTCAGCAATTTTTCTAGGTTTGTGCCGTGTCTTGTTTGGGGTTTCGCCTAGGATACCAAGCTGGCTCATCAGCGGGCTCTTGGTTCCCCGCCTGGACCCCCACAGGAGTAGAGAACTGCACGCTACCTCCCTTTTTATGAAGCACACCTGCGCCTCTTTACTGCGAGAACTAAGAGCTCAAGCAGCCATAACCTCCCTATAAAGGCTTCCAAAAAGATGGTTTATTGGCTTTCATGGCCAGTGAATTAAAAGCCTTCAGAGGGAGGTTATGGCTGCTTGAGCTTTTAGTTCTCGCAGTAAGGGGACGCGGGTGTGCTTCATGTAAAGGGGGTAGCGCGCAGTTCGCTACTCCTGTTGGGGTCCGGGTGGGGACACCAAGAGCTCGCTGATGAACCAGCTTGGTGTTCTAGGTGAAACCCCGCACAAGACACGGCCCAAACCTAGAAAAATTGCTGAGTTTTAATTCACTGGCCGAGAAAGCCAATATACCATACTCTTTCATTTTCCCCATTGTAACACCTGGTTGGTTGAAAGAAGTCATTCTAACAGACAACAATAGGTATAAGTACAACCTATGGCTTCCACGTAAGCAGTCCTTCCACCTTACTGATGTTCTTTGTACCTCACGCAACAATGAATGACCTCTTGATTTCTGTTCAGTTTCATTTTGTTCACTGTGATTTGCCCAGAAATTGACAATGTATCTTTTAATCTGTCCACAGCAAAAATATACGGAATGTAAAGAACAACTGGGATTTTGCATACCAGGTTTCCAAGTACATAGACTGTCCACTGGCAAAGTCACTAAGATGGGCAAAGACTATGGCAAGAGGTTGAATAGATCAACTATCACAGATGGTAAGCATTGTCACATTCTGTCCTGTTTCTTCGTTTACCTCTCAATGCATGGAACACGTGGAGACCACTCATATCAATGTTGTTTTAAGGGTGGAACATTGGCCCCCACCTATATGAATGCTTCCTATAATTGAATCGGCCGGAATTGTCAGTTTTCACTACTTTTCAGGAGACTGATAAAACATCATTAACAAAACAGAACTTAACAAACACTATATTAGTCATCTATATTGTGAAGCAAATATGCAGGTTATATTTGTGTAAGCGGAATAGCAATTTTAATTTAATAAACATATTTTTCAAATCAATTTTGGAAACGTGACTTAATGCCTTTCAGTTCCGTGGTCAGTTTAGTGCGGCATAAAGCCATCCAGCATGAATATTTCACATGATATTTTATTTGAAAATGGATTTGTAATATAAAGACACCTAAACCCTGTACAAATGTAATTTACAATAGCACTGTAACATGCGGGAATCTTGCAGTGCGGCCAACATTAAGTATATACTTTCAAAAGAAAAATATGTATTGTCCGTTGAGCCATTATATATTTAAACACAAATTGTGCTAAATGTTCCGGCATAACTCAACAAAATGACAGTGTTTCGCCCCGGTGTGCGATTGGGCTCTTCAGTTGGTTAAAGCACACCTCACCAAGACACTGTCTAGTACACACTGGGAAGGCCATTGCAAAACGTATTTGATACATGTGTATCCACGTCACGAGCAAAGCCACTGCACTATGGGAGTCGAAACTCCACTCCAAAGCAATTATAACCTTACCTTGGCATTGAATATATATTTTCAAAAGAGTTATGCCGGAACATTTATCACAATTTGTGTTTAAATATATAATGGCTCAACGGACAATACATATTTTTCTTTTGAAAATATATATTCAATGCCAAGGTAAGGTTATAATTGCTTTGGAGTGGAGTTCCGACTCCCATAGTGCACTGGCTTTGCTCGTGACGTGGATACATGTATCAAATACGTCTTGCAATGGCCTTCCCAGTGTGTACTAGACAAGTGTCTTGGTGAGGTGTGCTTTAACCAACTGAAGAGCCCAATCGCACACCGGGGCGAAACACTGTCATTTTGTTGAGTTATGCTGGAACATTTAGCACAACATTAAGTATGTAATAAGGCGGTGAAAGGCAGCAAGTTATTGACTTAATGCTTTTCTCCTCTGATTGCACTACTAGCAGTGGTATCTGGCTTAAACAGAAGGCTGACTTAATTCTTTCCTATGCCCTTCAAAGGCTCCTGGGTCAATACTTCACAATACTAATTCTTTAAAAAATTACCATTTTTGACTGAATGCTTTTCAGCTCCAACCGATTCAATTGTGTTTTTGAAGGAAAGATTGTGACAAATATAGCATGAACAAGTTAAAATGGCTGCCAGATGGTTTCTATTGGTTGGCATTTGCTGCGTTGCAAGAGTTCGACCTGAGGACTGAATGTGTGCTGTGCAACATGCAAACGAGTTATTCTGGTTAACCTTGGCAGTTCACCACATCAAGTTCTGACAATAATGAATCAAATCTTGCAAGGCGACTCAGTCGTTTCACTTGCAATATAACTTGACGAAACTCAAACACTACAATTCCTTCTCACAGTTTGTACAGAGTGTCCGAGAAGTCCCCGTACCCCTAGTTTCATATTATTATTTTGTTATATTATGGTATGTACAATTGAGTTTGTATAATTGGGAATTAAATAGTTGTTTTATTGGTATCCCTGCTTTGATGCTCTCAAAAGCATTGCTGTCGGTCTCATTTCAGTTGTGAAGCCATGGCTGACATGAGCAAACACAGTTGAGGAGCGATTAGTAGCGTGTGTGTGGGTGCGTTCAGAAATCGCTTTGGCAAGCCCCCACCTCGTAAGATACTCTGCTGGATTGGGAGAAACGTGCGTTTGCTTCAGGCTGTGTCAAAAGACAGACCGCGTAGTGGACGTAAGAAAACGCAAGAATAAACGTGTGCCGCCGTCGCTCAATCAATTGAGCATTCTCCAATTAAATCCATTCGCAAAAGAGCAGCTGAACTTCATGTACCGCGGTGACCACATTAAAAGAGATTTGAAATGGCCATCACGAAGCCCGGACCTTACCATGCCAGACAACTCATTATGGGGAATAATCAAGTCCCATATGGCTCAACGTTGGTACACAACTAATGAAGAATTGTCAGTGAGGACTTGGAGACGGATAGAACTCTGTGTAAGGCATGATGGTGCACATACAGATCCCCTAGATATAACTGCCTCAGAAGTAATTGACCCTTGTGAAAATCTAGTAGGAAGCTGAAGAGGGAGTCTGCTTTTCTCAGCATGCTGGGTGCTGTCCGCTGCGTCTCCCGTCAGTCGTCAGAAGTACACTCTGTTCACGCAGCAACTGTCACTCGCACGATAACAACCATTATTTATTTCACTCGTTACAAACTGTATTAGGTGATTAGAATAATTAAATGACACTAATACATGTAATGGAATAATATTGTAACGAAAATTTTATGACTATATAGTTCAGCACTGTACTGTTAATAATCAATCATTCTTTTTGCGTGTTGTGGTATGATGCGTTGTCAATAACAAGCACTGAGTTGCGTTCCAAATTAGGGATCAACTTTTCTTTTAACCAACGAATATAATATTCACTGTTCATATCTTTGTGATAGTCCTCACTTCTTTTATGTGACGGTAAATAAGTAGCATGTTTGAAACAACAACTGTACCTCTCTGTTATAAATCTTTCACAAAAAGCAGCCTCTCTTCCTTCCTTCCAACCCTCTTCTGCATTGTAAGCTGTCATTGAACTTGATGTAGGCCTGGTGGCCAGCTTCAGTTTCTAACTCACGGGCCAATTTGTTCCGAGGGACTTATACATAGTTTTTATATGTAAGTACTCCACTGTTTTGTTCCGAGGGACTTATACATAGTTTTTATATGTAAGTACTCCACTGTACAGTATAATGTTTTGACGAAGGGGTACGGGGACTTCTCGGACACCCTGTATAATATTGTCAAAAACTGCATAATTATAACTAGTGTCCCTTTTCATCAGTTATTGCATATTTTAACTAAAAACTGGTGATGATGCATATTTTAGGGCTATATTTACAATATTTTAGAAATCTAAAAGGGCGGGCTCAAGCTTGATCTCGTTTTGATGTTTTATAGTGACCGTGACATATAACTGTGCAGAGGACAGATGTTAGATGGGACCGTCTGTTCACGTTGCAAGTGGGTAACATTGATGTGAAGAGCCCCGTAGGTGTTCATTACATTGTAGAATAATGTGTTCGGTCATCCTCATATACTGTACATGTATAAAGTATAAAACTTCAATATTCTGGGTTCTGTATGTCAGGTGTATGTCACAGTTATACTTGAGTATAGTGAGGCTATACTTTTATTTTAAAGATAGCCTAGTTGAAATTTTATGCAATGTGTGAAATGTATTATAATTTGTTTGGCATTTAGTTTCACTGTTATTCTTTTATAAATAAATCCTAGCAGGCAATAGTTAGTTTGCTTGTCCATTTTTATAGAACATAACGATCTCCTTATTTAATAATCTGATACGATGGTACTGCTTTTTAGGTACTGGTGCCCATTGCAATTTTAAACTGTTCACTCCCTGAGATTCCTACCATATTACCATACTGTATTGTAGGAGATTGTACGTAACTAAGTAGGAGTGCTATCGTATCTTTAATGAATATACCTGTATCGAGAAGTTACTAGCCATTCGTCTAGCGAGGTACGGTTAGTTTATCTAGCTGGGTATAACGTTCTTAGCAATCCCTTCCATCTCCAGGATAATAGGTGGTGGCTATGTGAATTTCGGGTACAGTACTCTCCTGATTCCGCTCTTACGTCGTATCGCTCCTTCATCCGGTCGCTCACATTCTGAATGTTTGTGCCAACGCGGTCGTGAATATCATCCATCCTACGACGAGGCCGGAGATGTAGTCCTCCCCAATGACATTATCCACAGGTTTGCAACTGAACGCCAGGTCACAAGGCAACCGCAGTTCTCGGCCTTTGGTCTCATGGATAGAAGAGCGATATGCCAGTAGAAACAAGTGGAGAAACTTGTCCCAGTCCCGCTGGTGGTCGGAGACAATCTTCGACAGGTATTTCTCTGTCCTGTTCATTCCGTCGGACTGTGGGTGCAGGGCAGTCGTTCTCGTTTTCCGGATTCCGAGAATCTAGCATATCTCCTGGAACACCGACTACTCGAAATTTCGCCCCTGATTGGAATGCAGTTCTAAGGGTACACCAAATCGGCTCACCAGCTCTTTTATAAGCGTCTCGGCAACCACCACAGCTTCTTGGTTGGGCAATGCATATGCCTCTCTACCCACTTGCAGAAGTAATCTATTGCTACCAAGATGTATTTATTCCCACTCTCAGCCCGCTACATCGATGGTGATCCGTTCAAACGGGGCACCAACGTTGTACTGTCTCATCACTCCTGCTCTTCTCTTCTTCTGTGGCCCGTTCGCAATGGCACAAACCACGCACTTCCTACACCATTCACGAACGTCATCTGAGTAATTGGCCCAATAAAACCGCCCTTGGCTTTTCTCCATGGTTTTCCGAATTCCAAGGTGCCCTCGAGACGTTCCATCATGCAGCTACTGCAGTACCTCGGGTACTCAGTTTCGTGGAACAATACCCTGTAACGTCTCCTGAGCCCCGTTCTCTCCCCCTAGAACCCTCTTTAACACCCCGTTTTCCAAAATCACGGAATTCCAATGAGCCCAGTAGGCTTTCACAGTGCGCGGCCTTTGCTCAGACTTCTTCCACCGCAGTAGGTGTTTTAAGTCCGGGTCACTTTCTTGATCCTTACAGATTTCCTCATCCTGCCAGTGGTCGTCGGTCACAGTGCATCTTCTCACTGCTGCAACTTTTTCGTCAATCCAATTGCAGTGCTTGCAGTCTTATGCGCATGGTCTCCTTGACGGAGCATCAGCATTTCGGTGTTTTAAGGCCAGCCCTGTGTTCAGAGTCCAAGTCATACTCCTCGAGCCATACGATCCACCTGGCTACCTGTCCCTCCTGGTTCTTGAAGCTCAGTAGCCACCTAAGTGCTGCATGATCAGTCCGTAGAAGGAACTTCCTCCCATAGAGGTACTTGTGGAAATGCTCCACTGACTTCACTACAGCGAGCAATTCCCTTCTAGTCACGCAGTAGTTCCTCTCCGGTTTAGAAAGAACCTTGCTGAAGTAAGATATGACCTTTTCTTGCCTACCTTGCAGTTGGTAAAGAACGCCACCGACACCCACATTGCTAGCATCGGTGTCCAAAACGAATAGTCCTTCCAGTTGTGGGCAACTCAGGATAGGAGCATTGGTCAATACCTCCTTTGGTTGTTCGAAGGATTGTTGACAGTTCGTATCCCACTCAAAACTCAGAGTTAAGCATAAGGTTGGCTTGCTTAAGACGTAAGAACACCTGATCGAGATTTCTAAGGTGCTCCTTAAAAGTTTGTCCGAGAACGATGATGTAATCCAAGTAGACCAAGCATGTTTCCCAAGACAGCCCTTTCAAAACGCTATCCATCAGATGGCATAACTGTGAAGTCCCACAGCCCAGAACCAATTGTAAAGGCGGTTTTCTCATTGTCTCTGAGGTCCAAACCTACCTGCCAGTATCCACTCTTGAGATCCAACGTGGAGAACATCGTGCTCCCACCCAAGGTGTCTAGGGTGTCATCGATGCGTGGTAGAGGATAACTGTCCTTTTTTGTCACATTGTTCAGCTGACGGTAGTCTATGCAAAACCGCGTGGATCCATCTTTCTTCTTCACCAGGACCACTGGCGAAGCCTATGGGCTGCTTGAACGTTCAATCGCCCCATTGCGAGCCATATCACATATTATCTGCTCGGCTTCCTCTCGCTTGGCTAGTGGCAATCTTCTGGGAGTCTGGCGAATTGGTCTCGAGTCTCCCGTATCGATGCGATGTTGAACCACGTTCGTTGTTCCATTACTGGTCCCATCCTGGAAGGCATCCTTATGATGTCGAACAAGTTCCCTCACCTCTCGTCTCTGCCCAGGATTAAACTCTTGACACGCTGCTTCGATGAGACCGTCGAGCCACACTGAAGATATATCGGATGAGGAGGAAGCTTTTCGTACTTGGCATACAACGGAGGACACAGACGAACAGCTTCCCAAATTGGTTCCTTCCCGAACGATTATTGGGCGATCATTAAGGTTCATTACTCGCACAGGAATTTTCGCCCCTGCACGGACCAAAGCTCTGGCTACCAGTATTCCACGTTCAGGTTCGTTGTCAGCAAACGTAGGCCCTACCATGACAACACAGCCCCTACCATGATGACACAGCCTTGAGGAATTTCACAGTCCAGGTTTCCTTCTACCATTACTTCACTAAGCCCAGGTAGTACCACATCTTTCGCTGCGATCACCCGTACCAACGAGGCGTTCCTCTCTTGCAGCACTACCTTGTTTCCGACTCTCAAAATCCCACTACCCAAGTCCAGTCCAAATTTATACTCAGTCATGATATCCATCCCGAGAATGACGTCCTCTTTTACTTCAGCGACCAAGACACGATGGCGAAACTGGGTATCACCGATGATGAAGTTGACGACTGCCTCTCCGCAAACGTTGGCTGGTTCGCCCGTTGCTGTTCGCAGTGTCCATCCTGTGGGTGTTATTGCTCTTCTCACGATGTCTGGTCTGATGATGGTCATTGTGGCCCCTGTGTCCAGCAGTAGGTCTCTGGGTTCTCCAACCACGTGGCCACTAATAAAAACAGAGTTGGCTTGACAACCCAGAGACGCAACGATAGCAGAAGTGGGGGGCATTTCTGGTGTTGGCGCGGGTTGACAGTCGCCCCTGTCCATCAACCCTCTTTAGTTTCCCTGCAGCTGGTACTTCCCATTCGAAAATTTAGGGCATCGATCTCTGAGGTGCCCCACCTCCCCGCAGCCCCAGCACCTCGTCCATTTCTTCGTGGACTGCAAGACTTGAAGTACTTTCCCCACGATTTTTTCTATGGAAGGCACAGATTGGACTTCCTTGTCTCCCTCCAGAGCCCGAATGCACGCCTGGCTGTGCACGGATTGTTGAACAGCCTCGAACTCAAGAACCATAGCCAAGGCGTTCATTCAACGTTTGCGGGCGCACCAGCTTCACAGCCTGCTGTGTCTGTCTCGCGGAGCCCGTTGAGAAGCTTCTCGGTAGCAAGACTCTCGTAAACGTCCCTGGGCACTGTTGGATAGGCACTCCTATCGAGACTGACTATGTCTGCTTCGAACTCCTGTAGGCTCTAGTTAGGTCTCTGACAGTGATTCCTCAACTGGGAGTGATATAGCTGTTCCATGTGTCGATGTCCGAACCGCATTTCCAGTTTTTGTGCCAGAACGTTTCCGACAAGGGAACAGCCTGTAGGGCCTCCCAGGGCTGTGACAAACCCATAATTGCAGCTAGAAACAACCCAATAGCCATCAATGGGTATAAAGCATAAAAAGCTTCCATGGTGCAATATCACAGCCGGAGTCATGCAGGGATCGACAAAAATTTTAACGAAGCGTTTTTTTAACAAAGTGTTGTGACGGAAAGGAGCCTGGTGTCGCCGTATATTTTAGTATTTCACAATTTATGAAAGGTAAATCAATAGTTGGCCTCACACTGACGAATTTTCCGTCAGTTTTAGCATGACATACTGTGCCCGAGGGCATTAGGCTGACTGGTGTCGAACCTGGGACACTGGAAAATAGAGAGCCGAGTGGAACTGCCAAAGAAAAACGAACCCAGAGTCTTGGAGGAAGTTTAGTCAAGAAAAACCCCTAGAGACAGAATACGTAACATCACTAAGGTGATACGAAGCAAATTCTGCTGTTATAAGTCAAAATAACACAGAAAATATGGAAGAATATGGTATTATATAGTTGAAAAGTGCACGAGTTTCTGAGTCTAGCACTAGGATTTGGAGCTTGTGACACTCAACTAATGACTTTGGAAAATAGGCATGTTTTCGTGGCGTCATGTCAGTCACTTGGATCTTTTTCTCCTGTCTGGAGAGGGTGAGAGAAGCAGATATGGACCAAAAACTCTCCTAAGCACAAAGGAAGAACGCATTGGAAGGGGGAGCGGGAAAGATAATTTGAAGATTACTCGCGATTGGAACATGATACAAATATGAGGGTTACACCAATGTGAATCAAATTCAAGGAGGCTAATTGTCAAGCCATCAAACATCAAAATTGAAGCTGGAATAGGGAAGGTGCGGAAGAACACGTCTTACAGAGGTCAGCGGACGGATTACGGAAGTAAGAAGGGGAATAACCGCCGACTCAGCGTCAGAACGCGCTGAAGAAGTTAATTAATTTTAATTAATTGGCTGATGGAATCTCAAGCACGCAGGCAATTATGAAACCAGCGCTACGAGACGGACCAGGAAAACGTTATTTCAAGCCAGGAAAGGCATTGGGAAGAGAGAATTTAGGGATCTACTTTTCGCTTGGAAAGCCATATAAGCTCGCCAGTGGAGTCAGTCAGGACAGTCGAACCAACTCGCAGGGCAGAGACCACGCCACTCTGATCCCTGAAATAATGCCGTGCGTCAATACTGTAACTTTGTCAGAGTTATTCGGTATCTTAGCCGTACAGTGCAATGTACGAATTAAAACAGTTGTACAAGGAAACCGGGGCAGAGACCACACCACTCTGATCCCTGAAATGACGCCGCGCATCGAGGCAAGGTTATAAGTAATCAGTGAGTATTATTCTCAAGTGCAACGTACAATGTCAAGTGAAAGTAATCACAATAGGTCAGTAGAACCTTACAATGCAGACACAATGTATTTTTATACATATGCAAATATATTTCAGTAAAATAGTATGAGAAGCGTCATAGTTCAGGACAATGTATTATATGCAAGTATATGTGTGACTATACAGAACACTGTTAGGAGCACACCGCTAAGGGGAAACAGTATGCGCAGTATGAGAACAATAGAAGTTGTATGTGTACAAGTGGAATGTACAGTAGACAAGTGCAGCGTAGAAAATGTCAGTTAGCTGAATTTACGTTGTTTAGAAGTGCGCAGGTATAAGTACATTTGTTCAAAAGGGTGAAGCAATTTATGCGAATGTCACATTGTTAATGTTTGTATCTGTATTAGAGCACACTTATGCTATTATCGATAATGTGCAATTGGACAAGAGGTGATACGCATTGGGAACAAAGGAAATGATGGAATAGGCATGTTTCCATTGAAATGGAATCTAGGAGATATAACTAGACTGGAACATTGGGAATCGTGAGGGATTTACCAGGAACAGAGATACACTACAGATCTTTGTGCAGATGTTACGAGACTTTCAATCAGGAAACAGGATTATTCGGGGAGGAAAGCTCTACGGAACCTGTAATTCTGAGATACTGCAGGAAGGATCGCCAAGTGAGGCCAGTGTACATAAATATTGTGTGTTTTAAGTGTGTTTGTATATTTAAAGTGTATGTTATAAAAGTATAGTGATAAATAGAAATGTGTAAAATGTCAGAACGAAGCAGTAGCTTCAATATTATAAATCAAAGTGAAGTGCATTTCTTAGTGAAAGATCCATACAACATGCATGTGAAGAGCATGAATATGCCGTGCTAAGTGCTATTATGGCAGGCATAATGGAGTGTAAGAGGGCGAAGCCGCCATGGGAAGACGTGAGTACATGAAACCATGATTCTATTGTAAGATGTAATCCACTGTATGCCGAAATATGTAAAGATGTAATATATGCCAATGAAGGTTTGAATCTTAGAAGGTATGGCTTGCATGCCTTAATTTTGTGTTGAAATATGTTCTCAAGTTAAAGACGTTCGTTTACATCAAGTTGTGTGTAACTCCGTTACAAGTAATGTAGAAATGGCATTTGATTTAAAGGGTCAAAAATGTAGTCATGGATACGGAAGTTCATTTTGTTGAAGATATAATTATCGTTACATTGTGTCGGGATAAGGGAAGGTGTGTCAGTAATAATAATAATAAATAAACATCAGAGAAATTGTATGCAAACATGTGTTAAGATAAATGACTGTACATTTAAGCAGTGTTATTAAAGTCAAAGGACCCCTCAATGGAAAATCAGCGTTATGATGTCACAAGGAATCATATAAATAATAATGTGTGGAAATATGCTAAGAATGTGGAAAATGGAAATGTTTAAATGAGAATTGAGTTGCTGCTTGAAAAGAAAAGCGAATAAGAATAATTGATAGAAATTGTATTAATAATTAAGGAAAGGATCATCCTCATGCGTAGTCCGGAAGTCAGGTCTGCTAATCGACTTATGAATTCTTGTAGAGCCATGGGCCTACGAATGATGGTAAGCAATCGAGCGTACATAGTGGGAACCCTAGCTCAGATATGCTAATTGAAGTGGCCAGGATTTCGTATCATTGGCGTATGGAGGTAAACAATGGAAACCTAGCCATTACGCGTGATATTGACCATGAGCCAGCAAATTGTGTGAATTAATTCATCTCTGGTAGAGTGAATTTGACACGGAGGGAAGTAGTGCCCTGACCGCAGTCTTTAACATTAGCCACCGACTAATCCGCTAGGACTCCATGTATGATGAATCTCGTTTCCTCGGCTTGAATTAAATGTGCCAGTGTTAGGCCAGCCATTAAATCCTAATGATAGGTATACATGTTTAAACAGTTCCATATTCCAAAATGCATTCTGTAAGAAATAGGTCACCCATATATGAGGGTCAATGAAACCTCGCAATGTTTTGTTATGTCTGAGGTCAGCAGAAGGTCGCTCGGAGTGAGAAAGTGGCAGAAGGGGAGGTAGCGGCCATGTTGGTTGGCACCCCGCAGTGAAGGTCCATTGTATACAGAACTAAAGGTTGGGGGTGAACCTCGATCATTGTTTTACTGTAGTAGGATTTGAGAAATATAAATTTGTGGTACCCTGAATGTTATAAATTGAGTATTGTATTAATGAATGTTAATTACATGTATGGTAAGACACATTGCTAACTAAGAATCGTCCTGATATCTTAATATTTGGCCAAGTTACAAATTGGTAAAAATTATATTCTTGTACTGACAGAGACACCTAGTTTTGAAGGGAGAAACTACATTTTACGCTATACCTAAGCGACGGGTAGCATTATTTCCCACCTCAACACGATAACAAATGTATGATTTGGAAGAGAACCCATTACGCCATATAGTGGATATACAATTATAGATTTGGTTGAAGCATGGTAGACTCAGATATTTTGGTGGGGAGAAAGGAATGAGACATGATTGTACACATATTGTATGGATTAAAATTGTATGCACTAGTTAATTAGAAAGTTGTAAGATTAATGTTGTATGTGTGTGTTTAATCATTGCAATAGTGCATGTGAAAGTGATTGCAATGGTAATTGCAGTAAAAACTAGAATCAACAGTTAGTTGGATTTGTTATGTGGTAAAGTGTGAATTTTAATTAAGGGAAAGAGTATTATTTTGAATTTTTGTGTAGTGACAAGGCATGGTTGTTAAACCACATGGACTGATATAGAACTAGTCAGTGGACTAGAATGCCAGCCATGGGAGTGGAGATGAGTGTAACGTAAGGGATTCTGTGTTTATGTCATCTCAACGCTCCAATTTTATTGCTTTGTGTGTATAAATGTAAATGTAATGTTGTGTGCTGTGTGATAAGCCATGATATTAGCTCAAATTAAACCTTTTAGAATAGAGTTGTGTGTTGTCATTGTCGAGTTGCTACCTATTAGTTTCAAATCCTAAATATGTAACCGCACAGTGGGTTGGACGGTACACGCCCGAGGACTGCTGCTAGCTGGAGGCGGAAGCATATTTTCCATGGAAAGTCATCACATGGGTACAATACCGACCCCGCCGATCTGGACTGTCACGGTACAAAACATTTTCTGACACTTAAAAAAGGGAATGGATGCTGAAAAATTACTGCAATCAAAATGTTATCAGGCTATTGCTGGTGCTCTAAAAGATGATACTTTCCCCGCTCAGATTGTGCTAGTAGTATATAGTGCAAGTTTTCTTGTAGGATTTTCAGAAGAATTTCAAATACAGCGACCTATGATACATGTTCTGTATGAGGAAGTGTTAAATTTATTCATATTGCTCTTGAGTAGGTTCTGCTAGGCAGAAGCATTGAAGAGTACCAGTGAATCTTTGCAAGGATCTTTCATCATGGATGGCAAAAACTTTATGGAATTGAAAAATGTTGACATTGGGAAGAATGCTGAACGTCTCCTGATCGATAAGATCTGTAGTGAACTGCAAGTATTGAAGTTTCATCAAGAGGCAGCGAAGCACGTGCTTAACAAGTCCATCCTTAGTACTGGAAAGGATACCAAGCACTTGAAATGCTTGCAGCCTCAGGCCATCAAAGAAAGTAAGTCTCAGGTGATGAGAATTGTCTTTGTTTACAAAATGTCGCAGCTGCCTTTGAAAGATGTGTACGAAGAGAAGCTTCGCGATGAATGGAAGCTGTTGCAGCTAGAAAATCTCCCACATTTTGAGGAAAGTCCAAGGATTGATCATTTTTGGCATCAAATTTTTGACATTTTAGACTTTACTGGGCAGGCAAAATATCCGCTTGTGAGGAAAGTTGTGAAAACCATAGTATCACCAGCTCATGGAAGCTCAGATGTGGAACGTGGATTTTCGGAATCAAGAAATCAACTTCCGGCAGATAGAGCCGCAAAGGAAGAGTGCACCCTGAATGCTCGACTGAACATTCGTGACGGTATGAGGGAGTTCGGTAGGCTGAAGCGGTTCCCATCACAAAGGCGCTTCTGAAAGCGGCAGCTGGCGCTCACAGCAAATATGAAAACTATTTAGAGGCTAAGCGCAAGGAGGCAGAGGACATTCGGAGCAAGCAAGAAGAGCAGGAAAAAACTCAAGTTAGAGAAAGAAAGGAGATCGGAAAATAAGAGGAAGAGTTCAGGAAGGCAAAAGAAGCGGACGAAGAGGAGAGACAAGCTTCTGATTACCTAACTGATGAGGCCAACCAAAAGCTGCTTTGGTAAAGGGTGATCTGAAAAGTGCAAAAATTGCCAAGGTATGCTAAAAGGTGATGCGATCCCGGGCCGAAGATCTCCGCCAAGAGCAGGCAGAGCCACTAAGGAAGAAAATCGACGCACCTCCACCCTACTTGAAAAGCTCTTCAAGAATCATGGGATACAACGGCGCGATGAAAACAGCGACAATTCAGATGACCCCGACACTTGAATTTATTTTCAAGACTGACGGATGACAACTTGTGAATTTTATCTAAAGACTGATGATATCTACTTTTATTCGTATGTGCCAGTATGGAAGTATTATTTGTTTTAGTTTTTTTTTTTTCTAGTCAAGAGTCCATTATAACATAAGCATTGTTTTGTTCCCCACATTTATATTTTTGTTTTACAATTTAAATTTCTTGAGTGTTGTATTGTTTTTCCTATCCATTACTTCCAAGTGTCCTCTCTAACTACATGAAAAATCTGAAACAGTACTCAGAGATATTAACTTAGGTGCAATTTGGTTGACATTTTTGGGGGGCTAATTTGTTTTTCAGATACACATTCTTAAAATTTTTGTCTATTTCAATACAGTTTTGTCGGGCTATGGTTGGTTTTGGGGAGCTTAGCCACCCAACCCCCCCTCCCTCTAATTGCACCAAGAGATATCAACAAAAGTTAAAATTATGAACCAGATATACGGCCATAAATGCAAATAATGCTATGAATTTACTCACTTTTTCAAACAAAAACTCAACCTTTTTCTTTTCTGGAGAAAAAATAAATAAGTAAAAAAATAAATAAATAAAATAATAATGTTAAAAATTTAATCAATCCTGGAAAGCGGTCACCCAGTATTAGTTTCTACCTTGAAAGATGGCATCATTTCTGTCTTTTCAAATGAGATTTGGAGACCGACCTTTGCTGCTATTTGTTCTAATTCTTCAATATTTGTAATGTCACCTCTTCTGCACCACTTGCCAGCAGCGCAAGGTCATCTGCAAATGCTAGACAATCGAGTGTGATATTTTTGCCAATCTTGATGTTTGGTTGCCATTTCTTAGACCACTCTCGCATGATTTTTTCAATACACAGTTAAATAGTAATGGTGTTATATTAAAATTCACAGCAGCTATGTTAAATCCTGGTTTATAAGCTACAACTGCTGATTGGGTGACTCACTTTGCCTGATGTGTTGAATCAATTGAAATGTAACAGTAACCATTTAATATTTTTTTACAGCTCTGAAACTGTTTCTGAATGCTGATTCGGGCCTGAGTCGTGAGCTGCTCATTCAGTTCCTGGCAAGTCTTTGGAAAATAACAGGATGGTGTCGACGGCAGAGAAAATATAGAATTTATTCAAGTTCATTACTGTTGGTCTACGATGCCAAGAAATTAAAACAGTGCTTAAATAATGATGGCATTAATAGGCCCTTAAGTCCAAAACCATCCAAGCCACTAACACTGAAGATCAGTAATGGTGCTACCAATGGAGCTCCTCCGAGCCCTGGGTTTGGCCCGGCTATGGGATTCTCCACACCGCAGAGCCCTGACCAGCTGAGTGCAACAGGAACAATCATAGAGAAACCAAGGACTTCTACCAGCTCCAGCGGAGGAAGCGTTCTCTCGGCACCCACGACTCCAACGTCACCTTTCCAACGACATAGCAACAGTGTTTTTGGTGAAGACAGTTGGCATAAAATGTATGATAAGATCCGAAGAACTCATTCCTTTATTAATAATTATGAGAAAGACTTGCAGTCAATGAAAGAGAGTTACATGTATGAGTTGGATGATTTGATCAGTGCTGATAATCCTGATGGTAAAGATGTTTGGGCTTCAATTAAAATGATAGACTTTGCTCATATATTTCCAGCCCCTAATGATGAGCCTGATATGAATTATTTAGGAGGACTGGAGAATCTTGTCAGTATATTTGAAAGCTTAATGAGTGAGGCAGTGTAAAGAATATTCAATCAACCTGTGAATTTTGAACAAAATCGAGTACTTGTGCGAACTGGTTGCATGCATTCAGTACTTCCAAATGTCCATATATATTTTTTCCTACAAGTGGGATTTTCCTGTATGATAGGTGTTATTACGGAGCAAGGACATGGAGTTGGAATCCATTCAGAACAGTGTACATAGATTGATATATAAACAATTTATTGGCATTTAATGTGAATTCAATCAGGTTATTTGTATATGCCATTCTATATTATTTTATACAGCCTAGTTGTTTGTAGCATGTACAGCTTTAAGACATAAAATATTAGCCAACAACATCCCAGGGATAAAAAACATGTGAATTTTGTTTCAAAAGAGGTTATTAAATTAAGCATTATAAAACCAAAGGATTAAATATTTCTTAAATCTAGAGTTTTATAAAGCTGTGGCCAATGCAGATCTTTCCTAGTTTCTTTCAAGGAAGATTGCAGAATTTCTATTATAGCTCCACATGTAAAATGGTTATCATAGATCACAGTAAACAATGATTTACTAGATCATGATTAAACTCTCAAGCAGTTGCGAGTCCTGAGAAGTGTGCGTATCTAGTCCTTTACTCAAAATAATGCTTAATTATTATATAACTTCTCTTAACTATATGTAACATGACCTGTATAAATGTTACTCATTGTACAGAATTTAGAAATATCATATACTAACAAACACTATAACAAATAATATATTGAGAAAAACAATCACTTTACTCTAAAACAATTAAAATATTTTGCAAGAACATGAGAGAGGTTAACATAATACACAAGAATATTGTTTGTTATAAACTGCAAATGAGAAAACATACTTGCAAGAAAACGTAAGTATACAGAAGAAGCAAAAATAGTATTATATAAAGACTGATTAAATTTCTCGATTTATTGCTAAATTCTTTAATTCAGACTTTTCTTTGCTAGCACTCTAGATCTTTGGTAACTTTGGTGCTGTGACTAGTGGGTTAGCTTGTTCAAGAAGCTTACGGCCTTCACTTTTGTAATCAAAGCTGCAGTCGTGAAGTTCAGAATATCGATGAGCGGAACAGAAGAGTTTTTCACACCTACAAGTATATTGATTAGTAATGTTCAATTTCTTTCTGCATGCGGCACATCGACTACGCACTGAAGTTTTTTTAACAGGAGGTAGAATGGGAGGAGGATGGAGTATTTCATGAGGGATTGGGGCTCTGTCTGACTGAAGCAATACACTTCCTTGGCTTAAGAATGGAACTCTAGCCCTACTCTGACGAAGTTGCCTAGCAATAGCGATATCTTGTCTAAGGAGTTGTGAAGTGCCAGACTTATTTCTCCCTGGAGTTGAATCGAGACTATCTGATGGTATGATTATACTTCTACGACCATACCTCGGAGACCTTATAGTCACATCAACCAGTGAAGACTCGACTGGCATTGCCAAATCTACTCTCGACCTTTCCATTGCTCGCTTATTCCGAAGATGGCTTCCTGAAGCAAATTCACCATCTGCCGTGCGAGGCACACCTCTTAGAATGTCCATCTGCGTATTACTGCAATGGAGGGGCTGATGCCGATGTCTGCGCCAGTTAGCTTCACTTAAAAGGTCGCATATTTCCTGGGTTTTATGCTGCTGAGGTAACTTGTCAGGAGAAGTCTTTGGACGATCATCTTCATCGAGCACAAACCTTGATACTCTATATACATTACTGCTACCCACAGCACTTGATACACGCTCCCTTGGTATCTGCGACACAGTGAATGTTGTTGCTTCTTTGGACGGGATTGGAATTGGACTTGGAGGCGTTGGAAAATCAGGTTCTTCTTTCTCAATAGTAGAATCGCTTTCTTCTTCCACAATGGCAATATTTGAGGTAGATAGCACATTTGTACAATTGTTTACACTTTCGCTGTTAGTAATTAAAGGCTTCAGTTCCCTATCTGTTTCTGGTCTACGGATGTTCCTTGTAGCTCCATATTCAACACATCTTTGTGGTTTCATGTCAGGGAATGAACTGGTTAAAACACGTCCACCTCTTCGACTACTAGCACGAATTTCTGGCTTTGGCATCACCAATGGTAAACTAGGCTGTTTCACTGGATCTTTTACGTCCCTTTTGGGAATTCTGCTTCGCTGACCTTCAGTGTTAGGATTGATTTCCCTTCTACCCACCTTGTTTTGTACTTCCCTGGATCTTCTAGATATTGGTTGGTGCAGTGGGTTGAGCAGTGAGCTTCTATTGGCCAAGGTCTGCTGAGATCTGGTAGGTGCTGCTGGTATTGTTTCAGCTCTTTGTATTGGTGGAAGGTGAAGGAAATTTTGCTGACTCCTTGATCTGATGGAGTCATGTGGCTCAGGTGATGAACATCGAGGATTCACCAGTAGCTGTGGCGTGTCCTTGCGCAAGTGTAAAGAATGATGTCTTGCAGAGCCAATAGTTGGCTGTGATCCAGACTTCTTTGGCTGCAAAAGAAGATAAAGCTTTGCTAAAGTTGAGACAATTAAGAAAATTATTTGTATTTTAGCATACTCATAAAAATATCAGGGATGCTGAAATTCCCTGATCTATATCCAACATTAGCAAAGGAAAGGTAGCAATTTACAATGAATACAGTTCGGTCCAGAAAAATATCCCCACCTACAAATTTTACTTAATGTATGTCTAAACCACAACAAAGAGGCTATATTTGGTTGGTTTACTGATTTTTTTCTCTTGTTTAAAGTGAAATTAAGTAGTACCGAACATATTACACCACAATCAACTTGCATTAATGTTTTGTGTGTACTTCTTGCACCTTTTTAAGGGCTTGAACTCAATGTGTCATTGACTTGACAAGTCTTTTGAATATCAGTTGGTTACAATAATTGATACTAGATGGCATTTACATACAGTAAAACTCTGTTAAGAAGTTCCCGCATGAAACGCTTTTCCGCTTAAGACGTCCGATATTCTCAGTCCCGTGATTCGTCCCATAAGATACATGTATATTTTTCCCGTATAAAGTGTTCATGCATAAGAGGTTTTCCCGGTTAAATAGTTCAGATTTTGTATTCCCTTTGAGTATAAGACGTTCACTGAGAGACGACTTAGAATCAAAACTCGCCAATCTCCGCGGAAGATACATCCGGTGTTCCGAATGAAAGAATACAGCAGTTCCAAGTGTTCACGGGTCACTGACAGGGCCTGGTGTTCCGAATGAAAGAATACAGCCGTTCCGAGTGTTCGAGGGTCACTGACAGGGCGAGCATTTCAAGGCTAAATGACGACACCCGCTCAAGACTGACTACAATATAGGCTACAGCATCATGCTTTCATTCGTGGCCTCCTATATTCTTTGTTCGTGGCTTTTATCGCTGTTCTGTGTGATCTAACTTGTTAGCCAAGCATTGGCATACATAGCATAACATTATTGAGATTACGAGATTTGCATCGTCAGTGAAGTAAAGTTTTCAGATTTTTGTGAAAATGAGTGGATCTCAGATGAAAGGCATCAAAAGAAAGGCACTTTCTATTAAAGATAAAGTGGACATTAGAAGAAAAGTAGAGTCATCTACTCTTTCACGTGTTGCTCTTGCGAAGGAGCTCTGAATGCCGCCGTCTACTTTGAATGGTATCATAGCAAAGATAGAAGGGATCTTGGCTTCTGCCGGGAATGTTTCGGCAAGCTGCAAGAAGATTAAAAGCGGGAAATACGAAGACGTAGAACAAGCTCTGCTCGTGTGGTTTAAACAGTAGGAAAGTTTAAACACTCCGTTGAGCGGGATTATCGTGAAGGAGAAAGCCGAAGAAATCGTGCGTCGATTACAAGTGCCTTTTACTACGTCGAATGGGTGGCTGGATCGCTTTAAAAATCGGGCTGGAATAGTTTACAATACTATTAGTGGCGAAGCTGCGAGTGTAAGTACAGAGGAAATGGAAGCGTGGAAGGAAACACTGCTGCCAGCAAAAATCAGTAATTACAAACATTGAGACGTTTTTAATGTTGACGAATTCGGACTTTGTTATCAGGTTGTTCCGGAGAAATCTTTGGTTTTGAAGGGAGAATCTTGCCTAGGAGGCAAATTAAGTAAAGTGCGAGCTACGGTGCTAGTTGGTGCGAATATGGATGGGACGGAAAAGCTGCCACTACTGATCATAGGAAAATCAAGAAAGCCTCGGTGTTTCAAAAACTTCAGAACTTCGCCATGTACTTACAGAAGCAATAAATCAGCATGGATGACAAGCTCCCTATTTGAAGAGTACATTCAAGCACTAGATGCCAAAATAGGAAGATTGTGGTATTTATGGACCACTGCCCTGCTCATCCCAAACAGTGGCCTCATTTAAGAAATATTAAAATTGAATTTTTTCTACCAAACACTACATCGGTACTGCAGCCCATGGACCAGGGGTGATTAAGGTTCTGAAGCAGAGGTACCGAAAAGCAGTAGTGTGTTGTATGCTGTCACGCATGAAAGCAGGTGGACCCATCTACAGGCCATTTGGACTCCATGCATTTAATTGCCTCATCTTGGGAGTTGATGGAGTCAACCACCATTGAAAATTGCTTCAAGAAAGCTGGTTTTGATGGTGTTACTAGTAGCAGCATTTGTGCGGAAGTCTGCGATGAAGAGCCAGGGTGGTGGAAAACCGTGCAGGAGAAGATGGAGATAACCAGCAATTTCAGCGACTTCACTGCTGTTGATGATCTGGTAATAACTTGCGAGGAGCAGACCATTGACGATATATGCAAAGACATTCAGGCAGGAAATGAGGATGAAGAAGAACAAGAAGAAGAAGAGGGGAATTCTCTAAGGCCTTCTTGTAGTGAGGCAAGTGTCCATCTTGGACAACTACGGAAATTCATAGAAGGTGCTGCTGGAGTGCCTCACAGCACATGGAAAGCCGTGTGGGAAATGGAGAGATTTATAGAACTAGAAAGTAGTAAAAAGCTCAAACAATCTACACTGGACAACTTCTTTTCAAAGTAGAGGCCTATATTTTTGTGGTGAGAAATACAGCATTTTTGATGGTGTACAGGTCAATTGAGGTAAGCCACAAAAAGCCAAATTCAGGATGGACAAAAAAGTGTTTTCAATTTAGTCTTAGTTGTTGTTTATTTACATTCTAAAATGTGTATATAATTGTAGTTTGCTGGAATATATGGTGTGAGCTCAAACAGTTATTGAAATTAATTCTATTAATGTGAATTGTGAGGGTTATGCCAATTAATTTCTCTTTATCTCTGGTGTGATAGTCAGATTTTAATATTGAGGCTTCTCTTTTTATGGCTTTTATATAGGCCTATGTATAGTATATTGTAGGATCCTTCACAAACAACAAAAATGTGTGCGTTTCACATGCATTTCAGGCCGCTACCCTTTTAAGAATTTTCCCTGTTAAGATTTTTTTAATGGTCCCTTGAAAAACTTCCTAACAGAGTTTTACTGTACTTGGAAGTTTTATTACACTCCACCAGATGTCTCTAGTTTATCTTCCATCTCATTTTCTGTCAGCTGTTTGCTAATGTTTATTGTGTGCATTTTATATAGAACTGTGTGAAAAAATAATTCAGTAAGTATTCAGTGTTATCTATTGTGCTACAATAGCATAAATAACAATGACTGTGTTTTCATGGTTATTTATACAAATATTTGGTTTCACAGCATATTATGGGAAAGTGAAAAGACCTATCTCCAAGGAAACAAGGGATGATTAAGGGACTCAAAGCTGAAGGATTCTCGAATAGGGAAGTTGCTAGGAAACTATCAATTGAATTGAAGAAACAACCTGAAACGGGAAAGTTAAGTTTAACCTCCAAGTGATATGAGTCGTTAATAACGACTCATTTATGCCTTTGTGAAATGATAAAGTCGTTATTAACGACTCATTTCTTTAGCCGTGTTGCTAGGCAACCATATCATGAATGTCATCGCACTTTGCACTAATCGATAGTTCAGTTCATTGGCTATTTTGATCTACCTTGCTGAATTATCGAATAGTTTTGTTTTTTCTGTCTAAACAAATCTTGGCATCACTCGTTCGAACGCGCATAACGGCAAAGTGCCTGGCGGGGGACAGGCTCGCGCCGCGGGCGAGCGTCTCAGATACATCCAAACTAAACTGTCTGTACTAGATTTAGCAGATGGAATTCAGCCTGAACATCCAAGACTTAGCCAACAAGATGAACATTGTATTCAACATTTACCGGGACGAAAAGAAAGATTATGCGTAGTTTGTTCGGACGATCCTGCCATAAAAAGAAAGCAAAGCAACTTCTGGTGCCCTAAGTGTAATTGTGGCATTCATCCTACTTGTTACCATAAGCTGAAACACTTCTACAGGCCGATAGTAAAGGGGAGGAAAAGAAAAACTCCTGCAAGTGACTCGGACTAAAGAATTATGCCCGAAGAGGAGATGTACATTGTTTTAGTTTTTTGTACATACGTTTTTGTTCTTTAGTTTTATAGTAAATATGCACTCTTAGTCTTTTGTTGCTAACAAAATGGAAAACAGTTAAGCCATTTACCTTTTAAAACTCAGCAATTCTTCTAGGTTTGTGCCGTGTCTTGTGTGGGGTTTCACCTAGGACACCAAGCTAGGCTCATCGGCGGGCTCTTGGTGTTCCCGCCCGGACCCCCACAGGAGTGACGAACTGCGCGCCACCTCCCTTTATATATCTATACAACAATGGCCCTCGCCCTGTGCAAAGGGTGAACCGGGCTACACTAGAGTCAGTGTATATCACTACACTCTTGGTTTCTTCTGTGGCGCAGTCTTCGATCGCCCAAATTCCTGCGGTGATGGCCGCGGCCAACTCGGCCTCGTATATAAAGGGAGGTGGCGTGCAGTTCGTCACTCCTGTGGGGGTCCGGGCGGGGACACCAAGAGCCCGCCGATGAGCCTAGCTTGGTGTCCTAGACGAAACCCCACACAAGACACGGCACAAACCTAGAAGAATTGCTGAGTTTTAATTCACCGACCGTGAAAGCCAATATACCATTTACCTTTTGTTTCGTTCTTTTGTAGTTTTGAAGCTACGTGCAGTTTAAAGTTGAAAAATTGTTTTTCAAAAGTGAAAATATGTTAATTCATCACCCCCAATAAAATGGAATCAAGATATGTATCCAATATTATTACATAATCACATACTCTAGTTTATGAAAATCCACAGCCTGCTTCCAGTCTCCGACCGGGTCAGGTATGGAATGAATGACATCTAGCGGCGAGGATATGAACTGTGCCGGCTGCCGAAGCCTGTCGCACTCCTCTGGGGCAATGATTAGATGAATGACAGATGAAATGAAATGATAGTGGAGAGTGTTGCTGGAATTAAATTTTTGACAGGGAAAACCGGAGTATCCGGAGAAAAACCTGTCTGCCTCCGTTTTGTCCAGCACAGATCTCACATGGAGTGACCGGGATTTGAACCACGGACCCAGCGATGAGAGGCCGACGTGCTGCCGCCTAAGCCACGGAGGCTCACTCTAGTTTATACTGAACAAAAATATATGTCATATGATATATTTTACTGTCATTTATGTATTGTTATGAATTTTTTTTTAAAACTTGTACGAAGACTTTAAAGTCGCTCATCACTTAACAAGCTTTTAGTTATCATTTGGAGGGTTACGGTACAAATGTGGTCAGAAGGAAATCACCAGTTCCAGATTGTGCAGGGCAATGAAAATGATGGCAAAGCAAAGCAGAAAACTTGAGTTCAAGTCAGAGTGCTTTTAAGGTTGAGCAGGACTTTGGGACCTCAACTTCCCATCATCAAACAATGCTAAGACGCCTTCCTGATCTCAACCTGAAGAAGAAAGAACCTACAAAGAAAGCCATCCTAACAAAAATGCATGTTGATGACAGAAAAAGGTTAGTCGATCTGTATCAACACTGGGCAACCGAGGACTGGAAGAGAGTGATTTTTTCGGATGAAAGAAAGTAATATAGTGGTTTGAAACTGTGGATTGAGGCAGGAGAGGAATTAAAGAAAGATTGTATAGTGGAAACGAGGAATTTCAGTCAAAGTGTAATGCTGTGGGGAGCAATTACTGCCAAAGCAGTGGGAAGAATTAAGGTTTGCGCTGGTTCAATTACGGGGTTAAAATACTGTGATAATCTTGAACCCTTTGCCAGGCGTGCCTGTTTGTGTCATACGACCAGGCGCGTGAGCATCAATGCGGCATTCACTGTTTGTCCTTTCAACCATAAAATTTTCTTGGTGATATAGGAAAAGGTGCTGAATACGTAAATTTATGTTTTTCCTTTGTTAAAAATTATTTTTTTTCATAAAAAAAAATTGGTAATTAACATTTCCCTAAAATCGGTTAAAATATATTAATCAATAACCACATTTTTGACTTTGAGAATGAAGGAACATAGAGTAAAATAATAAACTACACCCTAATGACCCTGGTAGTCGATGCAGGTACAATGGAATCTCATTAGTACGTTTTTCAAGGGACTGAAAAATTTGGACGTCATATGCGGGAAAACGTACTACCGAAAAACGCCATACTGCATTTACAACGTATAAGAAAGAACGCGGCGTATATATGGACGTTCAATCGCCGACCTTAGTAAGTGATTGTATGCACTACTACAGTCACAACATAAACATAGGTTATCAGTAACTTACACGCAATAAATAACATAAAAATTAATTACTGTACCTCTCATCATCATCATCATCATATAATACAGGGTCTTTCTTTATATTTGATCAGCAAGGACATTCTCGCGCTCCGCCAGTGACGGCTCTGTTGGCGGCGACCGTGCACGCATATGTAGGCCTACGGCTGAATACGGTGCTTAAAATCAGCAGCCTACCTTGCAGTTTTACTGGCCATGATTTACAGTAGATGCTGAAAATGTTCCCAATCTGCTTCCTAACACATATAATACAAGGTCTTTCTTTATATTTGATCAGCAAGGACATTCTCGCACTCGCGCTCCGCCAGTGACGGCTCTATCGCCGGCGACCGCGCACGCATATGTTTGAAGCACGTGCTTGCATGAACCACTTCAATAAAGAGCTTTCTAGTTCAGGAAACTGTCCCTCTCGCACACGTTTCCTTTTGCCACTCACCCCTTCTTCAAATGCACGTTCAATTTCCTTCCTTTTGCCGAGAATCGTGTTCAGTGTAGACGGAGGAATGTTCCACTTTCGCGCTATATCCACACGCTTCATGTGAGGATTGCAGTCCACGTCTCGAATGTATTTAATCTTCTCATCATTAGTTATCTGCCGTACTTTCTTCTTATCCATTATGAAACACGCAATAAGATAGGTCATAACTGGACGTGAACACTAAGAACTAGAAGACAATAGTGCGGAACACGAAGACAATAATGTGCCTACGTGAGAAATAAACAAAGGGAAGGGGGTGAAGGGCAGCGGGAGAGAGACACGTCACCTGTGTTGCGTCATAGCTATAGCCACTTCTACGCCGTCAAACACAATAAAATCATCTACACTGTCAATAACTATCAGAGAATATGAGGCAATATCGCGTCGTGTTTCCCAGAAGCCGAATTTTAAAATGAAATAAGAATAAAATACGGTTCACTAACAAATAGTTCAACGGAGATTTGATCGTTGTAAGCGGGAATAGAGAACGTATTAAGGGGATATATCAACATGAATTTAGTAGGATAGGGACTTGAGAAAGGAGGGAAAGGGCAGCGGGAGAGACACACGTCACCTGTGTTGCGTCATTGCTATAGCCACTTCTACGCCGTCAAACACAATGAAATCATCTACACTGTCAATAACTATCAGAGAATATGAGGCAATATCGCGTCGTGTTTTCCAGAAGCCGAATTTTATAATGAAATAAGAATAAAATCCGGTTCGCGTACAAATAGTACAACAGAAATTTGATCGTCGTAAGCGGGAATAGAGAACGTATTAAGGAAATATATCAACATGTATTTTGTAGAATTGGGACTGGGACTTGAGAAAATCATCGCGCTAAGCGGGAAAACTTCGTAACCGAGAACGTGCTAACGAGATTCCACTGTATATAATAAAAAAAAAAGAAGTAAACTAAATGTTTTTCAAGGAATAGTCAAAGAAGCAAAAAAATATGTTGTATAGGTAAGAAATTGCTACTTGTACATGACTGAATACAATGCGGAACTGCTGTCTTGTGGTAGAACTAGCTTAGCGGTCATTTTCTTCTGATCGAGCCTTGGAGCGGTATTTCCATAAAACAAATACACCCGCACGGAGTGTGAGGGCGCCCCTGCCGGGGAGTTAAAGATGAGGTATTAAATATAGCAAAGGATCATTTCAGTGGAGAAAATCTTGGACCTTTCATTTTTCAAGATTTCAATGGTTGTCCGGGAGTGTTGGGCAGATCTGGGTATTGAGCAATTATGGTGGATCCCAAATTCTTCGGACATGAATCCAATTGAGAATTTGTGGGCAATTATGTCTACAAAACTAAGTAAATATTGTTGTACCAGTAGAGTGTTAATTGAGAAAATTGTTCAAGTCTGGTACCATGAAATACTACATGGTAGATGTGAAAAACTTGTCGAGTCAAGAGTTCAACCCCTTAGAAAGGCACGAGGTGGACACACAAAATATTGTTGTTGTTTGAGTCCTCAGTCTTTTGACTGGTTTGATGCAGCGCTCCACGCCTCCCTGTCCTGAGCTAATCGTTTGATCTCTACATAACTACCACACCCTACATCCGAGGCAATCTGTTTTCTAACCTTGATCTACCCCTACAGTTCTTGTCCTCAACCCTTCCTTCCATAACAAAGCTTGCTATTCCTGGGTGTCTTAGTATGTATCCTACCAACCTATCTCTTCTCTTCATTAACAGTCGCCAGAAACATCTCTCCTCTCCCACTAGTCTCAATATCTCTTCGTTTGTAACTCTATCTACCCATCTGATCTATATCATTCTCCTGTAACACCACATTTCAAACACTTCAATTCTCCTCTTTTCTGCTGCACCAATAGTCCAAGTTTCACTTCCATAGAGTGCCACGCTCCAGACAAAGGCCTTCAAAAATGACTCCCTAATATCTAAATCTATATTCGAAGTCAACAGATTCCTCTTCTGTTGAAATGCTTTCCTTGCCTGAGCTAACCTACTTTTTATATCCTCTTTGCTTCGTCCATCACTGGTTATTTTGCTCCCTAAGTAACAGAATTCTCCTACTTTAGCTTTTCACCTGCCAATTTGATGTCCATAGAGGTTTCTGATTTATTTCAGCTGCATTCCAATATTTTTGTTTTACATTTATTAATTTTCAGCATGAATTGTTTCCTCAAGACGGAGTCCATACCATTCAAAAACTCATTCAAATCCTCAGGCGTGTCGGCCAAGATGACTATGTCATCGGCAAATCTCAGATTTGAAATTATTTCTCCTTGAATCTTCACTCCCACTTTAAACTTTTCTCCAATTTCCTTCATTGCGTGTTCAATGAAAAGATTGAAAAGTATGGGTGATAAGTTGCAGCATTGCCTTACACCTTTCTGAATACCAGCTTCTCTCTCTTGTCCTTCAGCTCGAATGACTGCGGTCTGGTTTCTGTATAGATTGTAGATCACCCTCCTATCCCTGTACTTTATTCCAATCGTTTTCAAAATGTCAAACAATTTAGTCTAATCAACGTTATCAAAAGCCTTTTCTAAGTCTACAAATGCCGTGAACGTTCTCTTATCTTTCCTTATTCTACCTTCCAAAATATTGATGCAGTTGATTTTGATGTGATAAGTTCTGTACAACTTTAAACAAAAATCAAGTTCATTAAACCAATGAAATATAGCCTCTTTGTTGTGTTTTTGACATACATTGTGTAGAATTTGTAGTTGGGGATATTCTTTTGGACCGAAGCGTATAAACCAAACGCAGAGGCCTATTGGTCATCATCTTGTACAGTTTCCAGCCCCAGGCTGGGTCTGTTTGGAACATAAGCCTCGCCACTTAGTCCTTTCTTCCCACCACCTCTCCGCTGTCACTCTGGTCCAGTCCTCGCCTCTCTTCTTGACACATTCCTCCACTCCTTTCAGCCATCTATCTCTTGGTCTTCCCCTTAGTCGTTTCTTCTGCATCTGCATCTCATGTATCCTCTTGGGAATCTTCTTCTCATCCATTCTCTTTTAAGTGTCCATACCACCTCAGTCTTGATGTCTCAATCCTACCTTGCAAGGGCTCCTCTTTCACTATTTCCCTGACCTTTTCATTCCTCACCCTGTTCTTCTTGTTACTCCGATCCTACTTCGCAGGAACTTCATTTCACCTGCCTGTATTCTGCTTATGTCTCTTTTCTTCATTGTCCACGTTTCTGAAGCATAGGTCAGTATCGGGATATAGTAGCTTCTGTATAACACTTCCTTGCTTTTTTGTGGGACATCTTTATTCCACACTAAGCTCCTAATGCTTCTCAGAAATGCTTCTGCCTGTCTGCCACGTTCCGTAATCTCTTTGTCATTTCTCCCATTTTCCTCCACTATACTTCCCAAGTACTTGAGACTTTCCACCTTCTTCAGCTGTCCACCTCCAAGTGTTATCCCACTCATTGGTCTGTCCTTTTTCCTGGTCGTTAACAGGATCTCACATTTACTGATGTTGAACTTCCATCCGTACTCTCCCACTGTTTCTTCCCAAGCCTTCAGTTGCTCCTGAATTTCCTCCTCCTTGTTTCCCCAGACCATGAGATCATCTGCAAACACCATTGCTTTCATCTTATCTTCTCCTATCTTTCCTGCTATCCGTGTCATTATCTCGTCCATAACCACAATAAAGAGAAGGGGTGACAGCGCACTACCCTGTTTCAAGCCACTCATTTGTCTGAACCAGTCTGTTCTTTCCCCTCCAACTTTCACACAACTCTCACTTCCACAATACATCTCCTTCACTCTGTCTACAGTCCCTTTTTCCACTCCCATGTTTTCCATTGCTTTCCAAACCTTCTCCCTACACACACTATCATAGGCCTTTTCGATGTCCAGGAAGGCCATCAACAGATCCTCTCCAAATTCGTAGTGGTGTTCCTGGAGCTGTCTCACTGAAAATATGAGATCAACTGTTGATCTCCCAGGTCTGAATCCATACTGCTCCTCTCTCAATTTTCTCTCCACTTTGGCTCGTATTCTACTTTCTAATATCTTTTCATATATCTTGGCACAGTGAGGTATGAGTGTGACTCCCCTGTAATTTCTACACTCCTTTCTGCTTCCTTTCTTAAATATTGGGACAATTAATCTTTTCTTCCAATCTTCTGGGGTCTTTTTCTCCTTCCATATCACCCTTATCACACGGTACAGCCACTGTTTCCCAACCTCCCCTGCTGACTTCACAATTTCAACACTCACTTCATCCACACCCGGTGCCCTTCCTCCTTTCATCTTGTCTATAGCCATCTCCAGTTCTCTCCAAGTCAGGTCCTTTTCCATTCCTGTGTTGTCTTCTCCATGTTCCAATACATTGTCTTCCTCCCTATGACCATTTGGATTCAGCAAATCTTCAAAGTACTCTTTCCACACTGTCTTGAGTGTTACTTTGTTGTGTACCTCATTCCCGTTTTTGTCCATCATTACCACATCCTCTCGCAGACCTCTTCTCTTACTTTTGACCATCCCATAAAGTACTTTCTTATTTCCTCTGCTGTCTTCCTCCATCATCTCTGTCCACTTGACCATCCACTTCTTCCTCTCCTCTGCGACAATCTTGTTTGCTTCTTTATCTTATAATCTTCCCTTGCCAGATCAGTTCTTTCCTGGAACCACACTCTGAAAGCCTTGTTCTTCCTTCCCACAGCTTCTTTTACTCTCTCATTCCACCATGGTCTCTTTACACCGCTTTCTGTTGCTTGTTCTTCCACATACTGCCACTGCAGCTTCCACCATTGTGTTCTTGAATTGCTTCCATTCCTCTTCCCCTGTTTTAGGATTGTCTGTTGGCATCCTTTCCCTCATTATGTTCTGGAATTCTTCCTTGACTTCCTTTTCCTTGAGTTTCCATACTTTGATTCTATTGGTATGGATGGCAAAATTTATTTTCATTTTGTAGCAGACTTTTGTATTATTTGAAGAGCTAATACAGTAAACAAACAAAAGTCATATTGTTCTTCGAATTATAGCCACATAGAAATTGTTCATATTTATTATTCACTTAGGAACGCAATGGCTTCTTTTGGGATTCTCCTAACCCTACTCTCTGTCGTGTCAACGACCCTGTGCTGAACCCTCTTTAGCGATATTGTCACAATACCTGCAGTGGTTACTCTTTTCATAAAATGTATGAAATGTTGTTCATTCATTTTAGGGGATTGTGACATTTTGATATCAGCCCGAGGTACTCGGGTGTGTGTTCAATTTGTCTGATAACCTGTGGATTGTAGTAGTGTGTGCAACTGTAATTATTACAGCTGGGAATTGAGATAAGGTACTATCTCGGTATTTCCTGGAGGGAGTGTAGGAAAACTCAGGGAAATACCACACTCAGGAGAGCCACTGTCAGTGCCGGGAGTCAAACCTCCAATCTCTCAACTTGCTGCAGCTCCTCACGGCGGTCGTGGTGAACCGTTTAACATGCATGGCTACACCGCAGGGCTTCTCATAAACGAATAAACTACTTCTTCCTGACGTTGTTCCCAATTATTTTTTGGGGACCGCCACTGTGCACCTCGCTCTCCATTTGTTGCGGTTTGATGCATCTATAGGACGAAGACCTACGATGCGCATATCGTCGTGTAGGGTATCCATCCAACGTCTTTTTGGTCGTCCTGGAGGTCTTTGTCCATCAGGCTCGAGAGCAAGTGACTTTCTTACAATCGACTCTGTCTTTGCTCAGGCTACATGCCCGTACCAACACAACCGAGTCTCCATAATATTGGCTGGAATAGGGGCAATTCCAAAAGTATTGCGGACGTCTTCGTTCTTAATATGATCCAGCCGTGTAATTCCCAAGCACCATCGTAGCATCCGCATCTCCATTGAGTGCAAGGCTTGTTCATGTTTCTTTGTATTAGGCCAGCATTCAGCTCCATACAAAGCAACAGGGCGGACGACTGTTTGATAGATCTTAATTTTGAGGCGCAAAGGGATCTTGCGGGCACAGAGAACGCCTGTGACCTGGCGCCACTTCATCCACGCAGCATTCACACTTGCACGGGCATCCAAGACTGTCACCATCAGGTCTCACAATGGAGCCAGGGTATCGGAGATGTGAAGCCTTTGGTAGTGGGGTGCCATCTACTATGATGGTCCTATCTGTCTGGGAACCACATTCAAGGTACTCGGTCTTAGGGAGGTTGAGTCGTAGTCGAAATGCACAGAGCCTCATAAACGAATTAACATTGTTAACTATCTCCCGATCCTGTGCCTGTTTTGGAAAGCAAGTTAGAGATGATGGGCGGCATTTCTAATTTCTTGTAGACTTACAAAACTACATGATCAATATTAGTGAAGTACTGCCAATCTGTTACGCTATACTCACAGAAGTAACGCAGAGAAAGCTTGAAGGATGCAACAGAATGTGTGTTAGCATAACAAACCACTCACTGCGCTCTGCTCAACATTCAACTTCCTACTGAGCAAGCATGTGTTGGAGACTTAGTGTGCAACTATAGTGAAGCCATCATCATTATAGAATCAAAATGTTCTCGAAAGAAAAACAAAATGAGTATTGTCCGTTGAGCCATTATATTAACACAAAAATGTGATAAAATGTCCAGCATAACTCAACACATTGCTGGCGTTTCGCCCCAGTGTACCAATTGGGCTCTTCAGTTGTTAAAGGTACACCTACCAAGACGCGTAGCTGGCACACACTGAGAAGGCCATGCACGACGTTTGTGTTAAGGCGACACTCCGGAGATAAAAGTCGATATTTTGTTCATTTTGGTGAAATTTTTTTAATGACTGAAATTGAAAGGATTGGGTTTCTTGTTTCTTGTCAAAAAGTTATTCCGTTGAATTCAAACAATTTATCACCTTTATTCCGTTGAATTAAAACAATTTATCACCTTAATATTGCTTTGTTTGTCAGTCTGCACACAGCAGAAATGGGCATGGCATCTGCTGTACTGCTTGTTAGATTATTTATGATGTCATTGTCATGTTTTCATTCAATCAAATCAATAAAATATCCCTGTTCTTTGCAATTATGCATTTCGCGGATGGGCCAACAGCCGCCCCCTCTCCCGCATATATTTTTACAGAATTGAGCTGTAAGATCTACCATGTTTCTGAATGAATTTATAAAGCCTGCAAAGGACTAATATTTCATTACTTGACTCGACTGTCATTGAGCAACATTGTATGCTTGTATTGGTATTCCTGATGACACTACAATAATCCCGACAACTAGAAGTTTTGTTATTCTTGTACGTTTCTTCTTTCTTGCGAGTTCTGTGGCGGTAGCCAGTCTGTTTACTTTTGTGAAGTTTGCGCGCAAGTAACCTCTTGTAATTGTGTATCAAGATACTAGACAAGCTTCAGAATTACCAATTTTCGTACAGAAGCTGCTAAGAAACAAAAGGAAGGAAAAACATACGGTTCTGGTGACTTCTAGGTAATGGATCAGGAAGATAACGCCACTTGAACTTTGATTTTATTTTCCCGCCAATTGTAATTTTACATTTAAATCCCATTTTTCTCCCACAATACCGTATATACTCGAATACCACCCGCACATTTTTAAACAAATTCGGACGTGAAAAATTGGGGTGCGGGTTTTATTTGAGTCATTCAAATTTTAAAGATTTAAATTGCCCGCCAAGCGCGATATATGGTGATGCGAGTATCTGTTAGATGGTGCAAGCCTTCTTCCGGCTATCACTTTGTTTTACCATAAGCACGCGGCGTCATACATTCTCGCGCACGTTCTCCGAGTGTAAACATGAATTCTACGAAGCGCTTGCGATAGTTGACTGTGAATGAGAAATCGAAAGTTGTGAGGGAAGCTGAAATTAATGGAAATCGTGCTGCCGGTAGGAAATATATTGATGAGTCATGTAATCGCGATTGGAGAAAGAAAAAAAATGTGTTGCTAACAAGTAGTGGTGCTCGTAGAGCTTTCCGCGGACTGAGTGTACAGTTTCCGGAAATTGAAAATCAACTTTATAAATACATAACAGAAAGGCGGGAATTGGGAAATGGGTGTCGAAGAGCTTAAAGAAATGTAGTATTTCTAATGCTATGGATGGCAGTGATGACGACATTTTGTAGGAACGTGATGGTGATAAAAGTTACGAAGTTGGTATTTCTGATGACGATGAGTGAAGTGTTTGTGTACTTTTATTTGTATTTTTAATCGTTTGATGTGTGTTATTTTAGGACGACTTCAAAACTGTTGGAAACTATTTTGGAAAAATGCTATTTAGTACAGATTGTAAATAGTTTTGAGTAACCTTTTTTTGGGTTTTATTTTGTTCTTCAAAATCAAGGTGCGGCTCTTATTCAGGGGCGGATCGTATTCGAGTAAATACGGTATTCTGCCAAATGTAACAAAATTTGTATGGTATATGTATCACAGCTATATTAGGAAACCTGCATATGGAATTCTTGATTGCAGAGTTCATCCCAGTAGTAGGGATTTAAAAGTCCAAAATTTTTGAACAAAAAAATTACACAAATTTAGTACTATAATATCTCATTATATAAATTTTTTACAGAAAAATCGATACGTAGTGTTTTTTAAAGAAATATTATCTAACTAATTCCAAATTTTCATTAACATGTCATTTGAAATCTATGAAAAAAAATAAGGAATTAAAAATTCCAAAAAAATAAAAATAATAAAAAAATAATTGGAAAAACTATTAATTGTATATGAAACAAATGTTTGTGATATATCTACTTTTGTTTGGGCGACAATCTCACAAAGTTTCGTGAAAATCCATGCATTAGGTAGGAAGATAACGTCACTTGAACTTTGCTTTAATTCTCCCGCCAACTGTAATTTTACATTTAAATCCCATTTTTCTCCCATAATATTCTGCCAAATGTAACAAAATTTGTATGGTATATGTATCACAGCTATATTAGGAAACCTGCGTATGGAATTCTTGATTGCAGACAATATTTTTGAACAAAAAAATTACACAAATTTAGTACTATAATAGCCTATCTCTTTATATAAATTATTTACAGAAAAATCGATACGTAGTGTTTTTTAAAGAAGTATTACAGGCCGGACGTTTGTTTTAGACGATTGCCCTTGACCTTGAAGCTTGCGGGTGAGCCTACACACTCTCACCCTATCACTTCACACTTGTCACCACCGATCTGATGGAATGGAATTCCAGACTTAGCAGACAGTACCGTCCACGCCGAAGTATTGTGTGACGCGGAAGTACAAGTTACATAGTTACGAACAGAACACCATTATATTTGCCAATGACTGTACTTCAGGAGTAGTGTGAGACAGCATTGTCAATCATCGGACCGCTTGAGGCAGGTGATAACAACACAGGTACGGCAGTAACTCGCCTCCAGGCTTCCATTAAGATTTTTCACTCGTCTAAAACAAACGTCCGGCCTGTATCTACCTAATTCCAAATTTCCATTAACATGTAATTTGAAATCTATAAAAAAAAATTAAAAAAATAAAAATATAATATTTTGGAAAAACTATTAATTGTATATGAAACATATGTTTGTGATATCTCTAGTTTTGTTTGGGTGACATTCCCACAAAGTTTCGTGAAAATCCATGCATTAGGTAAAAATATCTGTTTATCTCAGGAGTGTCGCCTTAATATAATGGCTCAACGGACAATACTCATTTTGTTTTTCTTTCGGGAACATTTTGATTCTATATTCAATGCCAAGGCAAGCTTTATTGTTTTGGAGTGGAGTTTTGACTCCCGTGGTGCACTGGCTTGCTCGTGACGTAGTTACACATGTAGCGAGGTAAAAACTGCAGAATGTATGTGACAATATGGGTTATAGTTAAGAAGTGATAAACAAGAAATAATACGATTGTTTAACTATAATCGGCAATATGTAACAAAACAACTACAAGAGAAATGCACCCAGATAAAGAAACAACAACAAAACAAAGAAAATTGAGTCACTTTACAAAGTAATCTGTTATCTTGACTTGTTTTTTGGTTGGCCGCGGCCACGGCATGAACAGTATTTTCAAACCGATATAATTCGGCCATTATTTCCTCAGAAACGTTATGGCGCATCACAAAATGTTTGATAGTCCATAGAGCATTGACAGCATCATTAAAATCCACTGTATTATGCTGCGGCTCTTCGTCATCGTCATTAATAAAATACCGTAGTGTAGGCCTAAATTAGTTTATGGATTTTAATTTGTCTGAAGACGCAATATTATTATAACACAGAATCAATCAAGTGTTTATAATAAGTTTGATGAGAAGTCTAAAAAAAAAATTATAAAAGAGGAAATAATAAAATTTAATAATATCGGCGATCGTAAAACACTTCCGCTTTCTTTCGCTCATCTTAACATAAGCTTCAGACGCTGTCTGTGTTGTATGGCTGCTTCCTGTATTTTGAGAGGTCAACATCTAGACAAACACAAATAGCGCTCGCTTATTACGCAAGCTGTTCTTCCTTGTTGCAACACTCTGACGAGCGAGTATCGCTCAAGGCCATGGCGCGCACTGCATTCCTTCCGAGCGGAAGTATAGTCTGTACCGAAAGTTTGCATTCAAACATACGTTCTTTCTCAGAACACGCAATGTATAAATGCAAGGGACTTAAAATATGATCGTATAAGCGTGAAAAACGAATAAATGTACAACGTATATCGGAAATAAATTAACATGGAAAGTATAGGGATTTTGCCGGGACCAGGAAAAAAATCATATGAGTAAAGGAAACGTATAAATGTGAAACGTATAAAAGAAGTTTTACTGTACTTCCGGGTATAACCCATACATAACTAGCAAGAGGTGGCTTTCTATGAGGGACTGATGACGTCGATTCAACAATGATCATGTGGTTACCTCAATGCTCTGCCCATTAACAGATGGAAGACGGGCCACATGAATCTCGCAGTACGCTCGCCAGCGGTAGATGAAGGGCCCCGAGACATCTCGGTTTTATACATGTCATTGTTTTCAGTCTTCCTGCGACATCTCTTGACCATGTATTCAACTATTTCGGACTGCACATTGATTAGAATAAATCGTAGTTGTATATCTGCCACTTTTCTTTTATTCACGGCCTTCTTTTATTCTTTGATTTAGTTTTGAACGTCGACTTTCTTTCTGCCAGTTCAGTCAACGGTAAGATGGAGCGCTCTCATAATTCATTGTTAGCTGACGACGATATTTTAGAAGAATTGTATGCCGACGATCGTTCAAATGGAAATAGTGATATTGAATTAGTGGAAAGTGAATGTGAGAGTGATAGTGGAAGTGATATTCAAGCCCCTACACGCTGTAATTTACCTAATATGCCTATTTATTCAAGTGACTCTGATGACGATTACGATGTAAACATTGACGATGTATTAGGAATTTACGCTGAAGATGGTTTTATAAAGACGGATCCACCGAGATATTTAGAACAGTTTCAAGGCAGGCAAGGACTAACATATGTCCCACAAGATAATGAAAGTGTGAGTGAAGTTCTTGACAGGTTTTTTAGAAGCGAGTTCTTCACCTTGCTTGTAGACCAATCAAACCTCTACCATGATCAAAACATTCACAAGTATAAACAGTCACCACACACTCAAGTGCTACCAGGAGTAATGGTGAGTACTCATACCAAATTTGAAGATAAAATCTTGACTAGTTTAATATTTATGTACATTTTTATAATCAAGTGCACTCTAGTACGCTCAGTAGAAAAATACCGACAGTAGTGGCTACGCGGGCTAAAGTGCTGCGTTAGGTCAAGGGGCCAAGCTCTTTGCTGACTCGGTAGACGCGTGGGTTCGAGCCCCACCGTCGGCTGTCCTTGAAATGGTTTTCCGTGGTTTCCCATTTTCAACACCAGGCAAATGCTGGGACAGTACCTTCTGACAGGCCACGGCCGCTTCCTTCCACATCCTTGCCCAGTTTCATTCATCTTCATCCATTCCATCTCTCATCCCGATGCGCAGGTCGCCCACGGGCGTCGACTAGAAAGACCTGCACTCGGCCTCTCAGGAGGCTACACGACCAGAGGTGCCAACCTTTGAAGTGGGTTATCAGTAATCCCTTATATTGCCCCCCACCCACTGAAAAATGTTCACGTCAAATCCGAAGCATGTTCCTCCCGACTCGATAATGACACCATTTTTGCCCTAACCGGAAGCAACCTATAGTAAAGATATCATATTACACAATAAATTTTGCATATTACTTGCTAGTTCTGTAATAAAAAAAATCCTTCTAGCTTGTTTTACACCCAGTAACTGGTTTTCCGTGAAAGTTTTCTTGTAAAATACTTCCCCCTGTAATGACATTTTCGCCTTCTGAATCATAATCGATTCCAGTGTAGATGTGCTTAAAGTAGGTCTGAATGGTGTCTGATTTTCCCCTAACAACACTGAAAATTCTTTCTGTGGGGGAGTTACTGTGAGGTACAAGTAATATTGCAAATACCACATTACTTAAAGTTTTATACACTTTCGTTTTTAAGCTCAGCAATTTTTCCCCAGTTTACATCAATTCTATGTCCTTGTAAAATATATTCAGGGAAAGTATCACACTGATAAACAGCAAATTCCTCTTCAAGTTTGTCATGTTCACTTTCCTTGACCAAACTATAGAATCTTTGAACAAAATAATCAAGAGATGAAAAGGAAACCTTCATTCTAACAAAATATCGAGATGTTACACTATCGATGCTGGCCTCAGCCGTTTGACGAGAATCCCGTAGTTTTCACGATAGAACACGGAGAAAAATCGCTAGTTACATAATTGGTGTCACTTTTAGCCGATCGACGAGATTTCCATTGTCCTAGAGGTGGACACGGGAAAATATAGCATAATTACGCAATCGGCGCTGCTTGCTGTACGTTTGACAAGAATCCAGTTGTTCTCGTCAGCGAATGCGGAGAAATATCGCGATGTATTGCAATCGCTGCCCCTTTCGGTCGTTATACGAGAATCACGATGTCCTCGCGGTTGGTCACTCAGAACGCGATAATATGCAATCGGCGCCGCATCCGGCCATTCAACGATTGTCCTGGCAGAATGGCGGAGGCAAGCTCGAGGATGGGCATGGTTAAAATTCACGAGCAGTTATAGACATGTTGTATGGTCAGCGCCATGATTCCCGCTGTCCCTATGCTGTGGTTGGGTGTTCATGTAGGATCACGAGGAGAAATTAGTATCGCGATGCTACGTAGACTGTCATTTTTAAAAGGGTTGACGCACTTCTCGATCTGCGTACGCTTTTAAGTATACAGTCATGGGGAAAATGGCGAGTAGGTTTTGGGATGTTTCGTGATGGCTGCCCAATCACCTTTGACGGGATTTCCGCAGTCCTCGTGGTCACAAGTTCGCGATTGGGCACGGGTTTTATGATTTTACGCAACTGGCATCGATCTCGGTCCGTTTGACGAGATTCCCGCAGGTAAGTCGTGCAGTCAGCTGGCCATCTTGAGCATGCGAGTTCGGAGGATGAACGTTTGAAGTAGGTATCGAATATTACGAATTATTCTGATAGGATTGCATGAATAATACGACAAGAGGGCAAATTTTCTTTCGAATTCAAATCACGAATTATACAAGTTATGCAAGTTTTCGCGATAACCGGTTAAATTATCCGATGGAACCAAAGTTCGAAGGAAAATTCAACATAACGGAATTTCGAATTAAAATAAACGTATTTGGAAGCATTTTCGGGATTCTTTTTTCAAAATTGTATAATTTTGCAAAATTGCGACATTAAATTATTTCGCGTTATTCTGGACTTCAATTTGAGATAGTCTCCAAATTTAAAGGTCAATAACAGAAATGAGAGGTTTCCGTTGAGTTTCGGAAGTTTTCGCGAATAAACGTCTCGCGGAAAGTCAGGTTTCCTAATAATGCAGAAAAATAATTCACACAAAACTAAAAACTCTTCTCGATACCGAAATTATACGTTGGACCGATTTATACCACTCAAGGTATCCTCAGTATGCATTTCTTTGAGGTCGGGTACGGAGAAATATAGCTTACGCAATCGGCTCCATCGCAATCTGTGAGCCAAGCGGTGCGAGTTTAGACGATTTAAACAGACCTCGGCGAATTTTTGTTACCTCCAACAATGCAGACTTAAAAATTAGCTACTTTTTCGTTACTTTTCGTTACCGGTAGACACCCTGTAACTTTCCTTTTTTTCCCCTTTCATAGAAATGTATTTTTTTCGTGATGTCACTTTTCCGTAATAATTTTCCCTTCGACCGTAATGCCGTAATTGTGAGCTGAAATCCGTAATAGTTGGCACCTCTGCACGACAAAAAAAAAAAAAATGTCCGGTCTACAGGGTATGTGACAAGCTCAAGCATCCGGTCACCAATGTGTCAAAAATAATCACTTGTACCACCACTATTGTACCTTTCTTTGTACAGCTAACTCCTCCATCTTGCTCCTAAGCTCCTGCATCTTCCCCATCGTAACAGAATTCTCTTGAAGTCTCCGAGCTGCTTCATCAGGATCTTCTTCAGCAAACAGATTTCTACAAATAAACAAAGTTTGAGTTATTTCTCTATTCTAACAAGGATATATTCGTAGGGTTCATTAAGACTTGAAAATGAGACGTCATTTAGGATATAAACACTAATAGGAATTTGAGGTGATGCACTTGAACTCTTGGCTATTTTAGAGCCCAAATTATCTCATCTTGCAAAGAAAACATTAAATGTACATCCCTAATTGACTTTTTTGCACCTTTTCTCAATGTCAGCATCTTTCTCCACCTTCTATTATTGTGTGAAGCAAAATTTTGTAGGTTTTTATTATCTTCATTTCCCGTTTCCAGCTTCCTGGGTCGGGTTGTGAATTAAGGACCTCCAACGTTTCCTGTCTCTCCACCACTCCTCTCCTGTTTTTAGTACTTCTTCAGGTTTTCCTCCTCTCTTCTCTACACACTCCCACACTGTATCGGCCCATCTCTTTCAGGGCCTTCCTCGTGGTCTCTTCCCTGTCATCTTTTCACAGAAAGTTTTCTTTGGTACTCTCTCCTCTCCCATTCTCATCATATGTCCATACCACTTTAACTTTGTTGTTTCTATCCTGTCCTGCAGCTTCAAGATTCCTGTCCTTTTTCTAATCTCTTCGTTTCTAACTCTATCTCTTCTGGTCTTGCCCTCTATACCTCTTAGGAATTTCATCTCCGCGGCTTGTATTCTACTCTCCTCTCTTTTTGTAGTAGTCCACGCTCCAGCTGCATATGTTAGTATGGGTCTGTAGTAGGTTGAATATAATACATTTTTACATTTCTTTGGGACATCTCGGTTCCACAGAATACCCCTTATGCTCTGGTAAAAACTGTTCGCTTGTTGTATTCTCTTTCCAATTTCCTCAGTTATCCTTCCATCTTCTGCGATCACACTTCCCAAGTACTTGTAGGTTAGGTTTGATTAATGCTCTTAAGTTCCAACGTTCGTCACCAGGTGCTGGTTGCGATGTCATCTAGTAATAGCCAAGTTCACAGCTAGGTGTCATGGACAGTAGCATTTGGTAGCAAAAGTAGGGACTACTTGAAATTATTGTCTGCATCCTTACTTGAATTAAAAACAGATAACACACACTAATACAGCCATCACAATTAACACCGGTTATCAGACAGATTCTACACACACGCAAAGTACAGGGGGCTACATGACCGCGTTGTCGCAGCCCCTAAACTGAGGAACCAACCACTACAATTGTGGCTCACCTTCCTTGAAAAATTAAACCAGGGAAACCGAACGTGTGCAGTTTTACTGCAGTTCTATTAGGCTAAGCCAACTTGGCTGGAGACTTGCTTCATCCAAAAATAAATGCACTTGGATAAATAGTTTTCATCGTCAAACAATCATCAGATCCTTTACACCCAGGCCGTTAAATCTATGTCTACAAGTATGTGGGTGATGGTATTTACAATATATACACTTATTTAGTTGTAGCAGTTATTATAAATCACTGTTGGTGTCCACCAAGGATCAGCCGTGTCCCCCTTGCTCTTCATTCTCTGCATGAACGCCATCACATATGACATACAAACCAGGCATCCATGAACATTATTATATGAGCCGTTGAAAGCCCAAGTGGTGTAACTCCTCTCGGAATAACAGGCAAGTCTAACCTTTATGGCTGACAGACGCAATGCTCACTTCCAATGCTTCACACACACTGGCCCTGAGCTATGCCTGCTTGCCATAAGGTTTAGACTTCCCTGTAATTCCGAGAGGAGTTACACCACTTGGGCTCTCAACGGCTCATATGCGGATGATGTCACGTTAGCTAACGAGACCCGTGGGCGCCTCGAACAGCAAGTACAAGAGAGGAAGATGTGTCTTGAAGAATTTGGGGTGAAATTGAACCTGAAGAAGATGGAATACCTGAAATGCGGTGACCAAACTGATGGCACGATCACTGTTGGTGAGATTCAACGTAATTAAGTGAACCAATTCAAATACCTTGGGTCATGCATCACCTCAGACTGCAGCACGATTCCTGATGTTAAAACAAGAGTCACTGCCGCATGGATGAAATGGCGCCAAGTTACTGGAGTCCTATGCGATAAGAAAATTCCATTGCATCTAAAATCTAAAGTATATCACAGAGTGATTGGACCGGTGGCCCTTTATGAATCTGAATGCTGGCCTACAACATCGAAGCACGAACAGGCGCTTCATGCAATGGAAATGAAGATTTTGCGGTGGTCCAATGGCTTGACTCGACTGGACCATATTAGGAATGATGCTGTGCGGAAAGATTTCAAGGTTGCCCCAATCACAGAGAAAATGCGTGAATCATGTCTGCGGCGGTATGGACATGTGCTCCGTAGCAGTGAAACCGCAGTTCCTAAGACTGCCCTTCAACTGAATGTGGAGGGTCGTCGACCTCCAGGGCGACCTCAAACACGCTGGTTGGATAGGGTGAGAGATGACATGCGGCTTGCTAAACACCGCCTCCCAGGACACTTGGATCGATTGAAGTGGAGGAATCATTGCAGGAAGGCAGACCCCACATAAATGGGAAAATGCAAAGATGGTGATGATTTATTATAAACTTGCACAACTTGTCAACATTTGTTAGGTTGGTTATTGACCTTCGAGTTTGCTAAACAAGACAAATATTATGATACAGTGAAAGACTAGTGAGCCACTAATGCTGAGACGGATATCACATACCCCTAAGATGATACCAAAATATGCTTAAAACATTAATATTGATGAAATATAACAATAACTATGAAAATAGCCCAAATATGAATTTATATGTTCTATAAATACACCCGAATAGAATCAGAAACGTTGCATTCCTGCTTAATTTGACAGTTTATAACGAAAATGAACTCTGAAAAAATTATTTTCCTAAACATCCGTATCTTACTGATGGCCAAGGTGAGACTACAAAAGATGTTTTTTAAGTAAGGGCTGTTTTTTTCTAAAGCCCGTAGTTAGTGCGCACGCCGAAAGAAGCGTGCGCGCTACCTCCCGGCATCCTTTGCGAACAAGCAAGCATCAGTTGCAGCTGAGTAGCTAACCTGTATGCTGAACTGTGCATCTTTACAATGTTCAAGATTATTGTTTCGCCCGCGGCGTGTGAGGTACGATCTGTGATACGTTTTTTGAGTGCAAGAAGCATATCGGCTGCAGACATTCATCGTCAGCTTTGTGAGGTGTATGGTGGTAATGCAATGACGGAAGGCCATCATCATCATCATCATCATCATCATCTTGCACAGTTTCCAGCCACTGGCCGGGTCTGTTTGGAACACAAGCCTCTCCAACGTCTTCTGTCTTCCCACCATCTCTCAGCCTCCACCCTTGTCCAGTCTTCTCCTCTCTTCTTCACGCTTTCTTCCACCCCCTTCAGCCACCTGTCTCTCGGTCTTCCCCTCGGTCTCTTTCCTTCCCACTTCGTCTCATGTACTCTCCTGGGTATCCTCTTCTCCTCCATTCGTTTTACATGTCCATACCATCTAAGTCTAGATTTCTCTATACCATCCTGTAATGGTTCCTCCTTCATTAATTCTCTGGTCCTCTCATTTCTTATTCTGTCCATCTTTGTAGCTCCAATACTGCTTCTCAAGAACCTCATCTCACTGGCCTGTATTTTGCTCCTCTCCCTTCCTTTCATAACCCAGGTCTCCGAGGCATACGTCAGGATAGGGACATAGTACGTCCGATATATGATCTTTTTGCTGTTCTGAGGGACATCCTTGCTCCATAACATGCTTCTCACACTCCTCCGAAATGCTTCTGCCTGCCTCCCCCGCTCATTTATTTCTCTATCGTTTCTTCCATTATCTTGTATCAGGCTTCCCAGATACTTAAAACTCTCCACTTTCTTCAGCTGTTCCCCACCAATTGTTATTCCCGTTGTGGTTCTTTCCTTCTTCCTTGTTGTGATCACCATCTCACTCTTATTTATGCTAAATTTCATCCCATATCCTTGTATTACTCCTTCCCACACGTCCAACTGTTCCTGTACCTCCTCCTCCTTGTTTCCCCAAATCATCAAATCATCTGCAAACACCATTGCTTTCATCTTTCCGTCCCCAATTACTTGTGCCACTCGGGTCATTATGTCATCCATCACCACAATGAAAAGTAACGGTGACAGTGCACTTCCTTGTTTCAGGCCGTTTCTTTGTTCCAACCAGTCAGATCTCTCTCCTCCCACTTTCACACAGCTCACGCTTCCCTTGTACATCTCCTTTATCCTCTTTATAGTCCATTTCTCTACTCCTCTATCCTCCAGGGACTTCCATACTTTGTTTCTGCATACACTGTCATATGCTTTCTCAATGTCCAGGAAGGCCATCAGTAGATCTGTTCCATATTCATAGTGCTGTTCTTGCAACTGCCTTACAGCAAAAATCAAATCCACTGTGGACCTTCCTGCTCTGAAGCCATGTTGTTCTTCCCTCATCCCTCCTTCTATCCTTGTCCTAATTCTCTTTTCCAAAACTTTCTCGAAGATCTTTGCACAATGACTCATCAGTGTTATTCCCCGATAGTTTCTGCAATCTGTTCTACTACCTTTCTTGAAGATCGGGACAATGATTCCTTTTTTCCAGTCCTCTGGGGTCTTCCTTTCCTTCCATGCTGTCCTCATCACTCGGTACAGCCACTGTATCCCCACCTCTCCTGCTACTCTCACCATCTCCACACTCAACTCATCCACACCCGGTGCCTTCCCTCCTTTCATCTTGTTCACTGCATCTTCCACTTCTTTCCATGTTAAGTCCTTTTCTGTTTGCAGTTCATCTTCCTCTTCCCCGATTTCTTCCTCCTCACCATCTTTTCCATTTGGGTTCAGAAGTTCTTCAAAATATTCTTTCCACATTTTCTTCAGTTCTTCCCTATTTTCTATCTCTTGTCCCCTTTTGTTCACCATTCTAACATAATCCGTAGGATCCTTCCGCCTCTTATCTTTCACCATCCCATACAGGACCTTTTTTGTACCTTCACTATCCTCCTCCATCATCTTTGTCCACTCTTCCATCCACTTCCTTCTCTCCTCAGCCACCACTCTCTTCGCCACCTTCTTTCTTTCCTGGTACTCTTCCCTTGTCTCTACCGTCCTATTTTGATACCACTTCCTAAAGGCTCTATTCTTTTCCCTTACTATATCTTTTGTCTTCTCATTCCACCATGGTGTTTCCTTCCACCTCTTCTTACTACTTGTCCTCCCACATACTGCTTCTGCTGCACCCACTAGTGTCTTCTTAAATCTAGCCCATTCCTCTTCCACCCCTCTTTCTTCATCTGTTGGAATTCCTTCCTTTACCATTTTGAGGTACTCGACCCTTCTATCCCCTTCTTTCAGTTTCCATATCCTTATACGTCTTTCCTGGTTCTCAGTCCCTTTCTTCTCCTTACTCCCTCTCAGGTTCATTACCAGTAATCGATGGTCGCTATCCAGGTTCTCCGATGGTATAACCTTGATGTCCGTGATGTTCTTATTTAGTTCTTTCTCATACAGTATATAGTCGACCACCGACTTCCTGGTCAAGTCATCACTGTACCATGTGATTGTGTGGCTCTCTCTTTTCTTAAACCAGGAGTTCCCAACTAGCAGGCTGTTCCTCTGGCAGAAGTCCAACAGTCTCTTTCCTTCCTCATTTCTTCCACCCCAACCCTCTGGTCCTAGAAAGAAGTGGAAGATGCAGTGAACAAGATGAAAGGAGGGAAGGCACCGGGTGTGGATGAGTTGAGTGTGGAGATGGTGAGAGTAGCAGGAGAGGTGGGGATACAGTGGCTGTACCGAGTGATGAGGACAGCATGGAAGGAAAGGAAGACCCCAGTCTCCCATAAGTCCAACCCCTCGTCCACGTCGTGGGAGACGGGCAACGGCACAAAGTAGGGGATTGCCTGTAGGGGCGAAGTACAGTGGGGACTTCGTGTGCCCCGGGACCGTTACGGTAGCTGTGAAGGTCCTACAGGAACCCTGAAAAGTGACGGCTAACGGGGCTCTGGTGAAGCTACGATAGGCCCAGCAAGCCAGTAGTGGATTAAACCAAATGCTTTCAAAAATGGAACGAATGACGGAAGGCAAAGTGCGAAAATGGGCACGCGAGTTCAAAAGTGTATTAGAAAGAAAATAAAGGGATTCTGCCTTTTCAATACTTATATTGAACCTACTCATAGGTACATGTTTCGAAGGTTAACTCCTTCTTCCTCTGCCTGTACATAAATATCAAAGATAAATTACCTTTATAAGAACATACGTTACATGAAATAAAGATTTGTGAAATAAATAATTATGAGCTCAAAAGAGGCCGTGAAAATGTTCATAACGAACGCTCAGGTCTGTGATCACAGATGACTTGCTGACTGCAGCTGAAACGTCTTCTTGGTGGGAAGTGCTTCGCCGACGATGAAGAAGTGAAAACAGCCGTGAATTCTTGGTTGTCAGAGCAGGTGGCAAACTTTTATGCAGATGGACTTCAGAACTTAGTTTTAAGGTATGACAAGTGCCTAAATAAACAAGGCAACTATGTAGAAAAATAGAGGAAGGTATGTAAAACCTAAAAATAAATGTGGTTTCAAAACAAAATGTTCAATTAATAAAAAAAAAAGCCCTTACTTGAAAAACATCCCTCGTATTACGCTGCTTGAGGTAAGCCACAACTTGAGGTTTGAAAGAATTAGTGCCTTTGATATAATGCATATACTTTAGATCAAGCCTAATCATTTCATGTCACTAACTCTTGTATTTTCGTGATGTGACAGCAGGGAGTGATGTAGTTACATTGAGAGCTCTCATGCCAAATGTTAACTCTTCTGTGAAGCTTGATTTAAAAAAAAATTGAGAATTGAAAATGGTGGAATTATTAATTCATGAGCAATATCAAAATTCTAATAACCTAAAATACGAGATGAAACATGGAACATAAAATCCAAGAAATACAGAATGATTCACATATATGTAGATAATTGGTGTGAAAGTTTCAAGTCTATGCAATAATATTTGTTTGATTGATAACAAAAAATATATTTTCCATGAGCCATTTTAGGCCTAGCCTATACCCCTAGTGCGTGAACGAACTTACGTTATTGTAAATGTTATTACAGCTGTTATGCTACATACACTCCAACTGAAACAAAAATATTGAAGACTGAAATTATAACAGAAAACTCTCTAATACATATAATTACAGTCTCAAAATAAGAGCGGTAGCAATAACATACAGCGCCATTAGATGATATGTTTTGGTTCGCATGGCAGTGAGTCCCTCATTTCGATCCATCGACGTTTGCCAGTTCTAGGGTTAAGATAGATATCTCCTGTCGTGAGCTTTTTTGTAAAATGTTTTATGCTGAGCAATAGTATTGATTAGCCCGTGTAAGCTGAGAGCACAAGGAGATTGGTTTCTTTTCTTCGACTGGCTTCAGTTAACTTTATAAAATTACTAGTGGACCCAGCAGACCTGAATATACAGGGTGTAACAAAAAGGTATGGCACAAAATGCAGGATGCATTTCTCACACGTAGACTAAGAAATTATGTTACATGAACATGGGTCCGGAAACGCATCGATTCCATGTTATACCCCATTGTCTGTTAGCAGATGTGCCTCTAGCTGTGCGACAAAACATGTACTTCAGGCATGATGGAGCACCACCCCATTTTAGTGTTAATGTCCGTCGGCTTCTAAATAACAGATTCAGTGACAGATGGATAGGTAGAGGTGGACCAATTGCCTGGCCTCCAAGCTCTCCGGACCTAAACCCACTGGACTTTTATTTGTGGGGACATTTGAAAGCTCTTGTGTATCAAACCCCTGTAGCAGATGTTCAGACTCGGCGTGCCCGTATTATGGCAGGCTGCGAAACCATACGCAATACTCCAGGGATACATTAGCGCAACCGAGATTCACTACGATGGCTGGTTGATGCATGCATCAATGCGTACGGAGGGCATATTGAACATCTCCTGTGACAAGGAGCTGCATGAGGTATGCAGGTATGTTCTGTTATTGTGTGTTTTTCATAATTTATGTGTTGGAGGCAATGAGGTATAACATTGAAACGAAGTGTTTCCGGACTCATGTTCATGTAACAAAATTTCTTCGTCTACGTGTGAGGAATGTGTCCTGCATTTTGTGCCGTACCTTTTTGTTACACCCTGTATAGAGCAGGTTCAGCAAACATATTTGCTGTCACTAAGTGACATTTGACATTGATTTTTAGAGAAAAAACTCAAATCATTTCCATGACAAGTCATATTCTTGTTATTGTAAAAAACATCAAGTATTGAAATAAAATGTCGAATCTTAAAACTAAAAGAAAGAATGTTTGTTTGTTTTTATCTTAATGCGAGTTATGAGCAATGTGTTTCGTCAATCCCTAACGTGTATAAATGAACAAACATGACGGTTTGCCAACGCAAGAACACGCAACATATAATTGACCATGTGAGAAGCAGGGATTTTCTAGATCTAATCCACAAATGGACAGTGCTTGGCCTTGTGACTTATTAATACTCATTGTGAATTGGAAATTGCAGGATAATTTAAATTCATGGAAGATTATGTAAGACATTCACTTCAACACAATTGCATTCTGTAATGAACACACAACACACAAATACCGTATACACCCGAATGTAAGACGAGGTTTTTTCCCACTTTTTGTGTTATAAAAATTTGGGGTCGTCTTATATTCAGGGTATTAAAAAAAAAAAAAAAAAAAAAATATTATTATTTGCAAAGTAGTATGTGGTGTTGGCATCTTGTAACTCACAACAAATCAATGCGTTAATGAAGATTAAAACATAGTTTGTTATGCTTAATTACCATGCATATACAAATATGCGTACATACACGTCATTTTAAGCGGATAAATTATATGTTCGAAAGCATACGGAAATATGTTTTAAAACAATCTTTACAAGAACAACCAGTCAGTTTTACGAGCAGTAATTGAGTGATCAACGTATCTTAATTTAATAAAGTCTCCCATTCTTGAACAAAGAAATTATAGAGTATGTCTTGGAAAAGCGGGCAGAGGGATTTCCGATAACACGAGACGTTATAAAAATGAAAGCACGACCTTGAGGGCATATATTGTGCAAGTTATGAGTTAGCGAGTATTTTTTTGAAAAAATCTGTAAGAGGCAGTTGATAACTAGGCCTCGTCTTATATTCGGGTATATACGTGACTTACAATTGATTTGTATGGATGTTATAAATTGTTGAAAAAAATTACATGTTGGTTCTTTTTGATGAGCCGTTATTCAAATATCGAAACAACGCCAAGCTATGTTCCAAGAGACTTGCACTTGTTTTGAGGCCTACTTCAAATACCAAGAATTCGGCATCATCTTTATGGTACAAAAAACATAACTATGGATTATTTTCAGAAAGTCAATTATTCATGAACCTCTCAGAAGAAACCACTGCTAAGGGAACGGTTTGGGAGAATTAATTGGGAAAGAAGACCCTGTTGAGCTGAGACTTCAGTTTTCTATAAGGCTAGCGGTTTCCATGACAGTTTTTGACAGTATTATGTGGTTCTATAAGTGTGTTTATCCTCCATTTTGGTCGCTACGCCACCTACTGGGTCCAATTGTGAATCTAAACCATACAGGGATTCACTCAAACATACATAAAAAATTTCATCAAAATCAGTCCAGCCGGTTAGGAGTTTATTACCATACACACGTACAGAAGAATCTCTACTTAAAATAAAACAAAAGTCCCCGATTCTTGGATGTTACGGGTTAACTCAAGAACTACTGGATGGATTTTGATGCGGTTTTCACCATTCTGTAAAGGATATCTCGAGGATGATTTCTGTAGAAAATAATTTATTTATGATCAAAGGAAGCCAGTAAGGATTTCAGTGAGAAAAAAAAAAAAAAAAAAAAAAAGAAAAGAAAGAAAGAAAAAAAAAAAAACCGGCGTCCGAGCGCTTTGTAAGCTTACACTGGGCAAACCATTAAAAATATCTTAATACTATAAGTGTAAGAATTGTTCAGCATGAAAAGTTCTAAAAAAAACAAAAACAATGCAAGAGCATATGTCCATCTTCAATACATCGCCCACTATAAGTGTTGTTTTTACGTTTTAATTTCTTCCAACCATGTCCAATCAAATACTGAGGCGACAGTTTACGAGCTAGATAAGGGCGAGTCTATCATCCCTGTTACAGCCTAGCTAGCGGGCAAACATAACTGCCCCAGATACAGCCAGCAGCAAACCGTTGAGTCGTTTTGAGTTAAGACGGCTGAGAAGGGTGGTTGTGTTTGGAGTTTCCCTGGAAGTGCAACTCGGGTTTTCTTCATTTCACCTGTGAAACACAGTCAAGTCAAGATTGGACGGAAGGGGGATTTGAGTTTCAGTCATCTCGCCATTCCCTGGAAGTGCAACTCTCATTTCGCCTGTGAACTTTTCGTTCCGCAAAATTCACAGTCAATTTAAGATTGGACGGAAGGGGGATTATATTATATTAAATTGATTGGCGTATAATCTCCACTTAGTATAAAACAAGTCCCCGATTCTTGGATGTCACGGGTAATCTCGAGAACCAATGAATGGATTTTGATGCGGTTTTCACCATTCTGTAAAGGTTATCTCGAGGAAGGTTTCTATAGAAAATAATTTATTTATGACCAAAGGAAGTCAGGCACTAACGATTTCAGTGAAAAGGTCGAAAAAAAAAACCCTGGCGTCCGTGCGCTTTTTAAGCTTACGCTGGGCAAACCATTAAAAATATCTATATACTATGAGTGTAACCGCCTAGTCAATACAGGTGGACTATTATTTTAATAAATTTTGTATAATCACTGTTAAGTCAATAAATAATTATAAACTTTAACATGGCAATGCTTCCCTTTTCTTGGCTTCCATTGATGATAGATAACTTTTTCTACATATACGAACATTTCTCTAAAACTGCTTTACAGAAGGGTGGAAACTACATCAAAATCTGCCCGATAGTTCTGGAGACTATGATTTTATTTCATATTATGTATAGATATATTTATTTTCCTGTATCAATCCTTCATTTATGCCATTCTAGACTGTATGGTAAGAGTTGCGAATCAAAATGTCACACCTGCAAACTTTTATTGTCTTTGACCTAAGAAGATGAGATTTCAGTCCTCTGCCAGATATTATTATTATTATTATTATTACTTTCGGAGTTTAATTTAATTAAAACTCCTAGCAACCAAAGGCACTGAATTCCGTAATATTTAAAGTAAAAAAGTACAATTGGAACCTTTTGTGTGGCATATTTTGCTGCGGAGTTCTTCATTACCGTATTCACTAGGCTATAAGTCCCCCTCGCCTATCGTACCCCCCCCCCCCTTAATATTCGAGAGCCTAAATACAACATTCTTGGAAATTGACGAATTCTTGATTTTTTTTTATAATTACAACTGAAATTCATTCTCTTTTATGACAAAAATATTTTTCTTGTTACGGTATATTGGCCTAGTTTGTTATTCAGACGCTATGACCGCCATTTTGCGTACCGCGTACGTGATTGGGCAGGATATCGAATTATGTAGCCAATGGTTTTCACCCGATATCCAATAGAAGATGCCACACTATTGGCCGAATAGAAGCGACATGCGCCATCTGCCGATGAAAGTTGTTGTTTCATCTTGCCTGCATTCTTCTGTTTAGTATTATTTATGTTGCGATTCGATTGTGTTTACGACAGTCCCCTTAATTTTATTTTTAACACATTTCATTTGTTGCAATAACCGTCGGCATTTGTGTGTGTGAAACATTATTGGTATATGAATGTGAAATATGTGAATAATACACGCTCAGCTGTGTTTACAAATGTTAGTGAGAAGTGATCCTGCATTCCCTAATTGATGCATTCTCCCTCCCCATGTTCAAATAAAAATAAAGTTTGCATTTCCATGTCTGATACTTTGTCCATTCCATTCTATTTCTTTGATACTAAGATTTTTGCTTAGCAAGGGATAGTAGTGAAAGTCATTAGGGGGTAGCCGGGAAAGAGAGGTTATAGCAGTCTCATAATGGCCTGCTTAAAGATCTAAACTTTGTTTATTTTGATTAAATATATTGTACTATGTAGCATCAAAATAAAATAGCTTATTTTTCCTCTCTCCCAAAATAATAGATTTTTGCGAAGTACCCTTCTATAGGACCCCCCCTCAATTTCGGAACTGAAAATTTGGAAAAAAAAAGGGGGTCTTATAGCCAAGTAAATACGGTAATACCCAACAGTAAGACCTGTTTCAATTGGGGCAATCTATGTTTTCATGCTATATCAATCTAAAGCTACTAGACTACAAGCTGCGAGACCTTTTAAAGTCCAAAACTTCGCTGGTGGTAAGGATTACTGTTTTAAGGGGAAGAACATCAAGATTATCTGCCCCTAAAGTCCAGAAATGCTAACACAAAGTGCAAAACATTGCTTAACCATCAGCTTCAGCACCTCAGGCAAGGCAATCTTTACTATGCTTGTCATCTCTGTCCCACACTCTGGAAGCTATGATATCCACTTCTTAAACAACACTGTTGGATGGCATCTTACAAAAGGATTCTTTATTAAGTAGGTACAGAGCAGAGTCATAATATCACATCTCCAAGGCTGCTCCATTAAAATCTAGCTAAATTGAACGTCTTCTCAATTAAACAAAATACTTTTCGAAACACAGAAATGGCTTTAGGACAGGTGTGTCCAACTCGATCCCATCGCATGCGGCCCGCAGTGATATTATTTTGTAAGTTGTAATATTATTTATGAAATTTCTATTTGGAATAAGATAAACTTGAAAGAGCAAGACTTTTCAGTTTCCAACACATGTGTTTGCGAAAGTTCTTCAGTCATCCTCTTACTCAAAACTTGGGGAAATCACAACCGATTTAAAGAAATACCCAGCCCAGATTTTTATGTATGATCCCACCTTCCGCGCATCGCATTGAAGTCTCCGTGCATTGTTGACCCTGCGGTAATGTTACTACAGTACTTCCAAAGGTGAGTGCATGCCGGATGTTATATTATCGTTCCACTGTACAACTTTCAAGTTAGTTTCCACTTTGCAGTTGTTCGCTCACATTGTAGTGTCAGTGTTCGTCAGAGGTTTGAAGAATATAAGTAATTCTGAGAATTTTTAATAAGTGATAATCATGGTTTCTAAGTGTAGCAGCAAGAAAAGAAAAGTTTCCGACGAAGGTAGATTATTTCAAATAAAGTGGACTAATCAGTACTTTTTTACTGAAGTAAACAAGAAAGCAGTGTGTTTAATTTGCAGAGAACCAGTTTTCCAAGGAGTACAACATAAAGCGGCATTACGACACCAAACATGCATCTTCATATGATAAATTTGAGGGTGAATTTCGTGAAGACAAGGTATCCGAACTTAAAATTAATCGGGACAGCAGTTAATTTTTAAGCAAGTGTCACCTAAAAGTGAATCTCTGGTAAAAGCGAGTTACTCAGTAGAAGAAATTATTGCAAAAAAAATGCAAACCATTTTCAGATAGCGAGTTTGTTAAAGAATACATTGAGTGTGTTGATATTCTTTGTCCTGACAAAAAAGCGCAGTTTGCAAATTAAGCTTGTCGCGACAGACTGTAGCTCGCCGTATTGACAAATTAGCGTCCAATATAGAGAGAACTTTAAAATACGGAGCCACAAATTTCCAGTTCTATTCTCTGGCACTTGATGAGAGAAGTGATGCTAAGCGATACTGTCCAATTAGCAATTTTCTTAAGTGGAGTTGGCAAAGATTTCAGTATTACAGAAGAATTATCTGTTCTTGTCTCTCTTAAAAGAACCACCAAAGCCAATAATTTAATTGAAACCTTGAACTGGCTTGTCTTGAAATGTACAAATCTATCTGGGGTAACAAAAGACCGAGCTCCTGCATGTGCAGGAAAACGAGAAGGGTTAGTTGAATTACTGCAAGCAGCGGCAGCTAAAGTAACATTTCTGTAATGCAAAATCACTGCTTAATACACCAAGAAAACTTTTGTGCTAAATTCCTAAATTTAGATAGTGTTTTGGAAGTCGTCGTAAAAGTAGTGAATTTCACTCGTTCACATGGTTTGCGACATAGATAACTTCAAAATTTCGTAAAAAATATAGATTCAGAATTTGAAGATATTGTTGATTATACTGAAATAAGACAAAATGTTGGAGTACTGATCTGAAGAATGAAATACAAAAATTTATGGACGAGAAGGGAAAACCTATTGTTGAATTTAAAGACGCAGAATGGATGTGTGATTTTGCCTTTCTGGTAGATATAACAACACAACTGAACAAACATAATTCACTTCTCCAAGGCAAGGACCAATTGATCACTACCAGTACTATGTTTGATCACATGAAGGCCTTTGAAACAAAATTGTGACTTTGGGAATCGCAAATACCGTATATACCCGAATACCACCCTCACATTTTTATATAAAATCGGACGTGAATAATTGGGATGTGGGTATTAATTGAGTCATACAAATTTTAAAGATTTAAATTGCCCGCCATGCGTGAGTATCTGCTATTAGGGTGCCATGATTAGCGTACTGCTGTGCTCTTTCATGAGCAGTTACAGCAGTACGTCCCATTTCTAGAAAAAAAAACTTTGAACCTTGAAGTGCTTGAAGGTTACAAAAAGAATAAGGTTACTATTTAAGCGGCAAGCCGCAAAATTTTCCGTTTAGCGAAGTCCACGTGTTCGACAAACCACCAGTCGCAACGATGCGCCAAGTACACAAACGAGTTTCGTTCGTCACCTGTCTGAATAAGTTATAGATAGTCGAAAGTTCGTATCGATACAGAAATCGATTGTTATATTGACCAATATGCGTAGCACACTGCGAGTCCGAGATGAGGTATTGCTAGAGAGTGATTAGGCCACCTACTAAACATTTTCTTTTGTTTAATAAACAAATTCGCAAATAAATTAGCAGATTGAAAGTAATTTTGCTATAAAATCGCACTTATTTGGTATTTTTGTATTTTGGGTCGCAATTCGCATTTTGTTGCACTTTGATTTACGCGTAAAAATGTTTTTTTTTTACATTAAAATTAACGTAAGCTTGGATTCTGTACGAAATTTAAAAATTTGCATTTATCGCAAATGTGATTTTTTCAGGTCCCTAGTTATTCTTATGCGATTTGACTACCCAAAAGAAAAAGCAATCGAAATTTAATGTTTTTCAGTTGGTCAACATGATTGTACCCAATTGTAATGAGGAGGTTCCCTAATCCTGAAAGGCGGCTTCGGTGGTGTAGTTGGTAGCATGCTGAGCTTCAATACCCAAGGTCGCGGGTTCAAACACGGCCCAAGTTGTCGGACTTTTTAAGAGCGTTAAAAATCCCTCAGTATGCCTTCCTTCCTTCCCATGTCATAGATGCATGGCATGAAAAAGAACCTTCCACAAACTACACTTGTGTGAAGCCAAAATTTGTAGGTTAGAATTGATAACGCTCTATTAGTTCCAACGTGTGCCATCGGGTGCTGCTTGCGATGCCAAGTCCGTAAGGTTGGTGTCATGGTCGGTAGCATTTGGTAGCAAAAGTAGGAACTACTTGAAATTACTGTCTGCAATCCTTACTTGAATTAAATCAGATAACACACACTAATACAGCCATCACAATTAACACCAGTTATCAGACAGATCCTACACACACCCAAAGTACACGGGGCTACATGAACGCGTTGTCACAGCCCCTAAACTAAGGAACCAACCAACCAACCTAATCCTGCAAAAATTAACACAAGATTAATAACTACACTCGTGTTAATCTCATGTACATTTTTTTCCAGAATTACGGAACCACCCATTACAATTGGGTACAGTTGTGTTGACAGACTGAAAATCATTACATTTTGATTACTAAGGCAACACTGAAAAATGACTTCAAACCCCATAAGAAAAAGCAAGAATCAACATTATATCAAACTGTGATTATGAATTTGGAAGTGATTGATTACCGAATTGAAGAGCCACTCCAAGATTCTGAGAGAGGAGAATACGTTCCATCTTCATTTTCTATAACACGGAACAAATTCACCTGATCTCCATCTCGAAACACCAGGACAGTCACTCGGCATCCAGGAGGAAGGTTTTCAAACATATCCTCTCTAAAAGAGAAGAACAAACCTTAGATCAAAACAGAAATAGGATAAATGCTTATTTAGGCACGAGTAACAAAACACAAGGTACAAAGACACGTTTACATCTTCTACCTTCCTCAGATTTCACACAATATAAAAACTATCAATTATCCAAGATAACTTCAGCCTGTATTCATTCCTTAATTACTTTGATTACCACTGACCCAGTTACTGCGGGAAGTATGGAATAACAGTGTGAAAAGAACATTGTAGTCTGTATACAATATGTAAGTAGTTTATACTGTAGCGATTTTATGTTTTTAAATCAATTTATCAAGTATTTAGGGAGTGTAATAGAAGTACCGTAAGTGGTATAAATGACAAGGAGATCAGTGAGAGAGGAAGGCAAGCCCTGCAGGGACGTACCCCGGGTATTATGTCCCAATACTCACCTACGCATCAGAAACCTGGGTTATGAAGAAGAGACAGGTGAGCAGAAAAATTCAGAGAGGCAGATAAGGAATAACAAGAAGGGATAGAGTAAGAAATGAGAGAGTGAGAAAGATTGTGGAAGAGAATCCCTTACAAGAGAGCATAGAAAAGTCGAGAATGAGTTGGTACGGACATGTTAGGAGAATGCAGGATACCAAGGAGGATGCATGGGATGGAAATGGAGGGAGAGAGACCAAGAGAAAGGCCAAGAGATAGGTGGATTGTGGGTGTGAAGGAGGAGAGGAGTGGGACAGAATGAGGAGTGAAAGGTGGTGGGAGGATGGAAAACGATGGAGAGGTTTATGTTCCAAGCAGACCCAGCCAGAGGCTGGAAACTCTAGAAGATGATGATGACGATCAAGGCAGGAAAATGTTTGAACTTAGAAAATATGCTAGAAAAACTCATTAACCCTCTCAGTGCCACGCGCCGATCTCGCTGCTCGCGCCAAAAGTGCCAAAGCCGATTCAATCGGCGCGCAGTTTATCTAATATTTGTAGATTTCTGTAGGCATACGTCCGTGATTATTTCATAATGTTGGAAAGGTGAGGTTTCAAGCTTGCCCGTACGGTGTTTGCCTTTTTCCTTCGAAGTCCGTTGCGCGATAGGTTTGAGTTTGTATTCACGCCCTCCCTTTGCGCTCCCCCAATCACCTGCGTTTCCGCCAAAATTGCGGTGCAGTTGTTTCTTCTTGTTGAAGTTTTCTGCCTACAGATGTATCTAATAACTTTCTACAGCTGGAAACGTAGTGTTTCTTCGATTATGACTCTTAGATGTCCTTAATTTAGGCCCAAAGCTGATTTTTTACACAAAAAAATGGAAAAATTGAACAATTATCAGAATAACCTCAATTAAAAATGTTTGGAAGCCGTATTTACTTTTATGAACATAATGTATGAAAGAATGAGGTATTGGTTATAATGAAAAGCAAAAATAATGATTCTATCATTGGAAATGTGTTATTTATGATTTTTTTTCGAATAGTCTGAATGACCATTGAAAATGGCTTGGCATTCTTGGCAAGTATTTCAGGAAATGGCTTGGTACTAAGAGGGTTAAATACAGATTCCAAGAACTGAATATCCATGACACAAATAATGACAAATTAATGCTTTAGTTGTTAAGTTGTAGAATGCACAAATGGGGCAAGCCTCTGTGCTGTATGATAAGACTCGCAGACGCCAGTGTCAATGTCATATGAGAATTGAAGCATTCCCCCATTAGCTCAGTGGTCAAGAACAATGACGTATAAAGCTGGAGGTCGCAGGTTCGAATCCTGCAAGTATCAGACATTTGTGCATTACACGACTCAATAGCTTAATTTTATATACTGGTGCCTAATTTTTAACCTTCTTATTGAGTCTCTGTTTGGTTCAGAGTTTGAAGGATCCAAATATACTGTACATGATAAATTGATTAAAATATTTGTCATTTACCAGGCAGTCAGTCAAGAGGCGTTCAGTAGTGTGTGTGATCCAAGGCCATGTAAAACGAAACTTATGTTGTGAATATCTTGTAAAATCATTTTCCGTGTTACTCCCACTTATCAACACAACTTACTTTGTATGAGGCATTATATCCTCTTCAGGTACATGTTTCAGACCAAAAGCGGTCCTTCTTCAGCCTATTCAGTCTAATCACCGCACTGGTGAAAGTCAATCACGTTAAAATACATAAATAATGAAGATTAAATGACACTGGGATGACGGATGATAAGTTAAAAAGTTTAAACCATTATGTCGCTCTAAATGTTGTATTGTTTGGCGACAGCTCTCTATTTGACTTTTGGATGTTGTTATGATCGAGGAGAGGTCCGCGTTGCTCGCCTTCGTGTAGGCGACTGGCCGAAGTGAAAGCTTGCTCGCTACCAGTATAGTATATAGTAGAATATCATGCCTCATACAAAGTAAGTTGTCTTGAAAAGTGGGAGTAACAAGTAGTAGATTAGAACCTTCTGTTCCCACCCACAATACATTACTTCCCTTCCCTAAGATGTCGCTTACCATCCCTCCCCCTTTACTCCACGCAACTGACAACTCAACACAATCCATACACAGCAGCCGACAAGAGCACACAGTAAGATAGTTTTCAATATATCACCTCTAAATTCATTGAAAATAATAGATTCTATTCTCACAACATAAAACGATTAGACAGAGGACACCTTTAATTGTCCAGTAAGTTCACAACCAAGAGTTAACAGGACACTCCAAGTAAGTTATTTATATAGACTATATTTTTTTCTAATCATTGAATTTTAAAGAATTTTCTTCCCGGCAATTAAAACACCTCTCTTTTGAACAGATCTAAGTTGGGCGCAAGTACAACATCTGGACTCATATTGATGACCAATACAACAAATGTATTGACACAATGTTGACCAATTTACTGGATCCTTACTGATATACACAAACAGTGGCCCGCCTAGTCCTTCTTCAGCTGTAAGATGCACTTTCTAGAGACACCATTATTCTATTCCAACATATAGTATCTGTCATCAAAATCCAAAATACCACTACTTTACTTTCAACATGTCCACATTGGGCATATTAGTCAACATGTACATAGAGAAAAAATAAGAAAGGAACAACTCCTAGACAAAAGTTTGGTGCTTTTCAGTCGGTCACTGAGAAGCACCAAACTTTTGAACGATATTACACGAGATAAATTTATCTCATGTAATTTCTTTCAGGATTAGGGTATAACCTAACTCTTTTGTTGACCAACTGAAAAGCACTAAACTTTTGTTTACAAAGGTAACACTGAAAAATTGCTTCAAACCCCTCAATTCAATAGATAAAAAACATAAAATATACAATAGAGTCTGAAATCAATCAATCAATCCATCAATTATTTGGACGTCATAGTATATAGAAATAAAAGACAAACTTAATTACAGCATGTAGAGGTTGCCCACTAAAACAAGTATGGTTATTATTATAAGGAAAGACTCAGAACATTCGGGATGCCGTAAAAAAAAAGGTACCTTCTATAGCCTAGTATATAAGCCTTGAAGATACAAGATACAAGGACCAGTTTTTGCAGTCTATGCAATCACCAATATTTTTAAGAAGAAAAACATTAAAATAGCCTTTGGACCAAATAATACTAATAATAAACAATTTTTTAATCCAAAATCCAATCCATATACCAAATAGGGTATTTACCAACTTCAATGTGCTGACTGTAAAGTAGCCTACATCGGCCAGTATGGCCATAGAATTTCCACTACGTACTATGAACATATTAATGCCAATAAACAAAATAAATATTCTTCTATGGATGTAAGAAGCCAATCACAACTTTAAAAAATAGAAAAAAGACTTTACAATCCTGCATCATGCTCAAAAAGGATTAAAAATGAACATGCTTGAGAAACTTGAAGTTCACATTGCACAAAAATCAAAAACCCACTCTAAATATTAACAAAATAAACCACAAGGACAATATTCTTTTTAATATAGTAACCGAAATAAAAATAAACAAAAACATAACAAAAAACTCCTTAAATACATCTTCTAACTCCAAATTAACCTGCCCTTCATTATATTTCCTCCTCTCCCCCTTTCCACCCTGCCCCTCCCCGACATAGCTCTCAGTAGTAGCCCGCTTACTCGGCGAGTTTCTAAACACCCCCATTGTGTCTCCGAACATATGCAAGTAATTTCATCTCTTGCAAAAACATTAGTTTTTCTACCTTTCCATTTAATTTAAATTATCTTAATACAGTATTTTCATTCTCCTTTCTTTTCATATCCGTCCAGAATAACTCGAGACTGCCCATTATGCCTCTTAACTGGATCCGATTGTGGCAACAGTTGGCACGTCACCTCCTTAACATTTATTAAGTATTCAGTTTTAAAAGAAGATTAAGGAAGATGTTTGCACAATACTGTTATAATCCAGTGAACATTAACCAATGTTAATGTATAAACAAACTGATTTTCATAACCTATATTAGGACCAGTTTTAAAGACGTATTTAGTCTTTCCGCAAGCAACATACGTATTATCAATAACAAATGTTCAGTTATATCCATTCGCATGAATTCATCATTCCTAAGCACACCATAAAAAGGTAAAAATGTTTTAAACACAAATTTAAAGTGTTTGAAAACTTATCCAAACAAGAATTTTTAAACTAGCTCCTCAAAGACAATTTTCACCATTGAGAGAGAAGAACCAAAATGGATTTGTCTTATTGTTTATAATTCTAAACTGAATTTTAGCAACCACCAATGACTCAGGAGGCTTCCAATTACGAGGGTTGGGGCAAAAGTCATGGCAACTATTATTTTCTTGAAAATGTGACATATACAGACCAAAGGACAAGATGTTAACTACATGTGTGGACAATGACTAGCACTGAAATATCGTAACACACTCATTTATTCCGGTAATATACAGGGCAATATGGCCTTCACGGTGCAAGAGTATGACAACACAGTACACATACAGTTGACATGACAAACCTGGGCCTAAGGGCCCTCGAAGTAGACCCCCGTCACTGTAACCACACACTGTCAACGATGTGGGAGGCGCTGAATACCATCTGCCTCAGCATTTGCCGCACCATGTGTGAATCGGGTCACCTGTTGGCGCACAGCATTAGCAATTTCCTCTCGTGTTATAAACCGCCTATCAAGTAGTGGTTTCCTTAATCTTCCGAATGAGATGAAAGTCACGGGAGAGTACAGTGGATACTACAATTCTTCCCTTCCCCAACGTCGCAGTAGCTGCCCTTCACACTCTGCTTTATGTGGTCTTGCATGTCGTGAAGGATTATTGCACTGTCCAAAAGATCCGGACGTATCTCCCGAACGCCACTTCGTACCTGTTGCACCAGGAAGTCCCTGTAGTACTGTGCGGTCACTGTTCTGCCATGTGGAACAAAGTGGCAAACAATGACACCCCTGACGTCATACGTGACGATCACCATCAAATTGACTGGGGAAGGATTCTGACGGAACTTCTGCCTCCTTGGTGATCCAGCATGTTGCCACTCCACGAACTGACGTTTCAGTTCTGGTTCGTATGCCCTGGCCCAAAATTCATTCGTGACAAGAATTGATCGCCGTCCTGTTGCCAGCGTGCAAGGTGGTCGGAGCATATTGCATAGCGCACCCACCATTGAACTTCCATCAGTGCAAGCGGTACCCACCGCGATGCGATTTTACGCGGTTGCAGCTCATTACGCAATATTCTGTGGATGGTGAGTTTCTCGATGCCACTTGCCCTATCTAACTCCAGTAACGTCCATCGTGTCTTCATCCAGGAGCTACTCGATGACGGCATTTGCCACGTCGGTCCAAACACTGGCAGGTCGTCCCGAACATTGCTCATCACTGGTTGACACACGTCCTTGCTGAAACTTTTCCACCCACCGTGCTACTGTACGGTACAGTAGGGCATTATTCCCAAGGGCTTCCACTAATTGACTGTGACATTCCATCGCATTTCTCCCTCGGAGAACGGCTATTTTAATGTAAGCGCACTGCTCAACACGGGTTGCTTCCATCTCGCACAACACTCTCACCAACTGACAGAGTTCACAGCCCTCGCTGTGCTACTACCAGCTATCTCAGAGCCATCTGTTGTTCTGCATACACACTATGCCTGCAGACCTTCCACATGACACATATACGTTTGTGATCCGTTCACATATCTACCAGAAAAAAATAGTTGCCATGACTTTTGCCCCAACCCTCGTTTGCTGTCTGTATTCCCCTCCACGTCCCAACTTTGCCCTGCCATAGAACTGCTCCTGATCTACAAAAACTGGAACATAGCAGCAACTTTTCTTCACCTGGGAAGTTTGCCTTGATTAAATTAAATACTGTAACTTGCGTAACTGGTTTAGAAGCGTACCTATTGGTTTCCACAAACTCCCTGAGTTCCTTCCACGCGAACTCGTCTCCTGATGGCAGGCGCCGCGTGCTGATGGGTCCACCTCGCATCGAGAGCACAAGCTTAAGAGTGGCTCCATTCTGAATGGAGTAGTCCAGCAAGCACAGTGAATCATCCAGCTCCTGCATGTTGTAGAGAAGATGTTGATGGGAAACAGGGATGCCTGAAAAAACAGCACAAAGTTAAATGCTAAACAATATTTATCAGTGCAATACACTGGAAAGAAGAAAGCTCTACTTTACATTTAAGGTCATCAGAGCCCCCACAATATATTGTGTTATATTTGCACACAAGATAGCAAATAATGAGAATCGAGCGTTTTTTTTAGCGTATGGCTTTTAGTGCCGGGAATGTCTGAGGACATGTTCGGCTCGCCAGTTTTGTAGCTGCTTCGAGACGGACACCCAATGGGTGAGCTACAAGTACCGTTGGGGAGGGAAGGAGGGAAGTTGGAATGTAAGGACGAGGAGTTGGAAGGTAGCGGCTGTGGCCTATAGTTAGGGACCAACCCCGGCATTTGCTTGGAAGGAAGATGGGAAACCACAGAAGACCATCTTCAAGGTTGCCGGCGGGGGGATTCGAACCTCCTCGCCTCCCGGATGTGAGCGACTGCCATCAGTCATGCCGTAACCACCACGGCTAACTCACCCGGTAATCGAGCGATGAATAGCCTGCACTATTTACAGCAAGAATTGGGGGAATGTTAAATAAACATATACAAACAATAAAGGAGGAACAACAAGAGAGGAGAGAATATTAAGGAAGGGGAGAAAAAAAAAAGGAATTAAGAGACACACGGAAAGCCTACAGGGGATCGAGGTATAATTTATGAATAAGTAAGGACCCTTACCTACTCGTTACAAAAATAATGCCCTAGGTTCCTCTTAAACTGCTTGGGATTATTGTTGCTGGCCTTCAGGTGACACGGTACATTTGTTCCATGCATAAACAGATCTATTTACAAATCCCAGTTAGTACAGGGTGGCCGAGAAGTCCTATTACATGTTATAGCATAGGACAGTTAGACATGAAGACATTCTTACGAATAAAACAGGATTTTTTAATTATTATTTCAACATCTATTTTGAATTAACAATGTCTGGTTAACATTAACAATACAATTCATCACTCAAGCAATCAACTTAACTTATTCACTGAGGATGGCCGAAAACATGAAAGTTTCAAGCCTTTCCACATATGGGCTTGCATAGTCAATCACGGGAAGGCAGCGAACTACGCAGCGAACCATGTGACACAACTTTCCCTCGCTAACAGAAGTGAATGTGTCATGTGCAGGACTGCTTATGGCAGGAAATTGTTATCTCAACAATATATAACAATAAATAATGTTAATAACAAATACTTAGAATACATGTCTAACTGTCCTATGCTATATAACATGTAAAGGGACTTCCCGGCCACCCTGTACAAGAGAGGGGCGTACAGTGTAACATCTGAGCTGATCGGCAGCCAAGGGAATAACAGATGAGGGTGCATAATTAAGAAGTTTTTGGAGGTACAGTAGAGTCTCGCAAACTCGGCTCTCGGTAACCTGGCACTCCGGATTTCTTGGCCACCCTGACGAGAAAAAAAATCATGATTTGTGTTTGTTTTTGTATTTCCGCACAGAGCGTTATTATGTTTTCTTTCGTCTTCTCCATCAATGGAATTATCGACAGTTACATATGACGCGAAACAAGTTGACCTACAGTACATAGTAAGAAGAGTAACGACGACCTGATGAATACAGGTAGTTGTACAGTACAGTACTGTAAATGTACAAAATGTTGGCAGTAAGAAGTAAACAAACGGTTCTCGCGCAGAGCGTTGCATTACATTTAAACCAAAACAAACAGCTTATTTCTTGTTTTTAACACATTTCCCGATAACCCGGCGTTTTCGTGAACTCGGCCACCCTTCGGTCCACATTAGGCCGAGTTAGTGAGACTCTACTGTATAATAAATCAATTTGGGTGAATAAATTCTCTCTAGATTGAAGGCTACATTTCTGACATCTGATTTTAGAATCTAGGTCAATCTTTCGGAACAACAAATTTAGTGACATCATTTTGCATTTGCCCTAGCTAAAGGAGATTTCCCTGGGCAGTGGGGCGCTATGAAGGGCGTGAAATAATAGAGGTCTTACTAGGCATCTTGCTTAGCATACCCAGTTGGCGGTTCCTCATTGCAGAAGGATATTTATTTATCAGTTCAATACACTGGAAAGAACAAAGCCCCACTTCACAGGTTGGTGGTGATGTTGAGACAACTGCACATGGGGAACCACAGTGTTCACAAAGTGGTAAGGGCTGTCAGTTGCCTTTTGATTTTGGGTTAGAAGATTAGTTTGCTTTTGGAGGACTTGGCAGCTAGACCGTTAATTTTGCATCAAACGCTGATATTATTTAAATTATCCTGAAGAGCGGAGAGGTCACTAAATTAACTTTCATGTTGCATAAGAGGGTTGTGACATTGGCATATTGATAAATGCTTGAGGAGACTGCATGGGGGCAGATCCGACATGAAGAACTTAAAAAGCAGAGGACCAAGAACAGATTCTTGTGAGACTCCAGGGAAAACCGAAACAGTATAACAATGAGCGTCTTGGAAAACTACTCTCTGATGCTGGTCTCTGATAAATTTATCTTCGGAAACCAGCTTTGCTCCATTATATATTTTAAAAAGTGGAGTGTAAACCTAAGTTGTAAAGAAAACGATCTCATTTATTTACATTCATCAAGCGCATCGAGCCTCCGTGGCTTAGGCGGCAGCACGCCGGCCTCTCACCGCTGGGTCCATGGTTCAAATCCCGGTCACTCCATGTGAGATCTGTGCTGGACAAAACGGAGGCAGACAGGTTTTTCTCAGAGTACTCCGGTTTTCCCTGTCAAAATTTCATTCCAGCAACACTCTCCACTATCATTTCATTTGTCATTCATTTAATCATTGCCCCAGAGGAGTGCATCAGGCCTCGGCAGCCGGCACAGTTCATATCCTCGCCGCTAGATGGGGGCTTCATTCATTCCATTCCTGACCCGGTCGGAGACTGGAAGCAGGCTGTGGATTTTCATTTTCATCAAGTGCATCATCTCTTGCTTTTAATTGTTCCAATACATCAATCACATACAGATTTATCACTGAAAATGCATATTCCAAAAGAAAATCTAAATGACAATATTCGAAAATCACATTGTTCACCAACATTTACAAACTCTGTTAATGCATCTTTTACCAACCAAGGCAGTTAGGGTAACTTCACTGTGTGAAAATGTGAAGATTAGGCAAACATTTCACCTACGGTAAAGAATGTGACTGCCTCTCAGATACTAGATAGGTGAATCAACTATTGTAGTTCAACATACATAAACAGCATGCTTAATAACTACTTTCTTTCCTGACCCGTAGTGTCTGGCAAATTTATTTCTTTGGCCTGTTGCCATCTCTATAAATGCAGTATTTTTACAATTTGTCAGTTGGCTTAGACCGGAGTAAAATGTGGCTTTTCACTGGTGTGTCTGTCTCATTCATGCCTGTGATTATATGGGAGCTACTGGGTTGGTGCTGGCATAGCTAGTGACTGTGGAAGCACCATAGGGTTACAACTGCTGTGCTGACACCTTATTCCTGATCTTGTCTAATATCCCTAAAAATAGCACTGGTGATGATTTTTTGAGGATCCAACCAGCCTCCAGGCTGACTACCTAACAAAAGGGTTTCATTGACCAAAGCTAGTTGGAATTGGCAAGTAATAATATGTTCTATACTTCATGAAATGAAGTAAGGCTACCAAGACGAGCACTGGAACAACGGATGACAGGGAAGAGAGGACGAGGAAGACCAAGAATGCGTTGGATGGACTCGGTGGAGAATAGTATTAGAAAACGGAATCTGGATTGGAACATTGTGTCGGAAGAGGAATGGTGGAATGACAAAACAAAGTGGAGAGGAACCATATTTGCCCCCACCCAGTGTGAACTGGATAAGGGGAAATGAAGATGATGAATATGCTCTATATTTTTTTTTTTATAATTTTATTAATGCAGCCAATGGCCATGTATTTTATTTTCAGGACGGGCCAGGGAAGGGATTATGAAAGGAAATGGGCCGTGGACCAATTGAAAGGAACTGTCCCGGCATTTGTCTCGTAGTGAAAATGGGAAACCACGAAAACCATTTTCAGGATGGCCAGAGGTGGGATTCGAACCCAAGCTCTCCCGATGCCAGCAAGACACGAGGTAGTGGATTAGCGCACTAGGCCACTGCGGCCAGTAATACATGCTCTATACAAGCAGTAAACTCAGAACAATCAACACTTAAAACGCAAACAATCAACTATAAAAACTGCCCCAGATTCATATTGCTTCCGGGAGAGAGTTGTTGCTTTATGCATCGTTTTGTCATCAGACCTACACACTTGTGTGCCAGCATGCACAATGCTTGTGGAATCAGGTAACCTGTGTTATTGTGTGTCTGTAGCCTATATGTTGCTGGGACTGGGATTCAGGAAGGAAGTGGCCTTGGCATTAAGTAGGCTACTATCCTGGCACCTGCCTGGGGTAGAAGTAGGAAACCACCAGAAAACTACTACTAGCATGGCTCAGGTATGGGCCGAATCCATCTCTGGAATTACATTTCTTGACAGAGAAAGGAACTGAACCCAGGATCTCAGGGACAGGAGCTTCTCCTAGACCACAGAAGGATGCTGTAAGAGAATAATAATAATAATAATAATAAAAATAAACATTGACACTATGAGAAATCCTCATAACTTCTGGGAGCCATCAGCAAAATCTCAAATCATGTGAAAATTCTACGTAAGGCACCTTCAACGCACAGATTGGTAGATCGATCGTAGGGCATCACCCAGCACATCGAAGAACAAATAAGAACAGTGACCTTATCCAGTCTACTCGTCTAAATATTTCACCAGGGCTCCACACGAGAAGAAAACATGGAAATCTCCAAACCCTTTACTAGGAGAATACCAGATTGATAATCTAGCTGTCTCCAAACAGAACGTGTGAGTTTCTAAATGTTAGAGTACATAAGGGAGTAGTCGACTGACCACCTACTTAACAAGAGTCAAAGTGAAATTCCAACTGTATAGATCCACGCCCAAATTGAATAGATTACCAAGAGTGGACCGAGAACACCTGACAGAACTCCAATACTTTTCTGCAGGGCATACAAGAACAAGATCCAAGGAATGCCCTGGTCTGCGAAACAGAATTCTAACATCAGCACATAAGTTAGGACAGCCACCGAGGATTCGGAAACACAGCCTGTGATGAAGCAAATGAAGCCAGAATCAGAGCCTGGAAAAATGGAACAGACACCAGACGACTGAGCGATAGGAGATATTTGTTAAGACCCAGAAATTGACATCTAAGATAATCCGCAGGGAAAAGCGTGCACATTACAGAAGCAAACTCATAGATTGAGAACAGGATTTCCTTAAAAACAACAGCAATTTCTGCAAGACTGTCCTTGAGAGTCTATCCAGCTATCAACCTCAAGCATATGTTTCAGTAGATCAGATGGCACACTAAAAAAGACCACCAAAGATAACTGCAAGATCCTATCAGATTACTTCCAAGACCTACTCAATTGTGACCCACCAAACTTTGAAAAGCCCACACCGAACCCAGATTCCCAGTCTCCAATACGGGACGAAACAGAAACTCTTAAGAACAGCAAAGCACCAGGAGAAGAGGGCCACAGAGATATTGAAGCTTGGGAGGAGAAGAGCTCAATTAAGGAATATACTCACTCTTACAGAAATCTGGAAAACAGAAACGATCCCTCCGAACTGGCAATGTGTGTTGCTACATCCACTGCATAACAAAGGTGACATAACAGATCCGAATAACTTCAGAGGTGTCTCCCTACTAGCACAGTCACGTTTAAGGCTCTATCGAAAGCCCTCCTAAGCCACCTAGAGAAATAGACAGACCACGTGATTGGTGAATATCAAGCGGGTTACAGGAAAGGACGTTTGTGTGCTAAACAGATATGGATTTAAGATGATTCTTACAATTTGCAGGTGCAATAACACGATAATCAACTTTGTGGACTTGAAGAAAACATATGCTCTGTGGATAGACAGACCTTGATGATGATAATTGTTCTTTTAAGGGGCCTAACATCTAGGTTATCGGCCCTAGACAGACCTTGTTTGATATGCTAGAAGAACTTCGAGTAGACAGGAAGACTAGGGAACAGATTTGCAAGCCCTCACAAACACAATATCTAAAGTGAATTTCTTGGGGAAATCTGAAATACATACAGATGTTAGGCAAGGAGACAGACTCTCTCTCCTCTTCTGTTTAACTGGGTTTCATTTATAGTCGATTGGGAAAAAGACATCAAAGGCATAAACATTGAAACTGCTGGGAACAAAATCAACGTCAAATGCTTAGCTTTTGCGGACGACCTCGATCATCACTAAGAACAAGGACGAAATTAAGTATGATTCGAGAGGCTAGATAGTACAGCATCACAAACAGGCCTTTAGATATCATTTGGGAAAACCAAATATATGGAACATTTTCGGTAAAAGTGCAAGAAAGATAAAATTGAAACAGCATATGGGACGATCTTACAGGTATCCTCGTTTAAATACCTTCAGGATTGGATAGTTTAATCAACACAGGAAGGGCCTCAAGACTTCAAAGGGCATTCAGACTAACGTGGAATCACTACAGTACAATAAAGAGTGATGCCACCTAACTTAATGCAAAATTGTAACATTACAAAACTGTTGTCCTCTCAGAAGCTCTATACGCATCAGAAACCATAACTTTTGGTGGCCATTCAAAATGTGTAGAAATTGAAAAACAAGAATGCAAAATTCTCAGAAAAATATTCGGCCCTACACAAGATAATGGAATTTGGACCAAGAGACGAACTGCACTGTATGCATGAGATGTTTAAAATGATTTGGGCACATATTTAGGGTGGACAAAACTACACTAAAAAAAAAGCTTATTCAACACACAAAATACTAGGATAAATTGGCTGGAGGAAACAAAGGGTTGGACATTGGGGAGAACATCATGAAAAACATGAGAAATTTTTAAAATCTCAGTAAATAAACGAACATTTAGGATTGAAAATGAGATAACCAAAGTATAGGACAGCTGGTGGTGGGGTTTGGCCTAATGGCCTTGTGTCGTAATGTATATAACTATCCCATTTTGCAGTACAATGGGGGGAGCCCCTCAATGAGCCTCATGCCAAAGAACTAATCTCTGTTGACAAAAACAGACACAGAGATAAGGTAAGGAAACAGATCAATGTGCGCATGACTCAACAGAGGGCCAAAGGTGCAATTTACGCTACCAGTGATTCTAGGCCATGCTGACAAGGAAATCACAAATACAGTCATAGTCGAGCAGAGAGCTTAATACTACAGCCAAGAGTTAAAAAAAAATCTTCTCTCTCTCTCGTGCAGACTGTCCTGGTCTAGGGGAACATATTGAGATTCCTATCCCAAATGTCCTGGGTTGGATTCCCAGCTCTGTCACCAAACATTCTACTCTGATGATTGGAATGAGATTAACTCTCAGGAAAACCAAGAACCACTCCACATGTGTTTTTAATTTCATGCCATGATATTACCTATTTACTTATTTGTTGCATGTCTCCCATAATTCCAACCCCTCGTCCACGTCGTGGGAGACGGGCAACGGCACAAAGTAGGGGATCGCCTGTAGGGGCGAAGTACAGTGGGGGCTTCGTGTGCCCCGGGACCGTTACTGTAGCTGTGAAGGTCCTACAGGAACCCTGAAAAGTGACGGCTAACGGGGCTCTGGTGAAGCTACGATAGGCCCAGCAAGCCGGTAGTGGATAAGACTTTTGCTTTCAAGAAGGGAACAGGCCTCGGACAGGACGGATACAATGGACGATGACCTAGCTGTGTTCATGGACTAAGATTTGGAACTTTATACATAAGAACGCTGACGGGGAAGATGGAGGAGATAGTAGATATGATGGAAAGAAGGAAGTTGGATTTATTGGGATTGGCAGAAACAAAGTGGAAAGGGAAAGGAAGGAGAGAACTGAGAAAAGGCTATAGACTGTATTGGAGTGGGAATAAAGAGGGAAAGAGGAATGGAGAGGGAGTAGTAGTACGAGATGGTTTAAAAGAAGAAGTGAGGAGAATAAGTGATAGGATGATGAAAGTGAAAGTAGCACTGAGGGGAGAGACCGTAGAAATAGTGCAAGTGTATGCTCCTCTGAAGAGAAGGAGGAGTTTGAAGAGGAATTGCAGAAGCAGCTGGGAGGAAGGAACATGATTGTTATGGGGGATCTGAATGCCCATGTAGGAAGAGAAAGACAAGGGTATGAGAGTGTTCTTGGACCAGAGGGTTGGGGCAGAAGAAATGAGGAAGGAAAGAGACTATTGGACTTCTGCCAAAGGAACAGGCTGCTAGTTGGGAACTCCTGGTTCAAGAAAAGAAAGAGCTACACAATCACATGGTACAGTGATGACTTGACCAGGAAGTCGGTGGTCGACTATATACTGTATGAGAAAGAACTAAATAAGAACATCACGGACATCAAGGTTATACCATCAGAGAACCTGGATAGCGACCATCGATTGCTGGTAATGAACCTGAGAGGGAGTAAGGAGAAGAAAGGGACTGAGAACCAGGAAAGACGTATAAGGATATGGAAACTGAAAGAAGGGGATAGAAGGGTCGAGTACTTCAAAATGGTAAAGGAAGGAATTCCAACAGATGAAGAAAGAGGGGTGGAAGAGGAATGGGCTATATTTAAGAAGACACTAGTAGGTGCAGCAGAAACAGTATGTGGGAGGACAAGTAGTAAGAAGAGGTGGAAGGAAACACCATGGTGGAATGAGAAGACAAAAGACAAGGGTATGAGAGTGTTCTTGGACCAGAGGGTTGGGGCAGAAGAAATGAGGAACAGAATAGAGCCTTTAGGAGGTGGTATCAAAATAGGATGGTAGGGACAAGGGAAGAGTACCAGGAAAGAAAGAAGGAGGCGAAGAGAGTAGTGGCTGAGGAGAGAAAAAAGTGGATGGAAAAGTGGACAAAGATGATGGAGGATAGTGAAGGTACAAAAAAAGGTCCTGAATGGGATGGTAAAAAATAAGAGGCGGAAGGATCCTACGGATTATGTTAGAATGGTGAACAAAAGGGGACAAGAGATAGAAAATAGGGAAGAACTGAAGAAAATGTGGAAAGAATATTTTGAAGAACTTCTGAACCCAAATGGAAAGGATGGTGAGGAGGAAGAAATCGTGGAAGAGGAAGATGAACTGCAAACAGAAAAGGACTTAACATGGAAAGAAGTGGAAGATGCAGTGAGAAAGATGAAAGGAGGGAAGGCACCGGGTGTGGATGAGTTGAGTGTGGAGATGGTGAGAGCAGCAGGAGAGGTGGGGATACAGTGGTTGTACCGAGTGATGAAGACAGCATGGAAGGAAAGGAAGACCCCAGAGGACTGGAAAAAAGGAATAATTGTCCCGATCTTCAAGAAAGGTAGAAGAACAGAATGCAGAAACTATCGGGGAATAACACTGATGAGTCATTGTGCAAAGATCTTTGAGAAAGTTTTGGAAAGGAGAATTAGGACAAGGATAGAAGGAGGGATGAGGGAAGAACAACATGGCTTCAGAGCAGGAAGATCCACAGTGGATTTGATTTTTGCTGTAAGGCAGTTACAAGAACAGCACTATGAGTATGGAACAGATCTACTGATGGCCTTCCTGGACATTGAGAAAGCATATGACAGTGTTTGCAGAAACAAAGTATGGAAGTCCCTGGAGGATAGAGGAGTAGAGAAATGGACTATAAAGAGGATAAAGGAGATGTACAAGGGAAGCGTGAGCTGTGTGAAAGTGGGAGGAGAGAGATCGGACTGGTTGGAACAGAGAATCGGCCTGAAACAAGGAAGTGCACTGTCACTGTTACTTTTCATTGTGGTGATGGATGACATAATGACCCGAGTGGCACAAGTAATTGGGGAAGGAAAGATGAAAGCAAGGGTGTTTGCAGATGATTTGATGATTTGGGGAAACAAGGAGGAGGAGGTACAGGAACAGTTGGACGTGTGGGAAGGAATAATACAAGGATATGGGATGAAATTTAGCATAAATAAGAGTGAGATGGTGATCACAACAAGGAAGAAGGAAAGAACCACAACGGGAATAACAATTGGTGGGGAACAGCTGAAGAAAGTGGAGAGTATCAAGTATCTGGGAAGCCTGATACAAGATAATGGAAGAAACGATAGAGAAATAAATGAGCGGGGGAGGCAGGCAGAAGCATTCCGGAGGAGTGTGAGAAGCATGTTATGGAGCAAGGATGTCCCTCAGAACAGCAAAAAGATCATATATTGGACGTACTATGTCCCTATCCTGACGTATGCCTCGGAGACCTGGGTTATGAAAGGAAGGGAGAAGAGCAAAATACAGGCCAGTGAGATGGATGTTCTTGAGAAGCAGTATTGGAGCTACAAAGATGGACAGAATAAGAAATGAGAGGACCAGAGAATTAATGAAGGAGGAACCATTACAGGATGGTATAGAGAAATCTAGACTTAGATGGTATGGACATGTAAAACGAATGGAGGAGAAGAGTATACCCAGGAGGATACACGAGACAAAGTGGGAAGGAAAGAGACCGAGAGACAGGTGGCTGAAGGGGGTGGAAGAAAGCGTGAAGAAGATGATGATAATTGTTGTTTTAAGGGGCCTAACATCTAGGTTATCGGCCCCTAATGATCTGGGTGATAGCGAAAATGATAATGAAATGGAAACCACAACAAAATTATCTGAGAAGGAAAATACATACAAAAAGGAACTCAGATGGAAACAACTCACAATATGGTCTTACAAAAGGGAATTTAGAACGAAAAGAGTCACAAAAAGAATACATGGAAAAGTACCCACAAAACGTAGGCTAGATTCAAAATACGTACAAAATGCAATGTAGCATCGAAATACTTACAAAATGCAACTGAAATTCAAAATACTTACAAAATGCAAATGAGATCGAAAATACGTACAAAATGCAATTGAGGTTCAAAATACTTACAAAATGCAATTGAAATTGAAAATACACAATGCAATTCAGATTGAAATAGGCCCTATCCCAGTTCCAATCCAAATTATTCACAAAGTGCAATCGAAATTCAAAATACTTACAAAATGCAATTGAAATTGAAAATGCTTACAAAATGTACGGTGATTCTAACGACTCATGTGGATTGACAATACTTACAAAATGCAATTTAGATTGAAAATACTTGACAAAATGTAATTTAGATTCAAAATACCCACAAAATGCAATTGAGAATCAAAATATGTGCAAAATGCCCACCAAACAAAATGCAATTTAGATTCAAAATTCGTGCGAAATGCGGCGTAGGTTGAAAATTCTTACAAAATGCAATTGAAATTCAAAAAACGCACTAAAAGGCCCGGGCACATGCATTAAAAGACTTACTAAAAAGCAATTTAGATTGTCAATCTTTACAAAATGCAATTGAGGTTGAAAAACAATCGCGAGATGTAATTGAGATCGAAAAAACATACAAAAAGCAACGTAGATTCAAAATGCCTTAAAAAATCGCCAGAAGGGAATTTAGATACACGGTGAACCAAGTAACAAAAAACAGTGCGGGAATCTTAAAGAGAAAAAGTAAATATAATGAAAAGAGGAGAGGAGAGGAGAGGGGAGAGAGGAGAAGCTCCGCCCCAAAGGTAAGGGACAAAAGGGGAAAACGGACCCAGCTCAGGAATCCCTCGGGGTCGCCAACTCCCGAACTCACCAGCCGTGAGCCCCTGAGGGTGTAGCATTATCGACGGTGCACCAGAATTGGTGGGGCTACATACACCCTGCCTCCTTAAGGGCCTTGAGCACAAGGCAGGAGGTAAAAGGAAAAGAAAAAGAAGGCTGAGCCCTCACAGAAGGAGGGTATCAGGAAAGATGAGACAAGGGCCAATTAAGGCGGGAAAGTGAAAGACTCCCTAGGCCTCGGATAACCTAATACCGTCGGGGTCGGAAGAGAACAAGAGTTGACCAAGGGAGGTCGACAGGAAAGAAGACAGAGGAGCACGGCACAAGTAAATGGAAGCAATGCCGGACTCAGCTGGGGGTCCCGTGGTCGCCAACCCACGTCCCACTAGATGTGAGCCCCTGAGGGGGCGTGAAGAAGAGAGGAGAAGACTGGACAAGGGTGGAGGCTGAGAGATGGTGGGAACACAGAAGACGTTGGAGAGGCTTGTGTTCCAAACAGACCCGGCCAGTGGCTGGAAACAGTGCAAGATGATGATGGATGATTTATTTGTTGCATGGCAAGGTAAATATAGATAGCCAAGCCTTAAACATATGTTAATTATGAACTAATTACTAACTAATACTGAGTCCATCAATCCATTTGAGGGCTGCCTTTACAGCATAGGTGGGCAATGGGATCGAGCGCAGCTCCTGGAGCCAACTGCATGAGCGCGAGCGGAGCTAAGACCAGCTGACTGCTCGCTAATAGTTTGTGCTGGAACGACTAGATGGCAATATGCGCAAGCATGTGTACAGCATTGTACCGGGCTGAGTAGGCCTATATTATGTGTACGGCTGTACGCTAAATATGAATTACGAACAAGCTTAGCACATTTTTATGAACAGTTTTCGCAATCAGATTTCCCAAACATGCACAAAATGGCTGCCAAACTTCTATCAATGTTCGGTTCAACATATCTCTGTGAGAAACTGTTCTATGTAATGAAGATAAATACATCTCTAAGAAGAGCCACTCTTAACTGACGCACATCTCACTGCCGTTCTTCGAATTGCAAGATCGCTCCAAATGTAACCCGTCTACTTCAGCGAAAGGATACGCACACCTCCTCATCTGCAGAATGACAGATATAGTGAATGATATTTATTCATGGATTTATTTCAGTACTCCTAGAGCAAGTTTTCGTTCCTTGTGTTCTAAACAAGTTGTTAGGTTGGCTATTGTATTGTAGTTTCAGGACTATCGGTAGTGGGCAAAGGAGTGTGTACTTATCAGCTGTCAAAGTAATTATTTATGTTTCCTACACAGAACCTAATAAAATTAAGCGTATGTACGTAGCATCATAATCTAATCATCGAATGCACAACAAACAGGGCACAAGTATAAAGCTGTTGTGATACGCTGCTTGTAACGGCATGCTGTGCAAGCAGCTCCTAGGTTAACGTCGGTGAGAGCGCATACTCGGCTCTTTCTCCTGCCGAAGCGGGAGCGCTGCTCAATGAGCCAAATTGTGCCCATCTCTGCTCTACAGCATCAAAGAAGTCCCAGAAGTCTTAGCTCATAGTAGGCCTACGTCACAATGTCTGCACAACAAATTGGCTCCAGAGGTTCTACAAGATTCTGAAGCTCATGAGGGACAGTTGCATTCCATATCATTGTCAATTTGTTGATGCTGATTGTCATCTAGCGATTCTGCTAGCAAGATAAAAACCTGCAACAATTTATTCTTAGGACAAGCATGTCAGTGTGAATTAAGATTAGCCTGTCAACTTAAATACAGTACTGTATTTAAGTTTTCTATTATATGGCATTCTAATAAATTCAGAGTAGTCGAATGGAATGGTGAGAAGTTAAGATTGTTTAGGAAGTTATAGAGTGGGGGAGCTGTGATGTTACTATTAGGCAAACCTTAATGTAACCAGTTATAGTTGGCAAATTAAAAATAGAAGTTTGTCAGCTGTGTATTTATAAGTGAGTCCATTAATAATTCCAGGCGAAGTTAAACCCTGTCAACATGTGAAAATGAACCCACTGGAAATGAGGAAAGACTAGGAAATATTGATTGGTGTAAGTGTGAGCTGAAGGTTTCTATCATGACAGTGAAACATCTTAAATGACTGGAAGTCCAACTTGCATTACAGTAAATATCATGAAGATTCTGGCAATGTAATCCTAAAATTGAATATAGTATGTTAAAAACCACCTGTTAACTTCAAAAGGAGATATCAAAAACCCTATGTAAAAGAATGTTCATCTTCAAAATCTAATGCAACACATCGATGTGTGGCTTGTACGTAGTTTGTATATTCCTCCCACTTAGAAGGAAGAAAAGAAAAGTTATTCCAGCATGTTGTGAATATCCATGAGAGGGAGGATTTTAAATTGTTTTTAAGTTGCTGATGGACGAGAACTAGATTACTTTGACTAATGTCTCATTTTACTTAGTTGGTCCCTTCCCTCGAGACGCCTGCTCGTTTCAAAACGAGGCAGCTCTTGCTGGCACCGCTCCACTTATGGTCGTGGGAGCTGGATGGCAGGAGGGCAAGAAAGCTGGAGAGGAACTGTCTCTTTCCAGCTATTGTCTTTTCCTCTTTAACCGGGCTGGATGAGGTTCCAGCACTGATCTCTATACATGGATGGCTGGTAGCTAAGGCAGCAGTAAGCCGAATAGACGATGACAGGTATAGCAAGATGGCAACGAGCGCATGGTGCAATATTGCGAATCCGACTCTGTGATTGGTTATTGGTAGTTTGATGTTATACATGTATTTATACTGGCAGTAAATATTTTGCGTTTCTTGTAGTTGTAAAATGGGCTGAATTTGGTTATTTAAAGCGTAAAATCTTAGTTTTAAGTAGTCTACCGGTTTGGTGACCCATGATCCCATGTAAGCTGGTAATACCTTTACTTCTCAGGCAGATAGGTCACTTCGCTGTAATTTTGAAGTTATTGTGAAGTTAAGTATACATATGCGGTGCATGTTTAAATTTGATCCCATTTCAGGGTTTTTCGGTTCTGGGTGCGAATAGTTCGCTTAATAGTTGTAAAACGGTGGGGAGAGTATATTTTGAGTAGGTTTTTAGTTGTGTTAAGTTTTATGTGGAGCTGAGGAGAGAAATTGGTTTGGCTTAAAGTGCATTTTTGGCTTTGATCTACTTCCCGTTATTATTAAGTTTATTGTGCTGCCAGCGTGATTTAAAGCTGTAGTATTTGATGTAGAGTGCTGGACTACTTGGGGGAAGTGTTGGTTATTTGATGGAAACAGGAATTCATTACCAAGCACCAATTACGATACCGGTATGTCGAATAGTGATGATGATGATAATTGTTGTTTTAAGGGGCCTGACATCTAGGTTATAGGCCCCTAATCGAATAGTGAGCTATGTTTATAGGTACATCATTTGAAGAATGCATAATTTAGTGGCATATATACATGTATACTATATACAATTTACAAGAATGTTTCCAGAAATTGTTTTTCACTCGTTACTCTGTTACTGATCGCCAATTGAGTGTATTCAGCACCTAAGTTGATATTTGTCAGCCGTTATTATACATTCATTTTTATTGCTATTCCGGAGATTTACTGACCTCGGAATGACGTGTCAGTGATCCCAATGCCCTTATGCTATGAGTGTACATATCTCTATATTTTTATTTGCTCCAAAGCACCATTAATTACGATTTAAAATAAATTGACTAGATTATCATTGCTTCCCCATAAGGAGAGCTCGAGAATGGGTACTCCAACATGGCAGACCGGGACAGCGCGCTCAACCTTGCGTACTTTCTCGTGCAGCGGAGAGCTGCCATCAGCGATCCATGTATGGAGATCAGTGGGTTCCAGACCGTCAGCAGTGGCTATGCTCGCTAAAAGCGCAGCGTTGGGTCATGGGGCCAAGCTCTCTGCTGACTCGGTAGACGCGTGGGTTCGAGCCCCACCGTCGGCCGTCCTTGAAATGGTTTTCCGTGGTTTCACATTTTCAACACCAGGCAAATGCTGGGACGGTACCTTCTGACAGGCCACGGCCGATTCCTTCCACATCCTTGCCCAGTTTCATTCATCTTCATCCATCCCATCCATCATCCCGGCACGCAGGTCGCCCACGGGCGTCGACTAGAAAGACCTGCACTCGGCCTCTCAGGAGGTCACACAAAAAAAAAAAAAAAAAAAAAAAGGTGGGTTCCAGCACTGGCCAGCGATGCCTTCTTCCCCCGAACGAGTCGCAGATGGCTTCTCACTGACCTCTTCAGAGAAGTTACCTTCTCTGAGGACATGGTTGAGGTGAGCTCACCGGAGCTTTTGATTTCGGGGCCGTAGGTCCCATAACTTGGTCGTTTTTACTATGCTGCCTTGGATTGTATCACTTAACTTGCAGGTGTTATCGCTAGAGTCGATACCGGTGCATATGACACTTTAAATTCAGGAGCATTCATATCACTGATATGAAAGACTTTAGAGTGTCTTTATTTCTGAATCTTCGATTTCTTGATGAATTAAGGACAAACGTGAGATTTAGGAGTGTCGAGGTTCGAGCAGTTAGTGCACACAGGTGATGGTGTGCACTTTTCACATTTGTGAACAGGCTTCCCACAATGCTTGCATACAGCATTGGCTGTGCAGCTGGAAGTCACATGCCCGAACTTCTGACACTGATAGCATCAACATTGCTGCAAATCAGCAACTTTTTGGGTTGATCCCTACCAGTGGTCTTGAGAAGGAGCTGACCAATATGCAAGTTCTGAATGCCATCATGGTCACCATATTTATCCTCGATCTGATCGGCAAACACAATAGACTTGACTAGCTTGAATAATTCCCTGTCAGTTTTGGTGGCTACCAGATAACGACGAGTGTTGTCAACCAGGAATCTTTGCAATTTTCACAGCAGAAAGAAAATTTATTTATAGCAACCCCAACCTGAAAAGGTTTCGTTATCAATTCCCGAGAGTGATTTCTTAGAAAAAGGAAATGCTGCTGTTTCATTTGAATTTGGGCATGTGTAGAATTTGTCTGATAACCTGTGATATTCTGATATGTAGCATTGTGTGTATCAGGGGAGGATTGGGAATTAAGTAGCAGTTACCATATTCCGACATTAGCTTCGAGTAGAAGTGGGAAATACCCAGACCACAAGGGTGACAGCCAAGAATGCTAGCCACTGTGCCATGAGAAAAGGATTATAGGTTTTAATTCTAACTGCTTATATAGATTGACTAACAATCGTACCCAGCTTCTCCAGGGTTACAAATCTGCTACTCATCCCGAGTCCTTGTCAGCCACCAAATAACAGCAATGGTAGAGCAGGCTCGCTTTAGTGTCTAAAGAATGTGATATTTTCCAAAGTCAGGGCAATATGGTCAAAATATCTCTGGCCTTAAAACTTGGTTCTTGGGGATTTTGGACATTGATATTTGCTTTGCATTGGACAAATTCGTCAGGTTGTAGTCTGACAAAAACAAAGTTTAATTTTGAATGGTTTTCTCATAGTCCTCCTTCCAATGAGTGGGACGATGAATACTATAGTGCGTCTCTACCTTAAAAGACAGTATGGAATTAAATGTCCTATGTCCTGCTATTAGCTTCGTCCTCTTCTACCCCGGCGATGTTGCCATTCCCCAATAATTGAAAGTGACAAATCTAAGAAAATGTTTGCGTGGTCTTATAGAGAATTTCCCGCTCGTTATGATGGTGTAAAAATAAAAGCCATAAATAATTAACACATGGCCCAATTTTCACAATTACGATATTTTAGCGCGAATCTATGTTTGCATTTATAAAACTTATCATGCCATAGATAATGAACTAATGATCGCAACAGATCAAGAATTTATTTTTAGATTGCCTGATGTTGGTAGAATACTTCTCAGGGCAGTAATTATTTTCATAAAAAGAAAGTTATGATTTTTTTCTTTAAATGTTACTTGAAAAATCTGGGATGGTGTCACAGAAAAGTTAGCAAGCGAGAAAGCTTTTTGCTGTTGACTTTACGTTGGTGACTAAGCGAGAAGAAATGTTCATTAATGTCTGAAATAGTTTTTAAAACAAACCAGAGCTCAATATCAGGTAGCATTCATAAGTTATAGCACTTCGCTTAGTCCTCCCGCTCAGCGCTGACGCACCGGAAGTTTTTTTACTAATGTGGCCTGCAGGCTATCTCCCCCGACTACGTAGGGTAGGTGATGATGTGAAGTAAAACTATGAAATGAAGTGGATCTTGTGTTCTTTATAAATTGTCCGGCTCGTTGCGTTCTTGGATGTCACTGTGCTGTCACCGTGGAGGCCCGGGTTTGAATCCCGGCTCTGCCAAGAAATGTAATTCGGGTCTGAGGCTGGAACGGGGTGTACTCAACTCCATGAGACAAAACTGAGAAGAGGCGGGTTCGATTCCTACCTCAGCCATCCTCGAAGTGGTTTCCGTAGTTTACCTTTGTTCGTCTCGGGAATTAACAAGGGTTCGTTAATGGTGCAGAGTTAACATTTCTGTGCCAAAAGAACTCAGTAGACACACATGACAAAATGACAGGTGAAGTATATGAAAAGTGGTTCGCCGAGCAATATTGTTGCTCAATGTTCCCGAAGGATCTAGCCTCTGAGTAATAGACAATGTAGGCTATCACAGCAGAGAAATATGTTCTTGTTTGTCACCTAACCACACCTACCACAGTAAACTTAATCCCATCGAAATGGTATGGGCGCAAGTGAAGAACTAAGTATATAAAATTGAACAACGTCTCGTTCAAGAAACAAGAAATGAATAATTCAATTTCGGCTGCATACCACCACTTGACCACACAAAAGTGGGTAAATTACGTGGACCACAATATATATTATTATTATTATAGCCTATGTCATATTATAATTTATTATAACCTATGATATTCGAGAAAAAGGCCTTATCCTATTCATGAATAATTGAAAATTATAAATTATTATAATGTGTGCATTAAAATCGCGCTCTGAGCTTCGGTGTATCGTCTTTCGCTTCAAGGCATGAGGTACAACAAACAAATATTTTGGAAATTTTCCGAGTTTTGTGTTAAAGCACGCCTGTATACGAGTTATGTTACATCAAGTGCCCGGCCTTGCAGAACTTTGTATATGCAGCGTACTGTCTTTTAAGGTGGAGACGCTCTATAGATACCTGTGTTGGATACTGATACCTAATTGTATGTTGTAACATCCAACCGTTCTCAAGTTAAGCTTAGCCTATACCATTTAAAGAAATACTTTTCAGTTTATCAACAGCAGTGGTTCATAACCCGTGATCCGCGGGAGAAAAGGGTCCACCAGCACGTATAAAAAAGTAGCCACTAACTTAAATGGAGATTTCGAAAACGATGTGCGTTGAACGAGAATTGTCCGAATGTATTCGCGGCGATGACCATCAGGTTTTGAATTGAAATATCTATAATATACCGTAAGTGTTATTGAGGAAGGGTTACAACTGACAAGGTGTGTTGGGGGAAGGGGTGGGGGTGGTCCTCAGACTTCGACGGGTTCAGAACCACTGATCAACAGGAATTGTGCCTTATTAGATTGGGCGGTGAACAATAATTAATTAACAACCTAACCTGAAACAAATATTATATTATATACCCATAGTAACATGTTCTGGTGCTGCGGCTAGCACTCTTGGCCGTCGCCCCGGAGGTCTGGGTTTGAATCACGCCTCGGCCAAGAAATTTAATTCTGGTCTGAGGGTTGGAATGGGGTACACTCAGCCTCGTCTGGCAATACTGAGAGGAGGTGGGTTTGATTCCCACCTCAGCTATCCTAGAAGAGTATTTTCTGTGGTTTCCCCATTTCGACTCCAGGCAAATGCCGGGATGGTTTCAAACTTAAGGCCATGGCCGCCTCCTTTCCAATCCTCATCTGCATTACAAATATACACACTGTTACAGATACCACAATAACACAGGTTATCAGACAAATTCTACACACACTAACACATCCAAGTCTTCTTCTACTTAGCGTTTTCCCGTAGGTGCAGGGTCCGCTGCCCGGATCTTGGCTCGCCACTTGTTACGATCGCGAGCATCATAAGGTGTTAGGCCGAGCACCTTCATATCGGCATTTATCGTTCATGCCAGCGCTGTTTTGGTCTCCCACGTAGTCGTTGCCCATTGATTTCCAAGCACAGGGTAGAATTGGTTACTGTTCCTGGTGTAGCACGTAGGACGTGACCGTACCATTGGAGACTATTTTGCCGAGCCTTCTCAGTGATGGGTGAAATGCCCATTTGCTGGCGAATTATATAGTTTCTTACATGGTCCAGGATTGTGATGCCCATTGACCAACGGAGCATACGCATTTCCATGCTGTGTAGTTGGCGCTCTGTAGCTCTATCAGTTGGTTGACATTCAGCGCTATACAAAGCAACAGGACGTACTATCATGTGATATAGCCTATTTTGGATTTCAGATGTAGTGGCATCCTTCTGTCGCAGAGTACACGTCTGTAACTTCCCTCCATCTCAACCAAGCTGAGTTTATCCTGCTTCGCACTTCATCACCTATCTCACCATCAGATTGTAAGCGAGATCCTAGATACCTGAAGCTTAAGGTCTTAGCTAATGTCTCTCCGTCAACTTGAATGGAGCCGTTGCTTGTGCTGGTTTCAAGGTATTCGGTCTTCTTCTTATTCAAACACATCCAAGTACATGGGGCTAAATTACTGCGAGGGGCAGATGACCTCGCATTTCCACCCCTTAAAACAACAATAACTAACTCACTGCGATGTCACAACGTATCCCTAAATGGATTAACAACTTATTAACACACTCCTCGAACAAATCCCCATTTCAAGGGTAGTGGTTCACTTTAGACCATCCTTTGTATAAATATTTTTAAAAACTGAAATTACCTGATTTAATAGTCGGGAGGATATCAGGAGAGGATTGAGTATAAGATGTTCACTGCTCCGCTGTCACAGACCCACCATCCCGCCCAAATAGTGACACGACTTATATAGTTGAAATCGAAGTTCTCACCCTCCTCTTTCTCACTGAGTCAGTATTGCCAACCCCACGCGTTTGGTACTATTTCGCACGTGATTTATGAAATCACTAAGTGAACTCAATTACAGTGTTTATTTATGTATTTATAATGTTTTACATACAAAAACAGACCTAACCTGGGGCTTACGCCCCAGACCCCCTTGCTTGTGGTACTAGCATTAATTTTCGACCAGGCAGTACCTAACCTAGTAGCGGACATAAATTGTATGTTATTAATGTTTTACATACAAAAACAGACCTAACCTGGGGCTTACGCCCCAGACCTCCTTGCTTGTAGTACTAGCAGTAATTTTCCACAAGACAGTGCCTGACTTAGTAGCAAAGGCGTGTGGTGAATTTCTTTATTCAAGTTGGTAACGTAGTCACATGATCGACTTTCGGGTGTCACATGACTGTCAAAGATGGCATCCGTAAGTGAAGAAAGTGACGAAAAATTGCATTCTTTCCGTGAAATAACAATTATTGCGGTGCAGCAGTGGCTATTGAGTATGATGAGATTGTGAAACGACCCCCAACAACTCCCCGAAAGGTATGCATATCATAAATGATATATTTTCAATAAGCTAAGGTGTTAAAAGTTGTTAAAAGTGATGAAAAGGGAGGATGGTCTAAAGTGAACAATAACTGTCCAGTTATTAATATTGAATAAATATTTCTCTATATAAAAACCAAATTTAAAACATTTCTTGCTGTTGGGTTGCCACTCATGTTTCAAAGTCGTCTAATTTGCGGACAACTTACCGACACAGACTAGCACTAATAATAACGTTGGCAGCATCTGTGTTGTGGGATACAAATCTCCACATGGTTCGGCAGACAGAAATGCAAAACATAACCTATAATGCAATGCCCACGAAAGAGCATCGATATATTTTCACTTCATCTTCTATCTAGAATGTAGGCCTGTTATTATAAAACGATTGGCACTATTAATGATCATAGTAGGCGATCTATAACTTAATCTACCCAATGATGTGTTTTCTTCCATAGCCTAGTGTTATTTTATGATGATTATAATCAAGGGTTAAACTTCACAAGATGGTTTCCTTTGTATAACATTTTTTTAACTACTGAAATTAACGAATTCACCTGAATCAACAGTTAGGGAAAATATCAGGAGATGATGTAGCAATAGATGTTTACTCCTCCGCTGTCTGAGACCCACCCTGCCTTCCCAAATAGGATCACTACTTATATAGCTGAAATTGTGACTTTGGCATCCATCTTTTTCAAGGAGTCAGTAATGCCAACCACACAATTCGGTACTACAGTAGAACGTCGTTTATCCGGACTAAGTTAATTGGGACCAAAAGTGTTCCAGATAACGATTTTCCGGGTAATCAAACATGCGTTTATTTCAAAGGAAAAAAAACCATGCACAGTAAATAATGGTGATAACCACCAAGCTTCTCATTTTGCTGCTAAGCTTCCTCACATAACAAAGGTCCAGAAATGGGATCTCCCTTACTTCTCGCCTGAATAAACCGTAAGTAGGCCTACGCCGCTTCTTCCAATTCTTCTTACGTAGCTGATCTCATGGTTTTTCTCTTTTTAGACCCTTATTCACTAACTGACTTCGATGCATAATTCAGAATTTCACCTTTTCGGTTGATCGAATCATAAATTGTGGATTTTGCAACACTCGAAGTTTTCATTAGACACTCCACACTCTCACCTTTATCCAGTTTATTAATGATCTCCACCTATTTCTCAATCGATAAAACATTGTGATTTTGTTTTTCCCTTTTCACACTCGTGGAAGCCATTTTCACAACGTATTACCAGTAAAGTACCGTAAGCACACTTACATACTGCATAACATGTTGAGATATCATAGAGTAAACAAACGGTAGGAGACAACAATAATTGAAAACGAGAACAGACTCATTGCTGTAGGCAGCGCGCTCTTCCTCATAATAGCAAGCGCACGCTGCTCCGTCTTTTTTTCTATCTTTTTCCTCGTCCGGATAATTGACGTTCCGGTTGTTTGACGACCGGATAAACGACGTTCTACTGTATATCGCATCCGGTAGACCAATGGTTTTAACTAGACCAATATTTTCGTCCAGACCAATGGTGGATTGATAGCGCGGCCCGAGCTAATAGATAACACCCCTGGTTTTTGTCACGCCCAGTGGGGGGAAGTCACGCATCAATAATCTTTATCCAAGCCAATAGTTTTGCCTTTTATTTCATGTCGTGTGGTGCATTTTGTATTGGACATGTTGGCAACATGGACAACGGGTATGACGTAGCGTGGCGTGAATGAAAGATGGCGCAGAATCTCGTAAGAATTAACTGTTATCGTTAGTAAAAGTAATTATTTCCAGTGCAGCAATGCCGATGCAAATCGAAAATGAACTCCCATAAGCTCTCAGAAGGTATGTGAATCAAATTATATATATATATATATATTCAATATTTAACTTAGCCTTGTGAAAGTGATATAAAGGAAGGAAACCCTCTCGTAAAGGATTAATATTTGCTTTTTTTAGAGGTTAAAGTAAGACCACTCCAACTGGCCACTGAATAGGATACATGTGGCATTAAGTCTGTGCCTTGAAAATGGTTAGCTTAATAGTCTAACACTGTAGTGAATGAACATTTAAAATCTTTCCAACTGACAATGGTTAAATTAGTGGACTATAGAGTACAGGATTGCTGTCGCAGTTTGTACTGCGCAGTCTTACATGACATGCACATTGAAACACATCTGAGCTACCCTTGGTGAGTAATGACAAAGGTGTTCTGCCATTGCTAATAGCCTACTCATGGTCTGACAACACTAACAGACTGTTGCTGTAGATGAACTATCCAAATACACAATATTAAAAGAAAAAGGCTAAATATAAGTTCTACTTGTAGTCTTACTCCAATGGTTCAAGCATAAATTTCCACATGCATAAAATCAGCATAAGGCCCAGCCTATTCATTAAAATAAATTAATGCTATAGGCTCTTTCCCAGGACATAAACTCTTGCAATGCATGCCCAAGATGTATGAACTGCAAATTAGCCTACTGGTACCATATGCTACTGATCTTGACATAAGGATCAAGTTCCCAAATGCAGAGAAAATATAGACTTGGTATAGATTAGGTATAAATGCCAAATAGTAGCCCATGCTTTGTCAGATAAAATGACTTACCTACATAACATGCAAAAAAAGAAAAAACCCAGGCCTAGCAAACAAACAATCAAAAAAGTACCATTCGAACTGAATCAAGTACTGGTAAGTTATATAAGCTAACCTCGAGCAGCAAGAACAAACAAGGAAGGTTAAACAGAACCACAGTTCATAAACAAAGTAGAAACTTACCTTCAACTTTTTGAATCTTCACTTTGATTGACATTATGGTATCAAAAGGAGATACTGTCATCTCAAATGCTGTTCCTGTAAGAGTTTCGATGAACAAGTCCATAGTTCCCTCGGGACGTAGGGAAGCTTGTAATGTTTCTTGGAAGCCATGCTGCGACATCATACATTGCCCACTGCGATGAGGTATTAAATCCACCTCGATTGCCAAGGTGGAGTAGCAAAACAAGGTATCATTAAGTGTAACTGAATTGTTGCCTTAGCATAATGAGCTAACTCAGCCCCAGTGATTTCTACCATCTTGCTGATCCATAAACATTTGCTGAAGATTCAGTGCTGGTCTTGAAAGAATCCTTTAGGTGAGTCACTTATCAAACGACAACTTCAAAATACATTATAAGCAATGTGATAAGAAGATACGAGTATAGCCAAACTACTTGACCTATCAGACAAATACTTGAATTTTAAACAGTTATGTTTCTCCAAGACCGGAACTGTAACATCTAAATTTTAAAATTACTATAGAGTGCGTGATAGGACGCAATTTTCACCTTATCTGACGTGATCACACAACATTTTCTAGGATTCAACGATTATCACAAATGTTCTTCCGCTGTTGTCAAGATACGTTGTCAGGAACTCAGCTCCGAGGAATGTTACAGTAGTACCAACCTGTGATATACTCTTACAACCTTCGAGCCATAATAACCTCGACCGTAAAGGCATTTATTCCACGAGAAAGAAGTATATTGAAAGGTCAAATATTTAAATGGGGTGAACATATAGAATTTAATGAGTTACTGTATTTTCTAGTAATTCCTTTGAAAGGTTTTATATTGGTCAACCTGACATGGAGTTTAATAACCATCTAAGGGACAAATGAATGAAAGAATGTTTCCAAAGCCTCTCAATAGATGGCATAGGTAGGATAAAGGGTATCAAGGTGAATGACGTTTACACCACTCTAGTGGTGGTCAAGAAGTAGTGGTAAAGTAAAGGCTTGTGTGGAAGATTCGGCCATTTTGACTCCCATTTTTGGTAGCCGTTAATATCTCGTGCACTTTGGGTTTGAAGAATGCTGTACTGAGAACCAGTGACTAGTCATTGCAATGTGGTTTTCTACAGTTGCAGGCAGAAAAGTCCGGTCGGACCAGGACAAAAAGGAAGGGGAGATTATAAGTAATAGGAAACCAACGAGCTAGAGAAAGGTATATAGAGTGGAAATTGCGCCGCTATTATGGAAGAAGGTTGAACTGACAGTCGCCATGATATACACCGTCAAGAGGGTTGGAGGCTGGGAGGGAGAGGCATGACTAACGAAGCGTAAGATTAGGCCTACGTAAGAACTGACAATTTAATTTGTACATTGAACGAAAACTAAAACAATCAGCTACGTTGCTTATGCACTGTACATTGCATGATTTCATGGTCCTTTAAAAGATCAAGTTTTGTGTACAACTGACGCACATGTTGACCTCTCTCACGCTGAGCTGTATTTCTACAGAAGTGGTGAAGCCTGCATGTATTATACAGTTTCACAATTCGCTCGATGAGTGAAGCATAGTGAGGCTTTTCCTCAGGTTCAGTAGCTGTAAATAGATGGTCAGATTTCTGAAACAGATAACCCGGCAGCATGGCATAGACATCTGTCTGCAACTTCAGCATGAGATTCTTCGTATTCTTTCGCAACATACTGTCATTCTTCCTGATGACACTCTCAGCTGTTGTACATAATTTCACTACATCATTTGATGGTTTCAAAAGGTCATCTTTCACGTCTTTCTCTTTAATCAGTACTTCTTTCTCAACATTTTGACCTGACAAAAGCACTTTTAGGCATTCAATACAAGTTAATTTTTTAGACACTAGGCGATCGACACTTCCTGCTATGTACTGAACAACATTTTCTACATACAAGCTTAGTGAATTATAATCTGCACAGTACCCATGATCTGTACTCCCAGAATTGTCTCTCAGCATAGTATCGTCCTTCCCATTGACACCATGAATAGCTGCAGTTGCAGTTGTCATAAGTAGGTCACACTCCATAGGCTTACAGTTGGAATTCATGGATGGGTCTACCCTCGCAAACACTTCCTATAAGCTGATTTAAATTGTACTGCATTTGTATTATTTCTATTCCCACCTCTGGAGCGAATAGAAGAAAAACATAGCTCTAAGTGATCCTGACGCAATCTGCGTGTTAGAAGTATCTCAATACAGAATTTTGTTCCCACGCGTATGTTTCTGCAAGTTGTATCACACTTAAGAGATCAATAACCAAACCATATATTTTTCTGCTGGAATCGCAAATAAGCTTTCCATCTAAAATTTTCCGTTTCTTGAGGTAGTCAACGCAATTGGCTACCTGGTTACAAACCGTGGCTCGGTTCTTCTTCGATACTAGTGCCTTTGTACCTTAAGGATGACAGGAATGTCGAATATAACATCTGTCATTTATAGAAATATCACAGTACACTCACAGTCATTGGACTCCGTAAATCCTATTTCTTTATAAAACACTATGGGACAAGCAACATATCTGCTAAGCGTTTCTGCTGCTAAAGCAACCTTCATTTTTGGGAGTGATATTGTATGTTCTGTTTCTTTAACTTATTAGCAGCACATAAACCCCCCTTTTCCTATTATGCAATTCTTCCAGATAAACCCACTTGATAGTAGTGTTTTTAGTATCTGTGCCATCTCGAAGAATCTTCTTATCAGCTAATAAATTACGTGCCAATTTTGACATGTGGGCAGCATGAGAAAAGCAACACACTTTTAGTTTAGTATCTGAAGGATGGGGGAACCAGCACTGAATATTATCTCTATTAAATGACACTCCTAGCTTCTCCATGGCAGATCTATTTGTTGCAATGCCATCACATACCACAGCAACAATGTTTATCTCGATCTCATGCAGTTTCCTTAAATATTGTTCCACTAAATTTATTTTCGTAGATGCAGACATACCACTTATAAGACAATAACCCACCGGTATTTTCTAGCTACGATTCAAACATGTGACCATAAAAACCAGAGTTTATCTAGCTAGTGGACAGTCATCACTTTCTATGTATCCCTGACCTAAATCTACGTAACCACGAATTTGATTTCCGTCCCAAACTAAATCTTTCTTTATGGCCATTTCATCGAACATCAGCGAAGCCAGTATTTGGCTCTGCACTTGCCTGTGCCTCCTGCTGCAATTAAAAAAAAACTCTCTTCCGTAAATCCAGGATTTCCATTGAGAACAGAAGCCCAATAACGTTGAGTCCTTGGATGTGGTATTTTGATGAATTTTTTGGGCTGAATAGAAATGAAGAGTCAACGCAAATTTGCGCACACCACAATCATGGGTAACCTGTACACGTTACTTCAGAACACCTTCAAAACACTCAGTTATCACTTCAGATCCTGCTTCACATAACCTGTTATTTAGCCCTTTCATAAGTTTCTGATAATTAATTATTTTCTGTTCTTTTCGGATAACAGTCAGCTTAGCAGTTTTGAGTTTCCCATTAACTGAGCATTTTTGTCCACTACACAATCGAACATTTTCTTCATCTTTCGTGGGCTAGGGACAGAATATGTGTGATCATGGCTAGACCCTGCACTTTGCTGCAGAATTTCTGAGAAGAAAGAAAAAAAAATAACAGATTAGTGAAGCCTATTACGTTTCCTATAATGAGTTCAAAACAGCGAACTAGAGAAAGTATACGTCGTTGGCTTACGAAGATTGTTATTTGAACAATATATTTTATTGTATAGCTATTATTATTATTATTATTATTATTAAAATGGCTCACAACTATCTTTCTTTAAATTTTAAGACAGCCTAATATATTTACTTACTGATATCAAGGTTTTCTGCAACAATGCTATCTGATTGCAAGTGTTCTGTAGTTTCCTGGAAACTTCGTTTCTTCGGCGAAGATCTACAGGCCTGTTTCCTCTGCAGATGTGCAGGAAAATTCAAAATTGTAGGTAGTGCATTAGCTAGTAGACGTCGCCTGTCATTTGCTAACTACATATATTTATCTTCAAAGTGTGGAGAACAAATAAAGCTGTATCTCGTGAGGTACCATTTATCCCTTTTCATGTTGACAACCCATTGTTTTGTTAGTTCCTAGTTCTGCAGAGGGACTCTGAAATGTAAATATCACACACATTTAAACTGCAGCATAACGTATTCGTATAGAGTCTACTTCATTAATTTATGAATTTGGATGACATTTCTTACCTGAAATACGACACTCCTGTTGTGTTATTACTTATAGTCGTACAATTGAATGACGAACACACTGACGGCATGGTATATGTATTTTTAATACATTCCATTCAACGCATGTTCCTGCAGAGCTCGAACAATCACAACAAGCTCTTGTCAGAAGACGTTCTGAATCATGGCCGCCTTAACTCAGGTTTCCTCCGCCCAGAAGCGCTGCTACGCTGCTCCTTGCCTCTATATATTCCTTTCTCTAGCTCGTTGATCACAACAAGCTTTTGTCAGTTGACGTTCTGAATCATGGCCGCCTTAACTCAGGTTGCCTCCGCCCAGAAGCGCTGCTACGCGGCTCCTTACCTCTCTATATACCTTTCTCTAGCTCGTTGATCACAACAAGCTCTTGTCAGATGACGTTCTGAATCATGGCCGCCTTAACTCAGGTTGCCTCCGCCCAGAAGCGCTGCTACGCAGCTCCTTGCCTCTCTATATTCCTTTCTCTAGTTCGTTGATCACAACAAGCTTTTGTCAGATGACGTTCTGAATCATGGCCGCCTTAACTCAGGTTGCCTCCGCCCAGAAGCGCTGCTACGCGGCTCCTTGCCTCTCATACATTTCTCTAGCTCGTTGATCACAACAAGCTGTTGTCAGATGACGTTCTGAATCATGGCCGCCTTAACTGAGGTTGCCTCCGCCCAGAAGCGCTGCTACGCGGCTCCTTGCCTCTCTATGGAAGAAACAGATCCAGCTCAGCTATCCTCCCGTACTCAACAGCCTGAGCCCTTGAGGGTGTAGCAGTATCCAGGGCGCTCCTTCAGTGGTGGGGCTACAGACACCCAGCCTCCTTTATGACCTTGTGCAGAAGGCAGGAGATATGATGAAAAGAAAAACAATAGGTCAGACCCTTTGAAGAATGAGGGATCAGAAAAGATGCGACAAGCGCCTATTAAGGCGGAAAAGTGAAAGACTCCCTACGCCTCGGATACCCTAATACCGTGGGGGTCGGAAAAGAACAAGAGTTGATCAAGGGAGGCCGACAGGAAATATGCCAGAGAGGACCCCGGCACAATTAAGTGGAAGCAATCGTGAACTCAGCTGGGGTCCCGTGGACGCCAACACACGTCCCACACCCCCCAGGAGCCCACGGCTAGTGTTTTATTTACTATAAGTGTTTTTACGTTCTCATTTCTCCCAACAATCTCCATTCAGTGGAAATTTAATTTACTAAATTCAGAGTGATATAACGAGCTGGCGAGCGAGCCTGCCACCCCAGCTTCGGCCAGCATGAAATTGTCGAGTCTGTCGAGTTAAGACTTCAGAGAAGAGTACATATAAACTAAGAATGGGAAGCGGCAGTTTTGTTATTCGCTGCTGCGGTGGCCTCGGCCGAGCTTGTGGTGCGCCACGGCCCCCTGCTTTCAGCGTGTGTACAATCCTGTATGCAATATTACCTTATAAAAGATGCTGGAAGTGTCGTCCTTCCTGGGTTATACAGGCATTGTATCTGGTAACCACATTCTGACTGACGCGAGTGAGTTCTGCCACTGTAATGTTTCTGATTTTTAATTTTATGCTTTTTATTGAGCACTGAGCCAGCAGTGTCAAACATATTTACAATTACGTGAATCTGTGCTAGTGAAGGTGGCACTTCATTAGGAAATTGCTGAACAAATGCATCACGTACTTGCCGAGCCGACTCGTACTTAAAATACGTTTTACATACAAAAATATGATGTTGTAATGATAACTGTCTCATGTTAACATCTGAGGTTCAGACTGGCGACTGAACACCTGCACGTTTATTGCAAGGTCGAGTACAGTATATACTGTTACACATCCCAGGGTATATAACACCCTTAGGAAGTGTATACACATACAACTACCAGTCTACAGACATCTACAAACATTCCTTTCAACAGCTACATTTATTTATTTATCAAACCATCTGTCCCATACCCAACACCGTCTTTACCCCTTAAACACCCCAAGCTGGAATCAACAACAGCAAATGTACACTTCTATTACACAAAGCTAGCAAAGCTGAAGCCGTAGCTCTTGCGCTAATGCTTACACAACTTCATAAACATGTACACAGAAGCTGATACCAAAACAGCTATGCAGCAATAATGCAGAGTCGGGACTTCGGAAACACTTTAAAGGACCACCTCCCAAGGGCAGGGTATCTGTTCCTGTCGGAGACTCTGTCCAACCGCATCCAGACATCAGGCCTCAGGTGAGTGTGCATCTCAGATTCCCAAACACATTTATACATCCAACCCCTTACCACACCTTTACACTTGTGAATTGTTACATTGTTGTACTCTCCCGACTTGCAAGGGACTCAGTACACCCAGACAAGCCTTAGTAAATAATTACTCTTTACCCAAAAGACCCGATTGTTATTTACTAGTTGGCATTATCCTTTTTACTGTTTGCTGCCCCACACACACCTCGTCCAGTCAGTGGCGGTTCTAGAAGCTTAAATCTGGGGGGAGGGGGGGGGGGGCAGACATTTTCCCGGATCGATCTCATTAGTCTACTTTTTCCTCATTTTTGCAAAATGAGAAAAGTAGGCTAAAAACTATCATTGGTAAAATAATAGCATATTTCACTGTCACATAAATTTATTCTTCAGTTTCCACTGTGGGCAAACTGGTTCACTATATCAGAAGGGTCGTGAAGTAATTTTCCTCTTAATTCTCTTTCAATTGAAAGAATTGCGAGATTGGAAAGCCTCTTTGTTGCCATTGTTGCTCTTAAATAGGATTTTATTCGTTTCACGACAGAGAAACTGCGCTCAGCAGAAGCAGATGACACAGGAAGAGTCAGCATCAACTTGAAAATTAATAGCAGCTGTGGAAAAGCAACTTCTATTTCCAGAAGTTCAGAAAAAAAGAATGAGGAAGTGTTTGGATATTTGCCTCTAAATACATTCTTAGCTAAACTGATTTCATTCTGTAGCTAGCACCTTATGGTCTGTGAAGATTAGATTATACTTTTCACAGAACGTGAGAATATAGGCCTATATATATATTCAAAATTTAAAAAGTTTTCACTTCTTGGGTTACAGGCATCCATTGCATTGCAAACAAAATCATTTTCAGTAAATCTACGCAGTAACTCTTCTACCATGTTGTCTAATATTTCAAAAAGATTTCTTTTACATGGCTCTGATAATGTGACATTTTCCCCTTCTTTCTCCGCAGAGACTGGCATTAATAAAACGTAGTCTGAAAAGTTCTTTGGGATACTTGAGACTCTATATTGTTTATAAACTTTCACGCCTAACGACTGAACCGAGTCACATGTAACCGCCCATAGTTCCTTAAAATAATCATCATTTCGTTTTTCTTGCAACGATTTTACAAGACCATAGATCAATCTATGTGCCCCTCCGAAGTCCACATGTTTTTGTTGTAAGAACATAGAGGCTCCATTGGCAAGCTCGAGAATATCAGAAAAGATTTGTAACACAAACATCACCTTCACTTTACAAAGCTGTTTCAACAAACCTTTTGCTTCTGCTGCCTCTTTCTTGTTAGCTGACTTTGAAAAATACTCTAGAGCTGCTTTAACTGAGCAAAACGTTTCTGAAAATACATTACTCCTCTATATTTACATACTGTACCCATCGCATGTCACTTTGAAGAGGTATCTCTAAAACACGTTCTCCTGGATGAAGATCACTCTGTATCTCAACAAACTTTTGGTGTCTTACAGTAGATACAGACTGAAAAGCATAAATTGCTTCCAGTAAACCAAAAGTGTCCCTTACCACGTCTACAAACTGGCTTTGAAACGTCCACCAAAACTAAATTCAAGCGATGTGCATAACAATGCATGTAAACACCCGGGTTATTTACCTTTTGTTGCAATAAACGTTGCACACCGTTTATCTTCCCTAACATAACCGCGGCTCCATCATATGCTTGTCCAATGCACTTACATGGATAAATCCACGGAAACAAGGTACTCTAAAGTTGAATTAGCTATACTTTTTGCATTCAGTTGAGACAAATGTATAAAACCTATGAAACGCTCCTCTATAGAATTTTGTCCTACATATCTGACACATACGGACATCTGTTCCACTTTACTAACAACTCTAGCTTCATCCAGGATTAAGGAAACATAACCATTGTTATATTTTTCGTTTCTCCTCCAATATGTTCAACTATTATATTAGCTGAGATATCAAGAAAATTATTTTGAGAATCTTTAGATGAGTAAGTTGCATTCTTTGGTAGACTGTTTACATTCTCCCTAGTGCTTTCACTTTCTAGTTTAATTAGATTTAAAATTTCATCAAAATTCCCTTTATTATTAACAATATCATCATCCGAAACTTTTTGGCGATGACCTCTAAGCCCAATGTCTTGCCGAGCACAAAGTAATGTGACTCGGGCCATTGTTGCCACAGCTGAGCGGTTATGCAATATAACCAGAGGTTTCACGCTTAGCTTCGAAATCACTGTGCCGCTACGTTCACTTTCCAGAAAACTGTTTCACTTTACTATTGAAGATTTATAACATTCACTATCGGCATGCTTTGCACGTTTTTATCATATTCTTTTCCAATTGCAAAATCCAGATTTAGTGAAAACATGTTCAGCATTGCTTGAATCAGATTGAACGAAATGACGACACAGAAAACAGCACCTTTGTTCTCAGAGTATTCAATAAAATAATGTATACCTACCAAACCATTTACTGTTAAAACTTCTGTTCTTATTGTATAGTAACGTTTGTTTATAAACTGATTTACGTGGTTGGCATGGACCATCATAAAAATAAAATGGTACTGGTTCGTATATATTAGAAACAGTTGCACTCACATTTTTGTCACAGAGTTGGGGAGATATCGATGCACTTGTATCGCATGGAGGTTTGTCTACATTGGAAACTTCTGAACTTGCATGTCATAAAGTTGGGAAAAGAGTTTAATACTCTTGGTGTATGCACTACGCATTTTAAAAATATTATATTTATACACTATTTCAATTGTGTGTTTAAATTACATATAATAAAATAAATAAATCTTGAAATTGAAAGAAAAATTAACTTAATTAAATGCATTAGTTTGTTTTATATCAGGTAAATTATATCTGTAAATTATCAATTTATTTAGTAACCAAGGAATTTTAAAATAATTATTTCACTAAAACTGGGCTAGAACCGCCTCTGCGTCCAGTCATCACTCTACTTCATAACAGCTGAGCCTGCAACATTAGCCTATGCCTTGACACTGGCCTTGCTCACTTAGCACGGTCGAGAGCTTATTGTAGTAGCGCGCCGTCAGCGATACTTGGGATTGCACGCCGCGACTTCCAGTCCTCACGGCATTATTCTCATTCTTGAGGTCACCTCCCTTAATTGCGCACCCTTATTCACAGAGCTTCACCCGATGCCCCTTTGCATTCAGCAAATTTCGACACCCGTCCAACGGTCTGACACATCCGTTAGACTTCCCCCAGTTAAAACACCACCCTCTCCACACACACCCTCATCCCCCAGTTCAGCCACCCCCACACAAAGGGTCTGAACAATACTATGCACGCACTTTCAATACTACAGCAGGGGGCCGTGGCACGCCACAAGCTCAGACAAGGCCACTGCAGCAGCGGATAACAAAGCCGCCGCTCACCGTTCTTACTTTATATGAAAGACCCTGTATATGTGTTTGGAGTTTTGCTGTTCACCTCGGCTTTTCAGAATTGCGTCTGGGCCTGCCGTCCGTACGCCTTTCAAGCTTACGCTGGGTAAACCGCTAAAGATACCGGGCGAAGCCGGGGCGGGTTGCTAGTTCTCAAATGAAGAAAGAACGACGGACCAATTAAGGCAGGAAGATAATAAGATCCGACTGAGGGAGGTAGACAAGGAAGAAGCTAGGATCCTATGGTTCCATTAGTTGGGCGTAAAGTTCACAGGCGAAATGAAGAAAAGCAGAGTTGCACTTCCAGGGAAACTCCAAACACAGTCACTCTTAACTCAACAACACTCGACAGTTTTCTGCTGGCTGTATCTGGGGTAATAGGCTCGCCCCTAGCTAGCTCGTAAACTCGTGTCCTCCCATGAGTTGCGATTCCCGCCAATTCCAATTCCTTTCGCTGATTAGCTATCTGCCAATTACACTACCTGAGCGAGTCCCGTCAGTTCCGAACACTACCTGAGCGAGTTTCAGCTTAGTTTTCTACAGCAAAATTATATTAATTTGTTTATTACTGAAACAAATAAGGTCAATTGTTAGCGCCAGTCGGGAGTGCGTGCCCTCTTTAATGAATAGGCTTTTCTAACAGAGGGGGGGGGGGGGAGAGGAAGGGGCGGACCCCATGGACCGGTAGCTCCCATGAGCAGCTTTCGCCTTGTCAGTATCAGCATGTGCCTTCTTCAAAAAAAAAAAATCAGTTTTGAGTTATATTAACGAAGTTCTTAAAATAGTATCAGCATGTCGCTTCATCTTTGAACTGTTTTTTTAAATCTTATTTACAAGTCACAGCACGTAGCGTCGTCAAATTGATCTTTTAACTGAATTATTGTTCTCTTTATACTCTAATCAATATGTACAGCAAAATAAACATTTCTTAAAAATACTGTTAAATCACCGGCCTTTTCAAACAGTTGACTTGCTCTTTGAATTCTGTCATCCATTGCAACATATTTTCTTTTCCTTTTTGTGGTTTGCAAATTCAACTCTGCCCGCATCATTTTTTCGTCTGAATTTTGAGACTCCTTCTTCAAACACAACACCAAGTTTCTTACACGGGTATGTGGTTTTCCGCATTTCAAATTCAGCTTATGGTTCCAACCCTGTACAGAGTGTTTCGTTCTATGCCTCTTCCCGTGGAAATTCAACATTTCAATCGGAATATTCACGTTTTCAAGCAATTTCTCGACAAAGTAATCAAAAAACTCGATAAACTTTTCATTGTCCGGGGCCGTGCTATGAATATGTAGCCAATCGTCTTGTACTTTTCTGGTTTGAGGAATAGAAGAGCAGCACACTGCCTGATGGTGTTTCTGATTTCCTGGCTAGTTTTATACATACACGAAAGTCCAATTTCTCGCATTTTTTTCCAAATACTTTGGCTTAAATGGAAAAATCAGCCTAGCACTTGGACTTGTGGAAATACTTCTTCTATCGCGTTGATAACTCCAACCTCAAACCTCAGAACTGACAGTTGGATTTTCCAGAGACATTCGGAACTAGTGGGACTCATTAGATTATTTACTCAGGCGTGAATACGCAGTCGGAACTCATGGGACATTTTTACTAAGAAATTTGTTTTCGGAACTCACGGGAATGGGACGCAACCTCGTAAACTGACGCCTCAGTAATTAAAAAAATGAAATCGTAAAAACACTTATAGTGGGCTATGTATTGAAGGTAGAGATATGCTCTCACGGACTTTTTTGTAGACCTTTTCATGCTGAACAATTCTTACACTCATCGTATCGATACTTTTTTACGGTTTGCCCAGCGTAAGCTTAAAAAGCACACGGAAGCCACTTTTTTTTCGACTTTTAGACTGAAATAGTAACTGCTTGGCTTCCATTCATTGTAAATAAACTATTTTGTACAGAAACCTTCCTCGAGATATCCTTTACAGAATGGAGAAAACCGCATCATAATCCATGCAGTGGTTCTCGAGATTACCCGAGACATCCAAGAATCGGGGACTTTGTTTTATACTAAGTGGAGATGCTATGTTTAGAACCTTCATTTAACCAAATTATTAATAAGGATATCCATTTTATTTTATTTCAAATTGATTCTATTATTTTACAGCTTACACAAATAGTTATCCATTAGATTTTAAATATGTATTGTTGTAAACATTTGTTAGTTTATATTTTCGTTGTTTCCCGTTTCATCCGGCATATAAGGGGTGTTTCAGGAGGAATAGTAATTATTTTAGGAGGTGGAATAACAAATTCCATATAACATATGTCCTATTTGTATTGCGTACCGAGATACAGATGTTGGTATGTAACCAGGGCAGTTTTCGTTTCGTGTGTTGATACGCTGGTTACTATGGGCGTATTTCACAATTGTCAACAGTCGTGTGTTGTTGTTCACGTTCTGAAGTTGTGCTTTTGTTTCCATTGAATGTGTTTACCTGTCAGTGTGCTTTGTTGACCAAGTTAACTGTACTGTATCGTTTTAAACATGCCGCATGCTGAGTATGCCGATATGGTATTTGTGTATGGGTTTTGTAATGGAAACGCTGCTGCTGCTTGTAGAGAATACGGAATACGATTTCCTAACCGCAGACGACCAGATTCAACAGTGTTTACAATACACTGCGTGACTCTGGTGCAGTACCCAGCTGTCTATATGGTGATACAACATCTAAACCTAATATTCCCCGGGAGATGGATCGGGAGATATAGGCACGTTTCTTGGCCACCAAGGTCCCCGGACATTACCTTTTGGATTTTTGCCTGTGGGGATGGTTGAAAGGCGAAGTCTACAAGGAAAACGTTAATACAAGAGCCGAGTTGGTCGTTCGGATTATGCATAGTGCAGCCCTCATCTAAGAACGCCAAGACGCCCTCCGAAGAGCTACGGGGTGATATCAAGAGAAGTGCAAAATGCATTGAAATTGGTGGTAGAAGTTTTGAAAATCAACTTTGAACGTCCTCATTTGCCTTGACTTTACATTTGTTTGGGTTAAATACTCGTACTACCAGCTGTATCTGGGTACGCAATGCAATTGGGACACATGTTATATGGAATTTTGTATTGCATTTCATCTCTACTACCACCTCCTAAAATATTTACTGTTCCTCCTGAAACACCCTGTATTTTAGTTTCTTAACCCTTGTGAGGGCGCATCCTTCTTTATTACTCGAGGAGCCGCGCACGGTGGTTTAGACCGGGTTTAAGAAAAAACAAAAATATACTATACTCGCACACACAACTTTATTTTTAACATGGATTTTATAACTAGCACGTTTCTATAATCACTAAAACATACCACTGTTTCCAGAAGTCGCACACAAGTGTAACAATTAACAAAACATAAGTGTCATCCATTTCTCTATAATAGTTGTCGTTCACATATATTTTCTAGGCTCCGAGTCATCGTCAGTGCCAATATCTGAGACGTGGTTCGTACAACTGCACGTGACCTTTGTGTGTACGAGGGCTGTTTTTTAAGTAAGGGCCTTTTTTAAAATTAACCGAACATTTTATTTTGGTTGGTTGGTTCCGCGACAACGCGGTCACTTAGCCCCGTGTACTTTGGATGTGTGTAGAATCTGTCTGATAACCGGTGTTAATTGTGATGGCTGCATTAGTGTGTGTATCTGTTATTTAATTCAAGTAAGGACTGCAACTTTGAATTATTCAAATAGTTCTTACTTTTGTCGCCAAACGCCACCGTCAACGACTACTAGGCCTAGTTCAGAACTTAGCTACTAGACGCCACCGCAGTCGGCTCTTGGCAACGAACGTAGAAACCTAAGAGCGTTGTTTACATTCCTAACCTATGCAATTTAGCTTCACACAGGTGTAATTAGTGGAAGGTTCTTTAACATGCCATAAATCTATGACATGGGACCGCCGGATTTACTTCCCCACCGAAGGAAGGCATACTGAGGGATTTTTAACGCTCTTAAAAAATCCGACGGCTTCGGCCGGGTTTGAACCCGCTATCTTGGGCATAGAAGCTCAGCATGCTACCAACTACGCCACCGAAGCCACCCAAAACATTTTATTTTAAAACCCCCTTTAATTATTAGGTTTTACATACCTTCCTCTATTTTTTTCTACATAGTTGCCTTGTTTATTTAGGCACTTGTCATATCTTAAAACTAAGTTCAGAAGTCGCTCTGCATAAACGTTTGCCGCCTGCTCTGACAACCAAGAATTCACGGCTGTTTTCACTTCTTCATCGTCGGCGAAGCGCTTCCCACCAAGATGACGTTTTAGCTGCGCAAAGAGATGGAAATCGCTCAGAGCAAGGTCAGGGCTGAGCGTTCATCGTCATGAACATTTTTACGGCCACTTTCGAACTCGCGTACCCATTTCCGCACTTTACCTTCCGTCATTGCATTATCACCATACACCTCACAAAGCTGACGATGAATGCCTGCAGCCGACATGTTTCTTGCACTCAAAAAAACGTATCACCGATCGTATCTCACACGCGGCGGGCGAATCAATAATCTTGAACATTGTAAAGATACGCAGTTCAGCGTACAGATTAGCTACACAGCTGCAACTGACGCCTGCTTGTTCGCAAAGGATGCCGGGAGGTAGCGCGCACGGTTGTTGCGGCGTACGCACTAACTACGGGATTTAAAAACAAAACGGCCCTTACTTAAAAACAGCCTCCCTATTTCTGTAGTTGTATTTGGTGTATTTGACCGGGTCAACAAAACTGGAGGAGGCGCGCACGGTCTCAAAGATAAGTTCGACAAACAACAGTGGCTGGCGGTAAACCTAATAGAACTTGATCGCCCGATCCAAGCGTAACCGGCAAAGGACGAGTCCATGCAAAGTTATACTGAGGGAGGGGAGGTAAGCTTAAGTAGTCATCAAGATACCAAGTGATAATGAATGAACCCGGTGCTATCAACCGTGCGCGCCCTCTGAAGGGGTAAGGCTTGATTTGTAAATCTGCTGAAGAAGGTCTTCTTGTTGGACCGAAACATGTAGGCTACTAATTTGAATATAATTTGTGTTGATTGGCGAAGCATTTTAATTAATTATCTATTAATTAATACGGCAATTTTCTTACATTTCCTATAATAAATAATACATATTTTTTGATGTGTAACATCTTTCCACTCGGTTGCTGGATATTTTTGTGGGAGTGATTTTGAAAAATGGGACGGAAGTGGATCGGACGGAAGTGTGTAAAACGCACTGCCAGCTGGATCGTATCCCTCCTGGACATTCATCAACACACAACAATCTATTTTATTTACACACTAATAATAGTCTACATAACAATTCCAAGATTCTCATTTTTTTCATCACTGCCAACTTGATATTTCTACTCTTGCACTGCCATCTTGATTGTTCTCGCACTGCCTTCTTGATACTCTGCTGCTAATCATATCCATATGACTCATTTTAACATAATCCATATGCAATTACGTGTTGGTCTGTGAATCAAGAAGTTCGGGAACTGGGCAAGCCTTTCATGATCTACTGCAGTGCACATTGCATTTATTCGCAAGTTGGCCTATTTATAAGGAATTTAAGGTAATGATCGGTGTCGCGTCTATTAATCTAGTTGATCCATATCGTATTCTTTATTTAGGCTAGTGCTGGTGGAAGCTACTAATCATCTAATAAAATGAGTTCCGTATTATAAACTACAATATCTGTAAAACACTCCCTTTTACAATAGATTAATATTTGTGCCAATAATAGCATAAACAATTTCACGTGAGGTTTCTTCTATGTCAGATGTTACACATCATATGCGACTACTGTAAGGTTCGTAAAGTTTTTTTTCTTTTTTTAAATATTACAAGCCATGTAGCCTCTATGGAGGGAATAGAATTGAGATGTCTGACCAATGCTGTTGTGAAGTCCCAAGTTTACAACTTGTTCTTTATTCTGACAACCTCGTGGTTGTTCGTTGGTACCGGCGCCGCGTGATGGAACGTTACACCTAGGAAAGTTAGTTATTGGAGTTTTAAGGGGCGGAAGAGCGAGTCATCTGTCCTTCACCTAAAGTAGGTAACCCGTTAAAAATGAGAAAGGCATTGGTAAATGTTGGGCTCAGAGGACCGCGCGTACCCATAGGGGACACGTGGACTGCATAACACCTCCAAATGCATTACTTTAGCTTTTGACCAGGGGACTCTATTTTCTTTATCAAACAGCTAGTCAATTGGCCTCACGAAGCTTAGTAGTGCACCCCTTTCTACCCCTCACCTCAGCTCTTAAGGGGAGACGTAGGCAGCTGTACAGTACGCAAGTCACATACCTGTAAATCCTACAATTCTTATCACATCTCACTGAAATTTAGTACACATATTAACAATTCCTTGAGGCATCTTTGTGTGAATACTGAGAATTTCTTTGTACACTTATAAGAGAGTTATCGTCATTTAAGTTTTTTTGTACACTGTTGTTTTTCGGTACACTTTTCTCCTACATTTTGGTATGGAGTGTCAATTTTTGTGCATAGAACTAATCTGTATTAGTAACAAAACACTAATATGGAGCACATTTTTGGGTAAGGATTTCACAGATTTTCTGTGAAATTTTGAACTTTAAGAAAAACAAGAAAAAATGGAAATTTTCAAGCACAATTATTTTAAGCATTGCATTAAAATTCTGTTCTATCAAAATCTTCACAATAGTAAGGAGTACAAATGTGTAAAATTTTGTTAATATCCATTCTTTATATTGAAAAAAAAAAATGTACCGGTACCTAAAGTGTTAAAAAATTTCAGTCAGAAATTTCAATGTTAAGTTTCCATGAAGGACTCTATCGCTTGCAACCCAACATATTATAATTTTTAAATGAAATTTGTAGATCGAATTTTGAGATTATGCAGTCTACTCCAATGTATGTACTTTCAAATCAAGCAATAATATTCTTTTGTAAAATTTGTATGTTTTCTGCCTACATCTCCCCTTAAACCAGAGCCGGAGCGGGAAATCTTAGGTAAGAGGCAAGTTTGCTAATCGTACATCACAGGGCCAGGCAAATAAATGAGTAAATAAATAATTTCCCGGTCGGGTGGTCAATGTGAGAGCCGGAAGGCTGCTCGTTACGGACCTGAAATTGCTGTCATTAGCCCTGGAACGTTTCTGGGACGCGTTCTCTGCGACGGTGCTGCCGTTATCTGGAACTATCGTAAGTAGGGTTGACAGATTTCAAGAATGGAGAATCGGCACACACGTCCCAAAACATTGTTTCTTTTAATCAAGGTTGTTAATTGTTGTAATCAATAATAAACATATGCATTTAATAAGCATTACATTATCAAATACACAAAATTAAAACTAGATATTGCTGACATATCATATAGGCCTATGACTGGGCAGCTTACAATTGCTTTTTATTTGAACGACCCTTTGCGAGGATTTTTTATTTGTAAGTACCTTCTGATAAAATTCACTACAATTTTCGTCAAAATTGTAATATGTGAACAATTCTTGTTTTATCAAACTAATGTAGCTTCTGTTTCTATCATCTCTCCATTTGATATTCATGACAGAAAAAAAACTCTCTTCGTAAAAGCATTGGAGGGGAAAATGCTGAGTATTAACTTCACAAGGACTAATTAGATATTCCTTAATTTTGTTGCCCCTAATAAATCTATAACATGTACCGATCTATCTGACACAGACATAGAAATCATTTTCTCTTTCAAACTTGCACCTGTATCACCAGAAAACAAGCTGGTTATTACAATCAATTCTGAAGCGGGATATTTGGAAATTGGTGCGAAATTGAATATATTATCAAATTAACAACAACAAAAAATACCGGAATATTTGGCGTTCCGTTAAAGATTAAAACGGAATGCGGAACATAACAAGAAAAAAAGGAATTGTTCCGGATAAAACGGATTGTCTGGCAGCCCTAAACGTAAGGGTGATGGAAACATAAACAAACAGAGGCTATAACTAAAGCCCTGTGCGGATAGCGGATAATGTTTGGAGTAAATTTGCGGATAGTTTTTAGAATACAATCCGAACTTGTTGATTATCATTAATAGGACCCGGATGTTTATGACGTATATTATTCCGTTATGTTTTTTTTTTCATGACAAATGTAAGTTGATGATTTACGTTAATCTCATTCGGATTATGTCATTAAGCACAATCAGTGCTTGATTTGTAAAAATAAGAGGTTTCGGTACTGTGGACTACCGGGTGGTGGTGGGAGCTTTATGGAATATTGAAATATAGAGTTCTAAAAACGATATTTTTGCGCTATTCTGAACATCTTTAAAAATTAATCACCGGACAAAATAGCAATCTAATTATGGTTGCAATTTTAAATTGAGACTCCTGTAGCAACAATTTTCTTACGATAGCCGTTGGCCTGTATTAAATTTTAATGTAGGCCAACTAGGCTACCATTCAAACAATGAACATTATTTCAATTTTTTTAACGTAATTTGAAACATTAAATGCATTCGGTTTGAAAATACACACATGTTCACCAACAATAATTTATGTCTTGATTTATAATTTTACTCTTTACAGTTTTCTGAAATAATTATCCAGTCAATGACCAAGTTGGCCTTGACTTACAAATAACGTTCCACAGTTCAAAACGTTATGTTATATATTCGACTTTTCCCCCGATCAGAGGTTTCGGTACGGCGTACCGGTGCGTACTGTCACAAATCTAGCCATGAGCACAATTAACACTTCGAACTGTACAGGGTTGCAATTCTGGATGTATAACATTCATTTTAAACATAACACGTGACATACAAAGCCTAAAGGAACGACGCTCTCCTCAAATGTCTAAATGCGTTGATTTAATACTTTATCTAATTAAAACTACTGTATTATAATAGTTCAATAGAAGCCTCCGTGGCTTAGGCGGCAGCACGCCGGCCTCTCACCGCTGGGTCCGTGGTTCAAATCCCGGTCACTCCATGTGAGATCTGTGCTGGACAAAACGGAGGCAGACAGGTTTTTCTCCGGTTTTCCCTGTCAAAATTTCATTCCAGCAACACTCTCCACTATCATTTCATTTCATCTGTCATTCATTTCATCATTGCCCCAGAGGAGTGCGTCAGGCCTCGGCAGCCGGCACAGTTCATATCCTCGCCGCTAGATGGGGGCTTCATTCATTCCATTCCTGACCCGGTCGGAAACTGGAAGCAGGCTGTGGATTTTCATTTCATAATTGTTCAATAACACTTGTCTAGAAAAAAAAAAATGGTGACGGGGATTTGGTAACTGATTGTGAGTATACTTGGGTCACTGAATCTAAATATGAAATCAGTTTTCCTCTATCACCTGTATTTTTTAGATCTGTGCAGTTTTACATGAAATGTGCATTTCTAACTCCATTTTGTGCAATTTATAGGAAATAAAATGCCTCACTTGAGTATGGAAAAACTAAAAGCAAGGATATTTGATGGCCCACAAATAAGACAACTCATTAAGGATCCTGACTTCGTAAATTCGATGAATGAATCTGAGCTAAAAGCCTGGAATTCATTTGTGCCAGTTGTAAAACATTTTCTAGGCAAACGCAAAGCTGAAAACTATGTTGAACTGGTAAACGAGATGCTTAACAGTTTCAAATCACTTGGGTGCAACATGATTATTAACGTGCACTATTTACACAGCCACTTTGACCGTTTTCCTGAAAATTTAGCAGACACCAGTGAGGAATAAGGTGAATGATTTCACTAGGATAATATAACTGTGGAGAACCGCTATCGAGGAAGATGGGATATGCACATGATAGCAGATTACTGCTGGAGCTTAAAAAGGGATTGTTCCAAAATAATTCAAGAATGTCACGGAAAAGAAGCTTCCGAAGGGTTCAGTGACTGGTTGGTTTAATTCATGACTTTTTCCTCCATGTTTGTATGTAATAATATTTGTATAATATAATAATGAAAATGAAATGAAACTAAGTGATAAGTTTTTAGGTAGATTTCATTAGAAAGCTAACTATTGCAATGGGTACCATGTTTCGACTTCCGGAAAATGTTGACATATCTTCGCGTTTCACATCCCCCAGACCCCAAAACCACCGTCAGTTAAAAAGTTTATATATAATTTATGTATATATATATATCACTTTCTGTAGACACGATAAATACCGCAATTTTGCACCAATCACTTTGAAATTTTTACATAATATGTATCCCTATAAAATCTCGGTCGAGTTCGTTAATGAGCACAATCGGTCGACGGGGGTAAAAATGGGGGGCTTTTATTGAAAACGTGAAATATCGCTATAACTCTCTTAATATTTGAAATATCAAATCCATTAAAAGTTCATACTATGTGTTGGATAAGGCTCAAAAATGTATGTTTGAAAAGTTTTTGGATAGCACCAACCATTGACCAAAGGGGTGGGAAAAAGTGGGTTTTTCGGGAAACATTAATCATATCTCTCTTAATAGGGACAATATCAAAACCGTACAAAATGGACAAAATTCCCCTAATAATTACCTAAAACTTTTGTCTGAAAGAATTTTTGATATGACCCACCATTACGCCAAGGGATGAGAAAAATGATTTCGGAATTATAAGAAAATGCCAAGAGCCATCAGAGGTTACCATGACAACACTACTAAATTGATGAGGGATGAGCCATCAGACGTTGCCATGACAACGCACTTGCACGAGATCACGTTCAGTTTTCTATCTGACTAAGTGTGAAGCGGCTTCGGTGACTTAACTGGAAGCATGCTGAACTTCTATGCCCAAGGTCGCGGGTTCAAAGCCGGCCGAAGTCGTCGGATTTTCTAAGAGCGCTAAGATCCCTCAGTATGCTTTCCTTTGCAGGGGAAGTTCCAACGTTCGTTGTGAGTTGTTGGTTGCGGTGGCATCTAGTAGCCTAGTTCACAGCTAGGTGTCGTTGACGGTAGTATTTGTTAGCAACATTAGGAACTACTGCTTGAAATTGACCGTCTGCAGTCCTTACCTCAATTACAGACTAATACAGCCATCACAATTCACACCGTTTATCAGACAGATTCTACACTCACCCAAAGTACACGGGGTTACATGACCGCGTTTTCGCAGCCCCTAAACTGAGGAACCAACCAAAATCTCTGCGGGAGATAAAATTTTGCGTGAACAAGTAACAGACCGTTACATAGTTACACATCAGTCGAAACTTTGCATAAGGACAGTGTGACCACAAGTATAAAAATGAACCCCAAATGACAAGAATGTTACCGTCCCCTTAAGACAATAAAATGATTAATATATGCATAAAATGACGAAAAACAAAGTTAATTAAGCTCCGATTATAAAATACTTTCTCGCAATAAATGAGGTCTGATCCTTCTACGAAAACCTGCATATTTTGCCTATTTTCGCCTATCCCCATGCTTGCCCGGTGAAATCTACCTCCGCCTTCCGGTGTGCAGAGAGGACGTTTTATGTCATATTTCAGAAACTAGAGCTGCTAAAGCATTAACTAACGGCATAGTTGAATTCAGGGCATCACATTCATATAAAATCAGCTTAAAAAGCCCCGCCACTAAATTCACTGCTGACCAGTGTAATTATTGTAATGACAGTAGATTCGGATAAACGTGCAGATGTGGATAAACTTCGTGCGGTTGCGGGGCGGAGGTGGATAACAATCGTGCGGATGCGGATAACAGCCGTGCGGACGCGCGGAGGCTGTACACAGGTACACAGTTTGATTTAGGCTATTGATATTATTAATGTTTAGCCTACTTTCCTCATTTTGCAACTAAATAAGTGTATATTGAGCCCGATTGCTCATCTGAAGATCGATGGCAGCGTGAAGACAACATTGAGGAATTTACCTTGGAACTCTGATGAACGCACCCGTGGAGCATATAAACTCTTTGAGCACTTTGATTTAACTTTGGTGCCTGGTTAATTTATTTTTTTACATCCTGTATCATTTATAATCCTGGAAATATTTAAAATTCATCACCACTTTTATTTTGGAATTTTTGGAATTATATTTGGTTAGGCTATCGATGTGTAACATCTTTCCACTCGGTTGCTGGATATTTTTGTGGGAGTGATTTTGAAAAATGGGACGGAAGTGAATCGGGCGGAAGTGTGTAAGAGCTGGATCGCATCCCTCCTGGCTACTTTAGCAGCCAGGAGGGATGCGATACAGCTGGCAGTGGTACCATGTGGAATGTATATCACATACGGATTACTTCAAGGTTTGGAGGTGCCATCACAGATATTTCTACAATAAATCATCTTCAAGTTGTCGTTCTTTGGTGTAAAAATATTCATTATATCATAATTACTGTAAAAAATTATGATTCATTAAGAGTCTGTTTTAAATCTCTGGATAAACGTGATGGGCATCCACTCCCCGAGTAACTTTGCTCAACACTTTCATACTGAACGGTAAACGCTCATGCGAACTCTGGTGTCAACTCATTGAAACACAAACCACATGTCTTCATATCAGTATTTAAATGATGATATGCTTTCATATGAAACATTGTAACTAGTCGGCAAAGCCGGTATTATGTTTCTGCACAATGGCGATTCAGATATTTACCCACATTGCGGTAATGCAGTGATCAATGTAATATATGAAAATCCACAGCCTGCTTCCAGTCTCCGACCGGGTCAGGAATGGAATGAATGAAGCCCCCATCTAGCGGCGAGGATATGGACTGTGCCGGCTGCCGAATCCTGTCGCACTTTTATGGGGCAATGATTAAATGATTGACAGATGAAATGAAATGATAGTGGAGAGTGTTGCTGGAATGAAATATTGACAGGGAAAACCGGAGTACCCGGAGAAAAACCTGCCTGCCTCCGTTTTGTCCAGCACAGATCTCACATGGAGTGACCGGGATTTGAACCACGGACCCAGTGCTGAGAGGCCGGCGTGCTGCCGCCTAAGCCACGGAGGCTCTATCAATGTAATATATATCGATGATTTTATACGGTAACTGAGATAACCTTTCATAGACCACTATAGAAATTCCCTTTACTGTCAAGTAGGCGTATTCATAACTAATTTAAAACTCAAATCCACGCAGGAACATTATCGAAAAAAAGCAAAATATTAATGGAGCATAAAACAAGATGTTCAGTAAAGAACATATAGCCTACTTTCTCCTAAATGTATGAGTATAGTTATAACTCGTTGTTATTATCAAAGAGTATAATAGAATCATGTCTTGGTTGAAGACCTTAGAAACTATTTACCTCTACCAAACGCCACAACCTAGAAAAAACTACTACCATCATTGAAGAAAGATAGATAAGAAGTATCTCAAGAATGTTATGGATCTGGAGACATAATCGACCGGACTAGCTGCGTGGCTCAGCGGTAACGTTCTCGTTTGCTGGGCCCTAGGTTGCAGGTTCGTATCCTGACGCAGTCAGCTGGCATTTGAGGGTGCACAAATGCGAGGGAGCCGTGTCAGTAGATTTACTGGCACGTTAAAGATCCCCTTCGGGCCAAAATTCCGGCACCCCGGCGTATCTAAAAGCAGCAGTAGTTAAAAGGGACTAAAACAAATAACATTATTATTATTGTTATTATTAGATAATCGACCTGCCGTGGGCAACATCCAACTTTGAGTTGAGGCATGTCTTTACACGTCTGGTTGTGCATGTCTTTCACAACCCTAATTGAATTAACAAATCTTTCCATGACCCTACAGAGACGTGTGTATACAAACTAGGTGGATATTTTCGATTGCTATTTGCCTGAAATAAAAGTATTAATAACCTGAACTAGCACCAGCGGCTAGAATTCAGTTACTATGTGAAATCGTTTTGTTCTTTACTTCAAATAACATTTTCAAATAACGCACAATAGGCTGTCACAAACCCTTTAAAATAAGAAGTAAAAATGTATCATAGTATCATCTTGTCATTCTTCAAATTCGATGCGCATAGAATGCCAATGGTATACTATCAATGGAGTCCCATGTAGACCAGTCGTGAAATCTAGTGGAGAAGTATCGAACAATATAATCCTAACAGGGCGAGTGCATTCTAGCGGCCAGAAGAATAAACTTTTCAATAAAATCTGGAAGTTAATAAGTAGGCCGGCGTGCAGTTACCTTTTTGGCTGCTAGATGTCTCGAGCAAATCTGCTGGCGAATTATGTTTTAATTAAATATATGTTTTGCACCGTAATATGCACAACATAACGCTTAATTTTAAAACGTCTGAGTCATTACAAAGCAACAAATATGTAAAATTTCAATAAAAAAACCTAACCCTGATGGGGTTTGAACCATAGGCATATGAATGATACACTAACGCTTTACCACGGAGCCGTTTGTGCCAACGAGCATTGACCTATATAAAATGACTTACATAGAACTTGTTAGCAAATAATGATTTAGACCTAACGATTTCATAATTGGAGTATATTATTTATATATAAAGCATTTCATACAAAGTTTATTTCTTTTGTATCAGTACGTTATATTGCATGCAATACTCAAATTAGTGAAATATAAGTCAGGCACAAGATATCCGCTGCCATCTTGTCTTCTTACCGAGACGGCTCAGCTTTTGAAAATCACTTCTGCACTATAGTATTACAAAATAAACTTTTAATTTCGAACGTGCCTCTTCCTTTAGAACAGTTAAATCGATTCTCTTTTTTTATTTTTTATTTAGTCATTTTACCCTCTAGGTTGGTGGTTCCCACGGACTCAGCGAGGGAACTCACCACTACCGCCTCTATGGGCAGTGTCCTGGAGCCTGGAACATCTGGTCGGGAGGGATACAACTGGGGAGGTGTGATCAGCACTTCGCCCAGGCGGCCTCACCTGCAAAGCGAACAGGGGCCTCGTGAGGGATGGGAAGGGATGGAAGATTGGGATGGATAGGCGAGGAAGAGGGGAGGAGGCGGCCGTGGCCTTACAGTAGGTACCATCCCGGCATTTGCCCGAAGACGAAGTGGGAAACCACGGAAAACCACTTCGAGGATGGCTGAGGTGGGAATCGAACCCCCTCTACTCATTTAGAACACCCGAGGCTGAGTAGACCCCGTTCCAGTCCTCATACCACTTTTCAAATTTCGTGGCAGAGCCGGGAATCGAACCCAGGACCTCCGGGGCGGCAGTTAACCATGCTGACCGCTACGCTACGGAGGCGACTTAAAATCGATTCTCGGCTCGATAATCGGAACTGGTGGGTCCCATGATATGGATTATAAAGTTTGCATAATTCGCACGGCCGCCATCCTGAAATGGTACGGCGGATGACCCTGTAATTTGGTCACAAGACGCGTCCTATATGAAGGTATGTTATTACCAAATTTGGTAGAGATCGGACAATTTGGTTAGTCGCTATTTGATTTTACGTTTTGAACGTTTGAGTGGCCGCCATTCAGTTTTGGTAAAGATGGCGGTGATATAAAATATGACACTGAGGTGCCCTTTGCTTGTTCTACCTCTGTACCAAATTTCGTTCAATTCGGTTTCACCGTGTTTGAATTGATAGGGGTGGGGGGGGGAGACAGACATTCAGAGTACACACACACACACACCCACCCACACAGACTCACACACACACATACACACACACAGCCAGACACACAATTTTTGGCCCTGTAGTGATCTCATAATTCTACTTTCATTTTTTGCAAAAATCGAAAGTAGGCTAAAAATACTTCCATATTATTACCGGTACGTGAAAATGAGTACCTGTCTTGTACTCTGAATATATGTGGTTGTGATGGCTGCGTGGGTAACATCTTGGTCTGCGAATCATGAGGTCTCAAATTCGAACCCCAGTCCCGGCAATTATTTATGCTGCCGGATTATCGATTTAAACAATATACATCATACCATTATGCGTCATTTTAACAGAATCTACATGAAATTACGATTTATCTAATTTTAATTACAATAGTTTGCACCAAGCAGGAGTTGGAAAATTTGATTGTATTGAACATTATTTCTAGGAGTCTATAGACAGGCTAGAGACTATGGTTTCATTCCTCCTCTTAATTTACAATATAAAATGTGATGTTTGTTCAAACAAGTGTGACAGTAGCATATCTCCAATTCAATCTATACATTCATCATAGTACCAGTATGAAAACGGAGCGTGAATTAACATTTTAAGATTATCCCAGCTGTGTAGTAAACGAGTAGGTTAACATGTCAGATGTTACACATCATATGTGACTACTGTAAGGCTAGTATCTGTTTTATCCTGTTATAATGGTATAACTTCGCAGAAATGCGATTGGGGTTTAATGGATCAACACTTGACTACAGCTGTTGCTGCTTACATCCGTCATCTTAGACGTGATATACTCGTATTGGTAACTCATATTGGGTAGGCGTGCTTTGAGTAGTGGGACTTATAGTTGTGAATCTACGTGGAATCTGTATGGAAATAATCCATAGGTGATAATTAGTGTGAGGAAAGTGAACAGTTTAAACACTTAAAGCAGTGTTGTGCTTTATTTCTACGTTATTTTGTGTAGTTAAGACGATTTCCTGTAGTGAACACGAGGGCATGAAGCGAGAAGACATGTGGTCTGAATGTTATTAGAAAACCAAGTTGTTTAAATCTATTGGAATAATTTACGCTACGGATTATACTAAAATTACATTTATTGAAAGCATCAGCAGGAGGAACTGTGCATTTTAGCCTACTTTCGATTTTTGCAAAAAATGAAAGTAGATTTATGAGATCACTACAGGGCGAAAAAAAGTGTGTCTGTCTGTGTGTATGTGTGTGTGTGAGTCTGTGTGTGTGTGAGTGTGTGTACTCTGAATGTCTGTCCCCCCCCCTATCAATTCGAACACGGTGAGCGCAAATTGAACGAAATTTGGTACAAAGGTAGCACTAGCAAAGGACACCTCAGTGTCATGTTTTATATCGCCGACATCTTGACGGAAACGTAATGGCGGCCACCCAAATGTTCAAAGCTTAAATCAAATTACGACTAACCTGATCATCCGATCTCTACCAAATTTTGCAACATCATACCTTTATGGGGGCAGCATCCTTTGACCAAAGTAATAGGTCATCAGCCAAATAGTTTGCGGATGGCGGCCATCTTTGTGTGAAAATCGATTGCCCCTATTAATTCGAACACGGTGAAACCGAATGGAACGACATTTGGTACAGAGGTAGTACTAGCAAAGGGCACCCCAGTGTCATGTTTTATATCGCCGCCATCTTGACGGAAACGTATTGGCGGCCACACAAATGTTCAAAGCTTAAATCAAATTACGACTAACCTAATCATCCGATCTCTACCAAATTTTGCAACAACATACCTTTATGGAGGGAGCATCCTTTGACAAATATAATAGGTCATTAGCCTAATAGTTTGCGGATGGCGGCCATCATTGTGTCAAAATTGATTACCCCTATTAATTCGAACACGGTGAAACCGAATGGAATGAAATTTGGTACAGTGGTAGCACTAGCAAAGGGCACCCCAGTGTCATGTTTTATATCGCCGCCATCTTGACGGAAACGTAATGGCGGCCACCCAAATGTTCAAAGCTTAAATCAAATTACGACTAACCTAATCATCCGATCTCTACCAAATTTTGCAACAACATACCTTTATGAAGGGAGCATCCTTTGACAAATCTAATAGGTCATTAGCCTAATAGTTTGCGGATGGCGGCCATCTTTGTGTCAAAATCGATTACCCCTATTGATTCGAACACGGTGAAACCGAATGGAATGAAATTTGGTACAGAGGTAGCACTAGCAAAGGGCACCTCAGTGTCATGTTTTATATCACCGCCATCTTGACGGAAACGTAATGGCGGCCACACAAATGTTCAAAGCTTAAATCAAATTACGACTAACCTAATCATCCGATCTCCACCAAATTTTGTAACAACATACCTTTATGGAGGAAGCATCCTTTGACCAAAGTAATAGGTCATCAGCCAAATAGTTTGCGGATGGCGGCCATCTTTGTGTGAAAATCGATTGCCCCTATTAATTCGAACACGGTGAAACCGAATGGAACGACATTTGGTACAGAGGTAGTACTAGCAAAGGGCACCCCAGTGTCATGTTTTATATCGCCGCCATCTTGACGGAAACGTATTGGCGGCCACACAAATGTTCAAAGCTTAAATCAAATTACGACTAACCTAATCATCCGATCTCTACCAAATTTTGCAACAACATACCTTTATGGAGGGAGCATCCTTTGACAAATATAATAGGTCATTAGCTTAATAGTTTGCGGATGGCGGCCATCATTGTGTCAAAATTGATTACCCCTATTAATTCGAACACGGTGAAACCGAATGGAATGAAATTTGGTACAGAGGTAGCACTAGCAAAGGGCACATCAGTGTCATGTTTTATATCACCGCCATCTTGACGGAAACGTAATGGCGGCCACACAAATGTTCAAAGCTTAAATCAAATTACGACTAACCTAATCATCCGATCTCCACCAAATTTTGTAACAACATACCTTTATGGAGGAAGCATCCTTTGACAAATCTAATAGGTCATTAGCCTAATAGTTTGCGGATGGCGGCCATCTTTGTGTCAAAATCGATTACCCGTATTGATTCGAACACGGTGAAACCGAATGGAATGAAATTTGGTACATAGGTAGCACTAGCAAAGGGCACCTCAGTGTCATGTTTTATATCACCGCCATCTTGACGGAAACGTAATGGCGGCCACACAAATGTTCAAAGCTTAAATCAAATTACGACTAACCTAATCATCCGATCTCCACCAAATTTTGTAACAACATACCTTTATGGAGGAAGCATCCTTTGACAAATCTAATAGGTCATTAGCCTAATAGTTTGCGGATGGAGGCCATCTTTGTGTCAAAATCGATTCCCCCTATTAATTCGAACACGGTGAAACCGAATGGAATGAAATTTGGTACAGAGGTAGCACTAGCAAAGGGCACCTCAGTGTCATGTTTTATATCGCCGCCATCTTGACGGAAACGTAATGGCGGCCACACAAATATTCAAAGCTTAAATCAAATTACGATTAACCTAATCATCCGATCTGTACCAAATTTTGCATCAACATACCATTGTGGAGGGAGCATCCCTTGACCAAACTAATAGGTCATTAGCCTAATATTTTGCGGATGGCGGCCATCTTTGTGTGAAAATCGATTCCCCCTATTAATTCGAACACGGTGAAACCGAATGGAACGAAATTTGGTACAGAGGTGGCACTAGAAAAGGCCACCTCAGTGTCATGTTTTATATCACCGCCATCTTGACGGAAACGTAATCGCGGCCACCCAAATGTTAAAGGCTAAAATGTAATTACGACCAACCTAATAATCTAGTCTCTACCAAATTTTGCAACAACAAATCTTTATGTGGGAAGCATATTCTGACCAAACTGCTAGATCATCAGCCCAATAGTTTGCAGATGGTGGCCAAGTATGTGTGCAAATCGATTCCCCCTATCAATTCAAACACGGTGAAACCGAATTGAACGAAATTTGGTACAGAGGTAGCACTAGCAAAAGGCACCTCAGTGTCATGTTTTATATCGCCGCCATCTTGACGGAAACGGAATGACTGCCACCCAAATGTTAAAAGCTTAAATCTAATTTCGACCATCCTAATAATTTGATCTCTACCGGATTTTGCAACAACATGCCTTTTTGTGGAAAGCATCTTATGACTGACTACAAGGTCATCAGCCCAATAGTTTGCAAATAGCGGCCATGTATGTGTGCAAATCCATTCCCCAGATCAATTCAAACACGGTGAAACCGAATTGAATGAATTTTTTTACAGAGGTAGCACTAGCAAAGGGCACCTCATATTCATGTTTAATATCCCTATAGCACGTTGTATTTCAACAAGCTACTACAACCAACATTCAATTATACTCCTTGAAAAGGACAAAGAGTTATAACAATACCCATGCATTTAGGAGAAAGTAGGCTATATGTTCTTTACTGAACATCTTGTTGGTTAATGAGAAGGCTGATTGCTTTGATGTTCAACGAAAACGTGGTGTGTGTATGTGCATGTCATTAAAACAGCTTGGAGTGTTGCTAAATACGGTATCACCTTAATGGTATTTCTAAAGCCAGTGGCGGTTTTATGACCATTGTTGATTGTACTGCACATAATTAGAGCCAGTGAAGGGTATTTCTTTAACTTGTGAAAACCACGCTATCTGGATCAACGTCTCGTAAGAATGGAAATGCCTACGTATGAGATACATGCAAATTAAATAAGTATCCGTTTTCTACGGAAGAGATGAGTATGGAATAATTCCAAATATGCCTTGGGAGGGCGACGGATGTCATGATATGCTCGGGTGAGGAGCATGGCTATGGAGCAAGGCCATGAAAATGAAAATCCACAGCCTGCTTCCAGTCTCCGACCGGGTCAGGAATGGAGTGAATGGAGCCCCGATCTAGCGGCGAGGATATGAACTGTGCCGGCTGCCGAGGCCTGACGCACTCCTCTGGGGGCAATGATTAGATGAATGACAGATGAAATGAAATGATAGTGGAGAGTGTTGCTGGAATGAAATTTTGACAGGGAAAACCGGAGTACCCGGAGAAAAACCTGTCTGCCTCCGTTTTGTCCAGCACAGATCTCATATGGAGTGCCCGGGATTTGAACCACTGACCCAGCGGTGAGAGGCTGGCGTACTGCCGCCTAAGCCACGGAGGCTTAGGAGCAAGGCCATGGAATTGCCATAATAATCTGGACGAAACTCGAATGAACGACCACATGTAAGTTACATGTAATGTAACCGGGTTGGATTGCCATTTGTGGAGTAGTTGTAAACGGTCTTACTATATGTCTGCACATTCTGATAGGTAATGATTGTTATGTTTAGTTTCAAGATTATCCCTGGTCATACGTATCATTTTGAAGAAGCGCCCGGAGAAGGGTTGCTTGTAACCAACTTTCGCTATGTTAAATACGAGTCGAGAGAGATGCATAAGAATGCAAGACAGAGTGTAATTTTACGAACAGTTGAAAGCTAGCAGATATTTTTCAAGGCTATGTGGTGGCCGTGACATTGGTTAAATGTTATAGGAATATTATTTATGCGAGCCTACACGAGTTTACTATAGCAGTGTATTCTTATAAACTGCTTGCTGCCTGAACGACAGCTGGGAACATTCTTCGCTTATAGCCTGAGTAGAAGAGGCCTTGGTTATTTTGTTTATTCTCGACAAGCGACGACATAATCTGACGGTATGAAATGTGTATCTTTGCATTCGAGAAAACACGGGCTCGAGAATGGTTTTAATTGATGTTTAAGAACTGATATTTTTGTATGGCATTCTGAAGTGTATTAGACACTTGCTGATTATTAAAGTCAAGAGATTTAGACTACTTTTCAATGTTAAATTTTGATAATGAAAGTATGACCATATGGGCAGTTATTGCGAATTTGAGTGCACGACAAGACGTCATTGTATAAATTAGGATCATGTTATTATTGTGTCGAGAGGAGTGAATTTTTAGGGAGGTATTTGAGCTCATGTTTTGGAGCCAATTTATTGAATATGGTATTCTTCCAGCAACTTTGTGCTCTTTTGGCAAGTTGACTGATGATTGCGACTGACGAGTCCGTGTTATTGATAATAAACACAGGGTGTTTATCATGATAGTGAACAGCGATTCACTCATATTATGAGGTATTTATTAGATGTTTCTCCTGCATTTCTTACTACACTAGACACGTTTATTGGTCACTAAAAATATACATTAACACCATGAGGATTAATAATGCATCAATATTGAAAATAATGAAAAAAGTGGAAGGACTTTGAACTAAACTTATATCTAAATAATTATGTAGTCCAGACTAATGAATGCTAAACTTAAATTTCTTTTCTGACCATTTCTTAGAGTTTGTGTGTTTCGACGTTCTTTAAATACATTTTGAAATCTAAATAATTATGTAGTCTAGACTAATGAATGAAAAAATAAAATGAAAATCCACAGCCTGTTTCCAGTCTCCGACCGGGTCAAGAATGGAATGAATGAAGCCCCCATCTAGCGGCGAGGATATGAATTGTGCCGGCTGCCGAGGCCTGACGCACTCCTCTGGGGCAATGATTAAATGAATGACAGATGAAATGAAATGATAGTGGAGAGTGTTGCTGGAATGAAATGTTGACAGGGAAAACCGGAGTACCCGGAGAAAAACCTGTCTGCCTCCGTTTTGTCCAGCACAGATCTCACATGGAGTGACCGGGATTTGAACCACGGACCCAGCGGTGAGAGGCCAGCGTGCTGCCGCCTAAGCCACGGAGGCTCTCTAGACTAATGAATGCTAAACCTAAATTTATTTTCTGAACAATTTCTTAAAGTTTGTGTATTTCGACGTCCTTTAAAAACATTTTAACATTGCCCAATTTCGAGACGACGATCATCTAATGACGGGATAATGTGAAAACCAGGTCGTTATGATGATAAGCGACGTAAGACGTGGCAGCCTGTCACAGCAGTTTCCTACATAATTTCCTTTTCACACTTATGACCATTTCTCTGCAAACCGCAGGAAAATTAGCAGGTAGGAATGCCCATTGCATTACCAGTTGGAGTGTACTGAACCTGTGCATTTTGTGCTGTAAATAGCTTTGATATTTTTCTTCGATTTTATTAATTTAGGACAGAATGTGCGTAGCTTTTGTTTACTTTCTTAGGATAAACGCGTCCCGTTTATCAGTAGTATTTTAACGTCAGACAGGATTAACTAAATTTAACGTAAATGTAAATGTTGGAGAGAATACCATGAGAGCTTAGCTATTCTTATTGTGCAGCTGAATAATGTAAATTGGACATCGCATTGTAAACAAGTAAATACTTTTCTTGCTAATAGATTCACGGCTGTCATTATTATTATTATTATTATTATTATTATTATTATTATTATTATTATTATTATTAAATCTCCAATTTAATTGCTTAGGGAATCGTTACGTATTTCTCTCTTAGTGATTGATTTATTCTTCGATTTGTGAACAGGACTTCGAGAGGCTTAAGATAAACGTTAGATAAGGGATATTTGGACTTTGTTTTACAGGGTAGTTTAGATTCGGACTAGCCGATTTTCACCTCTCAGAAGTAGGCTAAGGATCTGTTTTTTTTTCAATAAATTTTGTGTGATTTTAACTTTAGCCTGTCCTCATTATTTCGTGGTAGCTTTTGTGTGTGTTTTCCTGTGAGTGTATTCCTCTGGACTGGTCGTAAGAATAGAAATATCATAATCCCGACACCTCCGAGTACAGTTCTTCCTGCTAGGTCAGCCTACGAATACATTCTTTGCCCGAGTCCTGTGTGTTGGCCAGCGGAGGATCTGGGAAGGCTGTTTAAGCTCCCCGAAACTCTCGTCTGACGGCACAATATTGTAGATATTTTCACCCATACTTTCAGACATACAGTAGATCTTATAGCCTAATTGTAATGGATCTGATGATGATCGCTTGACGATCGAAACTGGTCATCCAAGTGTATTTTTTAATCTCATGTATTTTTTTCAGGATTAGGGAATAACCCACTTCATTTGGGTACAATCGTGTTGACCGACTGAAAAGCATCACACTCTTGTTTACTAAGACAACACTGACAAGAAGTTCCGTGAAGAACTATACAGCCTACTTTTCATGCCAATGATTATTCTACAGAATATGAACCTATCTAGAATAATGACGAAATTAAGTTGGTAATATCGAAATTTCCAATTAGTTCGAAATACTGTATACCTGGCATAATGTAGATTAATAGAGCACTACAGTTGGCAGCCCTGATGACTGAATATATTCTTAGTTCCGTCTCTTAAGGTACAAAATACAAAATTTTGTTGAAGTCCAATGAATAGCATGGACGTTACATGCAGTTAAACATTGGATCTAACAGCGCGCGTAAAATCATGTTGGCAACAATGTCATGCATGTATTGGTCAGAAATAATCTGAAATAATATGATCTATTGTTGTGCCAATTTTGAATGAAATCCATTAGTTAGTATAGAAGTTACATGCATTTTAAAATTGGACCTATCAGCAGGCTTAGAATCATGTTGGCAGCACTGACGTATATTAGTTACTCCAAATTCGTCTAGAATGCCAGGTACTATACGTGTACAAAGTTTAGAGCTATTGGCTTGCATACTTTCTGATATATTGATATTAGGGTAACAAAAATAGGGACAGCACATATTAACAGTTGGCAGCACTGGTTGCTCCTTAGAATACGCATAGTCATATCTGTTATGGTACACATAGCACATACGAAATTTGGTTGAAATCCAAATGATAGTATGGAAGTTACATGTATTTTAAGTTGGACCTGTCAGCAGGCTTAGAATCATGTTGGTAGCACTGACGTATATAAGTTACTCCAAATTAATATAGAATGTCAGGGACTATACGTGTGCATAGTTTAAAGCTGTCGGCTTGCATACTTTCTGATATACTGGTATTTGGATAAAATAAATTAGGAGCATTTATTAACAGTTGGCAGCCCTGGTAGGTCTGAAGAATACGCTCAGTCATATCTGGTTATGTACACATACAACATACGAAATTTGGTTGAATTCCAATTGATAGTATAGAAGTTATATGCATTTAAAATTGGACCTAGCAGGAGGCTTATAATCATTTTGGCAACACTGCCATGTTTAGCCTCCTGGAAATTAAACTGAAATATTATGATCTGTACGTGTGCCAATTTTGAAATAGCTCCCATTCATACTTTCCAAGATATCCAACATGGAGCTCAAATTTCAATTGCGATTTTTTAGCAGTTGGTAGCACTGACATCATTTTAAAATATGGCCGTGAGATATTCCGGTATAGATCTTTACTCCTACCAAATTTTGTTTCGATTGCTGCAGCCGTTTAGGAGTTGATAGGGGGGGGGGACACACACACAGCCAGACAGACAGACAGAAGGACAGACAGACAGACAGACAGACAGACATACAGACAGACAGACACACATTTGCCCGATCTCATAAGTCTACTTTTTCCTCATTTTTGCAAAATGTGAAAAGTAGGCTAAAAATGGCTTCAAACACCAAAATGAGTGAGGATTAATATTGTGACTCAACATGGGACACAGGACCGGCTGTAGGCAGCGAGCTCTTGCTGACTGTGACAAAGCGCACCGGACGTGCGGTCATCTGGTTTCTGCGGGCAGGCCTGTATCCCTAGTTATTGATTTACGTTGGTGTGCTCTATACATCAACATTTGATTAAAACGTTGGTCATTTATTAACGACTAGCAGAATATAACTGAAACAATTCGTAAAACATTTCCCTGCCAATAGATTTCATTTCACGATCCCTGAACAATTTTAGTTTGGTATAAGGGGAGATGTAGGGAGAAAACATAATTTTACAAAAATAAAATATTGCTTGATTTGCAAGTATATACTGTATATATTGGAGAATATAATCCCCAAATTTTGTTCCAAAATTCGAACTACAAATGTCATTTAGCATTTATAATCTGTTGGGCTGCAAATGAGCAAGAATCATAAAAACTTTACATTGAAATTTCTGAGTTATTTATTTTTAGCACTTACGGTATATTTTCCTCAAAATCTAAGGAATGGATATTAACAAAATTTTACACATTTGTTCTCCTAACTAGTGTGAAGATTTTAATGGAACGGAATTTTATTATGATGTTTACAAAACATTTTGTGCATGGAAATGTCCATTTCTTTCTAGAAAAGAATTTCTTGAAGTTCAAATATTCACAGAAAATCAGTTAAGTCCATAATCGAAATTTTGCCACATATAAATGTTTTGTTACCAACACAGATTAGTTCTATGCACGAAAATTGACACTCCATACCAAAATGTAGGGGAAAAGTGTACCGAAAAAACAGCAGTGCACAAAATTAAATGACGACAACTCCCTTATGAGTGTACAAAGAAATTCTCCAAATTACACAAATATGCCTCAAGGGATTGTTAATATGTATACTAAATTTTATTGAGATGTGATAAAAACTGTAGGAGTTACAGGTGTGTGAAATGCGTTCTATACAACTGCCTTCGTATCGCCTTAAACGGCGTTTTTTTTGACAAGCTTCTCGTAAACTTAGGGATAAGATATTCGAGAATGACAACCTCGTGATGTTCTTTGCCGTGAGCCCTGATTCTCCCTTCTGCCAAGTACTGACATCGCGTCAGGAGTTGGCAGTCGGGTTTGAACTGCAGGGGTCTTCCCGCTCACTGCGTATCGCGGATTCCAAAAACATTCAGTTGGTCACTACTTGCTTCACTCACTCAGCACATTCCTTCTTTCAGTGGCTGAGTGTCGACTGCTGCAATGTCAACCATTATAAATTGGCATGCGGCAGTAGGGGAGTGATGACAGTTCTGCCCCACTTGACACTCCTGTGCCCAACAAACCAACATGGCCGCCACGCGAAATTGAAATAATTAATATCTCTCAAACGCATGGTCCGATTTTGACAAATGAGGTGTCGTTGGACTCGGGTTGACGCCCTCTTTCCAATGGACCATTCATTTCAACCCCTAAATAAAACCTACCCCTACTAGGGGGTGATATTGTAATTTTTTTTAGTGAAAGTTTCTTTTCAAATGCGACATGTATAAGGTGCGCTGCTAATATGAACTTAAACGTGGTTGCTCATATCGCGCATGCGTTTTACGAGATGCCGCTATGGATTAACATTTTTGTTTTTGTTTTATACGCATGCGCACTTGGGATTTTTGTAAGAGGGCAAGCTCTGTGAAAAAAATGATTGATAAGAAGGGGTTTTGGTGGTGAGGAGAGAACTAGATAGTCGCCTACTTTCCTATGAAGTTTGCCGATATCTCTCGAACGCAAGGTCGGATATGGACGTGTGACGTGTCAAATCGCTTGTCTCGAAGCTCTATATATGCTAATAATAGGTTAAAGTTTTGAGAATGAGGGAAACAGGCTTTTTGGGGGTAAAACCATGATTTTAGACTTTTTCCGATATTTCACGAATGCATGGTCGGATTTGGTCCTATGACATGTCAAATGGCTTGTCTCGAAACCCTCTTTATTTTTGTAATAGGTTAAAGTTTTTGAGAATGAGGGAAACAGAATTTTTTGTTGTAAAACTGTGATTTTAGACTTTCTGTTATATTTCACAAACCAATAACGCCAGAGACGTATACGAGGGGTCGTAGGACTCGGGGTGACACCCCTTCCCTCCCCCCTTTCGAATATAGTATTTATGTTTTAAAAAATGCGAAAGGGCCTAACGACACTTTTGTTGAAAACATTTTAGTTTTTAAAACTTTTTTTTTAATTTGTCTAAAATGTTCATGACCAGTGGTTGTAGATAGAAAGAGACGATACCACTGGGTGCGTGTTTCAACGAGGCTATTACTGGCCACGGTGGTGATATACCAATACAGTATTCGCTATTTCGATGAGACGTCGGGTCGAGGGTTCGTTTTCTGATTTTTCCTATGATGGAATTCCTAATTCCTAAACCCCCTGAAGGGGGTCTTTAACGTGTAAACGATTATGAGTGACATGACAAATGATAATTCCTTGATCCGATGAAGTTGGCTTTAGATAGAACAAACAGAACTTGGTTATATGTTGCTTGAAGTAAGTATAGAAAACAGACTTGCTGGGGCAGACTGACAGGATGTGAATGTTATTTGAGCTTATTGGAATGCATTGACTTGACTTGACAACAGGGCAATGAAAAAAAAGCACAGAGATGCTGAGGACACTTGAAGGTCAAACGATATGGCAACCATGGTGGGAGGGGGGAGCTAGGATGATGTCGCCGATCATGTTCAATGTTCAATGGATGAATTTATATTTTGCGAAGCATTGTTCGGAGAGGGTCATGTGACGACTTGTTTTAAGGGTATTTATTTTTTCAATGTTTTCTATGGTGGACTCATTGATTGAAATAATCCAAAACTGCTAGGGCATGGCCTTGAGATTTTATAAACCGATAATGGGATTTTGACATACAAGACCCACTCAGAACTTGACATGATGTCATTCTTTTTATGGCTTATGAATTTCCCCAAAAAAGACCCAAAACAACAAGATCATGGACTTTTGCTTTTCTTAATATATTGCAAACCCATAATGTAAGATGTTTACTGTGAGTGACAATATCTAGCTAGGTAAAGAAAGAATTATTGTAGGATATATGTATGGTGACTGACACGTCTTTGACCATTGGAACTTGTTTTCAGATCTGACTGTAGTACATAGGGAGTATAGGTTGTAGGCATGGCTTGACAAACGGTGCACACAAAATTCAATTTATCGGTTCAAGAATTAAGAGTAGACTCTCATTAATTAATTGGTTAAAGAGTGTAGCTAAAAATTTAAAAAATGGTGACTACATTAAACTAAACTGAACCAAGTCGAATCAAACCCAACTGAACCAAACCAAGCCTAAAGCAAACCAAACCTAATCAAGAACAAGCCAAGGGCTTAAGTGTAAAACTTGTGGGGGAATGCTGTCATTGGCAATGTCCAAAGGAAGGGATAACGCTCTACCTCTAGAGGGTAAGGTAAAGCTAGCGCATGGTGCTAATGCATATTCCCAAGTACATGAACCACACACACACAACTATCCTATGCTGTTTTTATGAGTTAACTGTTAAAACTTACTCAGTGGTTACTGAGCAAGATGGTCGCTACACACAACAAGCTTTAAATACTTGAGGCTAATAATCTATACACACACACACATACACACACATGCTTGTTCTAAACTAAACTGTCTTGCTGGCAGTGCTCACACAGTAGGCAAATGACAGAAATGCTTGGCTAACAGAAATACAATCATTTTCATTTGTCTAATGTTACCAGCTAACCATTACATGCTATAGTGGTGAGCACATATGCCTCTTGCACTGGAGATCGTAACTTGATTTCTAGCTCTAAGGCCTAGAATGAATCAAACTAAGAAAGAAGGGTATGGTGACGCAGTGGTTTAACTGTTAGCCTTTCACTAAGGTAGACTAGGGTTTGATTTTAGGTTAATATACATGTCATAAACAAACAAACAAACAAACAAACAAACAAACAAAAAAGCAGAGATAATGTTTAAAACTGATTACACTTGTCTCTTTTCAAATTATTACTTAGATTGCAAATACAAAGGTGGACTGGGTTTGACATACAGTTAATGCTGCCTATCGCATACTAGCCTATAAGAAAGCCAAACAAGCAAAAGGCGTAGGTAGAGCAGTGGTAAAATCGCTATGTGTAGAGAACTACCTAACGGTTTTATGAACTGGCAATGATATGTCGCATAAACAGTGCAGGATACAATCCAGCAACCATAATTTTTATCTTGTGGTGCAGAGAAAACATATATATAGAGAGAGAGATATAGAAAGCTTGTGTATGTATGGGTAGCATTGATTGTTTGACCAGAGTAAATACGATGAGGTAGGGTGGGGAGAGGGAGAATTGAAACTTATATATGAATGAATGGTAAATAGTATTTTTGTTTTTTTCAATAGTTTTGTTTTTCAAATGCAGTGGTAGATAGGCGTTATTTTGTAAAACATTCTTACTTGCAGAAGTAATAAGACTCTATGGTTCCGCTAACACATAGATAGACTGTATTATTGCCATGGTCAAGCACTCACATTAAGATCATTTACAAAATCATAAAATGAAAAATAAAAAATCTTGTTTTGGAAATATCGTTTTTCAACATACAAAAAATAAATTTGTAAACAGCAAAATGGAAAATCCATGGTCAAGCACTTACATTAAGATCATTTACAAAACCATAAAATGAAAAATAAAAAATCTTGTTTTGGAAATATCGATTTTTTCAACATACACAAAATAAATATATAAAAAAATTGTAAACAGCAAAATGGAAAATCCATGTTTCCATATAGACAAAATTTTAAAAACCTTAAACGGACATTTAAGAAAATATATGCAAATGCGAAATTGACAAATGTGTAAATATGAAAATGGAAAAATCCATGTTTCCATATCATGAAATTGAAAAACATCAAACTGTCATTTAAAAAAATGAAAATGGAAAATTGACAAATTGCAATGTGTAAAATGTGAAATTGAACAAATGGCTATCATTATTTAAAAAAAAAGAACATGGTGCTCTATGGTTAAAGTGTGAATCAAACCCTCTCTACTTATTTGGACCACCCGAGACTGAGTAGACTAGTTTTAGTTGTCATACCGCTTTTAAAAGTTTGTGTTAAATCTAGGAATTGAACCCAAGAGCTTGTAGGGGAGATCCAAGGTTATAATATGTTAAACAGATAGCCTTGAATGTAGTGTGTGGTAGCTATATAGAGATGAGACGTTTCGCTCGGGGGAGGGAGGCATGGAGATCTGCATCAAACCAATCAAAAGACTGACGACTCAAACAACAACATGTAGAGCTCACCAAAATAATGTTGTGTAACGGTAAATGTTAGTCAACGAACAGTAATGCATTACTAAAACCCATGACACGATACCTAAGAGCTTTTCTAAAATTATTTTAAAATGCCTTTAACCCTATATTAAACACCCAGTTCACAAGACTCATAACTGCAATGTTATGGTCAAACAAAACAAAATCTATATTTCAAAACAAACAAGTGGTTTAGTCAATGTATACTGGAAAAAGTTTTATAAACACTCAAGTCCACAAAAATAATTAAATTAGTAACAGTCAGGTTGACCGAGTGGTTATGGTGTTTGACTTAAGTTCAAATTTTCTGTACGAGAAAGCAAGGGTTCGAATCCCTTACCTGATATAACTATTGCCTCAACATGGCTTGACCACACTGTATTATTGTGTACTCGGTACACAAACCATAAATAGAGTGTATTGTTTAAGGTCACTCTCTTTGCGAACATAGTCAGAGACTGTTGATGGTTAACAATTGCATTAATAGTGGGACATAGGGATAGCAATTAAGAAAAACAGACAATACCCATACACTATTTTTATTTATTTAATGTAAGTACTTGTACAATAGTTATATACAAACTACAATTCTCTTTTGTCTATTACTATCTAGTCCTTTTCGATCCACTTGCATATCAAGGGCAGATGACTTTGTAGTTCAGCCCCTTTAAACAACAATAACACTACTTCTTGCATAGTCTGTGATGTTGATGACTCTTGAGGCGTGGAAGATGGATACAACATAACTTTTACAACAGGGGTTAAACGTTGCTCAACAAACAATGCACTATTTTGAGTAGCAACATTTTTCTTTTGTACTAACTTTTTAGCATTCTGATGATTTTTTGTCAACACCATTAGTGTTTTGTCTGGAGCACTACATTGCCTGATCACTCACACTTAAAACCACACCATTTCTACTTTTCACATTGCCTCGACATTTTATTGACCTCTGTTTTGAGCATTGCCAGAATATTATTCCTTTTACACGTTGTTTACCTCGGTTAGTTGTAGTAAGTTCCATAGTAGTAACTAACCTGTTAGTATGATTTGCACACTACAAAGGTTATCTCTGTTCTGGTAATTGAATTATTTAGCGTTGGCTTTTATATTTAATTCGTACAGTTTAAAGTGATAGAAAAGTGGTAGAAACGTGGTAGCAAAGTGGTAGACAATTGGTAACATAGTGGTAGAAAAGTGGTAGCAAAGTGGTAGAAAAGTGGCAGAAAAGTAGTAGAAAAGTGGTAGCAAAGTGGTAGAAAAGTGGTAGCAAACTAGAAAAGTGGTAGAAAAGTGGCAGAAAAGTAGTAGAAAAGTGGTAGCAAAGTGGTAGAAAAGTGGTAGCAAACTAGAAAAGTGGTAGCAAAGTGGTAGCAAAGTGGTAGAAAATATTACATGTATTGTTAAGAAATAGTTTAAGCGGTTACATGGATTCATTACACTATAATTTTAGCATCACGAAGCTCATTTTCTATATCCAAAAGTTCTTCCTCATATTTAGTATGACCAGCCTGTTTACAGGTATGCAAGTACTGAAGCCGCTGGATTAGCTTACTGGGATTGTTCCAGTAAACAAATTTAACATATGATTTTTTTGGGTGTAAACCATTATCATCATCATTATCATTATCATCATAATCATCATCATCATCATCATGGTTATCATCATCAATATAATTATCATCAATATAATCATCATCACTATTACTATCTAATCCTTTTTGTTCATCTTGCAATGCAACAACCTTTGGCATAGTTTGTGTTGTCTTTGATAGTGTTAGAGGTTTCTTAGACGTTAACGACTGTCCTAACATGTCTTTTTCAGGAGATAATAAATGCTCTTTAACAAACAAAGCACTATCTTGAGCCACACTATTTTTTTCTTGGTCTTGCTTTTTTACCTTGGTTAGAGTATTTTGTCCATTTAAATGAGTATTATTTTGAGATTTACAATGATGATCGATTGAAATAAGTATGTTGGAGCCTTTTGTCTTAATCATTCCTCGACACCTTTTAGATCGTTGTTTCGAACAGCACCAAATAACAGTTCCATTTTTATTAGTTCTTTTTACAATATATGCATATCCTTTATAGTAAGCACATGGCTTACCATAGCTAGTCGTTGATACTTCCATGTCAACTGTTCAGCATAAACTAATCTCTAGTAAAGTTAACTCGATAATAAGAATGATTGTTTGTAGTATGTGCAGTTTAAAGTAAGAGCAAAAGTGAGAGTCAAATGGTATAAAAGTGTTGGCAAAGTGGTGGAAGAGTGGTAGCAGTTTATAGTAGTCATGATCTTTTTTACTAGAATGTGATTTGAGTAAATGTAATTTCTAATCCTTAGCAGTGAGTAGTCAGTTAGTCTTGGTTCAGACAAGCGTAAACAGTTCTCCAATGAATCAGAGATCAAGATTTTCATTATGAAACAGTTGTGTAACCAATTAGGTATCGGTACTTGATAGCTTCACACATGAACAAAAATTCCAACATATCTGACTTGAATTACATGATTTGAAAGTTGACAAAGAATATCCAATCAACCATTGTAGTTACAATGTCAAACACACAAAGACAAAATCAGCATGAAATTTTAAGTTACAGGAAAATTCTATGAAATAGACTATGCAGGAAATTTGGAAATACACATCAGAAGTTTGCAACACCATCCTTCTAGCCTATATAAATTTTCGACATGGAAAGTGTGCACTGCCCCTAACATTAAACCAATTTATCAATAACACAAGTCAACAATCAAAACATTTTGTGTTGAGTCTATCATTTAATGCATATATTCTGTCTACATTGAACAGTAACAAAAAACGCCATTCATAATTAATTAAGTTTGCTTTAATTCTTTATGTAATGATATATACATATTTAAAGTTTTGGCTGACTGTTCAGGGTGAATCGACTTTGAACACATAAGAGAGGGAATATTTTAAGACTTAACCTCAGCTCACCTAACATAACCTAAATTTACCTAACCTAACCTTGTCATATAGGTAAGAAACGGGTCAAGCTATGCTTTCGACTACCGAGTTTCAGTTACTTTTCAAGGTTACTCTCCCGAACATTGCCGGAGACTGCTGATAAACACTTATATTCTCACGGCGGCGGCGCGCAACGACTTACATGACGCGCTCCCCCCTTTTCATTGATCCCTGTTGATTTGTCCCTTTGGACTGGTCCATGTTGACTAGCCCCTTTTGGACGGGCCCTTTTTGAATGGAGTCATTTTTGACGGGTCCCTGTGGACAGGTCCTTTTGGCTGATCCCTTTGGACCGGACCCTTTGACATAATTTGGATAATTGCATGGGCCAGTCCATAGGTTATCCAATTATCCAAATTATGTCAAAGGGTCCGGTCCAAAGGGATCAGCCAAAAGGACCTGTCCACAGGGACCCGTCAAAAATGACTCCATTCAAAAAGGGCCCGTCCAAAAGGGGCTAGTCAACAGGGACCAGTCCAAAGGGACAAATCAACAGGGATCAATGAAAAGGGGGGAGCGCGTCATGTAAGTCGTTGCGCGCCGCCGCCGTGAGAATATAAGTGTTTATCAGCAGTCTCCGGCAATGTTCGGGAGAGTAACCTTGAAAAGTAGCTGAAACTCGGTAGTCGAAAGCATAGCTTGACCCGTTTCTTACCTATATGACAAGGTTAGGTTAGGTAAATTTAGGATATGTTAGGTGAGCTGAGGTTAAGTCTTAAAATATTCCCTCTCTTATGTGTTCAAAGCCGATTCACCTTGAACAGTCAGCCAAAACTTTAAATATGTATATATCATTACATAAAGAATTAAAGCAAACTTAATTAATTATGAATGGCGTTTTTTGTTACTGTTCAATGTAGACAGAATATATGCATTAAATGATAGACTCAACACAAAATGTTTTGATTGTTGACTTGTGTTATTGATAAATTGGTTTAATGTTAGGGGCAGTGCACACTTTCCATGTCGAAAATTTATATAGGCTAGAAGGATGGTGTTGCAAACTTCTGATGTGTATTTCCAAATTTCCTGCATAGTCTATTTCATAGAATTTTCCTGTAACTTAAAATTTCATGCTGATTTTGTCTTTGTGTGTTTGACATTGTAACTACAATGGTTGATTGGATATTCTTTGTCAACTTTCAAATCATGTAATTCAAGTCAGATATGTTGGAATTTTTGTTCATGTGTGAAGCTATCAAGTACCGATACCTAATTGGTTACACAACTGTTTCATAATGAAAATCTTGATCTCTGATTCATTGGAGAACTGTTTACGCTTGTCTGAACCAAGACTAACTGACTACTCACTGCTAAGGATTAGAAATTACATTTACTCAAATCACATTCTAGTAAAAAAGATCATGACTACTATAAACTGCTACCACTCTTCCACCACTTTGCCAACACTTTTATACCATTTGACTCTCACTTTTGCTCTTACTTTAAACTGCACATACTACAAACAATCATTTTTATTATCGAGTTAACTTTACTAGAGTTTAGTTTATGCTGAACAGTTGACATGGAAGTATCAACGACTAGCTATGGTAAGCCATGTGCTTACTATAAAGGATATGCATATATTGTAAAAAGAACTAATAAAAATGGAACTGTTATTTGGTGCTGTTCGAAACAACGATCTAAAAAGTGTCGAGGAATGATTAAGACAAAAGGCTCCAACATACTTATTTCAATCGATCATCATTGTAAATCTCAAAATAATACTCATTTAAATGGACAAAATACTCTAACCAAGGTAAAAAAGCAAGACCAAGAAAAAAATAGTGTGGCTCAAGATAGTGCTTTGTTTGTTAAAGAGCATTTATTATCTCCTGAAAAAGACATGTTAGGACAGTCGTTAACGTCTAAGAAACCTCTAACACTATCAAAGACAACACAAACTATGCCAAAGGTTGTTGCATTGCAAGATGAACAAAAAGGATTAGATAGTAATAGTGATGATGATTATATTGATGATAATTATATTGATGATGATAACCATGATGATGATGATGATGATTATGATGATAATGATAATGATGATGATAATGGTTTACACCCAAAAAAATCATATGTTAAATTTGTTTACTGGAACAATCCCAGTAAGCTAATCCAGCGGCTTCAGTACTTGCATACCTGTAAACAGGCTGGTCATACTAAATATGAGGAAGAACTTTTGGATATAGAAAATGAGCTTCGTGATGCTAAAATTATAGTGTAATGAATCCATGTAACCGCTTAAACTATTTCTTAACAATACATGTAATATTTTCTACCACTTTGCTACCACTTTGCTACCACTTTTCTAGTTTGCTACCACTTTTCTACCACTTTGCTACCACTTTTCTACTACTTTTCTGCCACTTTTCTACCACTTTTCTAGTTTGCTACCACTTTTCTACCACTTTGCTACCACTTTTCTACTACTTTTCTGCCACTTTTCTACCACTTTGCTACCACTTTTCTACCACTATGTTACCAATTGTCTACCACTTTGCTACCACGTTTCTACCACTTTTCTATCACTTTAAACTGTACGAATTAAATATAAAAGCCAACGCTAAATAATTCAATTACCAGAACAGAGATAACCTTTGTAGTGTGCAAATCATACTAACAGGTTAGTTACTACTATGGAACTTACTACAACTAACCGAGGTAAACAACGTGTAAAAGTAATAATATTCTGGCAATGCTCAAAACAGAGGTCAACAAAATGTCGAGGCAATATGAAAAGTAGAAATGGTGTGGTTTTAAGTGTGAGTGATCAGGCAATGTAGTGCTCCAGACAAAACACTAATGGTGTTGACAAAAAATCATCAGAATGCTAAAAAGTTAGTACAAAAGAAAAATGTTGCTACCCAAAATAGTGCATTGTTTGTTGAGCAACGTTTAACCCCTGTTGTAAAAGTTATGTTGTATCCATCTTCCACGCCTCAAGAGTCATCAACATCACAGACTATGCAAGAAGTAGTGTTATTGTTGTTTAAAGGGGCTGAACTACAAAGTCATCTGCCCTTGATATGCAAGTGGATCGAAAAGGACTAGATAGTAATAGACAAAAGAGAATTGTAGTTTGTATATAACTATTGTACAAGTACTTACATTAAATAAATAAAAATAGTGTATGGGTATTGTCTGTTTTTCTTAATTGCTATCCCTATGTCCCACTATTAATGCAATTGTTAACCATCAACAGTCTCTGACTATGTTCGCAAAGAGAGTGACCTTAAACAATACACTCTATTTATGGTTTGTGTACCGAGTACACAATAATACAGTGTGGTCAAGCCATGTTGAGGCAATAGTTATATCAGGTAAGGGATTCGAACCCTTGCTTTCTCGTACAGAAAATTTGAACTTAAGTCAAACACCATAACCACTCGGTCAACCTGACTGTTACTAATTTAATTATTTTTGTGGACTTGAGTGTTTATAAAACTTTTTCCAGTATACATTGACTAAACCACTTGTTTGTTTTGAAATATAGATTTTGTTTTGTTTGACCATAACATTGCAGTTATGAGTCTTGTGAACTGGGTGTTTAATATAGGGTTAAAGGCATTTTAAAATAATTTTAGAAAAGCTCTTAGGTATCGTGTCATGGGTTTTAGTAATGCATTACTGTTCGTTGACTAACATTTACCGTTACACAACATTATTTTGGTGAGCTCTACATGTTGTTGTTTGAGTCGTCAGTCTTTTGATTGGTTTGATGCAGATCTCCATGCCTCCCTCCCCCGAGCGAAACGTCTCATCTCTATATAGCTACCACACACTACATTCAAGGCTATCTGTTTAACATATTATAACCTTGGATCTCCCCTACAAGCTCTTGGGTTCAATTCCTAGATTTAACACAAACTTTTAAAAGCGGTATGACAACTAAAACTAGTCTACTCAGTCTCGGGTGGTCCAAATAAGTAGAGAGGGTTTGATTCACACTTTAACCATAGAGCACCATGTTCTTTTTTTTTAAAATAATGATAGCCATTTGTTCAATTTCACAGTTTACACATTGCAATTTGTCAATTTTCCATTTTCATTTTTTAAAAGACAGTTTGATGTTTTTCAATTTCATGATATGGAAACATGGTTTTTTCCATTTTCATATTTACACATTTGTCAATTTCGCATTTGCATATATTTTCTTAAATGTCCGTTTAAGGTTTTTAAAATTTTGTCTATATGGAAACATGGATTTTCCATTTTGCTGTTTACAATTTTTTTATATATTTATTTTGTGTATGTTGAAAAAAATCGATATTTCCAAAACAAGATTTTTTATTTTTCATTTTATGGTTTTGTAAATGATCTTAATGTAAGTGCTTGACCATGGATTTTCCATTTTGCTGTTTACAAATTTTTTATATATTTATTTTGTGTATGTTGAAAAACGATATCTCCAAAACAAGATTTTTTATTTTTCATTTTATGATTTTGTAAATGATCTTAATGTGAGTGCTTGACCATGGCAATAATACAGTCTATCTATGTGTTAGCGGAACCATAGAGTCTTATTACTTCTGCAAGTAAGAATGTTTTACAAAATAACGCCTATCTACCACTGCATTTGAAAAACAAAACTATTGAAAAAAACAAAAATACTATTTACCATTCATTCATATATAAGTTTCAATTCTCCCTCTCCCCACCCTACCTCATCGTATTTTCTCTGGTCAAACAATCAATGCTACCCATACATACACAAGCTTTCTATATCTCTCTCTCTCTATATATGTTTTCTCTGCTCCACAAGATAAAAATTATGGTTGCTGGATTGTATCCTGCCCTGTTTATGCGACATACCATTGCCAGTTCATAAAACCGTTAGGTAGTTCTCTACACATAGCGATTTTACCACTGCTCTACCTACGCCTTTTGCTTGTTTGGCTTTCTTATAGGCTAGTATGCGATAGGCAGCATTAACTGTATGTCAAACCCAGTCCACCTTTGTATTTGCAATCTAAGTAATAATTTGAAAAGAGACAAGTGTAATCAGTTTTAAACATTATCTCTGCTTTTTTGTTTGTTTGTTTGTTTGTTTGTTTGTTTGTTTATGACATGTATATTAACCTAAAATCAAACCCTAGTCTACCTTAGTGAAAGGCTAACAGTTAAACCACTGCGTCACCATACCCTTCTTTCTTAGTTTGATTCATTCTAGGCCTTAGAGCTAGAAATCAAGTTACGATCTCCAGTGCAAGAGGCATATGTGCTCACCACTATAGCATGTAATGGTTAGCTGGTAACATTAGACAAATGAAAATGATTGTATTTCTGTTAGCCAAGCATTTCTGTCATTTGCCTACTGTGTGAGCACTGCCAGCAAGACAGTTTAGTTTAGAACAAGCATGTGTGTGTATGTGTGTGTGTGTATAGATTATTAGCCTCAAGTATTTAAAGCTTGTTGTGTGTAGCGACCATCTTGCTCAGTAACCACTGAGTAAGTTTTAACAGTTAACTCATAAAAACAGCATAGGATAGTTGTGTGTGTGTGGTTCATGTACTTGGGAATATGCATTAGCACCATGCGCTAGCTTTACCTTACCCTCTAGAGGTAGAGCGTTATCCCTTCCTTTGGACATTGCCAATGACAGCATTCCCCCACAAGTTTTACACTTAAGCCCTTGGCTTGTTCTTGATTAGGTTTGGTTTGCTTTAGGCTTGGTTTGGTTCAGTTGGGTTTGATTCGACTTGGTTCAGTTTAGTTTAATGTAGTCACCATTTTTTAAATTTTTAGCTACACTCTTTAACCAATTAATTAATGAGAGTCTACTCTTAATTCTTGAACCGATAAATTGAATTTTGTGTGCACCGTTTGTCAAGCCATGCCTACAACCTATACTCCCTATGTACTACAGTCAGATCTGAAAACAAGTTCCAATGGTCAAAGACGTGTCAGTCACCATACATATATCCTACAATAATTCTTTCTTTACCTAGCTAGATATTGTCACTCACAGTAAACATCTTACATTATGGGTTTGCAATATATTAAGAAAAGCAAAAGTCCATGATCTTGTTGTTTTGGGTCTTTTTTGGGGAAATTCATAAGCCATAAAAAGAATGACATCATGTCAAGTTCTGAGTGGGTCTTGTATGTCAAAATCCCATTATCGGTTTATAAAATCTCAAGGCCATGCCCTAGCAGTTTTGGATTATTTCAATCAATGAGTCCACCATAGAAAACATTGAAAAAATAAATACCCTTAAAACAAGTCGTCACATGACCCTCTCCGAACAATGCTTCGCAAAATATAAATTCATCCATTGAACATTGAACATGATCGGCGACATCATCCTAGCTCCCCCCTCCCACCATGGTTGCCATATCGTTTGACCTTCAAGTGTCCTCAGCATCTCTGTGCTTTTTTTTCATTGCCCTGTTGTCAAGTCAAGTCAATGCATTCCAATAAGCTCAAATAACATTCACATCCTGTCAGTCTGCCCCAGCAAGTCTGTTTTCTATACTTACTTCAAGCAACATATAACCAAGTTCTGTTTGTTCTATCTAAAGCCAACTTCATCGGATCAAGGAATTATCATTTGTCATGTCACTCATAATCGTTTACACGTTAAAGACCCCCTTCAGGGGGTTTAGGAATTAGGAATTCCATGATAGGAAAAATCAGAAAACGAACCCTCGACCCGACGTCTCATCGAAATAGCGAATACTGTATTGGTATATCACCACCGTGGCCAGTAATAGCCTCGTTGAAACACGCACCCAGTGGTATCGTCTCTTTCTATCTACAACCACTCGTCATGAACATTTTAGACAAATTAAAAAAAAAGTTTTAAAAACTAAAATGTTTTCAACAAAAGTGTCGTTAGGCCCTTTCGCATTTTTTAAAACATAAATACTATATTCGAAAGGGGGGAGGGAAGGGGTGTCACCCCGAGTCCTACGACCCCTCGTATACGTCTCTGGCGTTATTGGTTTGTGAAATATAACAGAAAGTCTAAAATCACAGTTTTACAACAAAAAATTCTGTTTCCCTCATTCTCAAAAACTTTAACCTATTACAAAAATAAAGAGGGTTTCGAGACAAGCCATTTGACATGTCATAGGACCAAATCCGACCATGCATTCGTGAAATATCGGAAAAAGTCTAAAATCATGGTTTTACCCCCAAAAAGCCTGTTTCCCTCATTCTCAAAACTTTAACCTATTATTAGCATATATAGAGCTTCGAGACAAGCGATTTGACACGTCACACGTCCATATCCGACCTTGCGTTCGAGAGATATCGGCAAACTTCATAGGAAAGTAGGCGACTATCTAGTTCTCTCCTCACCACCAAAACCCCTTCTTATCAATCATTTTTTTCACAGAGCTTGCCCTCTTACAAAAATCCCAAGTGCGCATGCGTATAAAACAAAAACAAAAATGTTAATCCATAGCGGCATCTCGTAAAACGCATGCGCGATATGAGCAACCACGTTTAAGTTCATATTAGCAGCGCACCTTATACATGTCGCATTTGAAAAGAAACTTTCACTAAAAAAAATTACAATATCACCCCCTAGTAGGGGTAGGTTTTATTTAGGGGTTGAAATGAATGGTCCATTGGAAAGAGGGCGTCAACCCGAGTCCAACGACACCTCATTTGTCAAAATCGGACCATGCGTTTGAGAGATATTAATTATTTCAATTTCGCGTGGCGGCCATGTTGGTTTGTTGGGCACAGGAGTGTCAAGTGGGGCAGAACTGTCATCACTCCCCTACTTGCGGCAAGCCGATATATATATTTAACTTAGGAATATGCGGGCCGCGCATGCGTACTGCAAGACCCCCCGCACCCCGTCACAGCGTGTTCAAATGCCATCTCCTGCCGCGATGACAGTAATTTGTTCTCGTGAGGGCAAACTAAGAAGGGGTGGGTTAGATTCTCACCTGAACCATCCTGCAAGTGATTTTCCGTCTCCCCACACACACACTTCCACTCGAAGAAAATGCTGAGATGGTTCCTAACTTACCGTAACGCCAGAGTCACTTCTTTTCTAATCCTAGCCTTGATTATAGCGTGGCAAGTTAGACCTGGCCTGTCATGGCGGTGACTCGTCTAGGAGGGGAAGTGGTGGGATCACTAGGCGCAAATGCGATTTCCCCTCTTTGGTGCAACAGCTGTTTGGGGCTGCTCGCTGTTCGTCGTGGTTATAATATTCAAGCATAAAGTATCGAATAGGAGCATTCTCAGTGACATAGCATTGGTATTGTTGGTAATGAACTGAGAGCGCGCCCACTTCACACACTCCTGACAGCAAGCTTGTTGCCGTGCTTGTCAAAGAACAGAGCCGGTCAGTCTTGCTTCGCTTGCCTTGACAGCATCTGTACCCTGCCAAGGTTCTGGGAGTAATGACTACTTGGCAACATCTAACCCGCGCGTGACGAAGTATGTGCTCACTGGTTGACAAAGAATCCAGGCGGGGAGATGACGTAATGCAACAGGACGCACATGCGCATCGGAAGGTTCAGATCTAACTTGTTCCGTTATACACGCACACACTACTATAGGAACCACAATAATACACGTACTCTGATAAATTCTCGCACACAGGGCTCTCGACCACGATGCCCACGGTGGCTTTGGTGGCATAGTTGGTAGCATGCTGAGCTTCTTTGCCTAAGCTCGCGGGTTCAAACCCGGCCGAGGTCATTGGATTTTTTAAGAGCGTTGAAAATCCCTCAGTATGCCTTCGTTAGGAGGGGAAGTAAAGCCGGTGGTCCCATGTCATAGATTTATGGCATGTAAAAGAACATTCCACTAGCTAAACTTGTGTGAAGCCAAAATTTGTAGGTTAGAATTTCGTTTTTATCGTGTTGTCTCCTAAGAGGCCGAGTGCATGTCTTTCTAGTCGACGCCCGTGGGTGACCTGCGCGTCGGGATGAGAGATGGAATGGATGAAGATGAATGGAACTGGGCAAGAATGTGGAAGGAAGCAGCAGTGGCCTGTCAGAAGGTGCCGTCCCAGCATTTGCCTGGTATTGAAATGGGAAACCACGGAAAACCATTTCAAGGTCGGCCGACGGTGTGGCACGAACCCACGCGTCTACCGAGTCAGTCCGAGAGCTTGACCACGGCTATTGGTTCCAACGTTCACCACCAGGTGCTGACTGAGACGCCATATAGTAGCCAAGTCTGCAAGCTAGGTGTCGTGAACGGTAGCAAAAGTAGGAACTACTTGAAATTATTGTCTGCAGTCTTTAATTGAATTAAAACAGGTAACACACACTAATACAGCCATCACAATTAACACCGGTTATCAGACTGATTCTACACACACCCAAAGTACACGGGGCTACATGACCTCATTGTTGCAGCCCCTAAACTAAGGATCCTACCAACCACGATGCCCACACCCCTACATTAAGCACCCCCAACAACAACAGTTTCGCTAACTGTCTCATGTTAGCGAAACAACCAAGATGATGACCGAGTTGTAGTCTGATAGATAAGGGGTGCTGAACCTTTTTATAAATGAAGGCCAAATGTTTGTTCTCATTGGCGGGCTGCAAGGTACCTTCTCCCCACCTCAATAGCTAATTAAGGAAGTCCCGGTATTCCGAAAGAAAGTTTCGGGACATCGTAATGTTCCATTATTTTGACTAACATTATGCAGTTACATCATCTTTCTTTGGCAGTTAACGTTACAGAATTTCACGCCATGTTTGACTTAGTATAATCCTTGATTAAACAAATAGTTCCGTGAAGAACTATATAGCCTATTTTCATATATTCTACTTATGTTAATTGCATCTATCTACATACAAAAATTCAGTTTGATTGCTGTAATAGATTCGTAGATATTGAGATCCATCAAAATATTTTGGATGGTCGCCATGTTGGATTGTTATATGTATACGCCATAGAGTCATGTACCATTAAAGAAAACTTCTTGCGTAGGTTCATTATTCAAACTTTCACTTCGATCGCATGATTACGACACAAGAAATAAAAAAAATAATTTTAAAATTCCCACAACCGCCATCTTGAGGTTATGTAAACAATTGAACTAAATTAGATACCAGTGCATTACAATGTGTATAAATATTTCCTATACCAAGTTTCATTGCGTTTGGATCATTAAATCGCGAGAAAGGTGTATTTAAAATTTTTCAACTTCCCTTGGCTGCCATGTTCGTTTTGTAGTTAACCGACTTTTGAAAGTCTTATAGATGAACTTCCAGTAGTGCCCTTTATGTCCGGCTGGTTAAATCGCGAGAAACATCTATTTAAATGTCGCAAATTCGTTTGGCCGCCATGTTCGTTTTGTAGTTACTAGGTTTTCAAAAGTCACATAAGTGAACTTCTAATAGTTCCCTTTATCACCGTAAAATATCCCAGGGTGATATCGGTAATAGTTTCGGGGATATTGAATGCTGGTGAAATATTTCGCACAGCCGCCATGTTGGATTGGTGAGACGTAACAAAATTTGAAGGGCACGGTCGGGGTCATCCGGAAAAGTGCTATGAACTTACCGAGTTTCATTGAAATCGCTCCAGCCGTTTAGAAGGTATTAGGGGGGACACATACCATCACACACACACACACTAACACACACGCACACACAGATAGACACACTGACAAAAGGTGATCTCATAAGCCTATTTTTTCAAAAATGAAAATGAAAACGTAATTCCATAACTGCTCGCAAAGAGAACAGAGCATAGATTGATACCTTTCTCAGCTTTATTTTGTCTCTCCGGGTTCCTCTTGGAAGTAGAAACAGGAAAATATGCTAGGGTCTCTGGATACCTTTGCCTTTTAGTTTCAAAATCAATGTTACTGTATGTGTATCGTATGTGTTGAAACTCTCCATCATGATGCTGAATCGGAAATGTAGTACAAACAATAACATTATAACTGAGTTCTCGTTCTATCAAAGAGCAGGGGGAAAAGACGGAGTAGGCCTACACTTTGTGTAATACAGCGGCACTGTGGGAGGTCAGATGTCGTCAGCCAAGTGAAAATTGAGAGACTGTTAACACAAAATGTTCTTTCCTGCTGTCATAAACTGAGGTTTGCAATGACATACAGGACCAATAATAATATTAATAATAATAAGATTGGTTTATTTACTTAGCGTATGGCATGGTACATCTACATAATTACAAGCTAAGGAACACATCTCTACTTAGTATAAAACAAAGTCCCCGATTCTTGGATGTCACGGGTAATGTCGAGAACCAATGGATGGATTTCGATGCGGTTTTCACCATTCTGTAAAGGATATCTCGAGGAAGGTTTATGTAGAAAATAATTTGTTTACGATCAAAGGAAGCCAAGTAGTAACGATTTCAGTCAAAAAGTGGAAAAAGTCCTGGCGTCCGTGCGCTTTTTAAGCTTACGCTGGGCAAACCGTTAAAAATATCAATATACTATGAGTGTAAGAATTGTTCAGCATGAAAAGGTCTACAAAAAAGTCCGCGAGAGCATATCTCTATCTTCAATACATCGCTCGCTATAAGTGTTTTTACGTTTTCATTTCTTTCAACAATTTCCATTCAATTACTGAGGCGACAGTTTATGAGATAGTTAGGGGTGAGCCTATGACCCCAGTTACAGCCTAGGTAGCGGGAGAGCCTATTACCCCGGGTACAGTCAGCAGCAAACTGTCGAGTCGTGTTGAGTTAAGACTTCAGAGAAGAGTGGTTGTGTTTGGAGCTTCCTTGGAAGTGCAACTCGGCTTTTCTTCATTTTGCTAAGAATGTTTCGTTCCACAAAATACACATTCAAGTTAAGATTGGACGGAAGGAGGTGGTAGTTCATTGACATCGAAAAAGAAAGCGCTTAGGCTATCACGTAATGCATTCATAACTGTTCCCGGTCGAAGCCGGGGTGGGTTGCTAGTCAAACAAATAAATTTTCATTTACATGAACAATAAATATTAAAATCAATTTTGCTGAGAAAACACATATTCAGCAGTAAGCACAATTATAAAATGTTTAGGTTTACAAGTTAACATTTAAATTTGAAATCCAATCAAGAGCAGGCGGCGTTGCATCACGAAAGTCCTTCAGGTTCCCATAATAGGCTCGAAGGCTGCTGTCCTCCACAATATGTTAGATGGTCTGTCTTTCAAATCCACAGTCGCACTGTGTGAGGAAGCCTTATTCCACTTGTATAAGCTATCTGTGCAGACCCCATCTCCCGTTCGAATCCTGTTGAGTGATTTCCATATATGGCATGGTAGTTCCATGCCAGCTGGTCTCTTGATAGGATCAATGACATTTCTATATTTCTCATGGAATAAATTAATCCATACCTCAGACCACTTGTTGTCAATCTGAAAATTATTCTATTGTAGAGAATCCGCTGTTATGATGGGATTTCAAGCGACGTATCTATATCGTAGGTACAGTATGCCAGAATGAATAGGAAGCTGTGGAGTGGATATTATCTTTTGATATTCTCTCAGGAGAGAGTTTTGTCTACGTAATAATAATAATATCGTATGGCCTCGGATGCCGGGTGCAAGCTTTGTAATTTCACACCCAAAGGGTAGCTTGCAAGTCGAATTTCGTTGTTCCTTGAATCACTATGAAAGTCAAGGAGGTTAGATATCTAAGCTCCTTGAACACTATAGCGCTTTCTAGTAGAGAAATGAGGAACTTTGTGTTGGCGGAAACTCCCGAGATTAATTTTGCCATTATGAACACGGTCTACTGAATTCAAATGGGTTTTTTTACATGCCAACATCGTATGACATGCGTGTCGTATTCTTGCCGCCTTTCAAAAAAAATAATCACTTACCACGGCCAGGAGCTAACCAGCAATCTTGGGGTTAGTAGACCGACACGCTATCCACTCACCCACCAGAATTTCTATTTGTGCCATTATTTTCTGTAACCTCCCAGATTTTTTATAAGAATTTTACAAAATATACCCCTCTTTACTGACGTTAAGAGAACTATCCCATTATCAGAAATAGCTGATGTCTAATTGCTTCAGTGTAACATGAAGGTCGCATACATCGTAAACACATCGGTGATATTGTCGTATTTCTCATCGTCAAGTCACGTCGCGGTACATTACTGTAATCTCAGCACTACTTAGGGGCACAACTTTACACCGTGCGTGTTATTTCTTGGACCATTTTGCATGGATACCATCGTGGGTGCCAAATGTCTCATTGAATCATTTTCAATTGGCCAATCGTTAGCTGATCAGTTTCATTCCATCACACGTTTTATTCATCTTTGGAAACGCACTATTGTTGACTGGAAAGTACAGTATTTATTTATTCTCAACGGCAATGCCAATTTATATATGAAAAAACAACGAGAAAGATACCATTAAATAAGTAATACATTCAAAATGCTTAAGCTAGATAAGCGAAGAACTGCACAGGACCCAACAATAATAACAAGAGACAAAAACAATTATTGGAACAAAATTCAACAGAAGCAAGCTAAAGCCGCGTTTACACCAAATGTTGCCAGCAAATTGATGCCAACTTTCGTTGACAACATGTTGACAACAACTGCTGGCAACAATGTTGGCGAATATCGAGAATGGCAAGATTTGATGACAACAATTTAACTCATTTTTGGTGCGTTTCGCCAGTTGCAAATTTCTCTTTCGACAACGGCAATCCCAGCTTCCTTGGCTTTTCGTGCGGTTGTTCTATTTTTTAAAAACTGCATGGCGTTAAAATAATATCACTTGCTGTTGTACTCTTCAGCTCCCGAACCACTTTTCTTCTCCTTAAGCTCCCTTTGGAACTGTGCGACTAAAGATCTAACGTTTGCTTGAACTTCAGAATTGGTGGTTTTCATTTTCCGCGAAATGTCATTCCAGGCATAGTTCTTCAGGTTTTTGTTTTTAAAGTCTGGGTCCATCGGGTTCCAGAGAACTGGTTGCTCACGATAGAGCTCGATCAAATTTAGGACATTATCCCGCGACCAATCAAAATCACTTAAAAGGTTGTCCATATTGACTTGCACTTCGACAGTTTTACACCACAAACAGAAGTCCAGTACTACCAGCAACAGCCGTGACTAGAGTGAAGCCGCGTCGGCCAACCACGTGCGCTGGACAATTGAAGGGGAATTGTTGCCAACATTGTTGCGGATCACTTTAAGTCCCGTCAACATTGCTGCCAACAAATGTTAACAACACTCTTTGATCTTTACCGACTACTGGTGGGTAATATTGCCAACACTTTTTCGGTGTTGACAGCATTGTTGGCAGCAATATTGACAAAAATTTTAGTACGATTTATGTAAATGTTGTCAACATTGTTGGCAACACTGTTGTCAACTCCGGTGTAAACGCGGCTTAAGATACACGACACACAATTACCAACAAACACGGCAACCACAATAACAGTACAAATAATATAACAGTATAGGCCAATAAATAGAACTGAATTTAACACGAATAACAGAAGTAAACAATTATAGGTAACAATGGTAGCAAAAGTCGGTGAGATGACACTAGATGAGCCAAGACTTTAACTTTAAATTCTCTTTGGCTGTCAAAGAAGAAATCGTCCTCAGCCTGTAAGGAGTTACCCAGACGGTGGAATCTAGAACTGGTCCTTGTTTAGGAAGTTAGTTCTGAAGTAGCAGTGAGCAAAGAGGTCGGAAGATCTGGAGGCTCCTGGGATCCTAAAGTTCAGTCTAGATAGAAGGGCAGGGCAATCAATTAAGCCATTAATTTGTCTGTGCAGGAAGATCAAATTAGCAAGATCACAACGGATTTCAAGTGGACAAAGATCAAGTTGTCTCATTAAATCATCGATTGGCACATCTAGATATCTTACACCCAATTTAACACCAAGTAGCCTCACAAATCTTCTCTGAATCCTTTCCAGTCTGGAGATGCAACCGAAGCGTATTCGAGAATAGGACGGAGGAGAGACTTGAAAAGAATAACTGAGGAGTGGACAGAGAGACCGCTATTAACACCACGCCACAGAAAGCCCAAAAATCTACTAGCTCTGCTACAAAGTAATTCAATATTATGTTCAGGCGTAAGAGTGTAGTTTAGATGAACTCCAAGATCCTTTACAACCTCGTAACGTTGTATGGAAGTGCCATTAATAGACTAGTATAGTCCGCTAGTTGGTTAGACTGACACATTCCCTCATCGCATATGTGATGTAATGCCCGGGAGTCATTTCACAACACGAGGGGAATATTAACACAGTTTTTCTGTTAGCAACTTCATGAATGCGGGGTGTGAAGCCGTAATTGTTTCAGCTGCGTGTTAGTTGCATTTAACAAGGTAAATAAATTGAACTCAATATGTACGTTATTGAAATTGTGCAGTGTAATGGGAATGTTGAGCTGACAATATTGAAGTCCGATTATTACATCGCTTTTTAATGAAGTTCTTTAAAACGTATTTGCAGTTTTTTTAGCCTATTTTCATTTTATGAAAAAAAAAAAAAGCTTATGAGATCACCTTTTGTCCATGTGTGTGTGTGCGTATGTGTGTGTATTCCCCTCTAATAACTTCTAAACGGCTAGAGCGATATCAATGAAACACTATTACGACCAACACCAACCGTTCCCTTCAAATTTTATTACGACTCACCAATCCAATATGGCCGTTGTGTGAAATATTTCACCGGCATTCTATATCTCCAAAACTATTGATATCACCCTAAAATTTTGTATGGTGATAAAGGGCAAAACTAGAAGTTTACCCATGAGACTTTCAAAACCCCGTTAAATACAAAACGAAAATGGCGGCCAAGCGAAGTTGGTACTTTTAAATAAACTTTTATCACGATTTAACCAACCAATCGCTATGAAACTTGGTACATCAAATGTTTAAATACATTGTAATGCACTGGAATCTAAATTAGTTCAATTATCTACATAACCTCAGGATGGTGGCTATGCGAAATATTTCACTGGCTTTCTATAACTCCGAAACTATTACTGATACCATCCTGATGGTTTGTACGATGATAAAGGGCACTACTAGAAGTTCAGCTATGAGACTTCCAAAAAACTGTAAATTACAAAACGAACATGGCAGCCAAGCGAAGGTGAAATATATTAATACACTTTTCTCGCGATTTAACCATCTGAGCGCAGTGACATATGGTACAGTAAATGTTTATATACATTGTAATCCACGAGCATCTAATTTGGTTAAATTGTTCACATAACCTCAAGATGGTGGCTGTGCGCAATTAAGTTTTTATTTATTGTGTATTAATCATGCGATGAAACCGCATTGAAACCGTTTGAATAATGAACCTACGCAAAAATCGTCATCTAATAGTACATAACTCTATGGCCTAGATATATCAAAATCCAACATGGCGACCATCCGAAATATTTGGACGGTTCTCAATATCTACGAATCTATTACAGCAATAAAACTGAAATTTTGTATGTTGATAGAGGCGATTAACATAAGTAGGATATATGAAAATTGGCTTTAGTTCTTTATGGAACTACTTGTTCCACATAGTCTCCACATTTGTCCCACCACAGCACTACATTTTGAGTTGCCCCTGTGGTAGAATTCAGTTGGCTGACTGTGAAACCATCGTCGGACTGCTGTCTTGGCACCATCGTTGCACGTGAATCTCTATCCTGCCAGGAACTTCTTCAGCGGAACCAAACACGTGGATATCACTAGGGCAAGGTCCGGACTGTATTGTGGGTAGTCCAGACACTCCCAGTGAAATGACCGGAGCTTGTTGGCGATTCTGTTTGTCACATGTGGTCTCGCGTTGTCACGGTCCATAATACAAAGGGCGTACTATATTGTTTTACACTGTTTCCATAGGTTTCCTCATGTTCCCGAACAGGTGATAATCACTTGGTTCCAAGTCGGGAGAGTATGGTAGGTGTGGCAGCACCGTGAATCTCATTTGATCAATGACAGCGGTGGTCTCTTGGATAGTGTGGGGGCGGGCATTGTCATGTTGCAGAAGCACACCTTTAGCCCATTTACCTGGCCGCTTAATTTGAATGGCACGGCGCAACCACTTAAGGGTAGCCCCATGTGCTAAACTGTTAATCGTGGCCCCCAATTCCAGCCAATCAATGAGGATGATGCCCTTTGTGTCCCAGAACACTGTCACCATTCGCTTGCCAACTGATGGCATTGTTCGACATTTCTTCGGCGGTGGACTGTCCCTATGCTCCCATTGCATGCATCGCCATTCTGCGGATTTTGCAGAATTGGACACAGCTGTCAAGGCATGGGTACACAGCACTCCGAAAGGATAGTTTCAGGAAGGTCTGGAGAGACTGACACATCCATGGCAAAAGTGCACAAAGTTACAAGGATATTATGTTGAGAAGGTGGACGAAACAACTGATGTGTAATGTACTTCATTTGGGTAGACAAGTAGTTCATATATCCTCCTTACAGTATGTTAATTGCCTCTATCATCATACAAAATTTCAGTTTGAATGTAACACGTAGATTCGTAGATATTGAGAACCGTCAAATATTTCGTATGGTCGCCATGTTGGATTTTTATATATATAGGCCTTAGAGTTATGTTCTATTACATGAAGATTATTGTGTAGGTGTAGTATTCAAACTTCAATCGCATGATTAGTACACAAGAAGTTAAAACGAGATTTTTAAATTTCGCACAGCTGCCATCTTCTGGTTATGAAAAAAATCGAAATAAATTATATGCCAGTGGATTAACATTTGTATAGCCTAAGCATTTACCGCACCGAAATTCACTGCACTCGGATGGTTAAATCGCGAGAAACGTCCATTTACATATTTATACTTCGCGACGCCACCATGTTGGATTAGTGCTCACCAGGTTATTGAAAGTCCTATAGGTGAATTTATGTTCATAGCCTCTATGAACATAAAGAATTTCAGTTTGATTGCTGTAAAAGATTCGTAGATATTGAGAACCGTCTAAATATTTCGGATGGTCGCCATGTTGGATTGTTATATGTGTAGTCCATAGTATGTACCATTAAAGGAAAATTATTGCGTAGGTCCATCACAGAAGTGACAAAGAGGAAATCTGACATTCTACGGATCGGAGCGTGGAATGTTAGAAGTCTGCTAGGAAGTGGAAAGTTAGAAAACTTAGAAAGGGAAATGGATAGGTTGAGGTTTGATTTGGTTGGGATTAGTGAAATGCGCTGGCAGGAAGAGCAGGACTTTTGGTCAGGAGACTATAGGGTCCTTAGCACCAAATCAAACAATGGCCAAGCAGGGGTTGGTCTCATATTGAGTAGGAAACTTGGACAGCGGGTGGAATATTATGAGCAATACAGTGAACGGATTATTGTAGCAAAATTCAATACTAAACCTACGTGCACCACAGTAGTACAAGTCTATATGCCTACCAGTCAAGCTGATGATAATAATAATATCGTATGGCCTCGGGTGCCTGGTGCAAGCTTTGTTAATTGACACCAAGAGGGTAGCTTGCATGACGAATTTCGTCGTTCCTTTGAACGCTATGAAAGTCAAGAAGGTTAGATATCTAAACTCCTTGACACTACAGCGCTTTCAAGTAGAGAATGGAGGAACTGTGTGTTGGCGGAAAATCCCGAGATTAATTTTGCCATTGAACACGGCCTACTGAATTCAAATGGGTTCTTTAACATGCCAACAACGTATGACATGAGTATCGTGATTTTTGTCGCCTTCAAAAATCACTTACCAGGGCCAGGGGCGAACCTGCAATCTTGGGGTTGGTAGTCCGACACTATAACCACTCACCCACCGTGGCAAGCAAGCTGATGATGAGGATGTTGAAAAGGTCTACGAAGAAATAGATGACATTCTGAGGTATATCAAAGGTGATGAAAATGTTATAGTAATGGGAGATTGGAATGCTGTGGTAGGAAAAGGGAGAGAAGGGAAGATAGTAGGAGATTTCGGATTAGGTGAAAGGAATGATCGAGGAAGCAGGCTGATGGAATTCTGCACCGAACATGAGCTGGTCATAGCTAACACCTTATTCAATAACCGCAATAGAAGAATATACACATGGATGAGACCAGGAGATACAGGGCGTTACCAAATCGACTTCATTATGGTCAAGCAGAGGTTTCGAAACCAGATTTTGGATTGTAAAACATATCCTGGTGCTGACATAAACTCTGACCACTATCTGGTTGTAATGAAATGCAGATTAAAGTTGAAGAAACTGAAGAAAAGTCAAAAGCCAAAAAGGTGGGCAATAGACAGACTGAAAGTAAAGGATGTAAACGAAAGATTCAAGAAGAGTATAAAGGAAGGACTAATCAAAACCCCTAAACAAACTTCAATTGCAGACGAATGGGCACTTTTGAAGAATGAAATAACAAAATCCGCAGAAGAAAACATTGGTAGGAAAGAAAGAATAGGTAGAAAACCGTGGATCACTCAGGATATACTAGAATTGATGGATGAAAGGCGGAAACACAAGAATTTAAGAGATGAAAAGGGGAAAGCAGAATACAGACGTCTGAGAAATGAGGTTAACAAGAAGTGCAAGGAAGCGAAAGAAGAATGGTTGAAAGAGAAATGTGCAGGTATAGAAAATTGTCTGAAATTAGGAAGAGTAGACACAGCTTATCGAAGGATTAAGAATACTTTTGGGGAAAAGAAGACTAAGTGCTGTAATATTAGGGACATAAATGGAAAGCCTCTAACAGATTGGGAAGAAAAGGTTGAGAGATGGAAAGCTTACATAGAGTGCTTGTATAAGGGAAAGGAGATCGAGAATCATGTAATGGAAAGGGAGGAGGAAATTGATGAGGATGCAAAAGGAGATGTAATATTGAGATCAGAATTTGACAGAGCATTAGAGGACTTAGGCAGGAACAAAGCACCAGGCATAGATGATATACCGATTGAGTTGCTACGCTGCATAGGAGATGAAGGTCTGATCAGGTTATTTCACTTGGTGTGTAGGATTTATGAGACAGGTGAGGTACCCCCTGATTTCAACAAGAATGTTATCATCCCTATACCAAAGAAAGTGGGAGCTGACAGATGTGAAGATTACCGTACAATCAGCTTGATTACTCATGCTTCAAAGATCCTGTCTAGAATAATTTACAAGAGGATTGAAAGCCAGATAGAAACGGAGTTGGGTGAAGACCAGTTTGGTTTCAGGAGAAATGTAGGAACAAGGGAAGCTGTACTAAGTCTTAGGCTGATTTTGGAAGGTAGAATAAGGAAAGATAAGAGAACGTTCATGGCATTTGTAGACTTAGAAAAGGCTTTTGATAACGTTGAATGGACTAAATTGTTTGACATTTTGAAATCTATTGGAATAAAGTACAGAGATAGGAGGGTGATATACAATCTATACAGAAACCAGACAGCAGTCATTCGAGCTGAAGGACATGAGAGAGAAGCTGGTATTCAGAAAGGTGTAAGGCAAGGCTGCAAATTATCACCCATACTTTTCAATCTTTACATTGAACAAGCAATGAAGGAAATTGGAGAAAAATTTAAAGTGGGAGTGAAGATTCAAGGAGAAATAATTTCTACTCTGAGATTTGCTGATGACATCGTCATCTTGGCCGAGAAGCCTGAGGATTTGAATGAGTTTTTGAATGGTAAGGATTCCGTCTTACGGAAGGAATTCATGATGAAAATTAATAAATGTAAAACAAAAATACTAGAATGCAGCCGAAATAAATCAGAAACCTCTATGGAGATCAAATTGGCCGGTGAAAAGCTGAAGGAAGTAGGAGACTTCTGTTACTTAGGAAGCAGAATAACCAGTGATGGACGAAGCAAAGAGGATATAAAAAGTAGGTTGGCTCAGGCAAGGAAAGCCTTTCTACAAAAAAGGAATCTGTTGACATCGAATATAGATTTAGGTATTAGGAAGTCATTTTTGAAAGCCTTTGTCTGGAGCGTGGCGCTCTATGGAAGTGAAACTTGGACTATTGGTGCAGCAGAAAAGAGGAGAATTGAAGCATTTGAAATGTGGTGTTACAGGAGAATGATGAAGATCAGATGGGTAGATAGGGTTACAAACGAAGAGGTATTAAGGCGAGTGGGAGAGGAGAGATGTTTCAGGCGACTGCTAATGAAGAGAAGAGATAGGTTGGTAGGACACATACTAAGACACCCAGGAATAGCAAGCTTAGTTATGAAAGGAAGGGTCGAGGATACGAACTGTAGGGGTAGACCAAGGTTAGAATATGTTAAACAGATTGCCTCGGATGTAGGGTGTGGTAGCTATGTAGAAATGAAACGATTAGCTCAGGACAGGGAGGCATGGAAAGCTGCATCAAACCAGTCAAAAGACTGAAGACTCAAACAACCATTATTGAAACTTTCACTTCCAACGCATGATTACTACACAAGAAAAAACTTAATTTTAAATGTTCGCACAGCCGCCATCTTGAGGTTATGTAAACAATTGAACTAAAGTAGATGCCAGTGCATTACAATATGTATACATATTTAATGTACCATATTTCACTCCTCTCAGATGGTTAAATCGCGGGAAAAGTCTATTAAAATGTTTCAACTTCGCTTGGGCACCATGTGGTGTATTCCCTGGAATATACGTTCACTTAGAGTTAGCTCTTGCTGCTCTTTGCTTTTTTCAATTAGCCTCATTAATTTAATTTCCCTCCTTGCAGACACCAACAGCGACCTTCTTTATTCTATTTGTTCCGTACACGCGCTTAAGTTTTTTTTATAAGTTTGTTCTAGTTGTGTATCTTCTATAGAATCTACCTAGTGTCATCTTGCGGCTACCCGCTGATGTTCTTCAAACTCCTCGAGTCAAGAGGACTTACACACCGATCCACCAGGCGTCGTCTTCGTCGTCAGCTAACATCTCCTTGAAGATACTTCTCCATGAAGAATAACATATTTTGTATAGGGGTGTTTATTTTTTCAATGTTTCCCATTCTGTCATAAGCTCATGGAGGAAAGAATAAGAGGAGATGCCCTGAGCTCGTTTGAGTGAAGCCAAGCGCTGCAACCAAAGTGGGCGCAACGTTAACTCGTATTCGGTGTTCTGTGACTTGCATGGGGCATTGTGCATGACTAAACCTTATTTTGGCCCTGGTTTTTATCGCGCTCCGGTTATGCAACTTTGGAAACGTAATAACAGTAGTGATAAGTTATTAAAAACAAATCTTCAATTCTAATCTCAGCATGTTTAGGCCTAACCTATACACCCAAAAAATAAACATCATTCCTCTGCTAATCCCAAATTATCAAACGGCTGTCGGTCAATAATTACGGTAGGCCTACGTAATTAATCAATTCGAGGCTAATCGTCAAGTTTCTACCCCCCCCCCCCCCACAAAGAAAATACCGTGCGGTACCGAAACGTATAGGCTATACCGTATTTTGTGCAAATATGCGTCCTTTTCTAATTGTTCTGTTTATTAATTTTGAGGTTCGTATTCTTGAATATGAAAATCTGTACGACCAATGAGTGAAAGTGGCTGTGCTCGAAATTAGGCCTAAAAACTGATGAATGCCTCAACACTAATAAGAACATAAAACTCAATTTGGTGTAAATACCGTAATTAGCCTCCGTGGCTTAGGCGGCAGCGCGCCGGCCTCTCACCGCTGGGTCCGTGGTTCAAATCCCGGTCACTCCATGGGAGATCTGTGCTGGACAAAACGGAGGCAGACAGGTTTTTCTCCGGGTACTCCGGTTTTCCCTGTCAAAATTTCATTCCAGCAGCACTCTCCACTATCATTTCATTTCATCTGTCATTCATTTAATCATTGCCCCAGAGGAGTGCGTCAGGCCTCGGCAGCCGGCACAGTTCATATCCTCGCCGCTAGATGGGGGCTCCATTCATTCCATTCCTGACCCGATCGGAGACTGGAAGCAGGCTGTGGATTTTCAGTTCGGCATCATTAATTCCCAAGATGTTCCTTCTTTGGTATAACTCGCATCTTCAGACACCTGTATTCAATTTAATCAGTGTTTCAGCGTATTATTACGTTTTGCCGCGTCTTCCTTTCCAAACTAGCCTCGCAAAGGTGCTCTAATATTTATATTTAAATTGGCTTTTAAAACGATAACGCAGCTTATTTGTGCCAAGTACCGTGAAGTACAGAGTGTATTCTGCCTATCCAAAAAAAAAAAAAAAAATCTTGATTTGTCATTGCAGTTTTATGTCACTAAAATCCATTACTAGTTGGAGTGGTTTACGGCTTTAAGCATAGGGACAGCCATTTTCTTGCAACCAAAGTGGGCGAGCCGTTTGGCTTCAACAGCTTGCGCTAGGCAGCGCAGCGAAGGCATCTCCTTCCTTTCTTTCCTCCCTGCATAAGCTCTTTTGTTTCCCTTCCCTCTCCCCCTTGCCTACCTAGCTCTGTCGTGTGCGTTTTTGCTCGCTCTCACTTCTAGTTCGGACTTCAAGTGCACAGTTCTCTGGTCTTTCTTAGAGGTCAGCCTCCTGTCTCCATGAGGCATTTTAAAAAGTCGGCGCCATATATGATTTCTTCGTATAATGGTCAAAGCGACTTCTGCTTCCAGCATCAAGCAAGTTAAGTAACTACCTACACTAAACTTTTAACATGTTTTAACCTGGTTTTTAAACAATTTCTGGAATGATTTTACTAAAAGCTAATGGCAGTCTCGAAATTTCACAAAATTGTGAAACCTCTGCTTCTCGTGGGAATTGCTTTTCTCAGCTAACAAAGCTCTTCACTAGTCATAAAACCTAGTACTTTCCACACCAAGTAAGGGAATACTTTCCTGCAACGAGGGATTCATGTCAATTAACCGCTGTCTAAAGCTTAACTTGTTTCCAACGTGGGATTTCTAACGCCCTATTCAACTGTCATTACAATTCTGGAATCTTCCATTCAGAATATACTTCAAACCGCAATGAACTATGCTTAATACCGTCAAATCGCTGGAACCTAAAGTTAACTAGAACTATTAACTGCAACCCACAAACGTTCCAACGCAATAAACTTACTCAAGCCAAATTCAACTAAGTGTTCCCCATAATCTGCAATAACTTTTTGATTGTTCCATGAACTTTCAGTGCTGCAATAGTGAAATATTACAATCTGTCAGCAAGCTTTAGTGCAAAACAGTGTCCGTTCGACTATCTACCGCGCCGCGTTTGATTGAGAGCAATAAAACTGGCTAGAACTTTGAATTCCTATCTCCTTTTCCTCAAATACCTTTTACTAACAAATTTAAGTTAAGTTAAATATCTAGTTACAACTCTACGAGGCCTCGCCAAAACATAGGCGCCCTCCCAACTTTGCTCCATTTACAATGTATTCACTCTGCTTCAATATATGTGGCTATAGCCCATATTTTAATATGTATTGTTTTTCCCTTCTAAAACTAGGGAGTTCTACTTTTTTCCAATTATAAAATAGTTATCTAATTTGTGTAATCCAGGCTTCGCAAAGTGTGACCTGCTCCATTAGAATTAGTAATTCTTTAAATTCCGCTTAAATATTAGTAGTTATAGAAACTACTTATTAATCTTTCTTTTCTTATCCTGCTGGCTCAGGAATGGTTAACTTTCTAACTATTAAATTTTGTACCTGAATCTCTTGCACCAGGCTTCGTTAATTCGACCTGACCCATTTGAATATAATATTTGTTAATTTCTGCTTAAATAATAGCCGTAACCTCCGCTTGTAATTTTCCTTTTTAGCCTACTTTTCACATTTTGCAAAAATGAGGAAAAAGTAGACTTATGAGATCGATCCGGGAAAATGTGTGTCTGTATGTCTGTCTGTCTGTCTGTCTGGCTGTGTGTGTGTGTGTGTGTCCCCCTATCAACTCCTAAACGGCTGCAGCAATCAAAGCCAAATTTAGTATGAGTAAAGATGTGCACCGGAATATCTCAAGTCCATATTTGAAAATGATGTCAGTGCTACCAACTGCTGAAAAAACGCACTAGAAATTTGAGCTCCATGTTGGATATATCGCAAGGTATGCATGGGAGCTATTCCAAAATTGGTACACATGCAGATAATACTATTTCAGTTAAATTTCCAGGAGGCCAACAATGACAGTGTTGCCAAAATAATTTTAAGCCTTCTGATAGGTCCAATGTTTAAATGCATATAACTTCTACACTATCAATTGGATTTCAACCAAATTTTGTATGTAATATCTGTACATAAACAGATATGACTGAGCGTATTCTTAAGAGCCACCAGGGCTGCCAACTCTTAATAATTGCTCTCTCTATTTTTTTAATCCAAATACCAATATATCAGAAAGTATGCAAGCCAACAGCTTTAAACTATGCACACGTATATTCTGACATTTTAGATTAATTTGGAGTAACTTATATACGTCAGTTCTACCAACATGATTATAAGCCTGCTGATAGTACCAATTTTTAAATACATGTAACATTTATACTATCAGTTCGATTTCAACCAAATTTCGTATGTGCTATGTGTACCATAACAGATATGACTGTAAGTATTGTTAAGAGCAATCAGGGCTGCCAACTGCTAATAAATGCTGTCTATATTTTTTTTACCCTAATATCAGTATATCAGAAAGTATGCAAGCCAACAGCTCTATACTTTGCACACGTATAGCACCTGACATTGTAGATTAATTTGGAGTAATTAATACAAGGCAGTGCTGCCAACATGATTCTATGCCTGCTGATATGTCCAATTTTAAAATGCACGTAACTTCTATACTAACAAATGGATTTCATCCAAAATTGGCACAACAAGATATCATAATATTTCAGATTATTTCTGACCAGCACACGCATGGTATTGTTGGCAACATGCTTTTACGCGTGCTGATAGATCCAGTGTCTAACTGCATGTAACGTCCATTGGACTTCAACCTAATTTTGTATTCTGTACCTTAAGAGATGGAACTAAGAATATATTCAGTCACCAGGGCTGCCAACTGTAGTGCTCTATTAGGCTACATTATACCAGGTATATTTTGAACTAATTTGATATTTCGATATTACCAACTTAATTTTGTCATTATTCTAGATAGGTTCATATACTGTAGAGTAATCATTGGCATGAAAAGTAGGCTGTATAGTTCTTCACGGAACTTCTTGTTCCTCTTGTTACGATCAGGAATTTAATCTATTTGTTTATAGCCTTTTCGCTTGCCATAAGGGCATTCTACTCTTTGGTGTTCTACCTAACCAAATTAACAAAATGTTACACTAAATTGTAATATTTTGTAATTAACCTAACAGGTTAACAATCTTTTAATCATACGCTTGCTCAATAACTCTTGTAAGCGGTTTGTACAAATAGGGGTCTCAGAGTTCAAGTTGTTAAAAGCACAATCAATTACTTTAGCTTACAACAGCTAAAATGGTCTTAACTCAAATTAAATTTTACATCTAATGTTAATCTTTGAAAATTCTATCAATTGTGAAATAAATTCTTTATTGTTTTCCGCTTTATCTCTCTTGCTAGAATCACGGTTAGGCAGGACCTTCTCTTCCCTGATATCACGGCAAATTCAAATCCTTCCAGCATTTCAGAATGCTTCGTAAAATCTAACTCTTTTGAAGGGAAACTACAAAAATCCACTTCCTTTCATATAACTTTGCCTTCTAGCGAACTACCTAGCCCCATAATACCGGAATACCGACTCGGGGTGGAAAGGGCACTTAACGGTTGCTTGCGGGTGACCTCAGCTCACGCTGCACTCCCCGTTGGCATTGCTCAGGACCCCACACATTTTAGGTACTTCACTGGCTTTGTGCAGTGGAACCTTTCTTCAAATCTTTATTTTCTATGGGTCTGTGTTGGATTCTCGTCCTCTCTACCTAAAATTGTTTCTACTCCCAAACCCACCTCCTTTTTTCCCTCATCATCTTCCCTTAGGTAGTGTTAACATTCAGTAATAACTTACCACCATGTTCGTTTTGTACTTTACAGGTTTTTGAAACTTACAAATATAATATTGTAGTAGTGCCCTGTATCACCGTAAAAAAATTCAGGGTGATATCAGAAATAGTTTCGGAGATATAGAATGCCGGTAAAATATTTCGCACATCCGCCATCTTGAGGTTATGTAAACAATTGAACAAAATTAGATGTCAGTGCATTACTATGTGTATAAACTTTTGCTGTACCAAATGTTTGCGTTTGGATGGTTAAATCACGAGAAAAGTCTATTTAAAAGTCTCAACTTCGCCTGGCCGCCATGTTGGTTTTGTAGTTACCAGGTTTTTGAAAGTCTTATAGGTGAACTTGTAGTAAAGCCCTTTATCAGCGTACAAACATTCAGGGTGATATCAGTAATAGTTTTGGAGATATTGAATGCTGGTGAAATATTTCGCACAGCCGTAATAACATTTGAAGACCACGGTCGGGGTGGACCAGAATGGTGCTATGACCTTACCGAGTTTCATTGAAATCGCCTCAGCCGTTTAAAGGTTAATTGGGCGGGACACAGACAGACAGACAGACACACATACACACACACACACACACACACACACACACGCACCGTATGCATTGCACCCCGCCCAGCCATTGGTCAAATTCGTGTTGACCGACTGAAGAGTGGCGATATTACTCACGAGTCGCTGTATCCTGTAGAATGTGTTTCCGATATGTTGTCCACATGCCACGACATTTTGCGGCAGAAAGAGATTTTTCACACTTCTTGGCACCATCATTTTTTCAAATGTTCATTATTTGGTATATTGGTCCCATTCATTTGTATAATTCACGGTGGTGGACCAAACGACACCTTACAACAGCATCGTCCAAGGTGGACCCGCACTGTGCGTCTCGGAATAGCAGGTGTGCATTCATCACGAATTATAATAATAATAATAATAATAATAATAATAATAATAATAATAATAATATCGTATGGCCTCAGGTGCCGGGTGCAAGCTTCGTTATTTGACGCCCAAGGGCTCCTTGCATGTCGAATTTTATTGTTCCTTGGAGCGCTATGAAAGTCAGGGAGGTTAGATATCTAAGCTATTTGACACTATACCGCTTTCTAGTAGAGAATAGAGGAACTCTTTGTGTTGGTGGTAAATCCCGATATTAATTTTGCCACTATGCACAAGGCCTACCGAATTCAAATGCGTTCTTTAACATACCAACAACGTATGACCTGCGTGTCGTGATTTTTGTCGCCTTTCAAAAATCCCTTACCACGGCCAGGAGAGAACCTGCAAGCTTGGAGTTGGTAGTCCGACGCGATAACCACTCAACCACCGTGGCCAGCTTGATCATGAATTGGTAATGAAGGACACGAGTAGCATTGCAAGATACGTGTCTCCCATAATGTGCACGTACCGTTGTCTACCCTGGCCGACCACGACTCTGCACGGTGCATTCACAGGTGTGCAGCTGTGCTACTTTGCACAGTGTGAAGTACTCTGTACGCTGCTGCCTCATACGGTGGGCTAGAGTGCTGTTGGCCGCGAGGCACGATGACTTGAGTGACGTCATAGAGAGGCTAGGCTCTTCTCATTACAAAACGACTGCATTAATCCTTTCTCATTGTTGTTGTTGTTGTTGTTGTTGTTGTTTGAGTCATCAGTCTTTTGACTGGTTTGATACAGCTCTCCATGCCTTCCTATCCTCAGCTAATCGTTTCATCTCTACATAAGTACCACACACTACATCCGAGGCAATCTGTTTAACATACTCTAACCTTGGTGTACCACCCCCTTAGTTCTTGTCCTCGACTCTTCCTTCCATAACTAAGATTGCTATTCCTGGGTGTCTTAGTAGCCTATCTGTCCAACCAACCTATCTCTTCTCTTCATTAGCAGTCGCCAGAAACATCTCTCCACTCCCACTCGTCTTAATACCTCTTCGTTTGTCCCCGTATCTATCCTTATCATTCTCTTGTAACACCACATTACAAACGCTTTATTTCTCCCTTTTCTGCTGCACCAATAGTCCAAGTTTACTTCCATAGAGCGCCACGCTCCAGATAAAGGGTTTCCAAAATGACTTCCTAACACCTAAGCTAATCGTTTCATCTCTACATAAGTACCACACACTACATCCGAGGCAATCTGTTTAACATACTCTAACCTTGGTGTACCACCCCCTTAGTTCCTGTCCTCGACTCTTCCTTCCATAACTAAGCTTGCTATTCCTGGGTGTCTTAGTAGCCTATCTGTCCAACCAACATATCTCTTCTCTTCATTAGCAGTCGCCAGAAACATCTCTCCACTCCCACTCGTCTTAATACCTCTTCGTTTGTCCCCGTATCTATCCTTATCATTCTCTTGTAACACCACATTTCAAACGCTTTATTTCTCCCCTTTTCTGCTGCACCAATAGTCCAAGTCTACTTCCATAGAGCGCCACGCTCCAGATAAAGGGTTTCCAAAATGACTTCCTAACACCTGAATCTATATTCGATGTCAACAGATTCCTATTCTGTAGAAATACTTTCCTTGCCTGAGCCAACGCACTTTTTATATCGTCTTTGCTTCGTCCATCACTGGTTATTTTGCTTCCTAAGTAACAGGAGTCTCCAACTTCCTTTAGCTTTTCACCTGCCAATTTGATGTCCTTAGGGGTTTCTGATTTATTTCGCCTGCATTCCTATATTTTTGTTTTAAATTTATTGACTTTCATCATGAATTCCTTCCTCAAGACTGAGTCCATACCATTCAAAAACTTGGTCTTAACGATTTTACTTATCGTCAACTGCACGAGAATAATGAGCTTTGTTTTCACACGTCAGGTTCACGAGCTGGAATACGGATAATTTCTGACCCTCTCTTGCTTCCGAACCCACATGCTGAGCTTCTATGCCCAAGTTCGCGGGTTCAAACCCGGCCGAAGTCGTCGGATTTTTTAAGAGCGTTAAAATTGCCTCAGTATGCCTTCCTTCGTAGGGGAAGTTAAGCCGGTGGGGCCATATCATATTTTATGGCATGTAAAATAACCTTCCACTAACTAAACTTGTGTGAAGCTAAATTTGTAGGTTAGTTTTCATGAATGCTCTTAAGTTCCAACGTTCGTCACCAGGCGCTGGTTGCGATGGCATCTAGTAGTAGCCAAGTTCACAGCTAGGTGTCGTGGACGGTGGAATTCGGTATCGAAAATAGGAACTACTTGAAATTATCGTCTGCAGTCCTTATTTGAAATAAAAACAAATACCACACACTAATACAGTCATCACAATTAACACCGCTTATCAGACAGATTCTACGCACACACACACACACACACACACACACACAAAGTACACGGGGCTACATGACCGCGTTGTTGCAACCCCTAAACTAAGGATCCAACCAACTACCGAACCCACCAGAGGTTACAATGAGATATTGGGCACTGTGGTCGCACATGTTGTCTAGAAATGATTTCTGAAACCACAGATTTATTCTACGACAACATTCTTAGGGACGCCCCTGGTGGGTTCTGTAGCAAGAGAGGGTCAGAGAATATCCGTATTCCAGATCCTGAACCTGACGTGTGAAAACTAAGCTCATTATTCTCGTGCAGTTGACGATAAGTAAAATCGTTAAGACCACTTCAAGATACGACGTGACCTTTATTACTTTCCGAGCTCAGTGCTTTGTGCAAGAAGCAATATTAAAGAGTAAAAAATAGATTCTTAGACGGCCGTCTCACAAAGATTCTTTTCTTTCAACAGAGGCAGTATTCATCTTGGGGAAGACATTTGCGTTGACACGAGGTGGTACTGGTGATCGAGGATCCTTTAATGTGGAACTGGCAACTACTGTGGCCTACTTGCTTACAACCAACTTACGTAGTAAGAGAATACATTGCAAAAACAAGTAGTTCCATGAAGAACTAAAAAGCCTATTTTCATATTTCCTACTTATATTAATTGCCTCTATCAACATACAAATTTTCAGTTTGATTGCTGTCATAGATTAGGATGGTCGCCATGTTGGACTTTAATATATGTAGGGCATAGAGTTATGTACTATTAGATGAGGATTCTTGTGTGCGTTCATTATTCAAACGTTGATTTTGATCGCATGATTAGAACACAAGAAATCAAAACATAATTTTCAAATTGCGCACAGTCGCCATCTTGATGTTATGTAAACAATTGAACTAAATTAGATGTCAGTGCATTGCTATGTGTATAAGCATTTCCTGTGCCAAGTTTCACTGAGTTTGGATGGTTAAATCGCGAGAAAAGTCTATTTAAATGTTTCAACTTCGCTAGGCCGCCATGTTCGTTTTGTAGTTAACTGTTTTTGAACTTCTAGAAGTGCCCCTTATCACCGCATAAAATTACAGGGTGATATGAGTAATAATTTCGGAAATATAGAAGGCCGGTGAAATATTTCGCACAGCCGCCACGTGGATTGGTGAGATGGAATAAAATAAATTAAAAAAATAAAAATAGAATAAATAAAATAAATTTACAGGTCGTGGTCAGCCAAAATAGTACTATGACCTTACCGAGTTTGATTGAAATCTCTCCTGCCGTTTAGAAGTTACTAGTGGAGGACACACACACATACGCACACACAAACACTCACACATACGGCCTATTTTTTCATAAATGAAAATTTGATAACAGTAAAGGTATAAAGGAGAGCAAATGAAATGTCCTCATTCCTGGAAGAATGTGTATTTGGTGACTTGAAAGGAAGTAGAGCCATGAAAGACAGAGTAGGTAAAGGAAAGATCGTATTCTGTTCATGAATTCCTCAGGTGTTAATGCTGAACATATTTCTTAGCAGACAAGGCAGGGGCTCACATCTAGTGGGACGTGGGTTGGCGACCACGGGTCCCCAGCTGAGTCTGGCATTGCTTCCATTTACTTGTGCCTGGCTCCTCTCCGTCTTCTTTCCTGTCGACCTCTCTTGGTTAACTCTTGTTCCCTACCGAACCCAACGGTATTAGCGAATCTCTTCCTTTCCTGCCTTAATTGGCCCTTGTCTCATCTTTCCTGAGACCCTCCTTCTGCGAGGGGTCATCCTTCTTTTTCTTTTCATGTTACCTCCTGCCTTCTGCTCAAGGCCATCAAGGAAGTAGGTGTATGTAGCCCCACCACTTCTGGTGCACCCTGGATAGTGCTACACCCTCAGGAGCTCACGGCTGGTGAGATCGGGAGTTGGCGATCCCGAGGGATTCCTGAGCTGGGCCCGTCTTGTCCCCTTTTCTGGGGCGGGCCCTCTCTTCTTTCCCTGTCTTATCTGCCTTTCATGGCTCCCCTTCCTTCCAAGTCCCTCAATCCTCATTCTTCGAGGGTTGGGGGCATTTCTTTTCTTCCTGTCCTTTATTTGCCTTATCCTTTATTTGTTTACCATTTCTTCTTCTAGTATGTAAGTCTGTAGTTAGTATTAGTTATAGTTTTCATTCTCATCTATCACCCAAACCATTAGGGGCCGATAACCTAGATGTAAGGCCAGTAACCAACAGATGTGTGCAAGTGCTGCACTCCATGGATATGAGAATGCTGCGCTGGTCCATTGGCCTAACAAGACTGGATCATGTCACTAAGAAGCACCCTTGGTGTCGCACCGATCCCGACAAGATGCTGGAAAGTCGCCTACGTTGGTACGGACATGTACTACGGAGTTGCGAGGACACAGTTGCAAAAGGAACACTACCACTAGATGTAGTAGGCAAGCGACCACAAGGACGGCCCAAGAAGCGGTGGCTTGACCAAATCAAGGAGGACATAAGAGCAGTCATTATTGAAGAGAAAGACGCTGCAGACCGTGCAAGATGGAGGCAATTTTGCAGAAGAGCCGACCGTGCTCTGCGGGACAAAGGCTAGAAGAAGAAGATCCTTGATGTTAGGCTCCTTAAAACAACAACTAGATGAAACCCGTCAAAACATGACGGACAATGGAAAACAAATTTACTGAAGAAGCTTCTTATATAAGTTACATTCTTTGTACGATTACTTTTTAGCACTATTGCAACTTTAAGGGCGTCAAAAGATAGCACTCTCAGCATTGCAACATATTGCTGGTCATGACTGAAAACGTGATGAGGTCATCATCCTCGTGCACAGTTTCCAGCCACTGGCCGGGTCTGTTTGGAACACAAGCCTCTCCAACGTCTTCTGTCTTCCCACCATCTCTCAGCCTCCACCCTTGTCCAGTCTTCTCCTCTCTTCTTCACGCTTTCTTCCACCCCCTTCAGCCACCTGTCTCTCGGTCTCCCTCTTGGTCTCTTTCCTTCCCACTTCGTCTCGTGTATCCTCCTGGGTATCCTCTTCTCCTCCATTCGTTTTACATGTCCATACCATCTAAGTCTAGATTTCTCTATACCATCCTGTAATGGTTCCTCCTTCATTAATTCTCTGATCCTCTCATTTCTTATTCTGTCCCTCTTTGTAGCTCCAATACTGCTTCTCAAGAACCTCATCTCACTGGCCTGTATTTTGCTCTTCTCCCTTCCTTTCATAACCCAGGTCTCCGAGGCATACGTCAGGATAGGGACATAGTACGATATATGATCTACTTGCTGTTCTGAGGGACATTCCTGCTCCATAACATGCTTCTCACACTCCTCCGGAATGCTTCTGCCTGTCTCCCCCGCTCATTTATTTCTCTACCGTTTCTTCCATTCTCTTGTATCAGGCTTCCCAGATACTTGAAACTCTCCACTTTCTTCAGCTGTTCCCCACCAATTGTTATTCTCGTTGTGGTCCTTTCCTTCTTCCTTGTTGTGATCACCATCTCACTCTTATTTATGCTAAATTTCATCCCATATCCTTGTATTATTCCTTCCCTCACGTCCAACTGTTCCTGTACCTCCTCCTCCTTGTTTCCACAATCATCAAATCATCCGCAAACACCATTGCTTTCATCTTTCCTTCCCCAATTACTTGTGCCGCTCGGGTCATTATGTCATCCATCACCACAATGAAAAGTAACGGTGACAGTGCACATCTTTGTTTCAGGCCGTTTCTCTGTTCCACCCAGTCCGATCTCTCTCCTCCCACTTTCACACAGCTCACGCTTCCCTTGTAATCTCTTTTATCCTCCTTATAGTCCATTTTTCTACTCCTCTATCCTCCAGGGACTTCCATACTTTGTTTCTGCATACACTGTCATATGCTTACTCAATGTCCAGGAAGGCCATCAGTAGATCTGTTCCATACTCATAGTGCTGTTCTTGTAACTGACTTACAGCAAAAATCAAATCCACTGTGGACCTTCCTGCTCTGAAGCCATGTTGTTCTTCCCTCATCCCTCCTTCTATCCTTGTCCTAATTCTCCTTTCTAAAACTTTCTCAAACATCTTTGCACAATGACTCATCAGTGTTATTCCCCGATAGTTTCTGCATTCTGTTCTACTACTTTTCTTGAAGATCGGGACAATTATTCCCTTTTTCCAGTCCTCTGGGGTCTTCCTTTCCTTCCATGCTGCCTTCATCACTCGGTACAACCATTGTATCCCCACCTCTCCTGCTGCTCTCACCATCTCCACACTCAACTCATCCACACCCGGTGCCTTCCCTCCTTACATCTTCCTCACTGCATCTTCCACTTCTTTCCATGTTAAGTCCTTTTCTGTTTGCAGTTCATCTACTGTACCTCTTCCCCGATTTCTTCTTCCTCGCCGTGGTTTCCATTTGGGTTCAGGAGTTCTTCAAAATATTATTTCCACATTTTCTTCAGTTCTTCCCTATTTTCTATCCCTTTCCCCTTTTGTTCACCATTCTGACATAATCCGTAGGATCCTTCCGCCTCTTATTCTTTACCATCCCATACAGGACCTTTTTTGTACCTTCACTATCCTGCTGGTCATTACTTAAAACGTGATGAGGTAAATAGCCCAATACGTTCAAGAGTTTCTCCTTGAGCTTGATTGATTGTGATAAAGTAGGCCGAGCGAATAGGACATTGTTGCCTATTGAAAGAAAATGTACTGTACCTGCAAGTGTTTTATCGGAAGGTGTTAAATCAAGTCGTAGGATTTGAGCTCTCTGCCTAATATTACTGCACCTATTATATCCGAATCCAAGCAATTTCTTACATATTTCTTACAATTAATATATTACCATATATGAGTCCCTGGGAAACGTTCAGATTTCTAAGGAGCATAACTATGGCTCAAACGTTCGGAGTATGTGGAGGCGAATCACTTAATTCCAAGGAATTGAAACATTCAATAATAGGGAAATGAAGTAGCTGGCTCTCATCTTCAGTATCCAATCTGTTAATGCTGATGTATGTGTTTGAACTACTGGATATAAGTTCAATGACTTTTAAATTAATATCATTACATTGTTGCAGCTTGGCAAATATTTTATATTCCAGCAGATCAATTTTACCCCCACAACAGTAAAGACCAAATTTTAACCACGCATAGATTTTACGCAAGAGAAGTACAATGTAGAACAATGTTTACATTTGATCGTCAAAGACCTTACAGTACACTGTACTGCATAATATCTGGAATTGTTTCTGAAATGGCCTATTTATATTGGATTTTAAATGTGGCTTCGTATTATTCGATAACACTATAGTGTCCTGCAATAACGGAGCCGCTAAATATTACATGGCAAATAATACTTCCATTGCCGAAATCAACTGCGTAGTTAGACTCAGTACTGTAAACAAATAATCATTAAACAATTGTCTTATACAATGAAGTTCAACATGACCGTCCAGAGACTTTCATACTCAAGTTGGTTGGTGAGGAGAATGCGATGAGACTGATCGCTTAAAATAAATTCCTTATAATTGTTCCTGCCAGCGAATTTTTTTGCGATAGCTTGAAAACGCAGCTCAGAATGACGTTCTTCATTTTGTTATAAACAGTACGAAACTGCTCTAAATAAGCATTTTCCATCACCTGTTATAGGTTATGACAGTACATTTTGCAGGGGAACATAGAATCACTTCGCCAACTACTGGAACGACCATAGGCCTATACTCAATACTCACTTCGGCAGTCACCCTAATGGAGGCAGTTTTTGAATTATATGTCCCGTGCATGTCAAAAATCGTATTAACACATGGAGGCCCACCTATTCTTGTCTATCGCCCCGGAGACCCGGGTTACATTTCCTGCTCTGCCAAGGAATTGAATTCTGGTCTGAGGGCAAAAACGGGTCTCATTCAGTCTCTTGAGGTATAACTAAGAAGAGGAAGGTTTAATTCCCACCTCGACAATCTTGGATGTGGTTTTCCGTGGTTTCCCACTTCCACTTAAGGCAAATACCGGGATGGTTCCTAACTTAAGGCCTTGGCCGTCTCCTTGCCATTTACCACCTTAATTACAAATACACACAGTAATGCAGCCATCACAATAACACAGGTTATGAGAGAAAATTTCACACATACACACCCAAGTACACGGGGCTGATTGACCACGATGTCGGAGCCCTTCAAACGAATTATGTTTGCCAAGTGTCTCTTATGGCGAAAGCAATTGTGGACACGCGCGAGTGCCTGGAAAACTACTTTTTTCTTTAATAATTTAAGAGTATATCGACGATGCATAATTATAACTTTTAGTCTAGGACGCTAATAACTTGACCACCGAAGCATTGGGAAGAAATTGCAATATTAAGGTACATAAACAACATAGCCTACACATTCAACTGTCGGTTAATGTTCTTCAAAATTTCCCTTCTTAAATATTCCCCTCCTTTATAATTCTCCATCACGTGAAAACGTGCCATGTCTTGGGTTTTAAATATATCGATGCAATGTTGCTGCCATCTGCTGTCAGTTACTGGAACTATATGGGCGATGTACTGCCATCTGTTGTCAGTTATAGGAACTGATTGCAGATATTTAAACGGCGTACTGAGGACAACAGTTTGCTCTTTTGATCACATGCTGTAATGCAATGGTAAAACGGAAATAAAACGTATTGAGAAGGAATGTAGAAATATGTATCTTTTACAGACATAAAACCTTACTAATACTCCTTGATTAAACAATATTTCAATGGTAAAAACAAACGCATATATCGGCGAGGGCTGGGATCGAACTGGCGAACCTAAGAACTACAGTCTGTCGCCTTAACCACATAGCTACTCGCGCAATCTTGTTCAGCAGCAGACGCAGCCATTCATTATCTTCAAAAGCTGCTGTCTGAAGGAAATAATCCATTTCATTACCCAAATAAATCAATGTTGCACATTCGTATACATTCATACTGTTATTATATTTTATTGCCATAACTTGGTTAATGTATGTTTTCAATTACATGGAAGCTTATTAAATAACTTACATTTTAATGGAATTATCACCTCCATTTTGTCATGACCTCAGGCGGATTGTGCGCATGCGTGAGTGGCAAGAATTCTGCTATTTTCTATATTAATTCAAAAATATACCGAGAGGGAATGTAGAAATATGTATCTTTAACAGACATAAAACCTTATTAATACTCCTTGATTAAACAATATTTCAGTGGTAAAAAAAAAAAAAAATATCGGCGAGGGCTGGGATCGAACCGGTGAACCTTGGAACAACAGTCTGTCGCCTTAACCACATAGCTACTCGCGCACTCTTGGTCGGCAGCAGACGCAGCCGTTCTTTATCATTAAAAGTCGCTGTCTGAAGGAAATAATCCATTTCATTATCCAAATAAATCAATGTTGCACATTCGTATACGTTCATACTGTTATTATATTTTATTGTCAGAACTTGGTTAATGTATGTTTTCAATTACATGCAAGCTTATTAAATAACTTACATTTTAATGGACTTCTCACCGCCATTTTGTCATGACCCCAGGCGGATTGTGCGCATGCGTGAGGGGCTAGAATTCTGCTTTCTATATTAATTCAAAAATATACCGTAATATATTTGTTTATTTTATAGACACTCTGCAAATCTAGAGGCCAAGAGTTTTCGTTAGAGTGCTCTACGAAGTAAATCGGTTCTGTCGTTCTCTCAATCTCGTGGTAACAAAAATCACCTTACTGTTTTAAATATATAGATTATCATCTTCATCGTCTTCATCATCATCAACAACCATCTTAGCAGACAAAGTAAGGGACCCCAACTTTGCAAAACCGCAAAATGAAGCAATTTCCTAAATTGTACCAAAAGGTGAAGGGCTAAAGGGCCCGGAAGGGTTCATATTGTGAGTCTTGGTGAACTCTAGCAAACTAACAAAATGTAGAAAAGCACTTCCGGCCTAAATGCAGTTCGCTTGTTTCTTTACTCGCTTTCTTTTTCATTCAAATCCCCGCCACACAATAGTGCATTATGCAACGAGCCTATAATGGCAATAATTCAGACACTAGTATGTTTATAAGACGAGTGTAGAGAGTTTTATAATTTCCATACGAGTGTATTAATTACCATAATAGGCGAGTTGCATACAACTGTTTATCTCGACGATAATTATAACTTTATTTTATGTTCGAACAGAAATATTCATAAATATCTGTCGAGATTCAGTCACTTGAATTTAGTGATCGGAGTGCAAGCGCCAAGTTTGCTCTCTTTGCTTTCCAAGTTCGCTGACCCACGCATGCGCTCTTTCTGCTTGGCACTGCCATATGTTTACAGCCTGCCGTCTGCACCAGCATTCACTCAAACTGTCACCGAAGTTGTATGAAACAATGCCCTGTGTAGAAATTGGGGTTGGGGATATTAAGGTACAGTGCTAATTCTTTTCTCATATTCGCCAGTTTATTTACTCGAAGATATGGGACGGTGCACTTTCCATGTCGGTGATTTTGTCTTTGTGTTTGCCATTATACCTACAATGGTTGATCGGATATCTTTTACATTGTCAACTTTCAAATCATGTAATTCATGTCCGACATGTTGGATCCTGTGTTCAAGTGCGAAGCTATCAAGTACCTAATTGGTCACACATCATACATCTTGAGCTCTGATTGGTTGGAGAAACTGTACCATAATGAAAACTTGTACTCTAATGAACCTCATTATAGTACAGTTATCTGACATATAATATTTACATTTCGCCATGGTCGAACATAAACATATTTACATAATTCTTTCTTTAATGTGTTCCTTGGTTCAATACTCTCAGACTTTTTTTTTGGATTTTATGAATAATCTTCACATCGGAAGTAGTTATAAGGGCTTAGGTGTAACTCTGCATTGACTCACACTAGCGCTCGTAGTGGTAGAAACGGCAAATTGTTGATCTAATTGACCGGATATAGTTGAGTGTCCGGTGAACTATAATCATGCCGGTACTTCGTAAGAAACGTTTAGAAAACGTTTGGAAAAGTGTAGAAAACAACGAACATTAATTACGAATACACCAACAAGTGATGAACGGTGTTCGAGTCCACAATCGACAGACAACGAGGAGATGGCGTCACGAACTGGTTGGTTGGTTCCTCAGTTTAGGGACTGCGACAACGCGGTCATGTAGCCCCGTGTACTTTGGGTGTGTTTAGAATCTGTCTGATAACCGGTGTTAATTGTGATGACTGTATTATTGTGTGTTATCTGTTTTTTAATTCAAGTAAGGACTGCAACTCTGAATTTTTCAAATAGTTCCAACTTTTGCTGCCGAACGCCACCGTCAACGACTACTAGGCCTAGTTCAGTACTTAGCTACTAGACGCCACCGCAGTCGGCTCTTGGCAACGAACGTAGGATCCTAAGAGCGTTGTTTACATTCTTAACCTATACAATTTCGCTTCACACAGGTGTAATTAGTGGAAGGTTCTTTTACATGCCATAAATCTATGACATGGGACCGCTAGATTTACTTCCCCTCCGAAGGAAGGTATACTGAGGGATTTTTAACGCTCTTAAATAATCCGACGACTTCAGCCGGATTTGAACCCGCTATCTTGGGCATAGAAGCTCAGCATGCTACCAACTACGCCACCGAAGCCGCTTGAAGGTATGTTCTCAACAATGAGTTACAGTAGAGTCTCGCAAACTCGGCCTAAAGTGGACCAAAGGGTGGCCGAGTTCGCGAAAATGCCGGGTTATCGGGAAATGTGTGAAAAAGAAGAAATAAGCTGTTTGTTTTGGTTTAAAAGTAATGCAAAGCAGTACATTTACTTGTTTTTAACAGAAACACAAGTTTTAAAACGATTAAGCAACTACAATTACAGTACTTGAATATATTGCTCAGCACTGTACTGCACAAAAAAACAAGGAAAACAATTACAGTAAATTATAAAAAAAACCTTAGGAAAACCAGGCCTACAAATTATTTGTATAGTATGTACACTGTACAGTATATGTACAAAACAATCCCCGTAGGCAAATAGTTTTTTCACTTAATGAAAATTACCATTTACTTTTTTTTGTTATAAAAAGTTAGTAATGTTCTTTGCTTTTCGCTTTGGAACTTGTTTCTTGAAGCCTCGTTACGAAGACGGCGAAGAAACAGAATTGCGGAGAATGCGCAATCAAATAAATACAACGCTCTGCGCGAGAACCGTTTGTTTACTTCTTACTGCCAACAGTTTGTGCATTTACCTGTATTTATCGTCGTAACTCTTCTTACTATATAGGCCTACTGTAGGTCAACTTGTTTCGCGTCGTATTTAACTGTCGATAATTCCATTGATGGAGAAGACGAAAGAAAACATAATAACGCTATGTGCGAAAACACAAAAACAAACAAAAACAAGAAGTTCCGTGACGAACTAAAGAGCCTACTTTTCTTAAAATTTAAGGTTCATGCCAATGATAATTATATATGGATCTATCTAGAATAATGACGAAATGAAGTTAGTAATCTAGACATTTCAAATTAGTTCGAATTACTGTATACCTGGCATAATGTAACCTAATAGAACACTACATTCCCTCACGATGGTATCCTCATCTTGACGTGATGTGGGGGCTTGAGAGTTCAAATGATCCTGCGAGCTATGCCGGCGGGAGCTTAAGCTCCTGGTAGAGCCACACATGCCGGACAGGTCAAAGGTGATGGGCCAGACTAAGAGGGATACCCTGGTCCTCCAGGTTGGGGGTTGGGCGTAGGGTTAACAACCCTACACTGTAAAAAATCTCAATGTTACGGATACCTTACAAGTGTCTCGGAATGCTGATCACCCGATGACGAACCGGCAAAGGAAACGGTTAATGAGAAGGAAAGCGGATATTATGTTAGCGACATGGAATGTGAAAACCCCAAGGAGACCTGGGAAATTGAGAGAAATTAGAGAAGAAATGGGAAAATACCGAGTGGAAATAGCTGCACTACAAGAAATACGATGGAAAGGCCAAGGAATGATAGCGTCAGGGGAACATATACTGATGTACAGTGGAAGAAACACCGGTTATGGTGGTACAGGATTTCTTATACAAAAGTCTGATAAGTCAAGTGTAATAAACTTCAATGCTATAAATGAAAGGATGTGCTCAATGCGACTACGAGCAAAGTTTTTTAACATCACCATGTTCTGTGTCTATGCCCCCACAGAAGAGGCAGAAGAAGAAGAGAAGGATACCTTCTACACTAAGTTGGAGGAGGAGGTCAACAAAGTACAAAGACATGATGTGAAAATAATCCTTGGGGACCTAAATGCCAAAGTCGGGAAGGAAGCGGTGTTCAGAGATATAATAGGGAAGGAAAGTTTACACGAAGGGAGTAATGACAATGGATTGCGGTTGATAGACTTTGCCATTGGGAAAGAAATGGTGGTGAAAAGTACTTGGCACCCAAGGAAAGATATCAAGGAAGAGACCTGGGTGTCTCCGGACGGAGTTACAAGGAATCAAATAGATCATGTGATTATTGACAAACGACATGCATCGGATGTAATGGAAGTAAGTAGTTGTAGAGGAGCAGATGGGGACACAGATCATTACTTGGTAAGAATCAAGTATAGACAAAAAATAGATTCAGCGAGGAAACAAAAAAGTGAAAGGAAGATGAATCATAATATCGGAAGGCTTCAAAGCAACAAGGAAGTACAAGAGGAGTATAGATTGAAAGTGGGAGAAAACATGGAAAACAATAAGAACCTCTGGGAAGAAGGTAATGTGGAAACTAAATGGGAGTTACTGAGAAACACCATCAGTGAAGTTGCAGAGGAAACGCTGGGGAGAGCCGAATTCAAGAGAAATATACAATGGTTCGATGAAGAATGCCCGGAGACAATCCATGAAAGAAACGAAGCAAGGCAAAGAATGTTGCAACGGAGAACAAGACAGACAGTGGAGGAATATAGAGAGGAAAGGAAAAGGGCAAGCAAGTTAAGTAGGGTTAAGAAAAGGCAGTATGAAAGAGAAAGAATAGAACAATTAGATAAAATGAGGGAGAGTGGGGAGATTCGGAGATTTTATGAAAGAGCAAGAGATTTGAGGAAAGGGTTTCAACCAAGAGCAGTCTTTTATAAGGACAAAGAAGGAAATTTTATAGGAGATAAGAACAAGATGCTACAGAGATGGCAGGAATATTTCACAGAGCTACTCAATGGACGGGGTGAAGAGGAAACCGCGAATGGGGAAGAAGCGGAACATGTAAGGATTGATGAGCAAGAAGAAGTTGAAACACTGTATTTAGAGGAAGTTAAGAGATACAATCAAGGAATTAAAGAACAATAAAGCCGCCGGAGAAGACGGAATAGAAGCGGGGTTGCTGAAATTCGGTGGAGAGGTAGTGGTAAAAGCAATACATGAACTAATAAAGGAAGTTTGGACGAAAGAAGAAATGCCCAGGGATTGGACTGTAGGAATAATATGCCCTGTGTATAAGAAAGGGGACAAAAATCAGTATGTGGCAATTATCGTGGGATTACTCTGTTGGACGTAACATATAATGTCGACGCCTCCAACTAAGAACATCGTAACTGACATTTTTGAGATTTTGAGATTATTTGTGTATCATATACTAAAAATGAGCTCTATCAACTGGAAGATTATTACTCTCTGATTCCCATTATATTTTTTGTTAACTCAGTATTTAAGAACATCGTAACTGCTGTTATTTGATTTGTTCCATTTAAGAACATCGTAACTTGAGATACGATGTTCTTAAACGGAGTGTTGTCTATGAATTGTTCAGTACAAGTGTAGTTACGATCATATTACAGGAAGCATTCAGCTCATTCACTCAAAACTGCATGTTAGTTTTCCGCATCCGTCCACAATGACTAATGACAATGACATGCCAAGGTGCTCGAAGCTTCCATTCTCGCTGCTTTGTGAGCTGCGTGATCTTCATTTGATTGAAAATCCACAGCCTGCTTCCAGTCGACCGACGGGGTCAGGGAATGGAATGAATGAAGCCCCCATCTAGCGGCGAGGGTATGAACTGTGCCGGCTGTCGAAGCCTGTCGCACTCCCCTGGGGTAATGATTAAATGAATGACAGATGAAGAGAAATTATATTGGAGAGTGTTGCTGGAATGAAATTTGTGGCAGGGAAAACCTGAGTACCCGGAGAAAAACCTGTCTGCCTCCGCTTTGTCCAGCACAAATCTCATATGAAGTGACCGGGATTTGAAACACGGACCCAGCTGTGAGAGGCCAGCGCGCTGCCGCCTTAGCCACGGAGGATCTGTCATTTGATTATAGTACTCATTTTAGCTGCTGGAGAGCGCACATTTCCAGTTACTGACGTCGAGACACAGTGCAGTGTTGGCAGTCCAATGTAACGCAGACTATAATGTTAAGGTTATTATTGTGTATAGTCGTTTACCCTTTTCAAAATGTTATCAAGAGGAAAATAATGGTTGATTTAGTGAGGAGCATGGCTGCTTATTCAACTCAGTTACAAGGTAAGTGCACATTCATTATTATTGTTCAGAAAGGCCAGTCATTATTATTCTCTTTATGACAGAAGAGTAGCTTTAACCAGCAACAGCTACAGCCACCTCTATTAGAGGAGAAATAATATGGAAGTTAGGCTTATTACAAGGTGCTGCTTACATTTCAATAACATAAAATAAGACATAAAGTGTTCGGGTTTAAAAAAACAACTATGCATATCAAAATAATTTTGTTGAGTAGAATACTATCAAATTCTATAATAATAATAATAATAATAATAATAATAATAATAGAGACATTAGTAGAAGGAACAGCCAGGAAATATTAAATGTCAAAGTATTGAGAAGTGCGAACATTGACTCGGATCATTATCTTTCTTTGATCAAAACCAATTTCATCCCTCTTAAAACAAGCAGAGGAATCCATTGCATCAAGTCGCGAATTCCAAGGTTCAATCCATCTAAGCTGAGAGACAGTGATGACTTCACCAAGACCCTAGCTAAGAACAAGGAAAAGAAGGACTGGCCCCAACTACAGTAGGCACTAGTAGATGCGGCGACAATAACTATCCCGGCAGTCAGAAAGAATAAACATCCGTGGTGGACAGCTACATGTGACAAGGCAATAGAAGAGAGAAAACAAGCATGGCTGAAATGGAACCGTGATAAAAGTGTGGACAATCATGATAATTTCTTAGAAATTCGGAAAACTACTGCCAAAATTATCAGAACAAGCAAGAGGCAGCATAATGAGGATATCATTGACCAGGCAGAGAGGGATTTCCAGCGGAACAACACTAGAGACTTCTACCAGGCTTTTAAATCACAAATAACACCCTATTCAGCTCCTACACTTCACCTTCGGGGAGCTGACGGAGATCTGAAACTGAACAATGAGGAGTGCACCACAGCCTTAGCAGAGTATTTCAGCGACCTTCTTAACTCCGAGGAACCCATGGAAAAGCTACCTTTTGAACCCAATAACGTTGCTAAGCCACACTCTTTCCCTCCAACAAAGGAAGAGATCCAGAAAGTCATTTCCGAATTAAAGTCCAATAAAGCAGCAGGCGAAGATGGGATCATTGCAGAGCTCTGGAAGTATGCTGACGAGGAGTCGATACAGAGTATCCATGACATCATATCTAACGTCTGGTTGACAGAACAATTACCTAGTGACTGGACCTCAGCTATCATTCACCCACTACATAAAAAAGGTGACAAATCATATCTCAACAACTACAGAGGGATTTCCCTGGTATCAGTGACATACAAGATACTCTCCAAAGTATTGCTCACAAGAGTAGAGGTTCAACTGGATTCCAGCATTGGAGAGTACCAAGCTGGGTTTCGAAAGTCAAGGTCATGCACCGAACAGATTCTGAATCTCAAAACCATTCTCACGTACAAAAATCTAAGTGCCTCACCTTATGTTGCAATTTTCGTTGACTTCCAAAAGACCTACGACTCAGTAGATAGAGAGTCACTCTTTGAGACACTGGCTGAATTGGGGCTAGATAAAAAGACCCTGAATCTAGTGAACGCGACTCTCACTAACACCACAGTCAAAGTCAAATTCAGAGGGGAACTGTCCAAGAGCTTCGAGGTCAGAACTGGTGTTAGACAAGGGGATGGCTTGTCTCCGATCCTCTTCAATTGCCTACTAGAAAAAGTAATTCGTGAGTGGACGAAAACTCTGAAGGATGATTCTGGATTAAGAATAGGCTACAAGAAAGACAAGTTAACAGTCCCCTGTTTAGCCTTTGCAGACGACCTTGCACTCCTAGCGTCCAGTGTGGAGGAAGCTAACCATCAACTATCCTCCCTGAACTATATAGCAGCTAAAGTAGGCTTAAAGATCGCCATCAACAAAACACAGTTTATCAGCAACATCAGAGATGCGCCCAAGTCAATCCCACTGGGGGACAAAGTAGTACAAAGGACTAACTCCTTCAAATACCTAGTAGAATGGATAACCCCAAACATCAATGAAGACCTGGCCAAGAATGACAGATGCATCAAACTGGAGAGAGCCTACCACCTATGCAAGAATATGTACAAATCCAAATCCCTCTCAATGAACTTCAAACTCAGACACTACAGTACTGTAGTGAGACCATCAGTACTATATGCCTCAGAATGCCTTAATATGGTCAGAAAAGGACAACTCCGGAAATTGGAGCTGAAGGACCGGAAGATTCTACGAAAAATCATGGGCCCTATTAAAGAGGAAGGCAAGTATAGAATCAGGCACAACAATGAACTCTATGAACAAGTGGAGAGCATTACAACAGCTATGAGGAAGAGGAGGCTGATCTTCTATGGTCATATTGTGAGAATGGATAATCAGAGGCTCACCTCCAGAATTTTCAACACTGTCTCTAGAGGGAAAGCAACTAACGCCAAGTGGTCGAAACTAGTCAGAAAAGACCTTGAACAATTGGATATTGACCCCAGTAACATCTATGACAGGAATAAATACAGGACTTTAGTCAGAACATCAGACTCTCTCCAGTCACTAACAGCAAAAGCAGTGCGTCCAGGAGTAGGTGTGAAATGGACTCAGGAGCGGAAGGACATTCACAGTGCCAGAATGAAGGAATACTGGGCTAGGAGGAAAGCTGCCAGAGATAAGAACCACGTGGTCCACAGCCGGCCCAAACGGAACTAAAAATAGAGACATTATTTTTATTGTTCATGTTATACTTTTCAGATCAAAGTACTGACGAATGTAATTCAAACACCAAGGAATCAGAATCTCAGAGTAACTGCTCATCCCCCCTAACTTCAGAGCAACATATTACGAGTGAAATTACTGGGGATATCTTGGGTTTATCACAAAATCTTGAAGGAGTCACCTTTGAAGCAAAAGATCAGAGAGAAGATAGCGAAGATAATGGTGACAAATTACCGCATGAAGACGACAGTAAAGAAGAGAATGAAAAATCACAGAATAAGCAAGAAACAAGAAAAAGAAAGAAACAGGCTATAGTTGACATCATAATTAATAATGGCCCAATGCACAACAAGTCGGATTATTCTAGGATGAAGACTGGTAAAACCATAGTACCCGTTGAACGAGAAAACCTATCCCCCAACATCACAAAATCTGAAAGTTCTACAGAAACCTTCTACCAGAATGAAGCTTATGAACAAGAGTTTTTGATTGAAACAGACTGGGAACCTGAGTCTGAGGAAGATAGTGACAAATCAGTGTATGAAGAAGAGGCAAATTCAAAGAAAAAATTGAAAAATGAGGTTCAAATGAAATTGGAAGTTTTGTTATGAGCTATATAAAGTTTAAAGTTCAAGAAGGAATTACGGACTTTATATTTTATTCAGATAGCTGTGCAGGACAAAATCGGAATAGGATTTTGTATGCAGTTTACTCCTTTATGTCTGAGACCCTGCATGTTTCCATCACCCATATATTTTTGGAAAAAGGATACACGCAAAATGAAGGGGACTCAATGCATGCTCTCATTGAAGGAAGAAGGAAAGGGCAAACTATTTATGTTCCATACCAATGGGTTACGCTTATTCGCATGGCGAAAGCATAGGGTAAACCATACGTGGTTAAAGAAGTTTCCCAGAAGGACTTAAAGAATTGCAAGGAACTTTTGGATTTAGACAAGCGGAACTGGGTACCAAGAGAAGAGAAAATAGACTGGCACAAAGTGAGGCAGGTTCGTATCGGGAGAGACGAACCAACCAAGCTGCTTATCGAGTACGACCACGAAGGTGAAGAGGTGTTTATTGATCAGTACCAGAATCTACGAGGAAAACGGCAATCTATTCGCACTTTGGAGCTTGGTAATGCTTATAACGGACTGTTGACAGTAGCTCCACAAAAGGAGAAGGACCTGCTGTCTTTATGTGCACCCTATCTCATTCCAGACATGTATGAAAATTTCTTAAAAAAATGAAATTTACCGTAGCCGAAACGACTGAATCAGACACATGTAGTGACAAATAAAAATGAAAGTAACTTGTCTCGAAATTGAATTGTTTTAGTTTGTATATTGTATTTTCAAAACAATGAACATTTTTGGAAAGTTTAAAATAATAACAAATATTTTTTAATTTAACCTGTAAACTTCTGTTCTTCTGAAATGTTTTATAGTCTTCAACGATTGTATTGTTCACAGATAACAATCTTAAGAATAGTAAGTTCAGTCAATTCTTTCTTTTAGCTCATTGTATGCAGTAATAATGGAATTTATATTAATAAAAGACACTATAACATTAAGTTGATGGTTATTCTTAGATTAAAATGTCCAAATAATAACATCGTAACTCGACGTTTGCAGTCAGTTGTTCACACATCTCCAATGAAGAAGATCGTAACTTCACATACGATGTTCTTCATTGGATAATTCCAATTCAGTAATATCGTAACTACGTGTAAATGGGTTATTTAATAAATTCAAACACCCTTCTTCGGGTAAAATAAACTCGGCAATAAATGCTTTCCATTGAGCCCATAATCGCCAAGATTGAGAAACTCGCCGATTTGTAGGAATTTTTCTAAACTTTAAACTGCTCTCCTCAACATTTTACTTTATGCAGATACGATGTTCTTAGTTGGAGGCGTCGATGTGTTCAGTAGGATTTTAGCCTCTCGACTGGAGCGTTGTGTAGAGAAAATATTGGGGGACTATCAAGCTGGATTTAGAAGGAATCGCTCTACAATGGACCAGATATTTGTAGTGAGGCAGATACTGGAGAAGTTTTATGAACATGATAAGCAGCTGGATCAGCTGTATATAGATTTTAAGCAGGCATATGACAGTTTGGATAGAAAGGAGATTTTTAAAATTATGAAAGAGTTTAAGATCCCGATAAAACTGGTCAAGCTGACAGAAATGACTATGGAAACCACAATCTGAAAGGTTAGAGTAGAAGAGATGTCCGAAGAATTCGTTGTAGAAAGGGGTTTGCGACAAGGAGATGTAATTTCTACATTACTCTTTAATGTAGCACTCGAAAAAATAATTCAACAACTGCCAATCAATCCAGGAGGGACCATATTTAACAGACAAGTGCAGGTGATAGCATATGCGGATGATGTAGCATTAATTGCAAGGAACAGTAAAGCATTAGACGAGAGCTATATCCAGTTGGAAGAAAAGGCACGAAAGTTAGGATTAGAAGTGAATACAAGTAAAACCAAGTATATGAAGATGGGAAACTCCCGAGAGGCAAGAAGTGATCCGTATATTAAATTAACTGGGAAAGAATACCAAAGAGTAGAAGAATTCAAATATTTGCGCTCAATAATAACTGAGGATAACAGAACATCAGTGGAAATACAAGAAAGAATTAAAAGTGGAAATAGATGCTATTACGCTCTGCAAAGCATGTTTAAATCGAGAAATGTTAGTAGGAATACTAAAATAAAAATTTACATTACAATACTAAGACCTGTGGTTATGTATGGATCAGAAGGTTGGGTTCTCAATAGAAGAGAAGAAGACTGGCTGCGAAGATGGGAAAGGAAGATCTTGAGGAAAATATACGGGGAAGTGAGAGAGGAGGGAGGTTGGAGAATAAGGACAAATGTGGAACTACAGGAACTCTTCGGACAGGCAGATATTGTGGTCAAAATTAAGCAGGGGAGGATAAGATGGGCAGGACACGTTCAGAGAATGCCAGAATCAAGGAGTGTCAAAAAGGTGTTTACGCAAAGACCGGATGGAAGGAGGAGAAGAGGAAGACCCAGGAGACGGTGGGTAGATGATGTGGAAGACGACCTTGGGAGTCTGGGAATCAGGAACTGGAGAAGGAAGGCGGAAGATAGAGATGAATGGAGGCAGGTGATAAAGGAGGCCAAGGTTCTTCAAGGACTGTAGCGCCGACCAGTAAGTAAGTAAGTAAGTAAGTAAGTAAGTAAGTAAGTAAGTAATAGAACACTACATTTGGCAGCCCTGGTGACTGAATGTACTCTTAGTTCCATCTCTTAAGGTGCAGAATACAATATTTCGTTGAAGTCCAATGGATAGCATGGACGTTACATGCAGTTAAACATTGGATCTAACAGCGCGCATAAAATCAAGTTGGCAACAATATCATGCATGTATTGGTCAGAAATAATCTGAAATAATACGATCTATTGTTGTGCCAATTTTGAACGAAATCCATTAGTTAGTATAGAAGTTACATGCATTTTAAATTGGACTTATCAGCAGGCTTAGAATCATGTTGGCAGCACTGACGTACATTAGTTACTCCAAATTAATCTAGAATGCCAGGTACTATATATGTGTGCAAAGTTTAGAGCTATTGGCTTGCATACTTTCTGATATATTGATATCAGGGTAACAAAAATAGAGACAGTATTTATTAACAGTTGGCAGCTCTGGTTCCTCTTAAGAATAAGCATGGTCATATCTGTTATGGTACTCATAGCACATACGAAATTTGGTTGAAATCCAAATGATATTATAGAAGTTACATGCATTTAAAGTTGGACCTCTCAGCAGGCTGCAGGTAGCACTGACGTATATAAGTTACTCCAAATTAATATAGAATGTCAGGTACTATACGTGTGCATTGTTTAAAGCTGTCGGCTTGCATAGTTTCTGATATATGGGTATTTGGATAAAAAAAATGGAGGACATTTATTAACAATTGGCAGTCCTGGAGGCTCTTAAGAATACGGTCAGTCATATCTGTTTATGTACACATAGTACATAGGAAATTTGGTTGAAATCCAATTGATAGTGTAGAAGTTATATGCATTTAAAAATTGGACCTATCAGCAGGCTTAAAATCATTTGGCAACACTGTCATGTATGGTCTCCTGGAAATTATACTGAAATATTATTATCTATATGTGTGCCAATTTGGGTATAGCTCCTATACATACGTTCCAAGATATACAACATGGAGCTGAAATTTCAGTTGCGATTTTTCAGTAGTTGGTAGCACTGACATAATTTTCAAATACGGCATTGAGATATTCAGATAAAAATCTTTACTCATACCAAATTTGGATTCGATTTCTGCAGCCGTTTAGGAATTGATAGAGGGACACACACACACACACACACACACACACACACACACACACACACACAGCCAGCCAGCCAGACAGAAGGACAGACAGACAGACAGACAGACAGACAGGCAGAAGGACAGACAGACAGACATACAGACATTTGCCCGGATCGATCTCATAAGTCTACTTTTTCCTCATTTTCGCAAAATGTGAAAAGTATGCTAATAATGATTTTTTTCTCCTGTCAGGGTGGCCGAGGAATCGGGAGTGCCGGGTTACCTAGTGCCAAGTTTGTCAGACTGTACTTGCCTCAGCTCAGTAGCCGTAAGTGTCGAGCGCTTTGGGTCACCCAGTGGGTGTCATGTAAGGCGCGCTACCCGTAGGGGACCTCGTTCAATACAGAGAGATTATTATAAACAGTTCTGACCCCTTAAAGAATAGGGGTCTAAATGAAAATACATCCTTTACCGTTGCGGTCGGAAGAGACCGAGGGAGGTGATGATAGAGATGAGTCAGGCACAAGCAAGGGGAAGTGATGCCGTGCTCCGCTAGAGTACTGTAGTTACCAACCAAAGTTGTAAGCCCCTGAGAGGAGGGTTTGTTAAGAGGAAAGGAATCCATACGAACTAAATCTGTACAAAACTCAGCAATTTCTCTAGGTTTGTGCCATGTCTTGTGTGGGGTTTCGCCTAGGACACCAAGCTGGCTTATTAGCGGGCGCTTGGTGCCCCGCCCGGACCCCCACACAAGACACGGCACAAAGCTAGAAAAATTGCTGAGTTTTAATTCACTGGCCGTGAAAGCCAATATACCATATTTTGATATCTATACAGTTAATTTATTTATATACTATCTGCAAATATGATGCGGTGTCCACTGTCCTGGGGCCATGATAAAGGTATCATATGTCTAGAACACACACGAAATAGAGAACATATTTTGTATTTATTCCCCGACTCTGTCGAGCGTGAGGTAAGAGGAGGGATGGCATGAAGATGAATGGAAATAGGCAGGAACTATCGTCCTGATATTTGGCTGGAGCTGAATGGGACATCACAGAAAACTAATCCAAAGAGGGTCTCCCGACTCCAGAGATGGCCTGAAAACACATTCAGCAGTTGTATTGGTCGGTCCTAAAATGAGCACAATAGTATATTATGCAACGAACCTATAATGGCAATATTTAATTAGCTTCGCTCGTTTTATAAACATACTCGTGTTTTATTGTTGTTTTAAGGGACGGAACTACGAGGTCATCTGCCCCTAAAAACATACTCGTGTCATAATTACCATTATAGGCGAGTTGCATGCGTTCGACGATAATTATAACTTTATTTAATGAGTCGCCTGGTTGCAAAACTCGTTTAGTCCACTTGTGAATAAGAATCATTTTCATGAGAAATGCTTCTCTGGACTTTGCCTCGCGTATCTTTTGTGTTTGATGTTTTCTACTTTTTGCTTTGTGTTTTTGCTTTTGTGTTTCCTTTGTTCTTTAGCTTTTGAATTTTACTTTTTGCTTTTCTTTCTTGGTTTTGGTTTTGTGTTTGTTTTCGGCTTTTGTTTTTGAATTTTGCTTTTGCTTCGTGTTTCTTGTTTTTGGTTTTATGTTTGTTTTCTGGAAAAATAAAATAAAAAATAACAAAATAAAATAAAACAAAATAAACAAAACAAAATCAAAATAAAACAAAATAAAATAAAATAATTCAAAGCAAAATAAAATAAAATAAAGAATTAAGTAAAATAAAATAATTAAATAAATAATTTTAAGACATGATCCTTATTTACAAGTGGATTAAACGAGTTTTGAACTGGGCGACTCAAATGTCCTAACATAATCTGTCGAGATACACCCAGTTGAATTTAGTAATCGAAGTGCGGTTTCCTATCTGTGCTTTACAAGTTCTCTGACCCACGCATGCGCTCTGTCTGCTTGGTAATGCCATATGTTTACAGCCTGCCGATCACTGATGAGCAGCAGCATTCACTCAAACTGTCACCGAAGTCTAACGAAAGCAATGCCCTGTGTAGAAATGGGGTTGGGGATATTAAGGTTCAGTGCTATTTCTGATCACATATTCGCTAGTTTATTTACGTGAACATATGGGACGGTGCACTTTCCATGTCAGTAATTTATACAGAAGGATGTTGTGTTGCAATCTTCTGGACATAGGTTCATGAATTTCTTGCATATGTCACAGTATTTTCTTGTTACCGTAAAGGTTCGTGCTGATTTTGACTTTGTGTTTGGGATTGTAACTACAATGGTTGATCCAATATACATTGTCAACTTTCAAATCATGTAATTCATGTCCGACATGTTGGATTTTGAGCGCATGTGCGAAGCTATCGTTACCTAATTGGTCAATGAATGAGCTCTGATTGGCTGGAGAAACTGTATCATAATAAAAGGTAGTACTTTAATAACCCTCATTATATGCAGTTTTGTGACATTAATATTTACATTTCGACATCGTCGAACATAATAGTACATTATGCAACGAGCCTATAACGGCAATAATTAAGATACGTGTATGTTTATAAAACGAGCGTAGCGATAATTATTATAACTATTTTATGTTCGAACATAAATATTCATAAATATCTGTCGAGATTCCGCCAGTTTTATGTACTGAACAGAGCGCATGGAACGCAGAGAATGCCTTGAATTTGATCATGGCCTCCTCGATTACCCCCACTATGACACTAGGCAACGCAGTGAAATTTAAATTAGAAGGCCTTGGAACTCAGCGCAGGTGCGATGCTATCTTTATCTAATTGGTCAAGCAACTGTTTCTTGAGCTGTAATTGGTGGAAGAAACTGTTTCATAATGAAAAATAGTGATATAATGACCATCATTATTATACACTTTTCTGACAAATAATAGTCAGGGTCGAATATAAAGAATTAATTGGGACTAAGTGACAAGGCCAAACACCAAATCCTTTTAAGTGAATAATTTCAACCTCTGGATGTTGAATTTCTCTCGCTCGTAACAGTTGTTTTGCGGAAGCACTTCACTTACCAGTAGATGGTTTCCTCACGCCTGGCATCCCCTAACGAGAAATTACAACATAAATGATGGCACTCATTTTCTGAAGGAAGCTTAATGAACACGGTCGCGAGGATTTCCGCCCGCCGCGCATATGCTTCCAGTGGTGGAATTAAAACCGATAAACAGTCCTTGCCTTCCACTACCTGACTAAAAGTTAATTACACATGAATATTCAAGAAAGGGTGCGATTAAAGCTAATGTCCAGCAGGAAGGTGATAACGTTTATGTACGCCTATCAGACTTATGGGAACTCTTACTGGAGGGAAGTTGGAACATTTCGATAGGATATCTGGAAATAAAGAATCTTTATGTATCCTCTCCTTGCGAAGGCTCTACATTAGAGCTGGATTAAGGCAAAAACTTATGACACGGAAGGAGATTCAGAAGTGTATGGTAGCTGCTTACAGAAGAATTAAAAAAGAAACGTTCGAAGATCCAGACCCATCAATTTTGTTAATAACCTTGCAGAAATAGAAAACAAACCTGATGTTGTTGTTTGAGTCATCAGTGTTTTGACTGGTTTGATGCAGTTTTCCATGCCTCCCTGTCCTGAGCTAATCGTGTCATCTCTACATAGCTAACACACCCTACATCCGAGGCAATCTGTTTAACATATTCTAACCTTGGTCTACCCCTACAGTTCTTGTCCTCGACCCTTCCTTCCATAACTAAGCTTGCTATTCCTGGGTGTCTTAGTATGTGTCCTATCAACCTATCTCTTCTCTACATCAGGGGCGTGGTGGCTCAGCGGTCTAGCTGTATGCCTTTCACCAAGGCGGTCCGGGTTTGATTCCCGGTCAATGCATGTGAGATTTTCGAAGTGAAATGCCATGTCCTGTGGTTCGGATTCCACGTAAAAAGGAGGTCCCGTGGCTCATGATCTCAAGATTAACGGTCACGTTAAACTACAAGCTTCCTTTTTCTTCTCTTCATTAGCAGTCGCCAGAAACATCTCTTCTCTCCCACTAGTCTTAATACCTCTTCGTTTGTAACCCTATCTACCCATCAGATCTTCATCATTCTCCAGTAACACCACATTTCAAACGCTTCAATTCTCCTCTTTTCTGCTGCACCAATAGTCCAAGTTTCACATCCATAGAGCGCCACGCTCCAGACAAAGGCCTTAAAATATGACTTCCTAATACCTAAATCTATATTCGATGTCAACAGATTCCTTTTCTATAGAAAGGCTTTCCTTGCCTGAGCTAACCTACTTTTTATATCCTCTTTGCTTCGTCCATCACTGGTTATTTTGCTTCCTAAGTAACAGTAGTCTCCTACTTCCTTTAGTTTATCGCCTGCCAATTTGATGTCCATAGAGGTTTCAGTTTTATTTCGACTGCATTCCAATATTTTTGATTTACATTTATTAATTTTCGTCATGAATTCTTTCCTCAAGACGGAGTCCATACCATTCAAAAACTCATTCAAATCCTCAGGCGTGTCGGTCAAGATGACGATGTCATCGTTAAATTTCAGAGTTGAAATTATTTCTCCTTGGATCTACACTCCCACTTTAAATTTTTCTACAATTTCCTTCATTGATTTTTCAATGTAAACATTGAAAAGTATGGGTGATTTAAGCATTGGTCTATATTGAACCCATGTGGACTTGGTTCAAGCGTCGAATCCATATTTTATATGAAAACGAAGATAGGAAATAATGCAGTCTTTAGAATGAATTTGTAAGATGTTAAGGGCTAATAAGGAGTTGGGCTGTTATAATGTGATGCAAGAGCGGGTGACCACTAGTCACGCGGGCATGAGATCACGCTTGACGCATCGATAAGAAGCTAGCGCATAATTACTAATAGTGCTGGAAAATTTCCACGGCGAGTGAGTGAGAATGAGTTTCGGAAAAAGATCTTACTCAGCTATAAAATGGCAGCATCGCAATGACGCAAGAAGGGAAATAATTAAAATTAAGCCATTTGCAAGCATTTAATTAATGAAGTGAACACATCACTGTTGATAATCTTGGAAAAGAGATTTTTGTGTGTGGAAAAAGTTTATAATATTTACACAGGAAAGAAATGCATACGCGGCATTACGTCGTTAGTTATTCCCCGAGCCCAAAGATGGGAGAGATGGAAAAAAAACCACACTACCCACGCATCTGAGGAGCCAAATTATTTAATATCTTGGAATTGTGTGATCGATTTTCGTGATCAAAGGAACCCGTTTACGTTTAAAACAAGAGCTCTCAGGATACATATTTTTCAAAATTATACGACAATTATTTTAGAAGTTAGTGCTGGAGAAGAAGCGGATCTGATCTTTTTGCGGCAGATTTGAATATAAACCCTGGACGTGCCAGGAAGAGCATGCAGTATTTACCAGACCGTGAGAGGTCGTGTTACTCTGTATCGCAGACGAGCACCCCGTATGGGAGTTGCCGTCCAGTATCGACATCAGTATCGCCGTGTGAAGACACATCAGAATCCTTGTTATAGGAAATAATATCATCAAGCTTCGGACTTTATAAAGTTCACCAGTACAGTCAAAGTTTAGGCTGTGGACTTAAGAAATTACCGGCGATAGGTACTCGAGTCTAATAGTTTCAGTTAAAGAACCGACGCATCATAAGATTTCGAAGTACCCAAGGACAGTGAAATATACAATTCTATCTACGTTAAGTAACCAGATCAGGGTAGAACGTAATAGTAACGCCTGGTGTTCCTGAACTGAGGGGACTAGAGCGAAGTACGATAGAATTTAGGAATTGAGTTTCCAGGCTTTGTCTAGGTGTAGACAAATAAACAGTCAGACATTGGGGAGTACTCCAATAAGTCAAGAATCGAAGTAACAGAAAGTAAAATTCTCGTGTGGATTATGGGACAAGGAAATTACTAGGTCGCCGTTATACAAATTCAAGCGATCATAAAAGTAATACATCAGTGACAGACTTTTACTAGACGAACAAGTTAGCGTCTAGCATGATACGACATCGGGCAGTAAAATTTAGAAGCCGATAGTCAAACCCAGAATTAGAAGATAAGCCGTTCCAGTGAGGTTACTTCGATCGAGACTTTCAATCGTCTCATCAGAGTAGGAAGCCGACGTGCATATAGTGCAACCCTTGGAAACGGGAAAGAATAAAGAAATCACGTGTGTTAAGGCAAATAATTAACGCCAGTGATAAAAATATGTAATTCAAGTATAGTGAAATTTTGAGTGTAATATATTTTTAGTGAAATTGTATTTGAGTTTAAGTGAAAACGAATCCATAAATGGTATTCTTTATATTCAAAATGATTAGTGTATATATTTTATGTGCTGTTAGGAAAGTGTTATCGAGTGTAGATATAACCATGAACATGGCTTAAGAAGAAATTGGTGGGTGAAAAGTTTCCATCGGTGGAGAATCCGGTCTCTGACCGTACAATCATGTGAGTACTAATTTAATTATTATGTGGTTTGGGAAGATTTGCGTATAATCCTCATGAGTGGAAGTAGGGTTGTTTGAAAACATGTGAAATAAAGATTGCGGGATCTGAACGATTAATTTGATTGAAATATAATAAATATGTGAAGTATTAATTAATCCCTTGCGGAAAATATTCAGTGGAATATCAGTATAATGGTAAATGATATAACTATGGTAAATCAATAATAATAATAATAATAATAATAATAATAATAATAATAATAATAATAATAATAATAATAATAATAATAAAAAATAAATAAATTATGTGATGAATTTTATATTGAGAAGTGGTAGCTGCAAGAGCCCCTTAGATGAATTGTTAAATGTTGTGAATCAATATGTTCTTTATGGCATTAATGGTTATTGTTGATGGAGGCTGAGGCTGAGTATGTATTATTTTTGAGACGTAGATGAAACTTTGATTTGAATTTATTTCTTTCTTTGAAAGGCAACTTGGCTAATTTATGTATGAGCGCCATGTCGTGCAGTTGATAATTTGTCACGCTAGGAATGCGTTGAAATGCTCGATAAAAGTAATTGTGAGGGACAGTTAGTAGCGGTATTGAGTTATGTTGAATTGTGAAAAGGGTGCAATTTATGTTGTATTATGAGCGCTGGTGGCGTGCTAGGCCTTCTTTAAGTCGCAAATGTTGTAAGTCCTCAAAGTTGGGATACTGCTCCCGAGGCATTTTAAAGGATCGAACTCAGAGTCGTCCGTGTTGAAGCCCCTTAATATGGGTTGTTTTATTGAATTTTCTTACCCGCTGATGAGGTCACTTCATAATTATACTTTACCGAAGCTGAAAGAATAGGTCTGTAGAACCTAATAGTTGTCTTGTGGTTAATATTTATGATGAGCCTTGCCATTCAGAGAAATGCATTTGAAGCAGCTGTGATTAAAAGCTGAATAGCCAGTCACTGTGAAAGCGAGACTGTAGAGTTCCCCTCCCTCCATAGCAATAAATCAGCCAAGTGTTGAGACAGACCCTTACACTCTTTTAGTGAGGTAGGTTAGGAACGGGCTGTCTGATTCACAGTACACGGAAGTGTTTAAGATTGTTTTAACGACCCGTATTTGAACTGAGGTCCCTTTACATACATTATTATCGCTTGCAGAGTTCAGATCGTTGCTTCCTTAAGATATAATTGTCTTTGAAGACAATATAAATAAATCCCTAACGTTTATTAAATGATTCAGTGATTCACGAGTTCTTATGAAATCTTAAGTTGACTTGCTCAGTAGTTTTCTATAACTCGGGTATACGCAAGTTTTTCCAATCACGGCAGTGAGTTGGTAGCTTGAGAGAGAGAGAAAGATGGTAACAGATGAGTCTTGTGAGAGCCCAAAATTAATTAATGAGTAGCCATACTATGATATGATTAAAGCCAGATATACTCATGTAAATATTAATTGATGTGTGTTTAACTGTTAACACAGTGCATGTAAACTTTACCGAGCCATTTGGAGCTCGTTTTAAAGAATTAGAATTGACGCCATATGGGAGTGAAACTTAGTTGGAGTTTTTGTTGGTTTTTGGAAAACGAGTAATTATTATTTTGTGATTGATTAATTTGAATTCCTTGTTCAGCTTTGGACAAGTGTGAAGTGTAGTGTCAGTATTTTCATTGTTTATTTTTGTAGCGCCATATTTTGGATAATTAAATGTTTTGACAGTAGGAGTTTGATTTTGTTTATTTTTGGAAGTGTATCCTATGCTTAATCCAAAGTGTGTAAGTCACCGAGTGGGAGAACAAACCATGAACCCCGATACTCCCGATTGAGCATTGCTGGCAAACTGTGATTTGCATATTTCATTGTTAAAATGGGCACATGTGGGAATAGAAGTAATGTGCTTGGATAAATGCTTTTAGGAACACTTAAGACGGTCATATCACGTAAAGGTAAAATAGTGATAGAATTAGCTACAAAATATGAATTTAACTGACCGCATTGGGACTCTGGAAACTCACACCGAGCAGGCTTAAAATACCCCCTATAACAACATTTTTCTTGGCGCCCAGTACGTAGGGATGAGTTTTCCGAGGGAAAACCCGAGTTTTTCTTGAAAAATCAAAATTTTCATTTTTTGAAAAATATGGTTTTTCAAAATTTTTGAATTTTAAGAAAATCGCTTCCATAATGGTGTTGATAATGTAATGAGTATTATACCAGACGGGTACGTTTCAGTTAACACCCGTACTGAGGTTGAATTTTGGAAATTGGGACACAAGAGTTCAGGGTACCATCTCTCACGCATGAACCAATGATGGGACAGAGTAGCCCATTGTATTTTCTAAGATATTAAAAATGTAATTGAGTGAAGAGATGCAGAGGCTCTTGGCGGCCATGAAGGCGGACAGTAGTGAAGAGAGGCAGAGGCTCTTGGACGCCATTAAGGCGGACAATAGTGAAGAGAGGCAGAGGCTCTTGGACGCCATGAAGGCGGACAGTAGTGAAAAGTTGGAGGCCATGAAGGCAGACAGTAAAGATAGATTCAAGTCTATGGATACCAAATTTGAATCTTTCAAGGAGGACAACACGAAATAATTTTCAAATATGGGGAGTAAATTATAATCTCTTAAAACTGACAGTGTTAAGATGGATGAGAAATTAGAATCTATCAAAGCCGACAGTATAAACATGAACAGTGAATTGAAGGCTGAGATAGAAACGATAAAAGTAGAGAATTGTGAAAATTTTGAAAAACAGCTTGTAAGTGTGAAAGAATCTATTACAGCCGACAGTAAGGAAAATAATAAGGTACTGAAGGCTGAAATAGAAGAGACAATGAATACCAAATTTCAAGGTTTTGACTCAGAGTTAGGGAATAAGGTACATCATTTTAAAGGGGAAATCGAAAATAAAATTATAGAGGAAAACGGGGCAATTCATAAAGGATTGCAAGCCCAAATAAGTACCTTGAAGGAAAGTACTGAAACATCCCAAGCTGAATGTCGAGAAAATTTTGAAAATTTAAAGGGTAAATTTGGTTCTAAGGGAACTCAATTAAAAGAAATGCAAGATACTTGTAAAAAGAATGTAGTTGAATGTAAAAAGGAACTTGTAACCCAGATCCAAGGGGTGCAGAAAGAGTTAAAAGATCAGATAGAATCTAACATGAATCTTTGTCAGGCATCCCGGGATGAGATAAAAAGTAGTCTCAATGAGTTAGGAAACAGATTTGTAGGGGTTGAGGATAAGGTAGGAAATCTCGAAAGGGAATTCGATATTGTTAAAAACGAAATAGAAGGAATGAAAAAGCAAAATCAAGCCGATGCGAACAGCATGAAAAAACAATTTGATCATTTAACTGGGCAGGTAGATGAGAGCTGGAGGACGCGCGAGAAGGGAATAGATAAGAGATTAAATGCCTACGAAACGAATCTCCAGGGACAAAGAAAGCAGCGAGACGAAGAACATAAGGAGAATACTCAAAAGATAGACGAAATAAGAAAGGGTATAAATGAGGTTCAGGAAACCATAGAAACATTAAAGGGACAAGTAGGAAAAACCAATACGGAAGTAGACCGGGTTCAATTCGACTTAAAGGTATTGTATAACAATCAAGGGAAACCAGAGGAAAAGCTTAAGGAAATTAAGGGAGATATTGTCAAGGGACAAAAAGAAATGGAGAAAATGATAAGCGAGATTCAGGAAGACTTAGATACCAGAGGTGATGTCAAGCCAGAAATTATAGAAAAACAGGTCCTGATCATCAAGAAAGAGGTAGAGGAACAATTAGCTGAACTAAGGGATAGTTTCAGGGAAGAGAAATTTCAAATCAAACAAGAAGTTGAAAACAGTAAGAAGAAACAGGAAATATTTGAGAATGAATTTGGCTCACGGTTGGAAAGGACTGAACACAAGAACAGTCAAATGGAGGTTCAGCTCATGTCACAAGAAGAGAGTGCCAAAAGAGAAAGAAAACTAGATTTTGAATGTCAGGATGAATTCCAGAAGACAGGATGGGTAGATCCCCATGAACGAGGCACTAATCAAGATAGGGACTTAGGAGGGGAGAGCCCTTATAAGAACCCAGGATATCCGATGGCGATGTCAACCCCTTATATGAATCAAATGGACAGATAATTAACATTATCAAGTCAAATGAGGATAGACCGGTTAAATTTACGGGTAATAATATGTCAATTACTCCTAAATACTGGCTGAAAGAGGTAGCAGAATACCTAAATGAAATGAAAGTTCTTCAGGATCGGAGACTGAGAGCAATTGAGAAGCTGTTGGCAGGTGATTGTCTCACCTGGTTCAGGAGTTTCAGGTATACATTTGACACGGTGGAAGGTTTTAGAGAAGCTTTTCTGAAACGATATTGGGCAGCAGATGTACAGGAAAATCTGAGGCTAGATCAGTTCTCTAGGAAATATAGTACTAACGCACCCACTAAATACTCAGAACTTTTCACCGCTCAGCTGTGTAAATTCCGTGAACTTGGTATCGCCCCAGCTGAAAACGACCTGTGTCCCGCCATTGCAAGACAACTTCCATATGAGATACAAAGGTATAACGTCAGCTGGACATGACGACTTCACACGTTACTCCCAGGCATCAAAGACATACTGAGCAAGTACACATGGCCAGTATTCAAGAGGACAGAGAGAAACCATCGACAAGAAATCAGTCAACTAGTACAGACACTCAAGGACTGGGTCGAGAATATGGACATCAAGAGCCTAGGGGAATACAGCCGTACCAAAGAGGAGGATATCGAGGAAGAAATCCCAGAAATACGGGTTATAGGCAACAAGAAACCAGCCGTATAATAATAATCAAAGGTAGGACAACAGAACGAAATGGGAAAACTATCCCAGAAGGAATGTGAGGCCTGAAGACAGAAGCGATGAATATCGGGCTGAAATTGAAGAAAGATATCAGGAAAGCCTTCGTTATATGAATGAACGAACATACGAACCTGAGACGCGAAGAGTCCGTTGGAGTGAGGTAATTAAGAAACAAAAATCACCCGACCGACTGGATGGAGCTCAAAGCTCGGAGTTACAAGCTCAGTTGAAGAATGAGGGAAAAGGGAACCCTCAAGATAAAAAAAAAACCTCCAAAATTAAATCATCAAAAGTGGAAACATACCAGGAGCTGGGAGGAGGTTGAGATTGTAAATTGGATAGCTAGACCAGATGAGCTAATTAAAGAGGATGTTGAAGGAATCCCACCTATTAGGAGAGAATAACCTATCATAATGTTAAGGATAGAAGGATTACTGGTCAGAGCATTAATAGATACTGGATCAACTATAAGTTTGATAACGCAAGGCCTAGCAAATGAATTAGAAACAAGAGGTCGTGTATAAGAAATTCCCACATCAAGCGTGAAGATTAAGGGAATTATTCCTGAAAAATCTTTGACATGCAAATTTCAGGTGTACATTGACTTGATCATGGGTAACACTGAAATTTCACAATGCTTTTTGCTGGTAAGTCAATTACTATACAATATTATATTGAGTATTGATTTTATCCGTGAGAACAAGGTCATAATAGACCTAGCGCAAAATTGCATTGGGATTCAAAGAGAGGATGTGGATGAGCAAAACATTATTTTACATGAACAGGATGCAAAAATAAAAGAACAGGTATGGCATGTGGAAGAAATGACCGAGGAAGGTTGTAGGGACATAGAAGAGGTATTTGAAGTCCTGAATATAGAACTTGAAGATAGTATGGAAACCGAGTTCGAGACCAACCTGTCAGGAAAAATAGAGGAAGCCAAAGTTACCCTCGAAAACAAGGAAAATTTAAAGGAATTGCTATTAAATTACAGGGACGTATTCGATTCCAAGCCAGGAAAGATCCAAAATTTTAAATACGCATTTCAGGTAAATGATTGGGCACCGATTAGACAAAAACCATACCCGGTTGCAGAAATACATTACACACAAACAAAGAAAACACTGCAGGAAATGAGTGATGCAGGTGTAATAGAAAATATGGCGACACCATGTTAGTCCATTAGTAATTGTGAGTAAACCGGATGGCTCAGTAAGGGTGTGTTTGGATGCTAGGAATTTGAACGCTGAGATTATACCAGAAAATGATTCGGCACCACCCATAAAAGAAATACTGAGGAAATTTAAAGGCAAGAAGATTTTCACAAATATTGACATGACTTCTTCATATCATCATCTCGAACTTGAAGAGAAAACCGGTCTTTTAACTGGATTTCAGTTCGATCAGCAAACATATTGCTTCAAGAGATGTCCATTTGGCTTGAAGACTGCGGGATCAGCACTAATAAAAGCACTTGATCGCAACCTGTCAGAGGAAGTAAAGGATTGCACTATCCGTTATGTGGATGACATATTGCTTACCTCGGAAAACGTAGAGGAACACTTGAAAAATTTAAAGAAATTATTGAAAGATTTGAGAAGGGCTAACTTCAAGATTAACTTGAATAAATCGAACTTTTGTCAAAGACAAGTTACGTTTTTGGGGCATGTGATTGACAAAGATGGTGTCAGACCAAATCCATGCAAATTAGAATCGATAAGAAATTTTCCCAGGCCTTTGAGAGTGAAAAACGTTCGCCAGTTTTTGGGATTGATTGGATTTTTCTCAGGACATTGTCCATCCTACACCAAAACTGTTGCACCACTGCAGAACCTTCTTAAGAAGGGTGGCAAGTGGAAATGGACGGAGGAAACGGAGAAAGCATTTATAGAGGCCAAGGAATTGCTCTTAAATTATGTGAAGCTAGGATATCCTGATTTTAATCAGAGATTTGTAATACAGACGGACGCATCCCAGATTGGAATAGGGGCGATGCTGTATCAGGAAGACCCGGATAACCCTGAGAGGAAAAATTATCTAGCTTTCACGAGTCGAAGACTGAAACCACACGAGAAAAATTATACAATCAGCGAGATCGAGCTGTTAGCGATATTGCATGCGTAATAATTTGGCGGAAGATTGTATATGGGTTTCCAGTCATATTAAGAACAGATCATAAAGCCTTAACCTTTTTGATGAAGACGGATTTATCCAGTCAAAGGTTGATGCGTTGGGCTTTATATATACATCAGTTCGATGTAAACATAGAGTATTGCCCAGGGAAAGAAAATGTAGTTCCAGATTATTTAAGTAGACAGCCAGAGTCCACAGAAGAGGAAGTAATGGCTATTGATTTAGAAGACAGAGATTAGCGTACTTTGGATGAATTATGAAGCATTGGTCAACGACAACGTGAAGATCCATGGATGAACATGCTCATATCTTTCCTAGAAGGGAGTTTGATAAGGGGAACACCTGCGTATACTGAAGCTAATAAGATAGCTCAAGATTATACTTTCTTTAATGGATTATTATATAAGTTTGCGGACTCTGACCATACTCGATTGAGGATCGTTATACCTGTTATTTTGCAGAGGAAAATGGTATGGTTAGCCCATAGATCGTTTGGACACATGGGAGTCGACAAAACAGTCTCGATGCTGAATGAAGCATTTATATGGCCGAGACTGAGAGAAACTGTAAGGGATACGTTAAAGACATGTGACATATGTCAAAGGATTGAGCCAAATGCGTTTTTGATGAGACAAAGGCCAATACCACTATTGCCCGAGAGACCCGGTCAAATTATTTCTATTGACAACTTCGGACCTTTGCCAAAGGCCAGGAGGGGAAACAGACACATAATGGTAGCTATGGATGTCTTCACAAAAATGGTTGTTCTTGCTCCCATACAGAAGACTAGTACCAAACAGGTTTTAAAACGACTCAAAGAAAAAGTGATACCTATTCTGGGTAAACCAGAGAATTTGTTATCGGATCACGGTAGTTGTTTTACAAGTATAGAATTTAGACAGGAATTAGAGAGACTTGGAATAAGTCAGATCCTGTCAAGCATTCGCCATCCTGAGGCAAATCCTGTAGAAAGAGTTATGAGGGAAACGGCCAAGAATTGTAGGATATACTTTGCCGAGGAAAATTGGAAATGAATAGACATCCTCGACATCATCGAATTTTGCATAAATAATACGATACACGAATCTACGGGAGAGATACCAATAACATTACATCGGAATGAGCAACCAGAGAGACCGTGGAGTCTGGTCATTCCTAGACCAACAGACGCTCAGCCTGGAAGAGATGTGCGAATTAGGAGAGCCTTTGAGCATCTAAAAGCTCAAGCCAATAGAAGACAAAGGAGAAACTGGCACAATAGGTATCATTGACCACTACTAGCAGGAGAAATTGTGTTGGTGAAAAGACCAGCCATTTCGGATCCAGGGAACCGCGTGTATAAGAAATTCCAGAAAATGTACCACGGCCCGTATAGAATAATATGGGATTCAAGAAATAATGCCTATAGAATTCGGCACTGTGAAACGAACCACGAAGTGACTATGAATTCAGCAAATCTGAAAGTCTATTACCCTCCCGAAGACTTCGATAAAAAAATGAACAAGCCCTGGTTATGGAACGAATTGGAAATGATGAATCCACTTTTGATACAAATAGGAGTGAGTTAGAACAAGAAAATAGAGATCAACCATTCAATTGTGAATGTGAACTGGAACAAACGTATTTTGAGCTAAAAGAGATAATTGAATTAATTGAAGAAAAAAAAATCAATTTAAAGAGAGAAAATGAGGAAAGAAAGAAACGGGTAGGGATAGACCACACCCATTACGAAAGATGAAGTTCTGTAGATTTTTAGTCCAGAAAAATAAGGAAAGAATGAACGGGTAGGGACAGAGCGTGCTCGACCTACACCATTACCGGATATGACTTTAAAATTGGAAAACCCGAATCATCGTGGGATTCTATGAGAAAATAAAATGAAGGTACTGCGGGATGTTATGATGGCTTCGACACTGAAAGAATTAGATTTTCTATGAAAAATATTTAAATAATTTTCCTCAAATTTCGAAAATTTATTTATCTAAGGAGTGGAGATTTGAACTCATGTGGACTAGGTTCAAGCGTCGAATCCATATTTTATATGAAAAAGAAGAGAGGAAATAATGCAGTCTTTAGAATGAATTTGTAAGATGTTAAGGGCTAATAATAAGAAGTTGGGCTGTTATAATGTGATGCAAGAGCGGGTGACCACTAGTCACGCGGGCATGAGATCACGCTTGACGCTTCGATAAGAAGCTAGCGCATAATTATTAATAGTGCTGGAAAATTTCCACGGCGAGTGAGTGAGAATGAGTTTCGGAAAAAGAACTTACTCAGCTATAAAATGGCAGCATCGCAATGACGCAAGAAGAGAAATAATTAAAATTAAGCCATTTGCAAGCATTTAATTAATGAAATGAACACATCACTGTTGATAATCTTGGAAAAGAGATTTTTGTGTGTGGAAAACGTTTATAATAATTACACAGGAAAGAAATGCATACACGGCATTACGTTGTTAGTTATTCCCCGAGCCCAAAGATGGGAGAGATGGAAAAATAAACCACACTACCCACGCATCTGAGGAGCCAAATTATTTAATATCTTGGAATTGTGTGATCGATTTTCGTGATCAAAGGAACCCGTTTACGTTTAAAACAAGAGCTTTCAGGAGACATATTTTTCAAAATTATACGACAATTATTTTAGAAGTTAGTGCTGGAGAAGAAGCGGATCTGATCTTTTTGCGGCAGATTTGAATATAAACCCTGGACGTGCCAGGAAGAGCATGCAGTATTTACCGGACCGTGAGAGGTCGTGTTACTCTGTATCGCAGACGAGCACCCCGTATGGGAGTTGCCGTCCAGTATCGTCATTAGTATCGCCGTGTGAAGACACATCAGAATCCTTGTTATAGGAAATAATATCATCAAGCTTCGGACTTTATAAAGTTCACCAGTACAGTCAAAGTTTAGGCTGTGGACTTATGAAATTACCGGCGATAGGTACTCGATTCTAATAGTTTCAGTTAAAGAACCGACGCATCATAAGATTTCGAAGTACCCAAGGAAAGGGAAATATACAGTTCTATCTACGTTAAGTAACCAGATCAGGGTAGAACGTAATAGTAACGCCTGGTGTTCCTGAACTGAGGGGACTAGGGCGAAGTACGACAGAATTTAGGAATCGAGGTTCCAGGCTTTGTCTAGGCGTAGACAAATGAACAGTCTGACATTGGGGAGTACTCCAATAAGTCAAGAATCGAAGTAACAGAAAGTAAAATCCACGTGTGGATTATGGGACAAGGAAATTACTAGGTCGCCGTTATACAAATTCAAGCGATCATAAAAGTAATACATCAGTGACAGACTTTTATTAGACGAATAAGTTAGCGTCTAGCAAAATACGACATCGGGCAGTAAAATTTAGAAGCCGATAGTCAAACCCAGAATTAGAAGATCAGCCGTTCCAGTGAGGTTAATTCGATCGAGACTTTCAATCGTCTCATCAGAGTAGGAAGCCGACGTGCCTTGGAAACGGGAAAGAATAAAGAAATCACGTGTGTTAAGGCAAATAATTAACGCCAGTGATAAAAAATGTGTAATTCAAGTATAGTGAAATTTTGAGTGTAATATATTTTTAGTGAAATTGTATTTGTGTTTAAGTGAAAACGAATCCAAAAATGGTATTCTTTATATTCAAAATGATTAGTGTATATATTTTATGTGCTGTTAGGAAAGGGTTATCGAGTGTAGATATAACCATGAATATGGCTTAAGAAGAAATTGGTGGGTGAAAAGTTTCCATCGGTGGAGAATCCGGTCTCTGACCGTACAATCATGTGAGTACTAATTTCATTATTATGTGTTTTGGGAGGATTTGCGTATAATCCTCATGAGTGGAAGTAGGGATGTTTGAAAACATGTGAAATAAAGATTGTGCGATCTGAATGATTAATTTGATTGAAATATAATAAATACGTGAAGTATAATTGAATCCCTTGTGGAAAATATTCAGTGGAATATCAGTTTAATGGTAAATAATAAATCTATGGTAAAGCAAGCGTATAATAATAATAATAATAATAATAATAATAATAATAATAATAATAATAATAATAATAATAATGATAATAATAATAATTAAATTAATTAATTATGTGTGAGAAGTGGTAGCTGCAAGAGGTCCTATAGATGAATTGTTAAATGTTGTGAATCATGTATGTTCTTTATGGTATAAATGATTATTGTTGATGGAGGCTGAGGCTGAGGCTGAGTATATATTATTTTTGAGACGAATATCGAACTTCGATTTGAATTTATTTCGTTCTTTGAAAGGCAACTTGGCTATTTTATGTATGAGCGCCATGTCACGCAGTTGATAATTTGTCACGCTAGGAATTCGTTGAAATGCTCGCTAAAAGTAATTGTGAGGGACAGTTAGTAGCGGTATTGAGTTATGTTGAATTGTGAAAAGGGTGCAATTTATGTTGTATTATGAGCGCTGGTGGCGTGCTAGGCCTTCCTTAAGTCGCAAATGTTGTAAGTCCTCAAAGTTGGGATACTACTCCCGAGGCATTTTAAAGGATCGAACTCAGAGTCGTCCGTGTTGAAGCCCCTTAATATTGGCTGTTTTATTGAATTTTCTTACCCGCTGATGAGGACACTTCATAATTATACTTTACCGAAGCTGAAAGAATAGGTCTGTAGAACCTAATATTTGTCTTGTGATTAATTTGTATGATGAGCCTTGCCATTCAGAGAAATGCATTTGAAGCAGTTGTGTTTAAAGCTGAATAGCCAGTCACTTGTGAAAGCGAGACTGTAGAGTTCCCCTCCCTCCATAGCAATAAATCAGCCAAGTGTTGAGACAGACCCTTACACTCCTTTAGTGAGGTAGGTTAGGAACGGGCTGTCTCTTTCACAGTACACGGAAGTGTTTAAGATTGTTTTAACGACCCAGTATTTGAACTGAGGTCCCTTTACATTCATTATTATCGCTTGCAGAGTTCAGATCGTTGCTTCCTTAAGATATAATTGTCATTGAAGACAAGATAAATAAATCCCTAACGTTTATTAAATGATTCAGTGATTCACGAGTTCTTATTAAATCTGGGAGTAATCTTAAGTTGACTTGCTCAGTAGTTTTCTATAACTCGGTGATACGCAAGTTTTTCCAATCACTGTAGTGAGTTGGTAGCTTGAGAGAGAGAGAGATGGTAACAGATGAGTCTTGTGAGAGCCCGAAATTAATTAATGAGTAGCCATACTATGATATTATGATATACTCATGTAAATATTAATTGATGTGTGTTTAACTGTTAACACAGTGCTTGTAAACTTTACCGAGCCATTTGGAGATCGTTTTAAAGAATTAGAATTGACGCCATATGGGAGTGAAACTTAGTTGGAGTTTTTGTTGGTTTTTGGAAAACGAGTAATTGTTATTTTGTGATTGTTTAATTTGAATTCCTTGTTCAGCTTTGGACAAGTGTGAAGTGTAGTGTCAGTATGTCAGTATTTTCATTGTTTATTTTTGTAGCGCCATATTTTGGATAATTATATGTTTTGACTGTAGGAGTTTGATTTTGTTTATTTTTGGAAGTGTATACTATGCTTAATCCAAAGTGTGTGAGTCACAGAGAGGGAGAACATACCATGAACCCCGATACTCCCGATTGAGCATTGCTGGCAAACTGTGATTTGCATATTTCATTGTTGAAATGGGCACAATATATAGAGGTGTGCAATTTATCAGACTTGATGGCAGTTTTTCAAAATTGAATTTTTACTTTTCTCGGCTTAATGCACTAAGGCGCTGAAATTACTCAAATGTTTTGGCAAGATTCTTAACGATATTTGCATTTAAGAAACTCAGAGTAATATGATTTTTGAGGGTTTCTGCTAACAGAGAAGCTTTAATAATGCAAAATGTCATTAATTTTGTTGTGATTATTTCACTGTACTTTTCGTGTGAAATCAGAGCAGAGGGAGTTGGGGTCTTTTTACTGAAGATCCGCTTTTAAACTATTCAAAGATTCATGAACCATGGATTGAAATCAGCTGACATAGAGGTTATATTCCAAAGTCAATGAAAAAAAGTGACAGTCAGTCTGAAAGACTAGACTTTGTATCATTTTAAATGCTACAAATGCTGAAAAATGCTAGAAAGGCTGGAGGCTCGAAGCCAAAGACTGTTGACATGTTAGACAATTATCTGCATAATATTTACCTTGCTTATCTTGCTTCAAATTACGCACGAACGACAAGTGCAAACCAAGGGCAAAGCAAGGTCAAGCGCGCGGGATGCCGTCACACTCACCAGAGCGCGCGGGGATGTGCCCCTTCCATCCAGTCTAAAAACACTTATAGTGGGCGATGTATTGAAGATAGAAATATGCTCACGTGGACTTTTTTGTAGAACTTTTCATGCTGACCAATTTATACGCTCATAGTATATTGATATTTTTAACGGTTTGCCCAGCGTAAGCTTAGGAAGCGCACGGACGCCAAGTTTGTTTTCGACTTTTTCACTGAAATCGTTACTGCTTGGCTTCATTTGATCATACAATTTTTTTTTCTACTGAATCTTTCCTCGAGATATCCTTTACTGAATGGTGAAATCAGCATCAAAATCCATCCAGTGGTTCTCGGGATTACCTGTGACATCCAAGAATCGGGGATTTTTGTCTTATACTAACGAAGTAAAGATTGTCAGGGAACACATGCACCAGGCGGAACTATGACGCCACATACCTCAGTGCATCTGAGTAACTTACATTTCGTCCCGTCACCGTAATGTAACGCCAGACCCTAGCGTAACGACGAAGTCGACAAGATCATTTAAAATGATAAAATAGAAAACAGACCCAGCTCAAGTGTCCCTCGGAATCCTTTATGCTGAAAGTTTACAGACGCATTTTCTTATGGGTAAGGGTGCAAGTCCACCGGGGAGGAAACATTACTAAGTAGGGTTACAAAAGATGCCAACAATTGGTCAATGAAATGATATTGTTTTAGATCCCTTATTTGGGGGTGGATCTAAAAGGGAGAGTTGCTGTACTAATTTATGAGTTTGTGCCTAAATAAGGGTAGCTCCCCTTGACAGGGCAAGCTGACCAGTGTAGTGTGTTGTGGTGTGCTAGGAACTAGGGGGCGTTCCTATAAAGACTGTAAATGCGGTTTAAGGGATGTAGCCTTAGCACGCGGGTCGGTGTACTAGTCGCCCAGCCGGCTACTTATTATATAATCACCTTGCTAGTGTCAGCGGTTCGGCACGCGCTTCAATTGAGCACGCTAGCCGCTGTGAGGAATACAAGGACGTCTGAGTTGGCGTTATTACTACGGTGTGTCACGTCCGACTGTGACGGGAGTAAGGAAGGACGTGGGGACGTGAAGAAGAGTGTAGATCAGTAATGCAAGTGTAAGAGACTGACCAAGTGTTTATTGGTCAGCAATGAGTAACTGTTAGTCCCTTTTAAGGGATCTTGTGATGTTATAATGTGAGTACAAACTGTGGGTGTTAGGTTACAAAAGTAGGATTCTGAACACTGACTGACTGACTCACCTCGGTTGACACTGTCGTTAGCCTCCGGCTGTCTCGTCGAAGCACTGGTGATGGAGAGATTCTCGTGACCCACTTAAGGCACCTTTTATACCTTTAGCCTCTGTTCTGTCAGCGCGTTGTGGCATAGTTGAACCAGTTTGTAGTATGTCGCTGTGTGTCATAATTACGCAAGGGTTGAGCTGCTTTATGGAGTAGCCAGCTGCCCTTATAGTATTGATGGATATTGGGTAGGCTTTTAAAGGGTTGCCTTTTATGAGATTTAGACAGATGATGGGGGGGATGATCTCTAAGGGGTGCATACCCCTTGGGTATTGTACAAGCCTCTTCCTCCATTTGGTCGCGTCCTCGCGACCGGGAAGGGCACTTGGGGTTGGGATGTTGTCGTAGTAGTTTTTGAATCCCCCTCGTCTCTTCTGGTGGTGGCGTCGTAAGCGTCGTCGTATGGAACGGGTGTCGTCGTGCAGAAGTGTAGGTGTGCGGTCAGCCCGTGTTCAGAGGGGAGGGTTATGGGGTGTACATAGATATATATGTATATAAATTTTACATTGCATGGTGAAATGTGCATTAACATTGTTGAATAAAGAAAATAATTGCTATTGAGGCACAATCGCCATTGCCGTTGTCGGCATAAAAAAGAAAAAAAACATGGTTATACATGGTTACATAGTTGTGCAGGGAGGAAAAACCCAGGGCCGAACGGATGATTGCGTCGTCCGCCCTATCTTGGGGAAAAAGTGCTCCCCGCAATAAAGAAGATAGGAGAGAATAGAAAAAAATGGGTGTTCCAGGGTATAATTTAAAGGAAATATTTAAAATGTATTTATTGGTGTGGGATAAAACGGAACACCCTGACAAATGGGGAAGTTAGAAGAGAGAAAAATGAAAGAAAACAATTCACAGACATTGGTTACGTGTTACCTTAGCAAACGAAACAAAACAAAACAAAAATATAGACATCGTGTACACGTGAACTTGATAAACAGACAAAAATATTATGTTGCGATGCTGACATTTAGGAATTTCCATTGGAATAATTGCCCGTGGGCGCATGAATATGTATGTAGTTTACTCTTTAAAATTATGAACTACAATGACCTTATGTCTACTTAAGCGCGCTAAACCCTTATAATTCTAGTTTTTATTTGGATCCTCGCGTGCACGCTACCTGTTTGTACGTACGCTTGCCGTATCACGGCTGATCCTATACGGCCACCTCTTGGCACGGTTGAGTGGTCGTACCGCTTGCAGTGTATTCTTAATACCTAGTCTGTGAAGCATCCTCTGTGGGTGAATGCTTGCACACTTGGCCATGAGGGTCGCCGCCACATGCCGGTTGCGCCCTCATCGCCGTAAGCTGCGTCGCATTTTGACGCTTCAAGTGTTTTTGTTTTATGTAGATCTGCCAGCAAGCTTGATGCCCCACAGGCATCATTCCCGCTGTGCAGATTATTGACGTGTAGCTGTAAAAAAAAATGTAGTGAGTGTGTAAGTGAGAATGAATGTTAAATGGAGGTTAGTATGCACAGGTATAATACTACAATAAGGGGGCATTAAATAGCATGTTGCTGCTATCTGGCAGCAAAATCATAATTACACGTGTCATATTCTAGGTGACAATGCCTGCAAAAAAAAATGGAGAGGTTAACAAAACATTGAAATTCCCTATTCCATATGCCGCTTCCTGTGGCAGCGTTGCCACAGTCTGAAGCCCCTTTTTACCTGTGAAAAGAATGGCATGGTTATTATTACTCGATATATGGCCGGGCTTACCCTATATGGTGCCGTGACGTCATTTCCTAATGTGTTGTAGTATTGGGCTTACCCTGGCAACGAATTTGGGCCGCCAGGCGCCGAAATTTTACCTCAATATATGTATTAAAAAAAATTGTCTTAAATGTAAGACTATGCTACATTATAATAACTTATCATGAATTATCGGACTTACCCTGATGACGGATTTGTGGGTCATCAGGCGCCGAACGGCGTTCTCTTATACCACTTATTCTACTTATGGTATATATATAAAAAAAAACTACATCTAAGCCGAGAGGGTTGCCTTAATCTATGGCCGAAAGATGCTGTGCTGAATTGCAACAGTGTTCATTAAATTTGCTTAATCCTAGGTTGCGTGTCAAATGCAACCGTCTATAACTAAATTTGGCCTAGGACGATCGCCTGGGGCAATTAAATCCCCAGATCACCACCCGCACGAGCCCCAGAAACACCGGTTGTCTCTAGGGTCGCTAGATTCCGTCCCCTTAAGTCTAGTGTCGACGTCTATTACTAGGATTAATCTATCCGCGGGCGGCTTACGGTGCCACTAAGCTAACCGTTCCGCCCGCTGTAACTTCCTTGTCGTGCTCGTTTTGCCGTTCCGATTAGTCGTAGGTGAGCCGCCCACTTGGCTCCTGTGAGGGGCGCGCAATGCCCCATCTCTTAATGCACTCTGACTGCCCGATGCGTCGTCATTTATGTGGGCATTGGACAGTGTGGTCCCATGGCATAATATCCTCCGGGAAGAAAGCGTCCGGGGAGTCCTCTTCGCCTGTTTCGGCCGCAATATTTGTATTCATATGTCCTCCGGGAAGTGAGCGTCCGGGGAGTCCTCTTCGCCTTAATCGGCATTGCTGGGTTGGCCCACTGAACCCTTTTGAGTGCCCGCTATGCTACTCATTTAAGAACTCTGGCGACCCGTTGTCGTCCATTTACGTGGGCGCAGGACCGAATGAGCGCGTACATTCCATATATATATATATATATTCATATTTCATTCTGCATTATTGATTACCGTCGTGGTCTTCACCTTCACCTCGCGGGGTAAGGACTTGTCGGATCTAGGATTGGTCCTGCGGAACCCTTGGATCCTGCTTCACTCCTGACGAATAGGAGTCTGACTCCCCGCCATGGAAGTCCTACTTACGTAAATTTAACTAACAGTCTAGTCATAATATGGTCGTCTCTAGGGATAGCTCCCGAGGCCGACGCGGAGTGAGCTATTTCTCCCGCCATTCTCAGAAAGTCTCCCTGCAGGTCTTGGCTTCGACGACCGTGGCTCAGAGTGGGTTTAGCATCCCTTCCTCCCAGGGGCGGTTTATGCGCACCTAGGATTCCAGAGCTTGCCCGACCAGGCCGCGAATGCTTTGACCTTACGTGGTTCGTCTATTTGGTCTAGTCGTCAGTAATTTGATGAGCCGACTGGGGTAAGGGTCCACATCGCCTTCCCCAGCTCTGCTCCTAGTGTTGTGCTTTTGACCTTTGGCTAACGCCGGTATCATCAGCCAGGGTGTTTCAGATTCCCTTTTTTTTTTTTTTTTTTTTTTTTTTTTTTAAATATAGGTGTAACCTGTGTAAAAAGTGTCAAATGTAAAATACTTCCAGTGTGGTGGGCTGGTAAAACCTCTACATACGTAGACTACTTTAGGCTACCTGTGCTATATCAGCTTCTCCAGCGATAATGCTCTTTTTTAACCTTGATGGAGGTGTTAGTAGGGTCTGTGGCGTCAGGTACCCTGTTATTGTGATCTGGGGGTAGTTATCTGTAGAGTGGGTTAAAGCAGGGTAGGAGGAGGTTGCGCACTTCCGAATTCCGCGTTAGTGGCGGCCTGGAACCGGTTTTTGTGCTGGGATGCTCCTACAGTGAGTGGAACGGGGCAGGTAATTCCCGGGGTTGCAAAAAATAAAATAAAAATCCATGCCGGTCTGATATCAATATCCCCTGGTGAATGGATGGGATGTACATGCATGCGTCTGGATATGAGGCGTTTGCACTCATGTATGGATAGGTGTAGGTTGAGGCATAATACTAATATATTTCCCTCTCATGCGGGATGATTTAAATTTAAAAAAAAAATGGTTAGTATTTATTACTTATGGCCTCATCTCTCAGATGGAGATGTGCATTACGCTTAGTTGTTGTTGGCCGATGCACCCCTCTCATTCAGGTGATAGCGGTGGGGCTCAGGGCGTAGCATGCCCTTTCTGTAAACACATGAAGTTTACCAACCCTTATGTATACTTTGTAGTGTAGTGTAGCTGTTTATGGTCGTGTAGATGTGTTTGCGTTGTTTATGTCAGGCTTGAGAAGGTTATGGGAAGGGAGTAGAGTGGGACGCTGTTAGCATGTTCTCTTGTCATCCTCCCTTGGTCCATGTTGGTTTTCTATCCGCGCTTTGGGATAGCGAAGCTTCACGACCTACTCTGGTCCGTTATAGGGCTAAGTCCTAGTCGCCTGGAATGATTTGTTTCGGGACTAGGGTCGCAAAAAGAAGTTGTTAAGGGGAGGTCCCGTTTCCTCAAAGTCCCTATGTTCGCCCCTGATTGGTGAGCGCGTTTGTGTGTGTGTGTGTGACTACGCTCCGCTACACCACGCGGACGCCTGGTCTGCTGTAGGGCTAAGTCCTACTGTGTATATTGTGTATGGGTAGGAAGCGCCCGTGGCCTGCCAACGTCTTTACGAACGTGCTACTCTGGGCCTGCGACAAGTTTTGGTCTGTGACGTCTGCTCGTTGATAAATGCTTTCGCAGTGTTGAAAAATGTATAGTGTTATGATTGTTCTGCATTTGTTTATTCATGGTCACTGCCACTACACAATCGCGTTTTGTCATCGACAGTGTTGCAAAGTGGCTAAGTCTGCAAGTCATCAGTTTGTGTGTGTAACTTCAGGCCGGGATTTTATGTAGGTTAACCACTGTTGCGTGTTTTTCTGCACGTATGCCAGTGTGGTCATTGTGTTAAATTCCTGGCGGCCCGATGTGGTAATCCGCCCTGCTACTATTGCCGTTGTGTGGCCATTATTCCGTAAGACCGTTGTCTTACGAAATTTATATGTCTCTGTCTGGAAAGTCCATTTTCCCTGTCAAGTGTATTTCTGGAATTTTATGCCTGTCATTTGGCCGCAGGAATGTAGTATTATCTGTCTAAGCCGTTATATGGGCCAATTTTGGTGTGATTGGAAGGCCGTCTGCTTGTTTTTCCCTGGCGTGCAATTTTCTCTGGGGTTCGAACCCGTGTTCTATGTAATTCTCTGTGTTATATGTCTGCGTTGTTCATGTTCTGCGGGCATTCTGCCTGTATTTTGTTTGTGTTTCTCGTACCGAAAATACCGTTGTTTAGTTAGTTTTCGGTACGAGGTTTTTGTGTGTGGACATGGGTTCGAAGCCGGTTGTCTGTAAAGATTTGGTGGCCATTTCTGTGCCGCCTACACTATGGCAAATGGGCTGTGTGTTTTTCTATGCGCAACCCCTAGTATACCTTCCTGCGAGGAGTTTGCTTATTTTTGCCCTCTCCTCGTAGTGTAAATTTTGAAGATATAGGGTTCTTAGGTTGGCTATGAATGATTCCGTGCAGTGTGCTTTGGGAACTGTCGTTTGTAAGGCTCGCAGTTTATACTGCTGAGTATGAGGGTGTCGGGTTGCAATGTCTTGCGCGCTCGCTTGTTTATTTGTTCCGATAGCGCTGTGTATCCGAACATGTGTTCTTAATCAGCCTGCTTTTCTGTTAGTGCTCTTCGCATTATAAAAAGGCAAGAGGGGAATTTTGTGGTTTAACGTGACCATTTCTGGAGATCGTGTGCCACGGGATTTCCGTTTTACTTGGAATCCAAACCACAGGCCATGGCATTTCACTTCGGAAATCTCATATGCATTGGCCGTCTGCAAAAGAACCTCCCATTGACTATACTTGTGTCCCCGAGTGTTGTGTTATGTATACCTATGTATAAAATATATATATAGTTTATTTGGCCATTTTTCTTTCTTGGGCTAAATGTGTGAAACAAAAAAAAATTATTTATGCCCCGCTCTGCATTAAGAGAGCACATTGAAAGAAAATGATAGTAGGTGGCGTTAGTCTCTAAAAATTATGTCGTGAGCACTATGTTTTTGAAAAAAAATGGTGATTGGGACCTGAGTGTAGTATTTACCATTTTGGTAACGTGAGTACTACCGTAATCTGGTTACGTCTCAGGGGAATCTACCGACACTGTCTAGTACACCTTAGGAAGGCCATTGCCAGACGTAACTGATACCCTTGTATCCACGTCACGAGCAAAGCCAGTGCACTGTGGGAGTCAAACCTGCCTATCAAAGTAATTGTAACTCACCAAAATGACAGTGTCTCATCCCGGTGTGCAATTGGGCTTTTTAGTTGGTTACAGCACACCTCCCAAAAAATTTTTTTTTTTTGAAACTAGTTTGAGATTCTTAATTCTTGCCACACTTACGGCTTTCGCCCGCAACAGGAGAATCTATCAAACTGTGGAACCCTAACATAGAACGTTTAGTCATTTCTACTTAGAAAGACTCACTTAAGCTTTATGCTGTGATTTTATGCCTAAGTTGTGTTCAAAATATCTCTTTCCGCCCTGAAGCCTGCTTGGCTTCCACTTGGCTTAGCATATTAGAGACTTTACGTTATGGCGTTAATCACTTCGCCCAATAACCATTGATGGCCTGAGAGGAAAATGCCATGGTTGAAAGAAAAAAAAAACCGGAAGGATTTAGAATTGTTCCCTCTAATTTGGCTATATTGCACTGTATATACATAAAATAAGAAAGAAAAATATGCGATCTCATGTTGATTATGTACTTGTTGGACCATTTTCCTATCGCCCCCGTGTGAAAGAACTTATGTGGCCTATAATTTTGGTGTTAGCGATGTTAGTTTATTTCTCTGGCCTTGGTGAAAGTCGTTATCGTCTTTCGAGCTTCAGTGCTCAGAAAGGTGAAGGGCTTTGCCCTGTTACGATATTATAGGCCTCTGAAATCCATTGAGGTGTTTCTTTGCTGTTTTCCGGCGGAATTTCTAGCAAAGTAAGCCTTGCCCTACTTCCACCGTAGCGCGTGTTTCTAGGTCTAAGTGTACCTGTATTTAAGGGCGTTATTGCGCTTGGCGCTATCTTAGCAGATTTTGCGGGAGTGTATGTATGTTTGACTGCGAGGTTTTGTGGGGTGGGTAATAATACCTTTCCTAATCCCCGTGTATTGTATGGTAATGCCTGTTTAATCTGTATGTGCGTGTACCGTGCATCCTGAGGGACTAATGCCGGTGTTCGCCTCCGTTCTGGCAAATTTGCCCTTTGAACTGGCGGTGAGGGCCGCTTAAGTGCCTGTTTTTGTCCTGCCAATGTGGTGTCGTGTAGCCTGTCCGCTTTCTGGCCCGTGGCCACGGCAGACTCCTGCCACTGTGTTAGCCTATCTGTGTGAGTGTATGTAGGCTTTATATGTGGTAGGTCAGGCTCTACGTCGTCAGCCCATGACGAGGTTACCTCCTGTTGTCCCTCTGTCGTATTATGTGTGATTGAAGGTCCTGGCTTCAACTCCCTCTCGTTCATCCGGTCCGAGGGGATTGTTCTAGGCTCGTCCCCTCGGCTTGGCAAAATTGCCTTCCGATCCGGAGCTGGAGGACGTGTGTCTGTGTAGGATGTATTCTTTAGTATGTTGGAGCCTAACCTGGCCGTCTCCTGGACTGTGGCCACGGCGAACTCCTGCCACTGCGTGGCAGTACTTGTCGAGAGGGACATCCTCGCAAATTGTCGAGTTAGCGTATCCACGCTTATGTCCTCTCTCGGGTGGGCTGATGGCCCTACCATGAACTCAAAAATGGCCTTATTGGCTTGTAGCTCACGGTATTTGTCCCAAATTTGGGTGTACTGCCTTATTGAGGCTCATGGCCTGCTTGCAAGTGCTTATGTGCGCATCTTAATCGCGCTGTCCTACCCTCTGACGGAGTGTATGGCTGTTTGCCCTGTATTGTCCCGATTTTCTGTTTTGAGTGTCCGTATTTGTGTTTGCCTGATCTGTATGTGCCTTTGGCATCTAGCCAATAATGCTACTAATATTGGCATACCCCTATTACCTTCATGGCTTGCAATCTCTTCATGAGGTGCCATTCTGCCTGAAGTGTATGGGCCTAAAGTAACAATAGAGAGAAAAAAAAAAAATCTGTGCGTGTTTGCCAGTGTATTCCTATATCTCTCTGGTTCTGTATGGGGCTAGGGGGTTGGTTTATCAAGCCTTTCCCTTGTGTAGCTAGTTTAGAGCACACAAAAAAAAATATGGTGCTTTCTGTCTGGGGGAAAAATTTTCTCACTAATTTGCTTGGCTTTTTGCGGTACGGAAGGGGTCGTTTTACCTACGAGGGCTCGTTGGTTGAGTCCCTTTTCTCTATGCGTAGGACCGCGCCTCCACCAGTGTTTTAGATCCCTTATTTGGGGGTGGATCTAAAAGGGAGAGTTGCTGTACTAATTTATGAGTTTGTGCCTAAATAAGGGTAGCTCCCCTTGACAGGGCAAGCTGACCAGTGTAGTGTGTTGTGGTGTGCTAGGAACTAGGGGGCGTTCCTATAAAGACTGTAAATGCGGTTTAAGGGATGTAGCCTTAGCACGCGGGTCGGTGTACTAGTCGCCCAGCCGGCTACTTATTATATAATCACCTTGCTAGTGTCAGCGGTTCGGCACGCGCTTCAATTGAGCACGCTAGCCGCTGTGAGGAATACAAGGACGTCTGAGTTGGCGTTATTACTACGGTGTGTCACGTCCGACTGTGACGGGAGTAAGGAAGGACGTGGGGACGTGAAGAAGAGTGTAGATCAGTAATGCAAGTGTAAGAGACTGACCAAGTGTTTATTGGTCAGCAATGAGTAACTGTTAGTCCCTTTTAAGGGATCTTGTGATGTTATAATGTGAGTACAAACTGTGGGTGTTAGGTTACAAAAGTAGGATTCTGAACACTGACTGACTGACTCACCTCGGTTGACACTGTCGTTAGCCTCCGGCTGTCTCGTCGAAGCACTGGTGATGGAGAGATTCTCGTGACCCACTTAAGGCACCTTTTATACCTTTAGCCTCTGTTCTGTCAGCGCGTTGTGGCATAGTTGAACCAGTTTGTAGTATGTCGCTGTGTGTCATAATTACGCAAGGGTTGAGCTGCTTTATGGAGTAGCCAGCTGCCCTTATAGTATTGATGGATATTGGGTAGGCTTTTAAAGGGTTGCCTTTTATGAGATTTAGACAGATGATGGGGGGGATGATCTCTAAGGGGTGCATACCCCTTGGGTATTGTACAATATTCACTGATTTAAATTCTTTTATTTGATTCTAATAATTTGCACACCCCTGTAAGAATAATATTATTTAGTTATTGTTGTTTTAAGGGGAGGAACTACGGGGTCATCTGTCTCTGATGATTAATATTCCACCTGTCACTTGTATGATACAAGAATCGCACCAAATGAAATTAAACACATACTTATGCAGAAAGGGTCTGTGAGACGACTAGCAGCTAGTATTCTTGCCTGCAGCACCGGAGGTCCGCGTTCGATTCCCGGCTCTCTCAAGAAATTTTAATTCTAGATTGAGGGCTGGAACGGGGTGCACTCAACCTCGTGAGGCAAAATGGATCCATCTCATCCATCTTGGAAGTGGCTTTCCATGGTTTCCACACTTCTACTCCAGACAAATGCCGGGATGGCTCCTAATTAAACGCCACGGCCGTCTCCTCCCCAATCCACATCTGAATTACAAATGCAGCCTTCACAATAACACAGATAATCTGATAAAATCCAAACGCACCCAAGTACACGGGGCTACATTACCACGATGTCGCAAAGCCCCTAATATCAATCAATAAACAACAACAATCTAAGATTTACATCGTAGGCTTTCGCGGCCGGTGTCTAGTTTATCATCTAGGCCTACAGGATGGAGCCGCGTCGTGTATCGGCGATTGATTTCCGACTTGGGAGTTTACAAAGTGCCTTGCTCCTGTGGACAGGTTTCCATAGGGCAAACAAAACGACTCGTTTCCATTAGGATTTCAGAGCACATTCGAGAAACGACCGAGATAAACTACAGATCTGCAATAGCTGAATATGCTGACGTCACGAGACACGCTATAGAATTTGATAAGACCGAAACTGTTGCTAAAATTGCTGGATATCAAAACAGATTAATTAGAGAGGCAATAGAGGTCGTGAAGCATCCCAATAATTTCAATCGCGAAGATAGTTTCAGACTTAGCAACACTTGGAAAGTTCTCCTAGCTCGTAACTGGCTGAGTTCGGACAAATCAGGGAGCAGCGTGACGTCAATGCAAGGCAAGCAAGCACCTCTGGCTGGCAATAACCGTCAGTTTGAGTACGGACACTAACTCGTACCTACCCATGATTAAGGCTGCTGCAATGACAGCCGAAACGTCGGGAAATAATCACCGATATATGACGGGGCTCTATCCAGTAAGTCTAGATGATAAACAATCTAAGAGCCGTACTGAATATAAGCTTCGTTATTTTAATTCACATTGAAGCTATGACAAAAGAGAACCGCGCAGAACAAGAGTTGAGGAGCACTAGCGCGTGCGCTGAGTTCCAAAGCAGCAGATCGGCGTGCTCGAGTTCATTCGAGTGCAAACCAGTATGGCGGAAACACGTGTGCTGGAAACGTGGGCGCCTGGGACTAGTGTTTGAGATATTAATTGCCACCTTCAGAGCGTCTATGGAGACAAAGTCATGACCAGGTCCGACGAGGCTGCAGCCCTAGGGCCTGTTATGGCTTAGAGTTGGCAACATCACTCAAATTCATTTCTAAACCATTTTGATTGTTAATGTAAACGCAACCAAAGAAAAGTATCCAAAACGGTGGCTTCGGAGGCGTAGTTGGTAGCATGCTAAGCTTCTATGCCCAAGATCGCGGGTTGAAATCCGGCCAAAGACGTCGGATTTTTTAAGAGCGTTAAAAATCCTTTCGGAGGGGAAGTAAAGCCGGTGGTCCCATCTCATAGATTTATGGCATGTTAAAGCTAAATTGTATAGGTTAAGAATGTAAACAACGCTCTTAGGTTCCTACGTTCGTTGCCAAGAGCCGACTGCGGTGGGGTCTGGTAGCAAAGTTCTGAACTAGTAGTCGTTGACGGTGGCGTTTGGCGGTAAAAGCAGGAACTATTTAAAAAATTCTAAAGTCTGCAGTCCTTACTTGATTTAAAAACCAGATAACACACACTAATACAGTCATCACAATTAACACCGGTTATCAGACAGATTCTACACACACCCAAAGTACGCGGGGCTACATGACCGCGTTGTCGCAGCCCCTAAACTTAAGAACCAACCAACCACCAACCAAGTATCCAAAACATTACAAGGAGAACCATCACGAAATTTCGAAATATCCATTGTGTCTTTCGCTTCTCAGCCGGGGCAATATCAAAGTTGTCACAGTTGTCCATTTAATTTATAACTCACGGAAGTTGAAGATACCTTAATGGGGCAGTACGTTTGTAATTCAAAGTCTGAGAAATGCCAATATACAGTATAACTCATATATCTCTGAAAGAAGTACGGCTTATTCTTGTAGAGCCCGAACATGGTCAGTGACAACGATGATGCAATTTTAAATGCACAGTGATCACAACCTTGAAGTACAAGTAGTTCCGTGAAGAACTAAACAGCCTATTTTCATATATCCTACTTATGTTAATTGCCACTATCAACATACAAAATTTCAGTTTGATTGCTGTAATAGATTCGTAGATATTGAGAACCGACTAAATATTTCGGATGGTCACCATGTTGGACTTTATATATGTAGGTCCTAGATTTATGTACTGTTACATGAAGATTATTGTGTACGTGTAACATTCAAACTTCAATCGCATGATTAGGACACAAGAAGTAACAACTATATTTTAAAATTTCGCACAGCTGCCTTCTTGTGGTCATGGAAACAATTGAAATAAATTAGATGCCAGTGGATTAACATTCATATAAGGATTTACTGTATTAAGTTTCACTGCACTCGGATGGTTAAATTGCGAAAAACGTCCATGTGAACATTTATACTTCGCGTCGCCGCCATGTTCGATTTGTGATCACCAGGTTATTGAAAGTCCTATAGGTAAACTTATGTTCATAGCCCCTATGAACATAAAAATATTCAGTTTGATTGATATAATAGATTCTTAGATATGCATAGCCGTCTAAATATTTCCGATGGTCGCCATGTTGGATTGATAAATGTATAGGTCATAGAGTCATGTACCATTAAAGGGAAATTATTGCGTAGGTTCATTATTCAAACTTCCACTTCGATCGCATGATTACGACACAAGAAATAAAAACTTAATTTTAAAATTCGCACAGCCGCCATCTTGAGGTTATATAAACAATTGAATTAAATTAGATACCAGTGCATTACAATGTGTATACACATTTTCTGTATCAAGGTTCAATGCGTTCGGAACATTGAATCGCGAGAAAGGTCTATTTACATTTTCAAATTCGATTGGCCGCCATGTTCGTTTTTTAGTTAACCGGTTTTTGAAAATCTTATAGGTGAATTTCCAGTAGTGCCCTTTATCTCCGTACAAAATTTCAGGGTGATACCGCTAATAGTATCAGAGATATAAAATGCCAGTGAAATATTTCGCACAGCCGCCATCTAGTGGTTATGTAAACAATTGAACGAGGTTAGATGTCGGTGCATTACAATGTGTATAAACATATACTGTACCAAGTTGTATTGCGTTTGGTTGGTTAAATCGCGAGAAACGTCTATTTAAATGTCGCAACTTCGCTTGGCCGCCATGTTGGTTTTGTAGTTACCAGTTTTTCAAGAGTCACATAGGTGAACTTCTAGTAGTTCCCTTTATCACCGTAAAGAATTCCAGGGTGATATCGGCAATAGTTTCGGAGATATTGAATGCTGATGAAATTTTTCGCACAGCCGCCATGTTGGATTGGTGAGACGTAACAAAATTTGAAGGGCACGGTCGGGGTCGCCCGGAATAGGGCTATGAATTTACCGATTTCCATTGAAATCGATCCAGCCGTTTAGAACGTATTAGGGAGGGACACATACACTCCTCACACACACAGACACACACTCCTCACACACACGCACACACACACGGACAAAAGGTGATCTCATAAGCCTATTTTTTCAAAATTGAAAATAGGCTAAAAACAACAAGCAATGAGAGACCAGAAGAATGACTGAAGAACTGAAATGCAAGTAAACTGATTGGGTATATATTTATCGTATGGCTTTTAGTGCTGGGAGTGTCCGAGGACATGTTCGGCTCGCCAGAGGCTGTAGCTGCTTCTAGTGGACACCCATAGGGTGAGCGACAAGTTCCGTTCAATTTCTAGTAGTGCCAACTTTCACTCCCAGATGTCACTGACACCTAGTGGTGAACGTTGGAACTTTGATAGAGCGTTTCAACGAAATCAAACCTAGAAGTTTAGCTTCACACAAGTTAAGTTTGTGGAAGGATCTTTTATATGCCATAAATCTATGACATGGGACCGACGGCTTTACTTCCCTTCCGAAGGAAGGCATACTGAAGGATTTTAACGCTCTTAAAAATCCGACGACTTCGACCGGGTTTGAACCCGCGATCTTGGGCACAGTAGTTCAGCAATGCTATCAACTACGCCACCGACACCGCTATAGGTAAACTGATATTGAATATGGACATGCTAAATTCCAGGGAGTTACTTATGGGTTAAAACAAATTCAAGCTTAATACATCCAAAATAATGTAACAGGTTGAAAAGATGGAGGGGCCCAGATGCCCTCGATTTAGGGCCCGTGATCGCTCTCTTCGTCCCAACCAATCAAATGGTTGGGCTCTGGTGTTCAATGTTTAGTGGCCCCTGCACGCCCATCAAACGGAAATGGTGTTTTTCCACATTGAGTGTTGGACATGCTCAAACCAGTGGCGGTTCGTGCTCATTTCTTTGGGTAGGTACTGGTAACACAACTCAGAGAGCACACATTATTAAACACAAATCAAATCAAGAAATATCACGTTTCACGTTAAGGTGCCTGATTGTTGGCAACAGTGACAGCCAGCTGGTTATCCCGGTGCCACCTAAATAGCTTGGGGAATCTCTCTGAAAAGTAAAGTTATGTTGAGCGTCATCACTGATAATATGATGTATGTCCCGGCGCATCTAAAATCAATTACGGTACTTGAAACTTACATGTTAAAAATATTGTTACGGCTGTGAGTTTGTGTCATCGCTCGCCGCATGAGTCACAACTGCCCCAGGGCTGGGCTGTGGCCTGCCTCCTGTATTGAGTGTGCCTTATGCAACAGGGCTACTGGACAAAGGGGTAGTCCAGAATATTCGTGACTGGACCAGCGATGGAAACCTCGAGAAGCCGTGAACCCTGGATGGATCTAGAAGCATTTATTGAGTCACCGGCCTGCTGTATAAGTGCAACCTGTCGAGCAGTTGTTGTTGTTGTGTTTTACGAGTTAGTGTGAGCGATTATTCTGAGCGACAGAAGTGTGGTGACTTGCGAAACCCCTAGTGAAGCTGATTCTCTTGACACCGAGGAAGTGATTGTGATGCTTGTGAAACAGTGTATAGTAGAGTGAAAGACCTAGTGCAGCTATTTCCAGCGAGCGTGCGGGAGCGGACTCATTAGCGAAGAGGATTAACTGTAGTCTGTTGACAAGTGAAAGGGAAAGTATTCTCGACATGAGGAAGCTGGAGTAAGGTAATGATTGCTGTTGAGTAGTGTATTTTTCTGGCTGCAATAAAATTAATTATTTCTTTAAGCAGTAATTGGTGTTGTGCTTTATACCCACCGTAATCCAGTTAACAAAGGTGCCACTAGGGGGTGGCACATAACAACTGGTGTCAGAAGCGGGATTACGAACTCAAGCACAACACCTGACGGTCCTGGTTTCAAAACCCGAGCAGGTCATTTTCTCTAATTTTCCTGTGAGTGCATGCCCTTTACAAGACAAACAACTAAAATGGAGGAGGAATTGGCAGCATTGCTAGAAAAGTTAAATGGCATGGAAACCAAGATGGAGGACGGCCAGAAGAATTTAACCAAGGAGCTAACTGCCAAATTAGAAGACGGCCAGAAGAAGCTAGAAGACGGCCAGAAGAAGATGGAGGACGGCCAGAAGAAGATGGAGGACGGCCAGAAGAAGTTAGCCGAAGACCTAACTGCCAAACTAGAAGACGGCCAGAAGAAGATGGAAGACGGTCAAAATAAGCTAGCGGAGGACCTGAAGAGGTTAGAGGACGGCCAGAAGAAGATGGAAGACGGTCAGAATAAATTGAAACAGGACCTGAAGAAATTAGAACTGGGTCTGCGTGAGGAAGTCACGGCAGTGGAAAAGAAGTTCGACACCTTACAAGTGGAAGTTGCCGAGCTGCGCCAACGCCCGCTGATGGGGGTGGAGGAGAAATTCAACGTCTTACAAAAGGAAGTTGCCGAGCTGCGCCAACGCCCACTGACGGGGGTGGAGGAGAAATTCAACGCCTTGCAAGTGGAAGTTGCCGAGCTGTGCCAACGACCGCTGATGGGGGTGGAGGAGAAATTCAACGCCTTACAAGTGGAAGTTGCCGAGCTGTGCCAACGCCTGCTGATGGGGGTGGAGGAGACATTCAACGCCTTACAAAAGGAAGTTGCCGAGCTGCGCCAATGCCCACTGACGGGGGTGGAGGAGAAATTCAACGCTCTACGAGAGGAAGTTGCCGAGCTGCGCCAACGCCCGCCCACCGTTACACCGGGAATATCAGGAACGGGACATAGCAGAGTGACGCCCCCAACCTTCGACGGAAAGGTCCCGTGGAGCACCTACTTACGTCAGTTCGAGGCGGCCTGTTCCATAAATAACTGGAACAACACAGAAAAGGCTACAGCTCTCATTGTAGCGCTGAGAGGTGACGCCCTTAACGTCCTTCAGGCCATCCCGACTGGATCCCAGGACTACGTTTCCCTGATCGCCCGTATGGAGTCCCGATATGGAGATAGCCATCTTCAGCAGGCCTATCAGATGCAGCTCCGGACCCGGGTACAGAAGAACGCGGAAACCCTGCAGGAGTTCGAGATGGACATCTCACGCCTCGTAAGGCTCGCCTACCCAACAGCGCCGGCCGACTTTCTGGAGCAGATAGCGACGCAGACTTTCACCAACGGGCTACGGGACTCGGAAACTCAACAGGCGCTGCGTCTCGCGCGCAATAAGACCCTGGCAGATGCGCTGAGCCATGCACTTGAGTTCGAGACGGCAAAACAGGCATCCAGAATGCACGCGCGGGTGCGTCAAGTGGACGTCGACGAACCAGTAAAAACGAACGAGACCAAGCCCCTGGCCGACGAATTAATGGAGGCGCTAAGCCGTTTCTTCGATAGTCGCGGTACCACCAGCAAAAACGTAGCCGAAGGACATCCGGAGAGGCGGCCCGGAAGAGGACTACCGACCTGCAGGACCTGCCGTAAGAGAGGCCACCTGAGCAAGGACTGCGGTGATCGCCGCGCCAAGGGTTTCCGTCGGGACAGTCAGTCGTAGGGAAACCGCGCGGCCCAGGAAAGCAAGTATCAGCCAGCCTAGGGGGGCAAAGGTTGGCTTGTGGCAGTCGTCAAATCCCGGCAGTCCAAGTTCGTGTGACGCAGTTACGGAGGGATAATAGCAGCCTGATGGTCGACGGAGTCGTCAACGGAGAGAGCTGGCCCATGCTAATCGACACGGGAGCATCGAGGACCATCGTCAGCCCCACCGTGATCCCGAAGTGGAGAGTTCAACCCACACAAAGGAACCTCCAGCTAATAACCGCGACTGGAGAGACCGCACCGGTACATGGCGAAGCATCACTGGAGTTCGTCATTGGTCGACGGGCGATAAAGCATCCAGTGCTTGTGGCCGATGTATCAAATGAAGTGATCATTGGACTGGACTTCCTGGACCAGAACAACATCATCTTGGATCTGAGTACCAACACTCTGCACTTCGGAGGTGAGGAACTTGCTTTGCAACCTGCGCACGAGTCCATCACCGCACGTCGAGTAAGGCTGAGAGAAGACGTCATCGTTCCCGCCAGGACGGAGGTCAGCGCTGCCGTAATTGTCGACGGAACTGCTGAGGGAGTGGCGGCTGTCATCGAGCCAAAATATGAGGACATCCAGACAAAAGGATTGCTAGTTGCCACGACTCTCATCAACACGACGTCTCGGCCGTACGTCCGCCTGTCCAACCTGAACGACTACGACATTACGGTTCACCGGGACACCAACCTAGGAGTCTGCGAGCCGTTTACCTGGATTGCCCGCATCACAGATACGACGGACGGACAGCTGCAGACGGACAACCGAAGAAGACGCGCCCTGCCAGAAGAACTACAGAAGCTGTACCAAGGATCCCAGGACCATTTAGACGAAGAGCAATCACGCCAACTTCAGGACCTGCTACGCGAATTCCAGGATGTCTTCTCCGTGGGGAGCAAAGACTTCGGCAGGACAAGCTTGGTCCAGCACAGAATCGACGTTGGGGACAGCGCACCGATTAGGGCCCCATTCCGACGTGTCCCGCTCGCCAAGCAAGCCGAAGTCGACCGGATGGTAGAAGAGATGAAGGAGCAAGGGGTGATCGAGCCATCACATATTCCTTGGAGTTCTCCGGTCGTGCTTGTGAAGAAGAAGGACGGTTCCACCAGGTTCTGCGTGGACTACAGGCGGGTGAACGACGTCACGAAGAAGGACAGCTACCCTCTACCCCGGATCGACGACATGCTGGACACCATATCAGGGTCATGATGGTTCTCCACCTTGGATTTGAAGAGTGGCTACTGGCAGGGGGAGGTCCACCCTAAGGACCGGGAGAAAACGGCGTTCTCTGTGGGCAGCGGGCTCTGGCTGTTCACCGTCATGCCATTCGGTCTGTGCAACGCCCCCTGCGACCTTCGAAAGGCTAATGGAGTCCATTCTGAGGGGACTACACTGGAAGACCTGGCTGGTCTACCTAGACGACGACATCGTTCTGGGGAGAAGCTTCGAGGAGCACTACAGCAACCTGAAGGAGATCTTGTTGAAGCTACGGGCTGCCCAGCTGAAGTTGAGCCCCAAGAAGTGTCAGCTCCACCAGAAGCGGGTCCAGTACCTTGGGCATATCGTCTCCGAGGAAGGGGTGCGCACCGACCCAGAGAAGACCGCAGCTGTGAGGGAGTGGCCAGTTCCGAAGGACAAGTCCCAACTACGAAGTTTCCTGGGACTCTGCACTTATTACCGTCGCTTCGTGAGGGGATTCGCCGACATCGCCAAACCTTTACATCGACTGACTGAGAAGGACCAACTCTTCACGTGGACAGCAGAATGCCACAGTGCCTTCGAACAACTCAAGCAGGCTCTGTGCACCGCGCCTATTCTGGCCTACCCCAGACCTGGAACAAGGTTCATCGTCGATACCGATGCCAGCGACTTTGGCATAGGGGGAATCCTGTCGCAGGTAGTGGACGGCGAGGAGAGAGTAGTGGCCTACTTCAGCAAGGCCTTGTCAAAGCCAGAAAGGAACTACTGCGTCACCAGGAAGGAGCTGCTCGCCATCGTGAAGACCATTGAACACTTCCACAAGTACCTGTACGGGCAAGAATTTCTCATCAGGACCGACCATGCATCCCTGCGGTGGCTCCTGAACTTCAAGCAGCCCGAGGGTCAACTCGCGCGGTGGTTAGAGAGGCTTCAACAGTACAACTTCGAGATCCAGCACAGGAAAGGCCAACTGCACTCTAACGCCGACGACCTGTCACGAAGACCGTGCCCAGAAACATGAGCGTTCTCTTTTTCAGAAATGGGATTTATGTCAGCTGTAACGAAATGACATTGCGCTTTGGTTTGAGCACTGGTATGTTTGATTTCACCAGTAATAACCCAACCAAAATCGGTGTCTCTAGCGACCACGGTTGAAGATAACTTACGTGTTTGTTTGCGAAGGCACTTCCAAAAAACATTGGCACTGAAAAGTACATCAATGGGACCTTGAGCATTAAACTGAGGATCAGCTAACCTTAAGTGCGAGGGAATGTTTAAACCGGAAGTATTAATAGAGTGACTAGGAGTGTCCTTGCCAATACTGGTAAGAATGAGACAGTTTAAATTAGGATTGGTGTTTCTTTGGCAAACGTCTCTGATTTTCAATTTTGAAGACTGCAAGACTTGAGTTTTCAAATTGTCAATGCCGGTCACATTGATAGAAGTAGGCGATGACGAAAGACCTAGTTTTTTAATCAACGATTGCGAAACAAAGTTATGAGTTGAAGCGGAATCGAGAAGACCACGGGTTCTAAACCAATTTCCAAATTTATCTTGGATTTCGAATTGTACAGTGGTCAAAAGGGTTTGCGCACTATGAAAAGTTTCGGCGTTGGAAATGCAGGAAGAAGCATTAGTTTGTTCGGAGCTGCTCTGCATGGAGCTTGAAGAGGCGGGTGCTGATGACCTCGATTTATCGTGAACGTGCAATAAAGAATGATGCGTTTTTTTTACAATGGAAACAGAGATTTGATGACGTACAGTTCGAAGAAGAATGCTTAGGTGAAAAGCAGTTGAAACAATGTTTGCTATTCAAGACAAACTTCCTTCGATCTTCGACAGACAATTCTTTAAAGGATTTGCACGAATACAATGTGTGAAGCTTTTTACAGAGCGTGCATTTTAACGATTTGTTAAGCGGCCTGATATGTTCTCTTGCATGATTGAAAGAAGAACGGGTTTGCTTGTTCTCGACAGATGGGGGCTGATGTCCCTTTGAAAAAGCAAGGTTTTTCTAAAAAATGTGAGACTGAAGATTCGTTTCGACCTTTTCGCACTGAAATGCGAGTGCTGTAAGGACTTGGCATCGGCTGTTAAGAAACGAGATTAAGTGTTCGAAGGAAAATTCTTCCTTGCGAGCGAGTTCGATCTCCCAGGCCTTTAAAGTTGAAAAATCGAATCTTGATGTAGCCAGATGAATGAGTATGGTGTCCCATGTTTGGACAGGCTGCTTGAGTTGGTATAATGCTCTGACATTCAACTGTATAGAATCTAAGAGGTCTCTTAAAGAGGTGACGTCATTAGGTTTGACGGCTGGCAAGTTGAAAAGACAACGTATGTGGCGAGCTACACTCGAACGTAAATTGCCATATCTCTCTTTAAGGAGATTAAAGGCGATGTGGTAGTTGTCTGCGCTTAAAGGCAGTGACTCCACTAAGGCTAAGGCCTCACCTTCCAAAGACACACGAAGGAAATAAAATTTATATATGTCAGGGATCTCAGTACTTTCATGAATTAGGGAGCAGTAAAGTTCGTAAAAAGAATACCATTCACCTTCCTTGCCTGAGAAGTGCGGTAGGCTTATCTTAGGAAGTAACGGTTTCGGTTTGTTCTCGTGAACTGAAGCGGGTGCGAACTGGGCCGGATTGATGACCCTAGTGTCCGGTTCTGAGATATTGCGGATCAATTGGTGGGCCTTGGCAATCCCTTCAAAGTACAAGGGTTCGACCTCGTCCCGATCCGATTGAAGTTCTGGGCAAGCGGATTCAATCTCGGTTTGAATTTGATCATAATAATCATAAGACCGTTCGTACAACTTAAGGCGATGTGTCAAGATATCTAAATCACACTCGGCGGGATTTAATTTGCTGATGAAATTTCTGAATCTAGTGAGTTGCCCTTTATAGGAAGAACGTCTAGCAATGAGAGTTTCATCTTTTTCAGTAGGAGCCATGATAAAGAGAATAAATTGAAATACAACTCACGAAACTGTAGAACCTTGGAGATGCTGTCAAGCTGGCAGCAGCAAATGGGTAGCAAGAACAGGACACACCAAAGGAGACAGGAGCGGCCTCTTTCCCGTTCACAGGCTTTGCATGACGTAGATATAGCTGAAAAATCCAAAGCAGATATTAATAATTTGCAAAGTATTGTCAAATGACACTTGATAAACAATGGACATAGCAAAAGGACTCTCCCGGGTTTCTGGTACCAAATTTTGGGTAGTTTATTGGCTGAGGAATAACCCACCCACCAAGGGAAGATGATTAAGAGAAGGAAGTAGATTTTGGATTGGAGAAAAAGGATAGAAAAATAGGAGGAGAGTCCCACAAAAGTTATGAATTTGACTTTCAATACATTTAAAGGTGGTTGCCACCGCAAGTCCGTGCTCGGATACCTAAAGTGGGTACGAGCTTGGTCGAAGTTGACGGGAACCGCAGCTAAGACTTGGGCAGTTTGCCAGAGAAAGGCTTTAGTGTATTTCCTTCCAAGCACGAATAAAAGTACTATAGGGAAGGGTGATGGTCTGGCCAGACAGATAGTAAAAGCTTTATTGAGTATGAACGAGGGCATAAACCTAGGAAGAGCTAGGAAAGCCAGGATCCTGCCTAACTGTAGTATCAGAGAAATGATGAATCCAAAAACAAATATTTAATTTATTTAACAATTCAGGAGAAATTAATATTTTTGACAATTAAATATTTTGCAATCTTGTTAACAATTTGGGGTCGCAGACCTCCAACAACATTCAAAAATTGCTCCAGGCAAATAAAAATTTTTAAGGTTTTAAACCTGGTACTAAAATCTTGGTAAGATTTTAAAAAGGCAATGAAATGATTAAAGTTTAAACATTAAATTGAGTACAAGGAGTGTACTATAAGAAATTTCTGAAAGAACATTCTAAAGAGAATAACAAAATTCGAAAATAACAACAAGGAAAACATAAAGCATACGATAGAAGTTACTACAACTTCTTATATTTAAACAGAATTACTTTATGAGAATTATACAAAAGAGGGCAGGTCACTTACTGTGAAACCTGAAGAGGTAATTAAAAAGAAGGTTCTAGACTTCCTATGTTTAATTAGAAATCACGAGCCAAATGGGGCAGTTTACATTTCGTGAGACCTAAAAATAACTCACTCAAGAGTTGAAAGAATTGTTTTCCCTGATTATGGGAAAGGAACAACGTGAATTTAAAACTTGTATCACACAAGCAATTATGCAGAATTTAATTAATGTTAAACTAGCAAAGTTGGAAGGGCACTTCGTGAGTGACACCTTATAGAAAAGTTTCAATTTTATTAATAATGGTGGTTAGTAGAAGGTTGAGGAAAGATCATTGGGATATAGGATCAATGTTCATGGCCGTATTTAATATAACCGGACGATCGCGACGCGGTAGAAACGTGGAGCAAGCACTGTTTATCACTGTAGTCTATGAAGATGAATGCAAAGTTCACTGTAGAAACACTAAAGTTTATGAAAAAGAGAGTTATTGCAATTATGGAAATAACTGATTGCACTATATAGGTGAGAGTCTATTTCTTGAAAAAGTTGTGATTTACAATTAAATGCGCCATAGAATGTTCCAGAGGTTCCAGCGGTGGAAGAAAGTTAGCTATTGCAAAAATTTGTAAGGAAGATTCCTCATTTTAAATATCATTGTCCCAAGTGAGCGAAAAACACTTGACGGCAAGACTCGCAGATAGAGTACAAGATCTCGAAGGTTCCAGAACGACCTTAGCAGAAAAATGGGGTTGAGAAAATCCAACGGAGGAACTAGCTTTATAATTATAGACAGCGGGTATTAGATAATATCCCACGTAGCGAGAGGATTTCTCATTTGAATAGCTTAAGAAAAGCTCTTTTTTAGTAAGGTTGGCTTATACAAGCAAAAGCTCAACATGGCAAATCCCACGAAGAATGATTTTTGCCACAAAGTAAATAATTTCACACTGTCTATAAATTATAATTAAAAGCACGTGGAAGTTAAAACCATGAAGATGAGGTTAAAACTTTTAAAATGGTACTTATCTTGATTTCATGTTGAAGTCGAAGTTTCCGTTGATGACTACCTAGCCAACATGGCGTAGAAGAGGGTGAGCCTCTTGGTTTGAGGAGGCAAGCTCGAGCGGAGCTTTGACTGACCGAGTCAACTGCAGACTGAGAAGTGAGAGCTGCTCAACGGAGCACGGAGAGACCAAGGAAGGGGAGAAAAGTGGGGTGTAGGAGACAAAAGGAGAACATATAAGCATTGCCAACTTTAAAACAAAAAATTGATCTCTTGCTGAGCCGGTCTTCAAAGAGTTGACAACAGATGATACTAGCGCAGCATGGTGAGTAAAGAAGTAGACGTAGTCCTCTTGCTCATGGAGATAATAGCTGGCGATGGTAACAGGATCTGGTAGCCAAATGGATATGGAATTCCTCTTGCGCGAGGAAAAATTGAGGAGCTTCAGAGATTCGCTGTTATATGACGCTAGGTGGGTCACAGAATATATATCTGGAACAGACTCATACAAAATATAAGCGACCTGAACCCCTAAGAGAGAACAGAAGATCACTGTTGGTGTCTGACAAAGAGGAAGGAAAGAACATGCAAAAGCATTGAAAATTATAATCTCAGGTACCGTGTATTCCAAGAATGCACCAAGCGGTTCTACTGGATCGGATGCCAAACAGACGTGGAGAACTACTGCGCGAGGTGCCACGATTGCGCAGCCAGCAAGGGCCCAGGACGAAGACGACGGGGTCCACTGAAGACCTACAACGTGGGCGGCCCCATGGAGAGAGTGTCCATCGATGTTGCTGGGCCATTCCCGTTAAGCGAGGCAGGGAACCGCTACATATTAGTCGTCAGCGACTACTTTACCAAATGGCCGGAGGCGTATGCGCTCCCTAACCAAGAAGCCGCGACGATTGCAGAGACCCTGGTGAAGGAATTCGTCAGCCGGTACGGAGTACCCCTGGAGCTGCACTCCGACCAAGGGAGGAACTTCGAGTCGCAGGTGTTCCATAACCTATGCCAGCTGCTGGGAATCCGGAAGACAAGGACAACGCCGCTACACCCTCAGTCCGACGGGATGGTAGAGCGATTCAATCGCACCATCGAGAACCATCTCCGAATAGTCGTCAGCGAGCACCAGAGGGATTGGGACAAGCCTCTTCCACTATTTCTCCTGGCCTACCGCGCCGCCGTGCATGAAGCCACCGGGTGCACACCAGCCCGGGCCATGTTTGGGAGGGAGCTCCGTCTACCTGTCGATCTTGCCTTCGGCCGACCTGGGAATGATCCGATCCCGGTGAGCCAGTATTGTCAAGAACTGGTCGACCAACTGGAGGACGTACACGCGTTCACGAGGAGGAAACTACGGATCGAGACCGACCGAATGAAGACCCGATACGACCAGCAGACGGATGCCTGCGGATTCCACGGGGACGGCCGGGTCTGGCTCTTCAACCCATTACGCAAGAAAGACCTGTAACCCAAACTGCAGAAGTCCTGGGAGGGCCCGTACCGAGTCGTGAAACGGATCAACGATGTCGTCTACAGGATCCAGCGGAGCCCGAGGGCGAAAATGAAGATCGTGCACCGAGATCGCCTGGCAGCCTACGGAGGGACACAGACGGACCAATGATTGATCGGGACGATCAGCCTTTTTAGGAAGGGGGTGGTGTTACGGCTGTGAGTTTGTGTCATCGCTCGCCGCATGAGTCACAACTGCCCCAGGGCTGGGCTGTGGCCTGCCTCCTGTATTGCGTGTGCCTTATGCAACAGGGCTACTGGACAAAGGGGTAGTCCAGAATATTCGTGACTGGACCAGCGATGGAAACCTCGAGAAGCCGTGAACCCTGGATGGATCTAGAAGCATTTATTGAGTCACCGGCCTGCTATATAAGTGCGACCTGTCGAGCAGTTGTTGTTGTTGTGTTTTACGAGTTGGTGTGAGCGATTATTCTGAGCGACAGAAGTGTGGTGACTTGCGAAACCCCTAGTGAAGCTGATTCTCTTGACACCGAGGAAGTGATTGTGATGCTTGTGAAACAGTGTATAGTACAGTGAAAGACCTAGTGCAGCTATTTCCAGCGAGATTACGGGAGCGGACTCATTAGCGAAGAGGGTTAACTGTGGTCTGTTGACAAGTGAAAGTATTCTCGACGTGAGGAAACTGGAGTAAGGTAATGATTGCTGTTGAGTAGTGTATTTTTCTGGCTGCAATAAAATTAATTACTTCTTTAAGCAGTAATTGGTGTTGTGCTTTATACCCACCGTAATCCAGTTAACAAAGGTGCCACTAGGGGGTGGCACGTAACAATATACTTTCCTTTTACGAAAAGAATGACATAACTTGAAATTTGTTTACAAAATGTTGATTCAGTTCTGTCTGTCTTCTGTTTCAAATGTTAGTCTTTAACTCTTATTCGGCGATATAATCTAAAATAAGCCACCGAGTATTGGAAGGTGGGGTTCAAATAGGCGGCAAGACGATCTCCAACCTCCGCTACGCAGACAATACTATGCTGCTGGCTAGTTCGGAGGAAGAGCTGGCAGAACATTTACAACGCACAGGGAGGTTCAGTGAAGAAGCAGGCCATACACTAAACCTAACCAAGTGTTTCTTGATGGTAGTGGACAGACAGCGTGCATTACCTTGTCCATACCAGCTAACACGAGATATCGATGTGAAGGAAGAAATAGTCTGCCTAAGATTTCGCACTTCCACTGCGGGAAACTGTGAAGGAGAATTAAAAGAAGAATAGGCATGGCTAATAAAGCACTAACAACAATATGGAAAGATCATCATATTACCAATGAAACAAAGAAGCGACTGGTTCAAGCTTTGGTATTTCCTGTCGTCACGTATAGCTCTGAGTCCTGGACCATAAATGCTGCATGCCGTAGGAGAATCGAAGCCTTCGAAATGACGTGTTATCGAAGAATGCTACGAATATCGTTGGTAGCAAGAAGAACAAATGAATCTGTTCCGAAGGAGCTAAGGATTGCTCCTAAAGCACTCTTACTCCTAAACATTCAAAGGCAAATGTTGAGATTTCTCGGCCATGTCATCCGACGAGACGGCATTGAGATGTGTATCATCCAGGGTAAAGTTGATGGATAACGGCTGAGGGGACCGGTACCTTGACTAGATAAAGAGTCTGACTAATCGGCCACTTCAGAAATTAATGCACACAGCAGAAGAGAGCGGTGTATGGCGCGGTATTGTTAACAAAATTGCGTGAAGCGTCACGACGTTCGAAATCGAACTATGACCAAGAAGAAGAAGAGTCCTTACAAATAGAGCAACAATGTCATCGGAAATTGATCCAGTCGCCATTACTGGTACATAATGATGGTCCGACTTCTCTCCTGCGCAATCTACACAGATATCTTTTATGTACTCCCCACTGTCACTATCTGTTCCTAATATTCATTTAGTCAATGGGTTATGACTGAAGGATCCAATGTTCCTGCTGAACTCACCCAGAGATCAGAAATTAATGTGATTTACTGAAGAGCTTAGGGTAGAATTATAACGAATTCCAAAAGCATGGTGTTGCGCCGCTGGTCGCTTGGGAACACCTGTCTGCTTGGCAAATAAATATACGAGCGAGAGAAGGACTATCAAGTATTGTTGGTGACAATGGGCTTCGAATAAACGTAATACCAACTGCTTGAACCTGGGTGACACCTGCTCTAGGGTTAACTTTTAATTAGGTATGTGGGTAAGAGTTATGTAAGAGGGTAGGTGTGGTGCTCAGAACACCCCAACTAAAACTTGCACTATTTTTTTTACAAATGTTAAATCAAGACAAAATATACCAAATTCAATCTTTATTACTTCCTTGAAGATATTAGCATAATATATTTGTCACCACAGTTATAACAAGAAGTTCCGTGACGAACTAAAGAGCCTACTTTTCATGCCAATGATTATTCTACAGTATATGAACCTATCTAAAATAATGACGAAATTAAGTTGGTAATATCGAAATGGCTAATTAGTTCGAAATATTCCTGGTATAATGTAGCCCAATAGAGCACTACAGATTGGCAGCCCTGGTGACTGAATATATTCTTAGTTCCATCTCTTAAGGTACTGAATACAAAATTTGGTTGAAGTCCAATTGACGTTACATGCAGTTAGACATTGGATCTATCAGCACTCGTAAAAGCATATTGGCAACAATGTCATGCGTGTGCTGGTTAACAATAATCTGAAATATTATGATATCTTGTTGTGCCAATTTTGGATCAAATCCATTTGTTAGTATAGAAGTTACATGTATTTTAAAATTGGACCTATCAGCACTGACTTATATTAATTACTCCAAATTAATCTAGAATGCCAGGTGCTACACGTGTGCAAAGTTTAGAGCTGTTGGCTTGCACACTTTCTGATATATTGTTAATAGGGAAAAAAATATAGACAGCATTTAATTAACAGTTGGCAGCCCTGATTGCTCTTAAGAATACTTATAGTCATATCTGTTATGTTACACATAGCACATACGAAATTTGGTTGTAATCCAACTGATAGTATAGAAGTTACATGTATTTAAAAATTGGTCCTATCAGCAGGCTTAGAATCATGTTGGTAGAACTGAAGTATATAAGTTACTCCAAATTTATCTAAAATGTCAGGTACTATACGTGTGCATAGTTTAAAGCTGTCGGTTTGCATACTTTCAGATAGGCTATATTGGTATTTGGAGAGATAGCAATTATTAACAGTTGGCAGCCCTGGTGGCTGTTAAGAATACACTCAGTCATATCTGTTTATGTACACATATTACTTACAAAATTTGGTTGTAATCGATAATAGTGTAGAAGTTATATGCATTTAAAAATTGGACCTATCAGAAGGCTTAAAATTATTTTGGCAACACTGTCATGTATGGCCTCCTGGAAATTAAACTGAAATAGAATTATCTACATATGTGCCCATTTTGGAATAGCTCCCATGCCTACCTTCGATGATATCCAACATGGAGCTCAAATTCCTAGTGCGTTTTTTCAGCAGTTGCTAGCACTGACATCATTTTCAAATACGGGCTTGAGATATTCCGGTATACATCTTTACTCATACTAAATTTGGTTTGGATTGCTGCAGCCGTTTGGGAGTTGATAGGGGGGGCACACACACAGCCAGTCAGACAGAAGGATAGACAGACAGACACACATTTTCGCGGATCGATCTCATAAAGTCTAGTTTTACCTCATTTTTGCATAATGTGAAAAGAAGGCTAAACATGAATACCTTAGTGATTTCCAATCCCAAAGTCTTAATATTTTGGTTTCGTACTGCATGTACATTTTAAAGCTCAATTCTTCATTACTTCCAGACAATTATTAACAAACATAAATATGTAAACTGATCCGTTCCTGCATTCCACTCACACCCAACAGTACACAGAAGCGACAGCTCAACTAGACACGATGTGTAACTTAACAGACGACACCCCAGCCTATTAATGCTATTGTCGGCAATAATAGACACAACTTTAAACAATGCAAATGACGTTATATTAAACTTCAAGCTTATTCAAGAAGGCACTGAGTTCCTCAACAGTGTAGCCAACTTCTGTCAGAAAAAAAAAGGAATATTGCACGTGGGGTGTTCTCAGCACTCCACATACCCAGTTAAAGGTTATGGGAAAAATTGTGACCGTGGTCACCATTGATTGTATTACCAATAACGAGTTCACGTTCTCGTTAAACGCACAAATAATAATTGCCCAATGGTCCGCGTAGCGAGCTAATTCATCCGGTCACACTGTATAGATTACTAATTAATTAGCTAACGATAAAAGAATCTATAATGCAGGAAGCGGGCCAACACACTCATATCGAAGCTTCCTCCCTACCACCTCGTGCTTTATAGGATATAGTTTGTAGGCTGTTATCAAAGCTGCTAATAGTTGAAACTTTCTGCCTAATTACAACAACATTTCTTGTGGATGTAATATTTCTGATGAGCAAATATAATATCTTTCTTGTTTTATGGTGCTGGATAACATTTCAACTAGTAAATATTATCAAAAATATTACAACTAAACAATAAAATAAAACATAAAACACACTAACAAATAAAATAAAATTAAGATTATAACATTAACAAGTCAAAATTATAAAATTAAAAACAAGTAGTTCCGTGAAGAACTAAACAGCCTATTTTCATATATCCTACTTATGTTAATTGCCTCTATCTACATACAAAATTTCAGTTTGATTGCTGTAATAGATTCGTAGATATTGAGAACCGACTAAATATTTCGGATGGTCGCCATGTTGGATTTTATATATGTAGGTCCTAGAGTTATGTACTGCTACATGAAGATTATTGTGTACGTGTAGCATTCAAACTTCAATCGCATGATTAGGACACAAGAAGTAACAACGAGATTTTAAAATTTCGCACAGCTGCCATCTTGTGGTTATGGAAACAATTAAAATAGATTAGATGCCAGTGGATTAACATTCGTGTAAGAATTTACTGTACCAAGTTTCACTGCACTCGGATGGTTAAATTACGAGAAACGTCCATGTGAATATTTATACTTCGCGTCGCCGCCATGTTGGATTTGTTATCACCAGGCTATTGAAAGTCCTATATGAGAATTTGGGCTCATAGCCCCTATAAAAATAAAAAATTCAGTTTGATTGCTATAATAGATTCGTAGATATTCAGAGCCGTCTAAATATTTCGGATGGTCGACATGTTGGATTGTTAAATGTAGAGGCCATAGAGTAATGTACCATCAAAGGGAAATTATTGCGTAGGTTCATTATTCAATCTTTCACTTCGATCGCATGATTACGACACAAGAAATAAAAACATAATTTTAAAATTCGGAAAGCCGCCATCCTGAGGCTATGTAAACAATTGAACTAAATTAGATACCAGTGTATTACAATGTGTATAAACATTTCCTGTACCAGATTTCATTGCGGTTGGATCATTAAATCGCGAGAAAGGTCTATTTAAAATTTTCAAATTCGCTTGGCCGCCATGTTCGTTTTGTAGTCAACCGGTTTTAGAAAGTCTTATAGGTGAACTTCCAGCAGTGCCCTTTATCTCCGTATAAAATTTCAGGGTGATATAGCTAATAGTTTCAGAGATATAGAATGCCGGTGAAATATTTCGCTCATCCGCCATCTTGTGGTTATATCAACAAGTGAACCAATTTAGATGTCGGTGCATTACAATGTGTATAAATATATAATGTACCAAGTTATATTGCGTCTGGTTGGTTAAATCGCGAGAAACGTCTATTTAAAAGTCGCAAATTCGCGTGGCCGCCATGTTGGCTTTGTAGTTACCAGTTTTTCAAAAGTCACATAGGTGAACTTCTAGTAGTTCTCTTTATCACCGTAATAAATTCCAGGGTGATATCGGGAATAGTTTCGGAGATATTGAATGCTGGTGAAATATTTCGCACAGCCGCCATGTTGGATTCGTGAGACGTAACAAAATTTGAAGGGCACGGTTGAGGTCGCCCGGAATAGTACTATGAACTTACCTAATTTCATTGAAATCGCTCCAGCTGTTTAAATGTTATTAGGGGGTTACACACACACACCTCACACACACACACACACACACACACACACGCACACACACACGGACAAAGGTGATCTCATAAGCCTATTTTTTCAAAATTGAAAATAGGCTAATAATAAATAAATAGATAATTTCTAAAATTTATTTTAAAAATAATATTGAATATTTAAAATAAATAAAAAATTAGAGCTGAAATGAAAATTAATATATAACAAATTAAAGAAAAAATTAGAAAAAATAGTCTGCCCTATAAAGCGTTGTTGGTTAACACTCCAGAAGACCTGGTTTGATTCCAAGAACATTAATATTGGATTGTGAGCTACGGAAGAGCCCTCTCAACCTTGTGATTCCCACCACTCCTTGCGCGTCCAATCGCTCCCCTTGGCTGTGATGGTGAGTTGCGGCAAGTCCGAAGATGGTGGGTTCAAATCCAGACGCTAACAGACATCCTGTCTGTTGATTTCCCCTGGGATCTTCAATATTACCTTCGGACAAATGACACGATAGCACTGGACTTTATTTGAAGTTGTAAGGTACCAAACCCACCCAAATCCTTCGGATTTTATATTTCAAGGTTTATGTCCTGTCAATTTTTGGGGACATCATGTGTGTTCATTTTTATTTTGGTTGGTTGGTTCCTCAGTTTAGGGCCTGCGACAACGCGGTCATGTAGGCCCATGTACTTTGGGTGTGTGTAGAATCTGTATGATAACCGCTGTTAATTGTGATGGCTGTATTAGTGTGTGTTATCTGTCCTAATTCAAGTAAGGACTGCAGACATTCAATTTTCAAGTAGTTTCTACTTTTGTTACCAAATGCCACCGTCCACGACATCTAGCTCTGAAATTGGTTACTAGATGCTCCTGGCAACGAACGTTGGAACCTTAGAGCGTTAGTCAAATCTAACCTATAATTGAGCTTCACACAAGTGTAATTAGTGGAAGGTTCTTTTATGTGCCATAAATCTATGACATGGGAAGGATTTTTAACGCTCTTAAAATCCAACGACTTCGGCTGGATTTGAGATTGCGATCCTAGGAGGGAGTACGAGTACAATATAAATAAATAAATAAATAATTAAATAAATAATTAAATAAATGTTGATGCATGTCTACTCGGCGATGCGATGAGGTTAGTTTCGAGAGTTTCTGTATGACGGATAGCTTTTACTGCCCGATGCCCTTTCTAAAGCCAGTCTTATTAGGGAAGTTAATAAAAGGTGATTCAAACGGGACAAGGAGTTTGAAGGAAATGACCGTGAGTGCCTAAAGTTGAAAATGGGACACGATGGCCGAGCGATGCGATGGTGGGGTTCAATCGCAGTCGTGTCCGAAACCAGAAACAGTCTGAACTTACAGCGCTTGCAGAAAGTTTAGGAACAGGTCTAAATTTAGTTTGATGCACATTTGTCCCTAAAGTAACAGTTTTTCAGTTATTGTTTTACATTAGACATCTATATGAGGGGTTTTCATTTAAAAGGTTCGTTCAAAAAGTAACGAGCCGGAGGATACCTTTCCTGCACTCGTGTGGATGGCTTTGCCTTTTTTGGGTGGTGGTGACCCTGGATGCTTCCACTGGAGGTTTTGTCGTTTGGATTCTGGTTCGAAGTGATGTTACCATGACTCATCTCCAGCCACCACTCGTGCCAGGAACCTTCCCTCGCATAGCGCTGCAGATGACCAAGACAGTGGGCCATTCGACATGCTTCCTGGTGTGGTTGAAGACTGTGGGGCACCCATTGGGCACACACTTTCCGCAAGTGCAGTCGTTTCTTCATGATGGTGTGCACACTTCCGACGCTCAGTCCGACCACGACGGGTATGGCGTTCACTGTCACTCGGCGGTCCTGGGTAATGAGTGCATCAACCAGCTGGATGTTGTCATCGGTAATGCAGGGGGTGCCCCAGACCGGGCATCATCGGCTAACGACACCAGTCCTTCCCTGAAGCGCTTGTGCCACGCCTTGACCCTTGCAAGGGGCATGCAGTGTTTGCCGTACACTTGTGACATTCGGCGATGAATGTCCGTTCTCCCTACTCCTTCCGCTGTCTGAAACCGAACAACACCTCTTTGCTCTTCGGTTGACGCCTCCATGTCACTGTTTGCAATGCGACTGGCAGCGTTGGGCGATTGATGCATGCTGCTGCTCGCTTTGTATCGTCACGTTACGTGCACGCGTGCCCTCTAGCGACTGGCTGTCACCTTCCACGCTCTGGTTGGAACCACACCTCGTTACACACGCCACGATTAGCCGATGTCGTCACCGGTTTGCGCATTCCAGGCTCCGGCTCGTTACTTTTTGATCGCACCTTATAAAATTTTGCTGCTCTAGCTCTAATACGTTAGGAGATGGAATGTTTTACGTTCTTTAAACAGGGCTAAAATGACTCTGTTTTTTCTATTTTAATGTGTTTTCCCTCAAAAACTGCTAGTCCTACAGCTATACAATTTTTACTGCAGCTTAACTAGAACATATCAGTCATAAACATAAAAATACAACCTGGGAAAAGAATGACTACTCATTTGGTCGCCTCTTAAACAAACTTTCTTCCCGTCAATTTTGGCGGCAAAATTGGTGAATTTCGTTCAGCGATAATTTCCGATCGGCAACACTTCGAGCTATTCTGACTGCACAGTTCTCTTCCACAAGTGTTGTTTGTGATGGATTTGCTGTGTGCTTTATCTCGAAGTGTTGCCAATGGGAAGTTATTGGGGGACGAAATTGACCAATTTTGCCGCCAAAATTACCGGGCAAGAATGGATGAAAGGCGACCAAATGAGTAGTAATTTTTTCCCCAGGTTGTATATATATATTTATGATTGATATGTCGTAGTAAAACTGCAGTAAAAATGCTCTAGGAATGTCAGCTTTTGTTTTTTTTGTAGAAAATCGGTTTATTTTGCCCAGTTTAAAAAGTAAAATATTCCATCTCCGAAAGTATTACATCTAGTGCAGTGAAATTTAAAGGAAAACCCCTCATATAGATGTCTAATTGTAAACAATTACTAAAATGCTATTACTTTAGGGACAAATGAGCATCAAACGAAATTTCGACATGTCCCTAAACTTTCTGCCAGCACTGTATGACTTTGCGCCTTAGCGTTCGTAGCAACACCGCTTGTGTTTCTTGCATTATTTTGCAAGTGGTTTGGCAATTTTGGAATCACCCATGCGCAGAATATTGAGCAGACTGTATTGCAATTGGCGCATAAAGCAACTTGCTACACAAACACCACAGCAGTTATTATACAATTGGCAATGCAGAATATTAGCGAATAAATTGAGAGACTGCTCCCCGTGGACAGTTTACAGCGAGTGCGGTGTAAAACAGCGCAACATTCACGGTCCAGCTAGTGGTTAAAAAGGTATAACATTTACAAAATTAGTGTCGGTTTCAGCCTACGTGTTGGATTCTTTTTTAAATTTGAATATATGACTGCAGTCCCCTTGCTATTAGAATGAGTCGCCTCGCCAGACTCAGTACCTGATGTGTGGATGAATTCATGAGGCAGGAATTGGGTTATTTTGTTTTACGAATAATGATGATGATAATTGTTGTTTTAAGGGGCTTAACATCTAGGTTATCGGCCCCTAATGGTTTGGGTGGTAGTGAAAGAGGAGATGAGAATGTAAACTATAACTAATAGTAACTACAGACTTACAAACTAGAAGAAGAAATGGTAAACAAATAAAGGATAAGGCAAATAAAGTACAGGAAGGAAAGAAATGCCCTCAACCCCCGAAGAATGAGGATAGACGGACTTGGAAGAAAGGACAACCATGAAAAGCAGATAGGAAAGAGGAGAGGGCCTGCCCCAAGGTCAGAGGAAATTGGGGACGAAACGGACCCAGCTCAGGAATCCCTCAGGGTCGCCAACTTCCAAACTCACCAGCCGTGAGCCCCTGAGGGTGTAGCAATATCCAGGGTGCACCAGAAGTGGTGGGGCTACATACACCCTGCCTCCTTGAGGGCCTTGTGCAGAAGGCAAAAGATAACATGAAAAGAAAAAGAGGGCTGACCCCTCGAAGAATGAGGGTATCAGAAAAGATGAGACAAGTGCCAATTAAGGCGGGAAAGGAAGAGAATCCCTAGGCCTCGGATACCCTAATACCGTCGGGGTCGGAAGAGAACAGTAGTTGACCAAGTGAGGTCGACAGGAAAGAAGACGGAGAGGAGCCCGGCACAAGTAAGTGGAAGCAATGCCGGACTCTGCTGGGGTCCCATGGTCGAAAACCCACGTCTCACTGGATGTGAGCCCCTGGGGTGTGTTTAAGGAATGCAATGCCGGATGGCTTCTACTTTGCCGCGTGCCGGAGTTTACCATCTTCCAAGTCAGTGACGTAGTGCTAATTCTTTACCCACTATTGGTTGCTAAATATTTATGTTTATTGAAAGTTATACAGCAATTGAGTGTCGTTAAATCCTCTCATAGCAGCTTAGAAGGGAAGATGGATGCATCCTTGGCCTTGAGAGGATGCAGAAATGGAGAAGTTATGGACCTCCCTTAACAGTGGGTCTGTGGGTGTCTTGGTCCACGCGCGACAAGTCACTTAGGCGCTAATTTGTTCAAAACGAACACAAAAGGAATTAGAATAAATGGACAACAGATCCATTGTATTCGCTTTGCAGATGATATAGCAGTGGTTGCAAACTCAGAAAAGAAATTATCCAAGATGCTGAATATACTGTCATCATATTTAGTAGATTTATTCTTAAACATTAACGTGAAGAAGACAAAAATATTAGTTGTAAATAAACATCCTGAGCGAAATCACACCAACATCAGGCTTGCTAACAAAGTAGTGGAACAAGTCACCAGTTTCCCATACCTTGGAAGTTTAATCACAAATGATAACCGCTGCAGCAAAGAGATAAGAAGAAGAATAGCGTTTGCCAATCAAGCATTCAGTAACAAAAGAACTCTTCTGACCAATATACATTTAGATATTGAGATTAGGAAAAAAAAAGTGATGTCATTTGTGTGGAGCATACTCTTATATGGATGTGAATCTTGGTCAATTCGAAAACAGGATAGGAAACGGCTGGAAACGTTTGAGAAGTGGGTCTGGAGGCGAATGCTTAAGGTCAGTTGGACTGAAAAAAGAACAAACGAAAGTATACTGCGAGAAATCCAGGGGAAGAAACAGCTGATGGTAACAGTACATAGAAGAACAGCTAAATTCATTGGACACACCGTGCGTCATAATACCTTTCTAATCGATCTACTAGAAGGAAAGGTCTTAGGAAACAGGGGACGAGGTCGACCTAGGGAGCAATTCCTTCAAGTATTGATTCAAAACGTAGGATGTGGTTCCTACTGTGAGCTGAAAGGACCAGCTGAAGACAGAAGACAATGGTTGAATAGACAAGGCATTGCCTTTAGACATTGATAGTTTGGCTGTATACATTATTATCCCTACAAGTGCCGATGCTGAAAAACTAGAGCCTTAGAAAATATTTTATGCAACTGTTAAATATTATTACAAACTAACAATAGACCAACATGCACCATTGTTGTTCACTGTCTCCTAATATGGGGAGCCCCATATTACGTTCTATTGAGTGTAATGGAATAGTTTAGTTCTTACTAAGTGACATGCCATTTTTTTTAGATGCCGGGAAGCAAAAAATGGTTTGGTGAGCTGTTTGGTCGTGCGTATATGAGACAGCAGCTGTTGAAAATGTAGGAGGGTCCCGTAAATCTGGGCTTTATCCGTGCAATAAGAACATCTTCCGGGACCTTGATTTTCCGAACCTCTCAGTAGAGATACAACATGGAGATACATCTAGATGGGGGTATTCAATCATCTTCTGCTCCAAACAAGAGTGGTGACATTTCACCAGAGGCCTCAACATCTGCTGGCGGGAGCAGTCCACTAGTTTGAGTTGTTGACATCCTTCCATTTCCAAAGATGGCTACCAGGGGAAATGGATTGCGTTATGGAGCAGCAGAGTTACTAAATAAAGTTCTCCCTGAGTGTATATGCCTTCTCTCGTGCCCCACACTCGCCGTGAAGTGCCGATTGACAGATGTAAACCGTTGGTAGCGCATTCACTTTAATTCAAAACAGAGAGCTGAGATTACGCACTGTGTGTACTACCCTATCAGGGAATTGTTATTGCTAGACGTGGAGTGGGGCTGTTGTGTATACAATACGTCAGCTCGCCACGTTATGGCTGCCACGGGCGGGAGCGGGACAAGAGGAGGAACGCATGTTCTGTCATACAATGAGAACACACCGTACAGCGCACGACCCAGCATGAACCATGCACACACACGACATGCAATGAGGTTTCGCTGGCGACGACTGTACGTCTATCGCAGGCGAGTGGCTGGGCGACGCGCATTAGTTCCAATTTCCACCACCGGTAACAACTCGCTGGCAGAGTAGTAGAATCAGAGGCAGGTTCTTTTGTTTGGAAGTTCGGCAACACGAAACTAGGGCTGTTATTAACTTACAATATTCATTTTTATATTTTTGTACTATTTATATTCATGATTTTATTAAATTGTCAGAATAAATGCTTTAATTAGAAGATCTGCCTCAGCAAAAAAATGTTGGAAAGAATAAACACCTTCAACTACCTAGGCTACTCTTTATCATTCGACAATGATGCTGATATTTCTGATAAGATCATAAAGTACAATAAAACCATAGGCACACTGAACTCAGTAATGAAACCATCCTTAGTCCAGAGGGACACAAGACTACGAGTCTACAAAACACCTGTCCTCACATATGGAAGTGAAGCATGGACAATCCGAAAACGAGATGAAACTAGGATCACTGCTGTTGAGATGAAGTTTATGAGAGCACAGCAGGATTCACAAAGGGAAAGAACTAAAGACAGAACCTGTATTAAACTACATAGGAAGAACTGGCGAGACCACGTCAACAGAAAGCCTTGGGAACGAGTCCCAAAGCAGATTGTACGATACCAACCAAACGGGGTTCGATCTATTGGACGTCCAGCTAAAAGATGGAATGACACCGTAACAGGCCACCTGGCCTAATATTCACTGGCAGATGATGATTTTATTTTTTTTATTTTTATTTTTAGCGTATGGCTTTTAGTGACGGGATTGTCCGAGGACATGTTTGGCTCGCCAGTTTGTAACTGCTTCTAGGCGGACACCCAATGAGCTACAAGTACCGTTGGGGAGGAAAGTTGGAATGTGAGGACGAGGAGTTGGAAGGTAGCGGCTGTGGCCTATAGTTAGGGATCAACCCCGGCATTTGCATGGAAGGAAGATGGGAAACCACAGAAGACCATCTTCAAGGTTGCCGGCGGAGGGATTCGAACCTCCTCACCTCCAGCAGTCACGCCGTAATGACCACGGCTAACTCACCCGGTAGATGATGATGATGATGATGATGATATTCAGTGTATCCATTATAAATGAACGTGTGAGATTTGTCACCTCCCCATTTTACGAATCCCGGATGCCTAATATGAGGAAAGTGCACTTTTAAAGTTAACTATAATAACAGAGGGTATTACAACATCAAACGTACCCATATTTGTAATATACATAGCATGCACCATGATGCTTACATTGGTGATAAATCCAAAATTATTCAGTATCTTCTTATAAGTATGTATGTGTTCTTTATTGTCAGACAGATAGACTCCACTAGTGACAATATAATAATTAACAATAAAATTTACAATTATAAACAAAACAAAAACAGAAAACACGTACAAAAATAGACATACACTAATCTATTATAAATCAGCAACCACAACCATACAGACACGCACTCAAACATCCTATCTCAAGCATTCATTCATGCAATCCCTTTGTACAAGAAACAATACAATAATTATTACAGAAAAAATACTATCAACAGTAAACAGAAAAAGGCAAAAACATAAAATAAAAGATAAGAAGAAAAAGTTCAGAAACTGGGGAAAGTAATACAAGAGCGACATTCAAGGATCTAGATAACAGCAAACAAAACAAAACAACAAAACATTACTTCAGTCGCTCGTACATTCAATCAAAAAATCAATCAACCATTCATTCGACCACATGTTCAATCAATCAACGCAAATAGAAATTAACACAATATGCATACACTATTTTACAGCCCACTTGAGATATCTCTCATAACAGTTGATAGAGAGTCGAAGTGAATATCAGTAGCACTTTTACTCTCCATCAAGCTGTATGTTGACTGCAACCGGATCAGACATGAATTTTTGTGCACATTAATTCTCGATCTGACCCCATCGAACGTGTGCTTCCGTCTGGTGGTTCTCTGAGGGACGTGAAAACCCAAGTCAGCTAGCAACTGATTAGAGTCAATTCCGCCAATTTCCAGCTTCCAAAGGAATCTCACGTGACCCACTGTGCGTCGGCTGCTAAGTGGGGGAAGACCGTACACGTTGCAATAACTCTCATTCTCAGCTCTATGGTACGATCGTCCACCCCTGTAACAGAGCCATTTAATAAATCTCTTTTGCACACGTTCGATGGCGTCAATTTTATTACTGTGAAAGGGATTCCAGATCACACTACAGTATTCTAATTTAGGCCGAATGAGTGACTTAAATAATTTGGATAGAGTTATATCCGAAAAATAATTTAAACAATTTCTTTTTAAAAATCCCAGGATCCGGAAACTTTCACGACATACTTTTGAAATATGTTCATCGAACGAGAAATTATTAGTGATTGTCACCCCTAGATCCTTAATGGTTGACACTCTTCGTAGCGTTTCATTTTTAATACAATATTTAAACCTGGGTAGGAGGTTACGTTTCAATGAAACTGACAAAACTTTACACTTTTCAGTATTCAGTTTCAGTTTCCATGTTTCACACCATTCACTGAGTTGGTGTAGGTCTTGTTGCAACAACTCACAGTCATTTATAGTACTGATGGGCATATACAGTTTAAGATCGTCAGCGTACATCAGGCACCTAGAATTATGAATTATACGAGGGATATCATTTACAAAAAGTATAAAAGCAGAGGGTCCAATACAGAACCCCGAGGGGCACCGGAAGTAACGTTAACAGATTTAGACTTATTATTATTAATTACAACTGATTGGGTTCTATTTGAGAGGTAGCTTTTGAAGAAACGTAAAAGATTACCAGTTATACCAAAGTTTGAAAGTTTATGAAGCAGTAGGTTGTGATGTACGCTGTCGAAAGCCCTAGATAAATCAGTATAGATAACATCAGCACTACCACGGTTATTCATAAAGGTGGATACTTCATGAGTGAAGACTGCTAGGTTGGTAGCAGTGAATCACCTAGGAAGAAAGCCGTGCTGAAGTTCAGTGATGAATGGTGACACGTGAGCGTACACTTCGTCTCGAACAATTGATTCAAAGACTCGCGCGAAAATATACATTAGTGTTACTGGCCTGTAATTTACTACCTTCTGCCTGGAGCCTTTCTTTAACACTGGGGTGATATGAACTGATTTCCAGTAATCCGGAAACACTCCTTCACTGATGGCTTGGTTGAATAGAATGTAAAGTGGACGAGATAGCTGGTGGCATAAAGATTTAATTATTTCTATAGGAATGGCATCAGGACCGGGAGACTTGCCAGAGGATAGATTATGTAATTTATTCTTGATGCAGTCTTCGGAATTATGGAAGTAAGAAATGCTGTCGTTACTGGAGGGTGGCAGATCAGGTAATGGTGGCAGTATAGAATTTACAGGAAGGAATAAGGTTTCGAAATAATCAGAAAACATCTCACAGGCAGAGTTTGCATCAGTACTTGTACGTCCGTCGTACTCGAGCGAGACTGGTAATCTGGTGTTCCTAGATCTCTGCTTAATGAAGGACCATAGTCTGTTCGGATTAGTTTTAACACTGGAGTCTATGTCTTCCAGGTAGGCGTCATACTTTCGGCGTTGAATTTCTTTGAATTCGAGTCTCCTGACTACAAATTCAATTCTATGGCATTCCAAAGAAGAGCGTTTCCATTGACGATGAGCCCTATTTTTCGAGTGTAGCGCGCTGATTACATATGCATCAAACCAAGGTGGATATCGGTAGGGATTAACCTTCACACGAGGAACTGCTTCTCGAACTGCGGACATCAAGACATCATAAAATATCTCACAATTCTCATTAATGTCGTTCCTGATATCAAGGAGAGACCATGGGCAATAATCCAGCAGAAGTTTCAGGTGGTTCATGTCTGCTTTCTTCCAGTTAAACATTTCCCTGCGAGGTGGTTTTTGAAATAAACTAGTGTCGTGAAAATCAATATTCCATATTAGAGCACTATGGTCGGATGGAATCCACCCCGGTTTTTCTAACTCTACATACTGAGAGATTTTAGGAATATTAGTAAACAGTAGATCGAGGAAGTTTTGTCCGCGTGTGAGATGTGGATTCAATTGATGCAGAGAGAATTCCTCAATTATCTCGCAGAAGATCGAGTTCACTGCACTTTCAGTTAGTTTTAAAGGTATGAGAGAAGGCCCTTCCTGCTGTCCCCATGAGATGTCTGACATGTTGAAATCCCCACACAATATAACTGTATCCTTGTCCTTCAACTGGGCGTGCACCCTGCTGAGAGAGGTATGTAGCTCCTCCAGGCGGTTTAACGAGGCAGGCGGGGGTAGATACACACAGCCCACGAACACACTAGACCTTCCTTGGATTTCCAACCAAATAACCTCGCATTCACTTTCTAAGTCCGCTCTTCTCCTAGCACACAACTGAGACTGCGTAGCAATGACAACCCCACCCCCAAGCCCAGGCCTGTCTCTTCTAAATATGTCATGAGTCCTAGAAAAGGCGAGTTCTGAGTCAAGAAAACTGTCAAAAAGCCAAGACTCATTTATGGCTAATATGAGTATTATAAAAAAAAACTGCCCATATTCGGTGACTTCCCTCCCGTCTGTAGCTTAACATGACGTAACAAGAAGTTCCGTGACGAACTAAAGAGCCTACTTTTCTTCAAATGTATGATTCATTCCAATGATTAATCTACATGGACCTAATTAGAATAATGACGAAATTGAGTTGGTAATATCGAAATTTCTAATTAGTTCGAAATATAACTGGCATAATGTTGCCTAGTAGAGCACTACAGTTTGCAGCCCTGGTGACTGAATATATTCTTAGTTCCATCTCTTAAGGTATATAATACAAACTTTGGTTGAAGTCCAATGGATAGCATGGACGTTGCATGTACTTAGACATTGGACCTACCAGCGCGCGTAAAATCACGTTGGCAACAATGTCATGCATGTGTTGGTCAGAAATAATCTGAACTATTATGATCTATTGTTGTGCCAATTTCGGATGAAATCCATTAATTTGCATAAAAGTTACATGTATTTTAAAATTGGACCAATCAGTAGGCTTAGAATGATCTTGGAAGCACTGACGTATATTAGACACTCTAAATTAATCTAGAATGTAAGGTACTACACGTGTGCAAAGTTTAGAGCTGTTGGCTTGAATACTTTCTCATATATTGATATTAGGGTAAGAAAATAGAGACAGCATTGATTAACAGTTGGCAGCCTTGGTTGCTCTTAAGAATACGCATAGTCATATCTGTTATGGTACACATAGCACATACAAAATTTGGTTGAAATCCAGTTGATAGTGTAGAAGTTACATGTATTTACAATTGGTCCTATCAGCAGGCTTAGAATCATATTGGTAGTACTGAGGTCCATTAGTTACTCCAAATTAATCTACAATGTCAGGTATTATACGTGTGCATAGTTTAAAGCTGTCGGCTTGCATACTTTTTGATATATTGGTATTTGGATAAAAACAATATAGAGTGCAGTTATTAACAGTTGGCAGCCCTGGTGGCATTTAAGATTAGGCCCAGTCATATCTGTCTATCTATACATAGTACATACGAAATTTGGTTGAAATCCAATTGATAGTGTTGAAGTCATATGCATTTAAAAATTGGACCTATCAGCAGGCTTAGAATCATTTTGGCAACAGTGTCATGTATGGCCTCCTATAAAATAATATTATTATCTATATGTGTGGCAATTTTGGTATAGCTCCCATGCATGCCTTCCATGATATACAACATGGAGGTCAACTTTTAATTGTGATTTTTCAGCAGTTGGTGGCACTGACATCATTTTCAAATACGGCATCGAGTTATTGAGATAGAGATCTTTACTCATACCAAATTTGGGTTCTATTGCTACAGCGGTTTAGGAGTTGATAGGGGGGGGGGGCACGCACACACACACACACACACACACACAGCCAGACAAACAGACAGACAGACAGACAGCCAGACAGACAGACAGACAAACAGACAGACAGAAGGACAGACAGACATTTTCCCGGATAGATCTCATAAGTCTACTCTTTCCTCATTTTTACAAAATGCGAAAAGTAGGCTAAAAATGAAATTTGGAAAATGTTGAAGATCTTAAGCATTCCGGAGCCTTGTGTTTACTGTAGTATCCTCTACCTACTCTCGTCCATCTTCTCACAAATACTCCACTAAACTTTAGGGCTGTGTAAGTCTTCACTTTTTGACTGGTTTGATGCAGTTCTCCATATCTCACTGTCCTGAGCTAATCGTTTCATCTCTACATAGCTACCACACCCTACATCCGAGGCAATCCATTTAACATATTCTAACCTTGCTCTACCTCTACAGTCCTTGTCCACGACCCTTCCTTCCATAACTAAGCTTGCTATTCCTGGGTGTCTTAGTATGTGTTCTATCAACCTATCTCTTATCTTCGTTAGCAGTCGCCAGAAACATCTCTCCTCTCCCACTCGTCTTAATACCTCTTCGTTTGCAACCCTATCTGCCCAATTGATCTTCATCATTATCTTGTAACACCACTTTTCAAACGCTTCATTTCACCTGCACCATAGAGCACCATAGAGCACTTCCATAGAGCGCCACGCTCCAGACAAAGGCTTTCAAAAATGACTTCCTAATACCTAAATCTATATTTAATATCAACCGATTCCTTTTCTGTAGAAATACTTTTCTTGCCTTTATATTTGATATTATATCCTCTTGGCTTCGTCCCCCACTGGTTATTTTGCTTCGTAAGTGACAGAAGTCTCCTACTTCCTTTGAACTTCGGGGATGTAACACAAAGAGTGTTCCCTTGAGCGCTATTCAATAATATTTTCCAACAAGTACGGTATTGCATGCCAGCTGACCGTAGGGGGTTAACGAAGCATGAATTATTAACTGTATTTGGCAATGATACATTATTTTTCCCTCAGGTGACGTGCCCTCTGCCCCACGCTCTCTTCCATTCGATGACATTCATGTGATTGTGGTTATTCGTGGCACACAGGGATTTGTGTGCCCAGAGTAAATAAAATGGCTCATGTATAACATGCATAAATTGCTGCAATTATTCCTCGTACATTTTTGTACGCTGGTCTGTTTTATTCCAGGTCATAGAACTTTAAGCAATACTTTTGTTTTGTTTGTTGAGTGTCGGTACACGTAATAATTATTAATGGAATATCGACCGTGATTGAAATACGAGTACTTGATTTACTATTCACAGTCCTCTGAGATTGTTGTGTCCACCAATTGAATCGGACGGAGCTAATAATACAGTGAAACCTCTCTAAAAGACCACCCCTATTAAAAGACCGCCCCTCTTAAAGACCGATTTTTCTTGGAACCTATTTAAAACCTCATAAGGTCAATGTATTTGTTTCCTCTATTTAAGGACCATCCCTCTCCCCGACCAAAGACCAGGCATTTTCTCAGTCTGACCTCTTTCAAAAGACCACTTCTCGTCTGCCTTCCCATTGGAGATGGTGATGAGGGTGATGATGTAATCAATGGTTATGTTGGCACAGAACTGCATCAGCATACAATGTCATGAGAAAACGTGTCATGTGATGTTTATAAAAACAAGAAGTTCCGAGAAGAACTATACAGCCTACTTTTCATGCCAATGATTATTCTACAGAATATGAACCTATCTAGAATAATGACGAAATTAAGTTGGTAATATCGAAATATCTAATTAGTTCAAAATTTACCTGGTATAATGTAGCCTAATAGAGCACTACAGTTGGCAGCGCTGGTGACTGAATATATTCTTAGTTCCATCTCTTTAGGTACAGAATGCAAAATTTGGTTGAAGTCCAATGGACGTTACATGCAGTTAGACACTGCATCTATCAGCACGCGTAAAAGCATGTTGCCAACAATGTCATGCGTGTGCTGGTCAGAAATAATCTGAAATATTATGATATCTTGTTGTGCCAATTTTGGATGAAATCCATTTGTTAGTATAGAAGTTACATGTATTTTAAAATTGGACATATCAGCAGGCATAGAATCATGTTGGCAGCACTGCCTTGTATTAATTACTCCAAATTAATCTACAATGTCAGGTGCTATACGTGTGCAAAGTATAGAGCTGTTGGCTTGCATACTTTCTGATATATTGATATTAGGGTAAAAAAATATATATACAGCATTTATTAACAGTTGGCAGCACTGATTGCTCTCAACAATATTTATAGTCATATCTGTTATGTTACACATAGCACATACGAAATTTGGTTGAAATCCAACTGATAGAATAGAAGTTAGATGTATTTAAAAATTGGTACTATCATCATGCTTATAATCATGTTGGTAGAACTGACGTATATAAGTTGCCCCAAATTAATCTAAAATGTCAGAATATAGACTACGTGTGCATAGTTTGAAGCTGTTGGCTTGCATACTTTCTGATATATTGGTATTTGGATAAAAAAAATAGAGAGAGCAATTATTAACAGTTGGCAGCCCTGGTGGCTCTTAAGAATACGCTCAGTCATATCTGTTTATGTACAGATATTACATACAAAATTTGGTTGAAATCCAATTGATAGTGTAGAAGTTACGCATTTAAACATTGGACCTATCAGAAGGCTTAAAATTATTTTGGCAACACTGTCATGGTAGGCCTCCTGGAAATTAAACTGAAATAGTCTTATCTACATGTGTGCCAATTTTGGAATAGCTCCCATGCATACCTTGCAAGATATCCAACATGGAGCTCAAATTTCTAGTGCGTTTTTTCAGCAGTTGATAGCACTGACATCATCTTCAAATATGGACGTGAGATATTCCTGTGCACATCTTTACTCATACTAAATTTGGTTTTGATTGCTGCAGCCGTTTAGGAGTTGATAGGGGGACACACACACACACAGCCAGCCAGACAGACAGACAGACAGACATTTTCCCGGATCGATCTCATAAGTCTACTTTTTCCTCATTTTTGCAAAATGTGTAAAGTAGGCTAAAAATTACGAGCCTTACAGTAGTCGCATATGATGTGTAACATCTGACATAGAAGAAACCTCACGTGAAATTGTTGATACACCGGTATTTTATACTATTATTGGCACAAATATTAATCTATTGTAAAAGGGAGTGTTTTACAGATATTGTAGTTTATAATACGGAACTCATTTTATTAGATGATTTGCAGCTTCCACCAGCACTAGCCCAAATAAAGAATACGATATGGATGAACTAGATTAATAGACGCGACACCGCTCATAACTTTAAATTCCTCATAAACAGGTCCACTTGATTCATAGACCAATACGTAATTTCATATGGATTCTGTTAAAATGAGTCATATTGATATGATAAATATCGTTTAAGATGATAAACTGGTAGCAAAAATATCTACCCCGCCCAGGATTCACAGTCATACGCAATAACCCCACGGCTATTTCGACTACGCAAATATTGGGCACAAGATGGTGACTTATTTCCACGTTCCAATTATACTGCATTACGGAATTAAGTTTCATTTATATTTTGCTTGTTTCGATAATGTTCCTGCGAGAAATTGAGTTTAAAATGCCTTATGAATAGGCCCTCTTGTGAGTCAAGAGAATGTATTCAGAAATAGTTCATGAAGGCTTGATCTATTCTCGTATAACCACAACGATTATATTATTAGGTAGATTTCTTTAGAAAGCTAACTATTGCAATGGGTCCCATGTTTCGACTTCCTGAAAATTTCGACATATCTTCGCGTTTCACACCCCCCAGACCCTAAAACCACCGTCAGTTCAAAAGTTTATATATAATTTATGTATATATATATATATCAGTTTCTTGTGGACACGATAACTGCCGTAATTTTGCACCAATCACTTTGAATTTTTTACATAATATGTATCCCTATAAAATCTCGGTCGAGTTCGTTAATGGGAAAAATCGGTCAAAGGGGGTAAAAATGGGGGGCTTTTTTCGAAAAAGTGAAATATCGCTATAACTCTCTTAATACATGAAATATCGAATCCCTTAAAAGTTCATAATATGTGTCGGATAAGTGCCAAAAATTTATGTCAAATAAGTTTTTTGATAGCACCAACCATTGACCAAAGGGGTGGGAAAAAGTGGGTTTTTCGGGAAACATTAATCATATCTCTGTTAATAGGCACAATATCAAAACCGCACAAAATGGACAATATTCCTCCAATAATTACCTAAAACTTTTGTCTGAAAGAATTTTTGATATGACCCACCATTACGCCACGGGGTGAACAAAATGATTTAAATTATAAGAAAATGCCAAGTGCCAAGAGAGGTTGCCATGACAACTTTACTTTTAATTGATAAGGGATGACCATCAGCAGTTGCTATGACAACGCCACTGCACGAGATCACATTCAGTTTTCATATGTCAGTGGGAAGCGACTTCGGTATCGGAACTGGTAGCATGCTGAACTTCTATGCCCAAGGTCGCGGGTTCAAACCCGGCTGAAGTCGTCGGATTTACTAAGAGCGCTAAAAACCTGGGTTTGCTTTCCTTCGGAGGGGAAGTTCCAACGTTCGTTGCGAGTTGCTGATTGAGGTGGCATCTAGTAGCCAAGTTCACAGCTAGGTGTCGTTGACGGCAGTATTTTAGGTAGATTTCATTAGAAAGCTAACTATTGCAATGGGTACCATGTTTCGATTTCCGGAAAATTTCGACATATCTTCGCGTTTCACATCCCCCAGACCCCAAAACCACCGTCAGTTCAAAAGTTTATATATAATTTATGTAATATATGTATATATATGTATATCAGTTTCTTGTGGACACGATAACTGCCGTAATTTTGCACCAATCACTTTGAATTTTTTACAGAATATGTATACCCATAAAATCTCGGACGAGTTCGTTACTGGGCTAAATCGGTCGAAGGGGATGAAAATGGGGGACTTTTTTTTTTCGAAAAAATGAAATATTGCTATAACTCTCTTAATATGTGAAATATCGAATCCGTTCAAAGTTCATACTATGTGTCGGATAAAGCTCAGAAATTTATGTTTGAAACGTTTTTTTGATAGCACCAACCATTGACCAAAGGGGTGGGAAAAAGTGTTTTTTCGGGAAACATTAATCATATCTCTGTTAATAGGCACAATATCAAAACCGTACAAAATGGACAATATTCCCCTAATAATTACCTAAAACTTTTGTCTGAAAGAATTTTTGATATGAGCCACCATTACGCCAAGGGATGAGAAAAATGATTTCGGAATTGTTAGAAAATGCCAAGAGCTATCAGTGGTTGACATGGCAACACTACTAAATTGATGAGGGATGAGCCATCAGACGTTGCCATGACAACGCACTTGCGCGAGATCAGATTCAGATTTCTATCAGACTAAGTGTGATGCGGCTTCGGTGACTTAACTGGTAGCATGCTGAACTCCTATGCCCAAGGTCGCGGGTTCAAAGCCGACCAAAGTCGTCAGATTTTCTAAGAGCGCTAAAAATCCCTCAGTATGCTTTCCTTTGGAGGGTAAGTTCCAACGTTCGTTGCGAGTTGCTGATTGCGGTGGCATCTAGTAGCCAAGTTCACAGCTAGGTGTCGTTGACGGTAGTATCTGGTAGCAACATTAGGAACTACTGCTTGAAATTGAGCGTCTGCATTCCTTACCTGAATTACAGACTAATACAGCTATCACAATTCACACCGTTTATCAGACAGATTCTACACTCACCCAAAGTACACGGGGTTACATGACCACGTTGTCGCAGCCCCTAAACTGAGGAACCAACCAACATCTCTGCGGGAGATATAATTTTGCGTGAAGAAGTAACAGACCGTTACATAGTTACACATCAGTGTCGAAACTTTGCATAAGGACAGTGTGACCACAAGTATAACAAGAAGTTCCGTAACGAACTAAAGAGCCTACTTTTCTTAAAATTTAAGATCTATGCCAATGATTAATCTATATGGATCTATCTAGAATAATGACGAAATTAAGTTGGTAATATCGAAATTCCTAATTAGTTCGAAATACTGTATACCTGGCATACTGTAGCCTAATAGAGAACTACAGTTGGCAGCCCTGGTGACTGAATATATTCTTAGCTCCATCTCTTAAGGTACAGAATACACAATTTGGTTTAAGTCCAATGGATAGCATGGACGTTACATGCAGTTAAACATTGGATCTAACAGCGCGCGTAAAATCATGTTGGCAACAATGACATACATGTATTGGTCAGAAATAATCTGAAATAATATGATCTATTGTTGTGTCAATTTTGAATAAAATCCATTAGTTTGTATAGAGGTTACATGCATTTTAAAATTGGATCTATCAGCAAGCTTAGATTCATGTTGGCAGCACTGACGTATATTAGTTACTCCAAATTTATCTAGAATGCCAGGTACTATACGTGTGCAAAGTTTAGAGCTATTGGCTTGCATACTTTCTGATATATTGATATTAGGGTAACAAAAATAGAGACAGTATTTACTAACAGTTGGCAGCCCTGGTTATTCTTAAGAATCGGCATATACATATCTGTTATGATACACATAGCACACACGAAATTTGGTTGAAATCCAAATGATAGTATAGAAGTTACATGTATTTAAAGTTGGACCTCTTAGCAGGCTTAGAATCATGTTGGTAGCACTGACGTATATAAGTTTCTCCAAATTAATATAGAATGTCAGGTACTATACGTGTGCATAGTTTAAAGCTGTCGGTTGGCATACTTTCTGATATATTGGTATTTGGATAAAATAAATTGAGAGTATTTATTAACAGTTGGCAGCCCTGGTGGATCTTAATAATACGTTCAGTCATGTCTGTTTATGTACACATAGCACATACGAAATTTGGTTGAAATCCAATTGATAGTGTAGAAGTTATATGCATTTAAATTTGGACCTATCAGAAGGCGTATATTCATTTTGGCAACACTGCGATGTATGGCCTCCTGGAAATTAAACTGCAATATTATTATCTATATGTGTGCCAATTTTGAAATAGCTCCTATTCATACCTTCCAAGATATCCAACATGGAGCTCAAATTTCAATTGCGATTTTTCAGCAGTTGGTAGCACTGATATCATTTTCAAATATGGGCGTGAGATATTCAGGTATAGTTCTTTACTCCTACCAAATTTTGTTTCGATTGCTGCAGCCGTTTTGGAGTTGATAGGGGGGGACACACACACAGCCAGACAGACAGAAGGACAGACAGACAGACAGACAGACAGACAGACAGACAGACAGACAGACACACATTTGCCCGATCTCATAAGTCTACTTTTTCCTCATTTTTGGAAAATGTGAAAAGTAGGCTAAAAATGGACTCCAAATGACAAGAAGGTTACCGTCATCATAAGACAATAGAATGTTTAAAATATGCATAAAATGACGAAAAACAAAGTTAATTAATCTCCAATTACAAAATACTTTCACGCAATAAATGTGGTCTGATCCTTCTACGAAAACCTGCATATTCTGCCTATTTTCGACTATCCCCAAGTTTGTCCGGTGAAATCTACCTCCGCCTTCCGGCGTGCCGAGAGGACTTTTATTATACTAGCTGAAGTACCCGTGCTTCGCTACGCGTCATAAATAAATTAAAATATGAAGGTGACAGTTAAAACAGGGGATAGGCGAGGTGCTGTCCAACTAACCGCTCGGCGTTGACCGTGTTTTATAGCACACATTTAGGTTTTACTCGTTAGACGTTGGAGATACCTCTCGGATAGAAAATGTAATTTTAGACCTCGAATATGCCATCAAAAGTTTGCTATTTCTTAGCGTTCTCTTTTTATTTGAAATGGAAATATGAAAGTTTGAAACCAAAGGGTGTAGTGACGTCACTAAGATGGTCGCCATCTTTAAATAGTGCAAAGTATTGAAATCAAAAGTAGCCTACATATTAACCAGGAAAATCAGCTACTTCCATGTAAAATTCATGTAAATCAGACCAGTGGTACTTGCGTGATTGAGTAATACACAGACACACACCATTTTATTTTTAGCCTCGCTTCGCTCGCATCATAGTGTTATTCAGTGAAATGCAGGTTTAACCATGTTAACACCCCTTTAGAACCTGAATATCCCAAAAGCCCTCCTTAGTAGACGTTTTCGACACACAACAAACATATCCCCAAAATATCATTCTTCTAACTTTAATAGTTTTGGTTGGTCGATGAGAGTAAACATGCAAAAATCCTTCCTTAGTGGACGTTTTAGGTAGATTTCATTAGAAAGCTAACTATTGCAATGGGTCCCATGTTTCGACTTCCGGAAAATTTCGACATATCTTCGCGTTTCACATCCCCCAGACCCCAAACCCACCGTCAGTTCAAAAGTTTATATATAATTTATGTATATATGTATCTATCTATATATATATATGTTTCTTGTGGACACGATAACTGCCGTAATTTTGCACCAATCACTTTGAATTTTTTACATAATATGTATCCCTATAAAGTCTCGGTCGAGTTCGTTAATGGGCAAAATCGGTCAAAGGGGGTGAAAATGGGGGGCTTTTTTTTCGAAAAAGTGAAATATCGCTATAACCCTCTTAATACATGAAATATCGAATCCCTTCAAAGTTCATAATATGTGACGGATAAGTGCCAAAAAATTATGTCAAATAAGTTTTTTGATAGCACCAACCATTGACCAAAGGGGTGGGAAAAGTGGGTTTTTCGGGAAACATTAATCATATCTCTGTTAATAGGCACAATATCAAAACCGCACATAATGGACAATATTCCTCCAATAATTACCTAAAACTTTTGTCTGAAAGAATTTTTGATATGACCCACCATTACGCCACGGGGTGAACAAAATGATTTAAATTATAAGAAAATGCCAAGTGCCAAGAGAGGTTGCCATGACAACTTTACTTTTAATTGATAAGGGATGAGCCATCAGCAGTTGCTATGACAACGCCACTGCACGAGATCACATTCAGTTTTCATATGTCTGTGGGAAGCGACTTCGGTATCGGAACTGGTAGCATGCTGAACTTCTATGCCCATGGTCGCGGGTTCAAACCCGGCTGAAGTCGTCGGATTTACTAAGAGCGCTAAAAAAACAGAGTTTGCTTTCCTTCGGAGGGGAAGTTCCAACGTTCGTTGCGAGTTGCTGATTGAGGCGGCATCTAGTAGCCAAGTTCACAGCTAGGTGTCGTTGACGGTAGTATTTTAGGTAGATTTCATTAGAAAGCTAACTATTGCAATGGGTACCATGTTTCGATTTCCGGAAAATTTCGACATATCTTCGCGTTTCACATCCCCCAGACCCCAAAACCACCGTCAGTTCAAAAGTTTATATATAATTTATGTAATATATGTATATATGTATATCAGTTTCTTGTGGACACGATAACTGCCGTAATTTTGCACCAATCACTTTGAATTTTTTACCGAATATGTATACCCATAAAATCTCGGACGAGTTCGTTACTGGGCTAAATCGGTCGAAGGGGATGAAAATGGGGGACTTTTTTTTGCGAAAAAATGAAATTTTGCTATAACTCTCTTAATATGTGAAATATCGAATCCGTTCAAAGTTCATACTATGTGTCGGATAACGTTCAGAAATTTATGTTTGAAACGTTTTTTGATAGCACCAACCATTGACCAAAGGGGTGGGAAAAAGTGTTTTTTTCGGGAAACATTAATCATATCTCTGTTAATAGGCACAATATCAAAACCGTACAAAATTAACAATATTCCCCTAATAATTACCTAAAACATTTGTCTGAAAGAATTTTGATATGAGCCACCATTGCGCCAAGGGATGAGAAAAATGATTTCGGAATTATAAGAAAATGCCAAGAGCTATCAGTGGTTGACATGGCAACACTACTAAATTGATGAGGGATGAGCCATCAGACGTTGCCATGACAACGCACTTGCGCGAGATCAGATTCAGATTTCTATCAGACTAAGTGTGAAGCGGCTTCGGTGACGAAACTGGTAGCATGCTCAACTTCTATGCCCAAGGTCGCGGGTTCAAAGCCGGCCAAAGTCGTTGGATTTTCTAAGAGCGCTAAAATCCCTCAGTAAGCTTTCCTTTGGAGGGGAAGTTCCAACGTTCGTTGCGAGTTGCTGATTGAGGTGGCATCTAGTAGCCAAGCTCACAGCTAGGTGGCGTTGACGTTAGTATCTGGTAGCAACATTAGGAACTACTGCTTGAAATTTAGCGTCTGCATTCCTTACCTGAATTACAGACTAATACAGCCATCACAATTCACACCGTTTATCAGACAGATTCTACACTCACCCAAAGTACTCGGGGTTATATGATCGCGTTGTCGCAGCCCCTAAACTGAGGAACCAACCAACATCTCTGCGGAAGATATAATTTTGCGTGAAGAAGAAACAGACCGTTACATAGTTACACATCAGTGTCGAAACCTTGCATAAGGACAGTGTGACCACAAGTATAACAAGTAGTTCCGTGAAGAACTGTACAGCCTATTTTCATATATCCTGCTCATGTTAATTGCCTCTATCAAAATACAAAATTTCAGTTTAATTGCTGTAACAGATTCGTAGATATTGAGAACCGTCTAAATATTTCAGATGGTCGCCTGGTTGGATTTTTATTTTTGTACTATTATATTAAGATTATTGTGTACGTGTGGTCTTCAAACTTCAATCGCATGATTAGAACACAAGAAGTAAAAGCGAGATTTTAAAGTTACGCACAGCAGCCATCTTGTGATTATGCAAACAATTGAAATAAATTAGATGCCAGTGGATCAACATTTGTGTAAGCATTTAACGTGCAACGTTTCACGGCACTCGGATAGTTAATTCGCGAGAAACGTCCATTTAAATATTTATAATTCGCGTCGCCGCCATGTTGGATTCGTGCTCACCAGGTTACTGAAAGTCCTATAGGTGAACATATGTTCATAGTCTCTATGAACATAAAAATTTCAGTTTGGTTGCTGTAAAAGATTCATAGATATTGAGAACCGTCTAAATATTACGGAAGCTTGCCATTTAGGATTGTTATACGTATAGGCCATAGAGTTATGTACCATTCAAGGACACTTATTGCCTAGGTTCATTATTCAAACTTTCACTTCGATCGCACGATTACGACACAAGAAAAAAAAACTTAATTTTAAAATTTCGCACAGCCGCCATCTTGAGGTTATGTAAACAATTGAATTAAATTAGATGGCAGTACATTACAATCTGCAAAATCATTTACTGTACCACATTTCACTGCGCTCAGAGAGATAAATCACGAGAAAAGTCTATTAAAATATTTCAAATTCGCTTGGTCGCCATGTTCGTTTTGTACTTTACAGGTTTATAAATTATACATAGGTAAACTTGTATCAGTACCCTTTATCACCGTACAAAATTGCAGGGTGATATCTGTAATAGTTTCGGGGATATAGAATGTCAGTGAAATATTTCGCACAGCTGCCATTTTGAGGTTATGTAAACAATTGAACTAAATTAGACTCCAGTGCATTGCAATGTGTATAAATATTTTCTGTACCAAGTTTCATTACGTTTTGATAGTTAAATCGCGAGAAAAGTCTATTTAAAAGTCTCCACTTTGCTTGGCCGCCATGTTGGTTATGTAGTAACCAGGTTTTTGAAAGTCTCATAGGTGAACTTCTAGTAGTACCCTTTATCACCGTACACAATTTCAGGGCGATATCCGTTATAGTTTCGGAGATACTGAATGCTAGTGAAATATTTCGCACAGCCGCCATGTTGGATTGGTGAGACGTAACAAAATTCGATGGGCACGGTCGAGGTCACCGGGAATAGTGCTATGAACTTACCGAGTTTCACTGAAATCGCTCCAGCCGTTTAGATTTTATTAGGGGGGGGACACACACACACACACACACACACACACACACACACACACGCACACACACACGGACAAAAGGTGATCTCATAAGCCTACTTTTTCAAAATTGAAAATAGGCTAAAAATGGACTCCAAATGACAAGAAGGTTACCGTCCCCATAAGACAATAAAATGTTTAAAATATGTTTAAAATGATGAAAAACAAAGTTAATTAATCTCCAATTATAAAATACTTTCACGCGATAAATGAGGTCTGATCCTTCTACGAAAACCTGCATATTCTGCCTATTTTTGCCTATCTCCAAGTTTGTCCGGTGAAATCTACCTCCGCCTTCCGGCGTGCCGAGAGGACTTTTTCTTCCAGAATTTCACCCCTCTCCATAGGCCCCTTAAATTGGATTTATGAAAAAAAAAACGGTCGAACACCTATTTATTTTAATTATTTATTTATTCATTTATTTATTTATTTATTTATTTATTTATTTTTAAGCTGATTGATTTCCTCCGAGTTTCAAAACTCCTCGCCTATGTCGTTTAAGAGATACAAGCTCCGTTAGGAATCTTTCAACGCCCACTTTTCATCCCTTTCAACTCATAATATAAACCACATCGAAAAACCATTAGACATGTGTCAGCTTATTTTTAATGATTAGTATATATGCCAAGTATCACATCCCCAAATAAAACCACTCGTGAGATATTGTTATTCAATGAAATGCACGTTTACCCTTTAACACCTCTTTAGAACCGGAATATCCGAAACTCTTTCCTTAGTGGACGTTATCGACATACAACGACATATCCCCAAAATTTCATGTTTCTAACTTCAATAATTTTGGCTGGGCGATGATGAGTGTGTGAGTCAGTCAGGACATTTTCTTTCATTTATTTTTGAGAATTTCACCCCTCCTCATGAACCCCTTAAATTGGATTTATGAATAAAACGGTCGAACACCTATTTACTTATTTTAAGCTGATTTTGCCCCTGAGTTTGATGAGTGAGTAAGTGAGTCAAACAGTTAGGACACTTTCTTTCCTCTTTTTTCCCCCAGAATTTCACCCCTTCCCATAGGCCCCTTAAATTGGGTTTATGAAGAAACGGTCGAACACCTATTTACTTATTTTTAAGCTGCTTTTTCCACTGAATTTCAAACTTATCGCCTATGTTGAATAAGAGATACAGTACATGCTCCGTTAAGAATCCTTCAACCCCCAATTTTCACCCCTTTCACCTCAAAATATACACCGTATTGATAAACCCTTCGACATATGTCTGCTTATTTTGAATGATTAGTTTATATGCCGAATATCACATCCCCAAATGAAACAACTCGTGAGATATTGTTTTTCAAGGAAATGCAAGTTTAACCCCCTTAACACCCCTTCAGAACATGAATATCCAAAAATCCACCCACAGTGGACTTTTTCGACATTCAACGAACATAATATCCCCAAAATTTAAAGTTTCTAACTGCAATAGGTTAGCTGGGGGATGATGAGTGAATATCCAAAAATCCTTCCTTAGTGGACTTTTTTCCCCAGAATTTCATCCCTCCCCATGGGCCCCTTACATTGGATTTATGAAAAATCGATCGAACACTTATTTACTACCTTTTCAAGCTGATTTTTCTCCCTCAGATTCATACTTTTTGCCTCTGTCTTTTAAGAGATACTTGCTCCGTTAAGAATCCTTCAACCCCCACTTTTCACACTTACATCTCATAATATACACCACATCGAAAGACCCTCAGACATGTGTCTTCTTATTCTTAACTAGCAGAAGTACCCGATCTTCGAACGGTGTTCGTTGTTAACACAAGACATTATCAATTGAGCTACTGTTGCAATGGTTAGCGGTTTGTCTTTCCTTCAAGTTTATCAGAACGAAGTTATTTTACTGTGAATAGCACACACACTGTTAATTTAAGGCCCTTAAAATGTAGTTTTCGGAGACCCTTTATAGATTCCCGAATTTAGGGTCTCACATTGAGAAGCGCAACATATGCTTTGGTTGTCCTTCTAGGATAATTTTTATATTTCGCCTATTTTAGCATATATTGAGGAGTTTTTCTCTATATCCACCCTTCTACTGTATGAAAAGTACGGTGAAGAGTTTTATAAATGACTAGCAGAAGTACCCGTTCTTCGAAAGGTGTTCGTTGTTATCACCAGACATTATCAATTGAGCTACTGTTGCAATGGTTAGCGGTTTGTCATTCCTTCAAGTTTATCAGAACGAAGTTAGTTTACTGGGAATATCACACACACTGTTAATTTAAGGCCCTTAAAATGTAGTTTTCGGAGACCCTTAATAGATTCCCGAATTTTTTGTCTCACATTGAGAAGCGCAACATATGCTTTGGTCGTCCTTCTAGGATAATTTTTATATATCGCCTATTTCAGCATATATTGAGAAGTTTTTCTCTCTATCCACCCTCCTACTGTATGAAAAGTACGGTGAAGAATTTTAAAATGATTGGTGTATTGACTCTCATGGTTACCATACCTAATTTTACGATGCACCAAGCATCCGAGCACGAGTTATAGGCGTACATAAAGATACACAGAAAGACAGACAGACAATTCTATTGTCTACAACATATTACCCAGATATCCAAATATGGGTAGATCTAGCACACAGTATCAAATAAAATCATCCTTACGATGAACCCGTATGTCGACAAAAAAAAAAAAAAAAAAGTTAAAATGTGCTCTCAGACTAAATTCACCTAACGTGTACTTCCTGACGTGAAATACAATTGAAAGCCTTGTAGACGAAACGCAATACACGTCACATAAAATCTGACCCTCTACGTTGTGCTAGGTGCCCATACACAGGAAGACCCCTTTCACAAATTATAAAGGCTTGTGCTGCATGAAAATTCAGGTTCTTTAGCCTCAAATTGCCCAAATTACTAAAAGCCGAAAAAAATGCTGGTTCAATTCAGGAATTTTTGAAAATAATGTTGCTGTTTGGAGATATAATAGACCTTCTGTACTATATGTCGAACGTGAAAATTGCATGAAAAAAATCTAGGTTACCCCTTCACCCCCTTAATTGCATTGATGAATTATACGGTCTACGTTAGTTCCGTGATAACCTTATAGCCATTTGCAAACTTTCACAGAAATGTAATAAATGGAGTGACATTGCTTCTTACAGAAATAGATGGAAAGTTGTATGCCACCCCATGAGATAATGTTCTCATGGTTACCGATTTGCATTCCTTCATTAGTGTGTTAAATTAAATTAAATTAGTTTTCTGGGAATATTTCAGAAACTGTTGGATTTAGAGCCTTATAATGTAGTTTTCGAGGACCCTTTAGGGCCCCCGAGTTTTGTTGCTGGCACAGAGGGGATTTGTCTCGTCGTTGTACGCCATAATATAATACTAATAATAATATAATATAGGGAGAAATTATAACACCTATTTTATTTTTATTTTTAATTCAGCCAATGGCCATGTACTTATCTTTTCAGGACGGGTCAGGGAAGGGATATTATCAGAGAAAGAAGCATTCACATCACGCATGAGCAAAATGGAAATGGCCTACCATTTAACTAAGGGCATCTATAAGAAAAGGTCAATATCCTTCAACGCAAAACTAAAACGTTACTGCAGTGTCATCCGTCCGGAGGTCTTGCATGCCTCTAAATGCCTCACCATGAACAAAAAAGGCTTGGTCGAGAAACTGGAGGCCAAAGAAAGGAAAATTTTGAGAAAGATATTGGGTTCCATCAAAGACAGTGGGGAATACAGAAGACGGCATAACCATGACCTATATACTCATGTGGAGAAGATAAGCAACGTCATCCGGAAGAGAAGGTTACCATTTTTTGGGCATGTGAAACGAATAAGCCCAGCGAGACTGACCAATCGCAACATAACTTACTTTGAGGAGAGGAAAACAAAATGGGCCTGGTTCATTGAACTGGATAAAGATCTGAAAGAAGTGGGGATTACACCAACAGACATTCAGGAGCGCGCCCCACTCAAAGGGAAACTTCAAGCTTGTAAAGGTTTCCAAGAAAAACCGAAGCTGAAAACGGGAAGGATTTGGACCCAGGAACGGAAGGAAGTCCACCGAAAACGAATGCGGGCGTACAGGGCAAACATCAAAGCCAGTAGGAGACGGTTGGAATGACGCGGTCCATAGATGGCCTATACGAAATGAATGAATGAATGAATAATAAGGGTATAGGAATATAATAGACCTGCCGTACCACACCCGCAGGTGTAAATCGCGTGAAAAAATTCTAGAGTACTCCTTGATCCCCTTAAGCGCATTATACGTATTGATGAATTTTACGGCTTAATTTCGTTCCGTGATAACCTTCTAGCCGTTTGCAAACTTTCACACTAATGTAATTAATGGAATTGCATTGCGTCTTACAGCAATAGATGGACCTCTGAGAATCCGTTGGCATGGTTACTGGCTTGCATTCGTTCATTAGTTTATTAAATTAAATTAGTTTTCTGGGAATATCTAAAAAACGGTTGGTCTTCGGTCCTTAAAATGTGGTTTTCGGGGACCCGAGTTTTGTCTCTCACATTGAGGGGCTGAAAATGAGTTTTGTGTCGTCCTTCTACGCCTATTTCAGCATGTATTTTAAGGAGGTAGGCCCCCTTTTATGAGAGGTACGGAGAAGAGTTACATCAATGGTTAGTGTCGTACCTCTGATGGATATCTTTATCGGATTTTACGTTGATACACCCAGCCGTTCTCGAGTTATAAGGGAACAAATTTGTCCACAGACAAACAAACAAACAGAAAGACAAACAAAAAAAATATTTTCGCGCGCATCCATCATAAAACAGTCTGAAACGTGTAAACATCTCAAATTTCCGTAGAAATTCAGAGATAAACACACTAATTTTCATTTTTATATATATAGAGATATACTGCACCGCTCGGTGTTGACCGTGTTTTATTGCACAGATTCTGGATTTACTCGCTAACCGTTGGAGATATACGAAAAGTGATAAGGACCTTTCGGATAGAAAATTAAATGTTAAAGCTCATGTATACCATTATGAGTTTGCTATTTCTTAGCGTTCTCTTTTTATTTGAAAAGGAAATATGAAATTTTGAAACCAAAGGGTGTAGTGACGTCACAAATGTCGGTTTTACTCGCTAACTGTTGGAGATACACGAAAAGTGATAAGGACCTTTCGGATAGGAAATAAAATATCAAAGCTCTTATGTGCCATCAAAAGTTTGCTATTTCCAACCGTTCTCTTTTTATTTGATGTGGAAATATGAAATTTTGAAACCAAAGGGTCTAATGACGTCACTAAAATAGTCGCCATTTTTTAATAGTGCAAAATTTCGAAATCAAAAGTATCCTATATGTAAACCTGGTAAATCAGCTAAATCCATGCAAAATTTCATTTAAATCCGACCAGTGGTTCTTGAGTTATTGAGTAACAGACAGACAGACAGACAGACACACACCATCTCATTTTTATATATTAGTATGATTGGTGTATTAACTCTCATGGTTACCATACCTAATTTTACGATGCACCAAGCATCCGAACACGAGGTATAGGCGTACATAAAGATACACAGAAAGACAGACAATTCTATTGCCTACAACATATTACCCAGATATCCAAATATGGGTATATCTACCACACAGTATCAAATAAAATCATCCTTACGCTGAACCCGTATGTCGACAAAGAAAAAGTTAAAATGTGCTCTCAGACTAATTTTACCTAACGTGTACTTCCTGACGTGAAATACAATTGAAAGCTTTGTAGACGAAACGCAATACACGTCACATAAAAACTGACCCTCTACGTTGTGCTAGGTGCCCATACACAGGAAGACCCCTTTCATAAATTATAAAGGCTTGTGGTGCATGAAAATTCAGGTTCTTTAGCCTCAAATTGCCCAAATTCCCAAAAGCCGCAAAAAATGCTGGTTCAATTCAGGAATTTTTGAAAATAATGTTGCTGTTTGGAGATATAATAGACCTTCTGTACTATATGTCGAACGTTAAAATTGCATGAAAAAATTCCAGGTTACCCCTTCACCCCCTTAATTGCATTGATGAATTATACGGTCTACGTTAGTTCCGTGATAACCTTATAGCCATTTGCAAACTTTCACAGAAATGTAATAAATGGAGTGACATTGCTTCTTACAGAAATAGATGGAAAGTTGTATGCCACCCCTTGAGATAATGTTCTCATGGTTACCGATTTGCATTCCTTCATTAGTTTGTTAAATTAAATTAAATTAGTTTTCTGGGAATATTTCAGAAACTGTTGGATTTAGAGCCTTATAATGTAGTTTTCGAGGACCCTTTAGGGCCCCGGAGGTTTGTTGCTGTCACCGAGGGGATTTGTCTCGTCGTTGTACGGCATAATATAATACTAATAATAATATAATATAGGGAGAAATTATAACACCTATTTTTAGCAAAAATCGAAAGTAGACTTATGAGATCAACACAGGGCGAAAAAAGTGTGTCTGTCTGTGTGTGTGTATGTGTGTGTGTGAGTCTGTGTGTGTGTGTGTGTATGTGTGTGTGTGAGTCTGTGTGTGTGTGTGTATGTGTGTGTGTGTGTGAGTCTGTGTGTGTGTCTGTGTGTGTGTGAGTGTGTGTACTCCGAATGTCTGTCCCCCCTATCAATTCGAACACGGTGAATGCAAATTGAACGAAATTTGGTACAAAGGTAGCACTAGCAAAGGACACCTCAGTGTCATGTTTTATATCGCCGCCATCTTTACTAAAACTGAATGGCGGCCACTCAAACGTTCAAAACGTAAAATCAAATAACGACTAACCAAATCATCCGATCTCTACCAAATTTGGTAACGACATACCTTCGTATAGGATGCGTCTTGTGACCAAATTACAAGGTCGTCCGCCATACCATTTCAGGATGGCGGCCGTGCGAATTATGCAAACTTTATAATCCATATCATGGGACCCACCAGTTCCGATTATCGAGCCGAGAATCGTTTTAACTGTTCTAAAGGAAGAGGCACGTTCGAAATTAAAAGTTTATTTTGTAATACTATAGTGCAGGCGTGATTTTAAAAAGCTGAACTGATTCAGTAATAAGACAAGATGGCAGCGGATATCTTGTGCCGGACTTATATTTCACTAATTTGAGTATTGCATGCAATATAGCGTACTGATAAAAAATAAATAAACTTTGTATGAAATGCTTTATATATAAATAATATACTCCAGTGATGAAATCGTTTAGTATAAATCATTATTTGCTAACAAGTTCTATGTAAGTCATTTTAAATAGAACGATATTCGTTGACACAATTAGCTCAGTGGTAGAGCGTTAGCCTATCGCTCAAATGCCTATGGTTCAAACCCGATCAGAGCTAGGTTTTTTGCTTGAAATGTTATATGTTTATTGTTTTGTAATGACTCAGATGTTTTAAAATTAAGCGTTATATTGTGCACATTATGGTGTAAAATATATATTTAATTAAAACATAATTCGCCAGCAGATTTACTCGGGACATCTAGCTGCCAAAAAGGTAACTTCCAGATTTTATTGAAAAGTTTCTTCTTCTGGCCGCTAGAATGCACTCGCTCTGTTAGGATTATATTGTTCGATATTTCACCAATAGATGTCACGACTAGTCTACGTGGGGATCCATTGATTACTATACCATTATCATTCTATGCGCATCGAATTTGAAGAATGACAAGATGATACTACGATACATTTTAACTTTTTATTTTAAAGGGTTTGTAACAGCCTATTTTGCGTTACTTGAAAATGTTATTAAGCGTTATATTGTGCACATTATGGTGTAAAATACATATTTAATTAAAACATAATTCGCCAGCAGATTTACTCGAGACATCTAGCTGCCAAAAAGGTAACTTCCAGATTTTATTGAAAAGTTTCTTCTTCTGGCCGCTAGAATGCACTCGCTCTGTTAGGATTATATTATCGAAAATATCCACGTAGTTTGTATACACACGTCTCTGTAGGGTCATGGAAAGATTTGTTAATTCAATTAGGGTTGTGAAAGCCATGCACAACCAGACGTGTAAAGACATGCCTCAACTCAAAGTTGGATGTTGCCCACGGCAGGTCGTAATAATAATAATAATGTTATTGGTTTTACATCCCTTTTAACTACTGCTGATTTTAGAGACACCAGGGTGCCGGAATTTTGGCCCGAAGGGGATCTTTAACGTGCCAGTAAATGTACTGACACGGCTCCCTCGCATTTGTGCACCCTCAAATGCCAGCTGACTGCGCCAGGATACGAACCTGCAACCTAGGGCCCAGCAAGCGAGAACGTTACCGCTGAGCCACGCCGCCAGTCCGGTCGATTATGTCTCCAGATCCATAACATTCTTGATATACTTCTTATCTTTCTTTCTTTCTTTCTTTCTTTCTTTCTTTCTTCAATGATGGTAGCAGTTTTTATCTAGGTTGTGGCGTTTGGTAGAGGTAAATCGTTTCTAAGGTCTTCAACAAAGAATAGTTCTATTATACTCTTTGATAATAACAACGAGTTATAACTATACTCATGCATTTAGGAGAAAGTAGGCTATATGTTCTTTACTGAACATCTTGTTTTTTATTATTTTTAATTCAGCCAGTGGCCATGTACTTTTCTTTTCAGGACGGGTCAGGGAAGGGATATTATCAGAGAAAGAAGTATTCACATCACGCATGAGCAAAATGGAAATGGCCTACCATTTAACTAAGGACATCTATAAGAAAAGGTCAATATCCTTCAACGCAAAACTAAAACATTACTGCAGTGTCATCCGTCCGGAGGTCTTGCATGCCTCTAAATGCCTCACCATGAACAAAAAAGGCTTGGTCGAGAAACTGGAGGCCAAAGAAAGGAACATTTTGAGAATGATATAGGGTTCCATCAAAGACAATGGGGAATACAGAAGACGGCATAACCATGACCTATATACGCATGTGGAGAATATAAGCAACGTCATCCGGAAGTGAAGGTTACCATTTTTGGGCATGTGAAACGAATGAGCCCAGCGAGACTGACCAACCGCAACATAACTTACTTTCAGGAGAGGAAAACAAAATGGGCCTGGTTCATTGAACTGGATAAAGATCTGAACGAAGTGGGGATTACACCAACAGACATTCAGGACCGCGCCCCACTCAAAGGGAAACTTCGAGCTTGTAAAGGTTTCCAAGAAAAACCGAAGCTGAAAACGGGAAAGATTTGGACCCAAGAACGGAAGGAAGTCCACCGAGAACGAATGCGGGCGTACAGGGCAAACATCAAAGCCAGTAGGAGACGGTTGGAATGACGCGGTCCATAGATGGCCTATACGAAATGACTGAATGAATGAATGAATAATAAGGGGATAGGAATATAATAGACCTGCCGTACCACACCCGCAGGTGTAAATCGCGTGAAAAATTCTAGAGTACCCCTTGATCCCCTTAAGCGCATATACGTATTGATGAATTTTACGGCTTAATTTCGTTCCGTGATAACCTTCTAGCCGTTTGCAAACTTTCACACTAATGTAATTAATGGAATTGCATTGCGTCTTACAGCAATAGATGGACCTCTGAGAATCCGTTGGCATGGTTACTGGCTTGCATTCGTTCATTAGTTTATTAAATTAAATTAGTTTTCTGGGAATATCTCAAAAACGGTTGGTCTTCGGTCCTTAAAATGAGGTTTTCGGGGACCCGAGTTTTGTCTCTCACATTGAGGGGCTGAAAATGAGTTTTGTGTCGTCCTTCTACGCCTATTTCAGCATGTATTTTTAGGGGGTAGGCCCCCTTTTATGAGAGGTACGGAGAAGAGTTATATCAATGATTAGTGTCGTGCCTCTGATGGAAATCTGTACCAAATTTTACGTTGATACACCCAGCCGTTCTCGAGTTATAAGTGAACAAATTTGTCCACAGACAAACAAACAGACAGACAGACAAAAAATTATTTTCGCGCGCATCCATCATAAAACAGTCTGAAACGTGTAAACAACTCAAATTTCCGTAGAAATTCAGAGAGAAACACACACATTTTCATTTTTATATAGAGAGATATATACTGCACCGCTCGGTGTTGACCGTGTTTTATTGCACAGATTTTGGTTTTACTCGCTAACCGTTGGAGATATACAAAAATTGATAAGGACCTTTCGGATAGAAAATTAAATGTTAAAGCTCGTGTATACCATCAAAAGTTTGCTATTTCTTAGCGTTCTCTTTTTATTTGAAAAGGAAATATGAAATGTTGAAACCAAAGGGTGTAGTGACGTCACAAATGTCGGTTTTACTCGCTAACTGTTGGAGATACACGAAACGTGATATGGACCTTTCGGATAGGAAATTAAATTTCAAAGCTCATATGTGCCATCAAATGTTTGCTATTTCCTACCGTTCTCTTTTTATTTGATATGGAAATATGAAATTTTGAAACAAATGGGTCTAATGACGTCACTAAAATGGTCGCCATTTTTTAATAGTGCAAAATTTAGAAATCAAAAGTATCCTATATGTAAACCTGGTAAATCAGCTACATCCATGCAAAATTTCATTTAAATCGTACCAGTGGTTCTTGAGTTATTGAGTAACAGACAGACAGACAGACACACACCATCTCATTTTTATTATTATATATTAGTATGATGATGAGTTTATGTGCCGAGTATCCCACGTTTTCGACATACAACGAACATAGCCTCAAAATGTCATGTTACTAACTTCAATACTTTTGGCTGGGCGATGATGAGTGAGTGATTAAGTCGGGACATTTTCTTTCATTTATTTTTCAGAATTTCACCCCTCTCATGAACCCCTTAAATTGGATTTATGAAAAAAAAAACGGTCGAACACCTATTTACTTATTTTTGAGCTGCTCTTTCCCCCTGAGTTTGATGAGTGAGTGAGTTAGGACACTTTCTTTCATGTTTTTCCCCCAGAATTTCACCCCTCTCCAAGGGCCCCTTAAATTGGATTTATGAAAGAACGGTTGAACACCTATTTACTTATATTTTTAGCTGTTTTTTCCCGCCGAATTTCCAACTACTCGCCTATGTCGTTTAAGAGATACACGCTCCGTTAAGAATCCCCTTAACACCTCTTTAAAACCCGAATAAACAAAAATCATTCATTAGATGACGTTTTCGACATACAGCGAACATATTCCCAAAATTTCATGTTTCCAACTTTAATAGTTTTCGCTGGGCGTGATGAGCGAGTGAATCAGACAGGACATTTTCTTTCAATTTTTTTTACCAGAATCTCACCCCTCCCCATGGGCCCCTTAAATTGGATTGATGAAAAAAAGTTGAACACCTATTAATTTATTTTTTAAGTTGTCTTTTTTCCCTGAGTTTGATGAGTGAGTGAGTAAGTTAGTCAGTTAGGACACTTTCTCTCATTTTTGCCTCCCAGAATTTTACCCCACCCCATTGGCCCATTAAATTAATTTATGAAAAAACGGTCGAACACCGTTTGACATATTTTTTAAGCGGATTCTCTTCGCTGAGTTTCAAATTTATCGCCAATGTCGTTTAAGAGATAGGCCTACACGCTCCGTTAGGAATCCTTCAACCCCCACTTTTCACCCCTTTCACCTCATTATAACACACCACATCGAAAAACCCTTAGACACATGTCTGCTTATTTTTAATGATTAGTTGATATGCCGAGTATCACATCCACAAATGAAACCACTCGTGAGATATTGTTATCCAATGAAATGCAGGTTTAACCGCCTTAAGACCCTTTTAGAATCTGAATATCCAAAAATCCTCCCTTAGTGTACGGTTTTGACATACAAAGAACATATCCCCAAAATGCCATGTTTCCAACTTCTATATTTTTGGCTGGGCGATGATGAGTGAGTGAGTGAGTCAGGACATTTTCTTTCAATTTTTAGCCTACTTTCGATTTTTGCAAAAAATGAAAGTAGACTTATGAGATCACTACAGGGCGAAAAAAAAGAGTGTCTGTCTGTGTGTGTGTATGCGTGTGTGTGAGTCTGTGTGTGTGTGTGTGTGTGAGTGAGTGTGTGTACTCTGAATGTCCGTCCCCCCCCTATCAATTCGAACACGGTGAGCGCAAATTGAACGAAATTTGGTACAAAGGTAGCACTTGCAAAGGACACCTCAGGGTCATGTTTTATATCGCCGCCATCTTGACGGAAACGTAATGGCGGCCACACAAATGTTCAAAGCTTAAATCAAATTACGACTAACCTAATCATCCGATCTCTACCAAATTTTGCAACAACATACCTTCATGGGGGCAGCATCCTTTGACCAAACTAATAGGTCATCAGCCTAATAGTTTGCGGATGGCGGCCATCTTTGTGTGAAAATCGATTGCCCCTATTAATTCGAACACGGTGAAACCGAATGTAACGAAATTTGGTACAGAGGTAGTACTAGCAAAGGGCACCCCAGTGTCATGTTTTATATCGCCGCCATCTTGACGGAAACGTAATGGCGGCCACACAAATGTTCAAAGTTTAAATCAAATTACGAGTAACCTAATCATCCGATCTCTACCAAGTTTAGCAACAACATACCTTTATGGAGGGAGCATCCTTTGACAAATCTAATAGGTCATTAGCCCAATAGTTTGCGGATGGCGGCCATCTTTGTGTCAAAATCGATTACCCCTATTAATTCGAACACGGTGAAACCGAATGGAATGAAATTTGGTACAGAGGTAGCACTAGCAAAGGGCACCCCAGTGTCATGTTTTATATCGCCGCCATCTTGACGGAAACGTAATGGCGGCCACACAAATGTTCAAAGCTTAAATCAAATTACGACTAACCTAATCATCCGATCTCTACCAAATTATGCAACAACATACCTTTTTGAAGGGAGCATCCTTTGACAAATCTAATAGGTCATTAGCCTAATAGTTTGCGGATGGCGGCCATTTTTGTGTCAAAATCGATTACCCCTATTAATTTGAACACGGTGAAACCGAATGGAATGAAATTTGGTACAGAGGTAGCACTAGCAAAGGGCACCTCAGTGTCATGTTTTGTATCGCCGCCATCTTGACGGAAACGTAATGGCGGCCACACAAATATTCAAAGCTTAAATCAAATTACGATTAACCTAATCATCCGATCTCTACCAAATTTTGCATCAACATACCATTATGGAGGGAGCATCCTTTGACCAAACTAATAGGTCATCAGGTAATAGTTTGCGGATGGCGGCCATCTTTGTGTGAAAATCGATTACCCCTATTAATTCGAATACGGTGAAACCGAATGGAACGAAATTTGGTACAGAGGTAGCACTAGAAAAGGCCACCTCAGTGTCATGTTTTATATCACCGCCATCTTGACGGAAACGTAATCGCGGCCACCCAAATGTTAAAATCTTATATCAAATTACGACCAACCTAATAATCTAGTCTCTACCAAATTTTGCAACAACAAATCTTTATGTGGGAAGCATATTCTGACCAAACTGCAAGATCATCAGCCCAATAGTTTGCAGATGGTGGCCAAGTATGTGTGCAAATCGATTCCCCTATCAATTCAAACACGGTGAAACCGAATTGAACGAAATTTGGTACAGAGGTAGCACTAGCAAAAGGCACCCCAGTGTCATGTTTTATATCGCCGCCATCTTGACGGAAACGGAATGACGGCCACCCAAATGTTAAAAGCTTAAATCAAATTTCGACCATCCTAATAATTTGATCTCTACCGGATCTTTCAACAACATGCCTTTTTGTGGAAAGCATCTTATGACTGACTGCAAGGTCATCAGCCCAATAGTTTGCAAATAGCGGCCATGTATGTGTGCAAATCCATTCCCCAGATCAATTCAAACACGGTGAAACCGAATTGAATGCATTTTTTTTACAGAGGTAGCACTAGCAAAGGGCACCTCATATTCATGTTTAATATCCCTATAGCACGTTGTATTTCAACAAGCTACTACAACCAACATTCAATTATACTCCTTGAAAAGGACAAAGTGTTATAACAATACCCATGCATTTAGGAGAAAGTAGGCTATATGTTCTTTACTGAACATCTTGGTTTTTTCTTCAGAATTTCACCACTCCCTATGAACCCCTTAAATTTGATTTATCAAAAAAAAAACTGTCGAACACATTTTTAAGCAGTTTTCCCTCTGAGTTTGAAGAGTGAGTGAGTCAATCGGTTTGGACACTTTCTTTCCTGTTCCCCCCCCCCCCCAGAATTTCACCCCTCCCCATGGGCCCCTTAAATTCAATTGATGGAAAAACGGTCGTACACCTATTGACTTACTTTTTAAGCTGATTTTTTCCGCTGAGTTTCAAACTCCTCGCCTATGTCGTTAAAGAGATACACGCTCCGTTAGGAATCCTTAAACCCCCACTTTCACCCCTTTCACCTCATAATATACACCACATCGAAAAACCCTCAGACACGTGTCTTCTTATTTTTAGCCTATTTTCAATTTTGAAAAAAAAAAAAAAAAAAAAAAAAAAAAAAAACAGGCTTATGAGATCACCTTTTGTCCGTGTGAGTGTGCGCGCGTGTGTGTGTCCCCCCCTAATAACTTTGAAACGGCTAGAGCGATTTCAATAAAACTCAGTAAGTTCATAGCACTATTCCGGGCGACCCCGACCGTGACCTTCAAATTTTGTTACGTCTCACCAATCCAACATGGCGGCTGTGCGAAATATTTCACCAGCATTCAATATCTCCGAAACTATTCCCGATATCACCCTGGAATAGTTTACTGTGATAAAAGAAACTACTAGAAGTTCACCTATGTGACTTCTGAAATCTGGTAACTACAAAATCAACATGGCGGCCACGCGAATTTGCGACTTTTAATTGACGTTTCTCGTGATTTAACCAACCGAAGGCAATAAAACTTGGTACAGTATATGTTTATACACATTGTAATGCACCAACATCTAACTTCGTTCAATTATTTACATAACCACATGATGGCGGATGTGCGAAATATTTCACCGGCATTCTATATCTCTCAAACTATTAACGGTATCACCCTGAAATTTTGTACAGAGATAAAGGGCACTACTGGAAGTTCATCTATTAGACTTTCAAATACCGGTTAACTACAAAACGAACATGGCGGCCAAGCGAATTTGAAATTTTTAAAAGACATTTCTCGCGATTTAATGTTCCAATCGCAATGAAATCTGGTAAATGAAATGTGTATACACATTGTAATACACTGGTATCTAATTTAGTTCATTTGGTTACATAACCTCAAGATGGCGGCTGTGCAAATTTTAAAATTAAGTTTTTATTTCTTGTGTCGTAACCATACGGTCGAAGTGAAAGTTTGAATAATGAACCTACGCAATAATTTTCCTTTAATGGTACATGACTCTATGGCCTATACATTTAACAATCCAACATGGCGACCATCCGAAATATTTAGATGGCTCTGAATATCTACGAATCTATTATAGCAATCAAACTGATTTTTTTTATGTTCATAGGGGCTATGAACGTAAGTTCACCTATAGGACTTTAAATAACCTGGTGATCAAAAATCCAACACGGCGGCGACGCGAAATTTAAATATTCACATGGACGTTTCTCGCAATTTAACCATCCGAGTGCAGTGAAACTTGGTACAGTAAATCCTCATACGAATGTTAATCCACTGGCATCTATTTTTTCAATTGTTTCCTTAACCACAAGATGGCAGCTGTGCGAAACTTTAAAATCTCCTTGTTACTGCTTGTGTCCTAATCATGCGATTGAAGTTTGAATGCTACACGTACACAATTATCTTCATGTAACGGTACATACCTGTAACTCTAGGACCTACATATATAAAATCCTACATGGCGACCATCCGAAATATTTAGTCGGTTCTCAATATCTACGAATCTATTACAGCAATCAAAATGAAATTTTGTATGTTGATAGTGGCAGTTAACATAAGTAGGATATATGAAAATAGGCTGTATAGTTCTTCACGGAACTACTTGTTTAATGCAAGGCTTCATAACGTAACAGAATTGTCAGAAATAACGAATTAATTTTAGTTACGTTACTGCTTCCGTACCCAAAACAAATGGTATATGAATAACGTTTTTAGTGCGGCAACGAAATAAGGGGTTATAATTTTCCCTGGTTTGTGCTATTAACGTTATAACTAGCAGAGGAAAAGATTCCGTTATTTTAAAATGCGCTCCCGTTATTAACTTTATAAGTCTAGTAACGGTATGACAGCGATTTTGACCCGCTGCGCGCCATCAATAACGTTATTCAGGCAGAGTGATCGATTCGGTTATTTCAAAATGCAAACCTACTAATAACGTTATAAGCCTAGTAACGGTATACGAGAGATTTTAACCAGTTATACGCTATCAATAACGTTATTCAGGGCAGAAAAATTAATTCCGTTATTTAGAAATGTGAAGCCACCAATAACGTTATAAGCTTTGTAACGGTATACGAGCGATATTTACGAGCTTTGCGCTGTCAATAACGTTATTCATGGCAGAAAAATAATTCCGTTATTTAGAAATGCGAACCCACCAATAACGTTATAAGTCTAGTAACGGTATACGAGCGAATTTTACCAGCCATACGCTATCAATAACGTTATTCAGGGCAGAAAAATTAATTCAGTTATTTTGAAGTGCGAACCCACCAACAACGTTATAAGTCTAATAACGGTATACAGGCGATTTTTAGCAGCTATGCGCTATCAGTAACATTATTCTAAGCGGAGAAATTGATTCCGTTATTTCAGAAAAGAATCTCGTCAATAACGTTATGGAAGTGTCTATTTGCCCGCTTCCCGGACAAGCATGGAAGGTGACCGTGAACTGACGATGCTGGGCCATATGTAATTCCAGGCCAATTATTTATTCAAACATAGGATAATTACTTCTTGAAATATCAATAATAATCAACATAATGATTTCAATCTGAGCGCGTGCCCCATCAGACAGGGCAAGGCACCTTGCTCGTTTCGATCACGGTCATATTGTAGCCTACGTTAGAAACATGTTTCCTAAAATCAATACGATGGATCCCATTGATTCGAAATAATTCTTGTTGCTTCATATAGGGGTTTGGAACATAGCCTATTGTTCATCAGTCCCATGTAGTTGAAGTCTGATAAACTTTGTTATTTGTGGAGTTGGCAATGGCCTTGACTTAGGAACTATCCACGCATTTTCCTGGAGTGGAAGTGGGAAACCCCAGAAAAACACTCTAAGATAGCTAAGATGGGAATCGAACTCACCTTCTCGCAGTGTTGCCATATAAGGCAGAGTGTAACCTACACACCAAACTTTCACTCCTTTGTGACCAATAAGAGTATTTCTTTCCTAAATGAAACCTCCCGTTCTTGCTTTTCGTTTACTTGGTATCCTATTTTCATTTAGTAGTGATAGAAGCCATTTTTCAGTGATGGTTATTTCTAATGAAGAAAGCTATTCAGTCGGTCAACACGAAATTCGCGTAGACCGAATGAAAAGCTTTCTTTATTATTTTCATTTATGAAAGAATAGGCTTATGACATCACATTTAGTCCATGTGTGTGCGTATGTGTGTGTGTCCCCTAATAAAATATAAACTTCTGGAGCGATTTCAATGAAACACGGTAAAGTCATAGTACTATTTTGTCCGACCCCGACCGTGATCTTCAAATTTTATTAGAGCTCACCAATCCAAAATGGCGACTGTGTGAAATATTTCACTTGCATTCCATATCTCCGAAACTATTACAGATATCACCCTGACATTTTTTACGGTGATAAAATGAACTACTAGATGGGACTCTCAAAATTCCTGTTAAGTAACAAACGAACATGGGGGCCAAGCGAAGTTGATACATTAAAATATATATTTTTATTTCGCGATTAAACCATTCGAGCGCCGTCAAATGGTATAGCAAATGTTATACACCTTGTAATGCACTGATATCTTATTCAGCTCAATTGTTTACATAACCGCAAGATGGTGCCTGTGTGAAATTTAAAAATTAAGTTTTAATTTCTTGTGTCCTAATCATGCGATCGTAGCCAACGTTTGAACAATGAACCTACCGTACGCAATAATCGTCATCTAATAGTACATAGCTCAATGGTCTACACATATTTAGAAATATTTAGACGATTCTCAATGTCAACTAATCAATGACAGCAATCAAACTGAATTGTTTTCTTAACCACAAGATGGCGCCTGTGCGAAAATTTAAAATCTCGTATTTAGCCTATTTCCATTTATGAAAAAATAGGCTTATGAGATCACCTTTTGTCCGTGTGTGTGCACCAGGGCCGTGCAATGGGCAAGGTGAAGCAGTGCTAGCAGGTGAAGCTCAGCCCTATTCTGCCTATTTCTGAGCAGTGCAGCATGACATCACACTAGCACGGCAGCGCTTAGTCGCACAAGCACTGTCCATTTGACGGGGTGCTGCAGTACGTTTAGTACTGAGCGCAGAGCCTGGACACTACTGTCGACCAAAGTATTATGTGCACGCGAGTTTGAAGGTTGTTTGTGAAGTAACCAATAGACTACATAAAATCCAATAACATCATCATTTTCGTCGTTCTATTTTACGTTAGTTCATGTAGGTTTGGAATTTTTAATTTATATTTTAATATTTTTTATCGCAGTTGGAACACAAAACGAGCACGTTTTTAAGCGTGTTTCAACCATGCGTCACATTTAAGAATTATTAACTCAAAAATCGATCATCAGATCAAATCCAAATTTTATCACAATATACATTGGAATGTTGTATAACTGGTTTATTAATTTCAAAATTGTGTGTGTCCAAGAAACAAAGTTGTTATCATTTTTGTAAGGTAACTTTTTCTCGGCTCGGGGTGGTTGGAAAATGTAGTTCTTGGTTGCGTTGTAATCGTTATATATCAAAAAGTTATGCTGTATGACTGTGAAATACGTAAATTAATTCACTTATTTTATATCGGTTTGTATTTGTACGAGGAAATAACACATGGTTCACCAGCTAGCCGCTCCGTGAAAAGCTGTACAGCGTTGCCGAAATGGTGCTCACACGCATCATGGCGCGTCTCGCTCGAAAGTAATCGACTGTAATTACCAGTTTTGTAACTGCATTATATTTCATTTGAGATGTTGCTCAGAAGCCATCTGGTCAAGTGTGGACCTTATAAGTTAAAGGGATGTTTCGTTGTCTAGCATCGAACTCAGTTCCCAACGTATCATTAAGCAGATCCAGAGTGTGGAATCTGCGTCACAATTATTATTTTGTTAGTGTCATGTGGAGACACGTATTTATTTGATGTTGTACAAGCAACTACTAAAGTATTTTATCTTTGAGAGCAAAGAGCTCCAGCAATGTGACATTGCTACCATTTAAATGTCTTTGGTGTAGAAGACAGAATTATATTATTGTATTCAGATTTATAGCGTGTTTTTTATACACGTATTCTTCGAGGTTTATAACCTATGGTAAAGGTTTTATGATTAGGCCAGTTGTACAGTTTTTATTTTGCTTAAATCGCCGGCCTTGATAGTTAGTGTGTTGTGTCCGACAGCGCAGGAATGTTGTAGCCTGCAGCGACACAAACTGGTTTGTGACCCAGTGCCCTTGAGAGCACGCTTGTATTATGAGACAGAATTACTTTGACAGAGGACAGAATGCTTGTTGTATTCGCTCTTCCTTTCATTGCAATTATAGCTCATGGAACCCAGTGTCCAACCTTGTATCTGATCACATGTTTTTATAGATTGTTTTTTGTTAGTTAAACGCACTTTTGCGTGTACCGTTGTTGACGTGTACAGTTATGTCAGGTTTTCTATAGTACGTTGTAGGCCGCCCTGTTAAAGGAGGTATTTATTGTATGAAGGTATTTGTGTGTACCTTGTCGGGGATTGTTCCCGTTGACCAGATGTTATGGAGGGTGACTGAGTGTGCAGGCCCATCCCAGAGTTATTGAACGCGAGCTGTGCGCCGCTGGTAACTTGTGTTATTGTGTGTCCGAGTTGTTATTGCTCGTTGATTGTATTCCGACTTTTGAGTCGAGGCTTTTGGTGGAGATTGATCTCAGTGGAGACACTCCGTGCCCAGTCTATTGTCAGCATTATTCGCCATAAACCAACGATAACCTAAACCAACATCTTAATAATAAAACGCATAATTTTGGTAAAACAAAAGCTAACTAACGATTTCTTTCTATCTAACCTTGTTCTTTTGCCTTTGGAACCTGCTGACATGGCCGTGCTAATGAAGGTATTTCCTTTTGAGGAAATGACTTAGAAACAGCTGACACTTTTGTAGCGACCTGACGCTTGCTTGAACCTTGGGTTCGTAGCTTGTGGAGCGCAGGCCATGCGATGTTAGACGTAGTCTTTACTACGCAGTCGTCACCCTAACTACACACATTAGATGACTATGGCTTACAAAGAGTAAACCAAGGTGCAGGCAGGCATTTTAATAAAACTGTTGTCTCTTATTAATTATTTATGATGTAAAAGTGTATGAATCCTACATGTTACCCTCTTGTGTGCTGTTAGCACTTAGTTACTAAGAATAATTAAATGTTTTTTTATATGGTTGTTCACTTAGCTTTGAATGTAATTGTTTTCTGTTACGGACGTCATCGCCGTAAATTTTGTTATTAATTGATAGGACTTAGCTAGACGAATTAACGTTAAATGTAAATGCGGAGATGGTATCATCCTAACATAGATTTGTTTTGCTACCCTGTTAAATGTAAATTCTGATATTAGCTTGATCTTGTAACCTGACCTAGGGACTTGCGTCGTACCATTTTCCTAGTGTTGCTGTTGTTGCTTTATTATTGTGGGACAGATCTTTCGCGAGGGTTTTCCGTGACTTCTCAGGTAGGGACCTGCTCTTTATTTTTGATTGTTTATTAGCTTGCGGACTAGCCGATTGAAACCCTCCGAACTAGGATAGGGGCTTGTGAATTTTAACAATAAATTTTCACGGTGTTTTACATAAGACATTGTGGTGTTTGAAGCCATATTTTCAGTGTTGCCTTAGTAAACAAGAGTTTAGTGCTTTTCAGTCGGTCAACACGAATGTACCCAAAAGAGATGGGTTATGCCCTAATCCCGAAATAAATTACATGAGATTAATAAAACACTAGGATGACCAGTTTCGATCGTCAAGCGATCATCATCAGATCCATTACACTTAGGCTACAAAATCTATGTTTGAAATACAGGTGAAAATATTTACAATATGTACAATATGTCGACCGCACAGCGAGTTTCAGTGAGCACGAAAACTGCGAGTAGCTGTAATACGGAAGACAATCAGATAAGTAGTTAGCCAAAAATTTTATAGTTTAACCATAGTTTACAACCATATAATCTCTCTAAAGTACTATCTCCGGATAGCTATCACCATTTAGCATTTCACCTAACATATATACTGCATTTAGCATACACTGACAGTTGCAGTACCAATACTGCAACTAAATAATTGTACATATTGTAAATATTTTCACCTGTATTTCAAACATAGATTTTGTAGCCTAAGTGTAATGGATCTGATGACGATCGCTTGACGATCGAAACTGGTCATCCTAGTGTTTTATTAATCTCATGTAATTTATTTCAGGATTAGGGCATAACCCATCTCTTTTGGGTACATTCGTGTTGACCGACTGAAAAGCACTAAACTTTTGTTTTACATAAGTCTGGATGTTTATTTTCTCAGTCTAGTTTTTAAGGTGAACCTTTCCTTAGGCAGACTATGACCATCGTCACCATGTACCACGATCCCTGTGGACTACAGATTCTCGTGCCGCTTTAGCCTATTAGGAAGTTCACCTGATCCTCTCGGCAATTATGTCCGACGGATGAGATGTTAGGGAAGTCATTGCGGTTGTTGGCTATCCTGGCAGCTCCACCGACGGTCTCACTACCGACATCTAACTTCGTTCAATTGTTTACATAACCTCAAGAAGGCGGCTGTGCGAAATATTTCACCGGCATTCTATATCTCTGAAACTATTAGCGATATCACCCTGAAATTTTGTACGGAGATAAAGGGCACTACTGGAATTTCATCTATAAGACTTTCAAAAACCGGTTAACTAAAAGACGAATATGGCAGCCAAGCTAATTTGAAAATTTTAAATAGACCTTTCTCACGATTTAATCATCCAAACGCAATAAAACTTGGTACAGGAAATGTTTATACACATTGTAATGCACTGGTATCTATATTTGTTCAATTGTTTACATAACCTCAAGATGGCGAATGTTTGAATCTTAAAATTAAGTTTTTATTTCTTGTGTCGTAATCTTGCGATCGAAGTGAGAGTTTGAGTAATGAACCTTTGCAAAAATTTTCCTTTAATGGTACGTGACTCTATGGCCTATACATATAACAATCCAACATGGTGACCATCCGAAATATTTAGATGGATCTCAATATCTACGAATCTATTACAGCAATCAAACTAAATTTTTTAATCTTCATTGGGGCTATGAACATAAGTTCACCTATAGGACTTTCAATAACCTGGTGATCACAAATCCAACATGGCGGCGACGCGAAGTATAAATATTCACTTGGTCGTTTCTCGCAATTTAACCATCCGAGTGCAGTGACACTTGGTACAGTAAATCCTTCTACAAATGTTAATCCACTGGCATCTAATTTTTCATTTGTTTCCATAACCACAAGATGGCAGCTGTGCGAAATTTTAAAATCTCGTTTTTACTTCTTGTGTCCTAATCATGCGATTGAAGTTTGAATACTACACGCACACAATACACTTCACGTAACAGTACACAACTCTAAGACCTACAGATATAAAAATCCAACATGGAGACCATGCGCAATATTTATCCGGTTCTCAATATCTGCGAATCTATTACAGCAATCAAACTGAACTTTTGTATGTTGATCGAGGCAATTAACATAAGTAGGATATATGAATATAGGCTGTATAATTCTTCACGGAACTACTTGTTGGGTTAGTTATTGTTGTTTTAAGGGGCGGAACTACGAGGTCTTCTGCCCCTACTTTTTGGGTGATGTAGCAGGTGCAGCGAGATATAATAATCCTAAAAATGGAATCAAACATATTGGTAATCATGCATGTGACAGTAACAGGGCCGGTATGGAATCAGGAGTGTTAAAATATATTTTTTAAATTTGTTGACATAATGTCACAAACCAGCCGACGTAGCTACACACAATAACGTGCATGGTCAGACTACACCGAACTCGAAATACCACACACAACCATTTCATACCTTGCCTCATTTATTTCATTTGTCATTAAATCCTCTCATTAGATTGACGTCATGAAGGGCATCTATCCGTAATATCATTCCCACAAGAAAACTGTCTCACCATATCCCCTTCCTCATAGCAACCTAAGTAATTACGGGTAGAACAAAAAAACTACATTAGGACTATAAAGCTATAGTCTACAGTATTTCAATAAAAAGATTCTGAATTCACCAACTGATTAGATTGGTGCTGTTCAGGGATATGTGAATTCGAGAAACGTGCGTTAGTAAATTTATCAGGTTTTTAAACTGAACAATATTCCGTCGCAATCTGAGATAATTTATGTCTTTTATTCGTATTTTCAACGTCGCCTGAAACAATAACTCATGGAATTTACCTACACATAAGATATACGGCAAAATAAGCAAGTTGACATGAAATCCTTCTAACTTTTGAAGTTTTAGGACAATTTTCATTATTTCAACAGTATGGAGACCAAGAGTGCTCTTCATTGTAAAACAATTTTGCTCTGGAAATTACAAAATATGTTGTCTGTCTTTCTACCAGCTTGTCGGTATTTCTTTCGGTTGTTTGTTGGTTTTTGGAACTATTCGGCTCTTTGGTTATGGTATGCGAACCATCTCTCTAACTTACCAGGGGCAATGTAATGCCAAAAATAAGATGAAAGGTGTACTATTACAGTTCGTGCTGAAATTACATGGCATCGTGCAATAGATTGCGCTGACAATGAAAGAGAACACCTTGTGGTGTAGCGGCTAACATTCTTGGCTGTCGCCCTGGAGGTCCGGGTTTGATTCCCTGGCCTGCCAAGAAATTTAATTTCGGTTTGAGGTACTGAAATGGTATCGATGATACCTAAGTCATCAAAGGGGTGTTCATTTTGAGGACTTGCACCAGGTCAGTGAGCACAAGTTTTCCTTTTTTTTCTACATACTTATTCTGCAATTCGAACATTCATATGGGAACTCGGAGAGAAACTCACCTCGTAGAGTTGTTAGAATAGCTTCCGTAAAATATTCTCAAAGGCCAATGCTACAAGTAGCCGTCGTGAGTTAATCCAATTGCATATTTATATGTAATCCACACATCGTATTTAAGAACATTTGATTTTCATAGCATTCTATGTTCTGGGCATAGGAAACCCTCAAAGCTAATTTCGCAATTTTCAGTGAATGAACATCCAAAGTATAGTAATCATCATGTAGGGACACCGTGCCACATATATACAGAGAGTGCAAGAATTGCTTGACGGCAAGGTGACATGGTGCGTAATTTGTGTTTGTACAACGAATGAGGTTTTCATTACGGTGATGATGATGAAGATGGTGGAAACGATGAAGACGGTGATTTACTAGTTAGGAACCAAAGGAATACTTGAGAATTAAGCCTGAAGCGGATGTATGGAAAAAACACAATGAACTTGCTGGTTGATTGCGAAAGTGTCTAATCACCATATTTTATGGAGAACAATTTATCCAGAAGTACACATGAAAGGGAGTAGTCAAGCACAAATAGGTGGAGGCAAAGGTTGCTCTTGTGTGAGACTGTATGCTGCAACCACTGTGGAGTGTCTGATAACCTAGCTCCGTTCAAACACCAAAATTAAGAAGGGAATCACCGACATAGATCTAAGATGCGTCTGTAACATTTCAGAAATGTTACGCGATCCATGTTTTCGTGTCTTCCTCGTGTTAGAAGCAAAAGTACAATAGAATAATAATTGTTATTGGCCGTAAGAAGGATACAAGATTTATGCTGGACCCCACCATCAGATGTGAAGTAACCATCGGCATAACAAGACAGGTCGTTTAGAGCTAACGATAGGCTTCAAAGAGAATTGAAAGCGTGTGGTACGTTTCGAATAAGGGAAAGAAACAACATCAACATTTTTTTAATAACTTATCGTGTTTGGGTATGCCTAACTTAAGTGTAAATGGCATAATTTTGCTATCAAATGAATCCATTCAATAATAGAGAATTGATCTACAATGTACTCGGGAACAGTATGGACGTAGTCTATTGGTATCTAATAACATTTTATTGCCAATTATAATAGTCTAATAATACTACTAATAATAATAATATGACGAGAAGAGAAGAACGACTTCGAGAAATCCAGCCGCGACAGGCTGGCCACGCGCCCCTGAACTGCGAGTTCCAGCGTAGACAGTGCTGACAGTGTGCGCCTGGGTCATATGGCCCTAAAAGCACTTGCCTGGCTTGCAGGGTACCACGACATACTATACACAGCTCACTCGCACACGTAGCTAGCGGCAGGCGAGGAGAGTCAAGGACACAGATTACCTACTAACATGACATGACGTCACGCACCTACGCCGTGCCTTGGTGTGCATCCCCCCTCCCCCCCTCTTCCCACACACCCCACCTAATAAAATCTAAGCGGCTAGAGCGATTTCAATGAAATTCGGTAAGGTCATAGTAGGCCTATTATTTTGGCCGACCCCGATCGTGCCCTTCAAAGCTTATTATGTTTCACCAATTCAACATGGTGGCTGTGCGAAATATCTCACTGGCATTCTATATCTCCGAAACTGTCACCGATATCACCATGAAATTTTGTACGGTGATAAAAGTCACTTAAGTGACTTTCATAAACCTGTTAACTACAAAACGAACATGGCGACCAAGTGAATTTAAACATTTAAATAGACTTTTCTTGCGATTTAACCGTCCGAACGCAGTGAAATTTGGTACAGAAATTGTTTATATACATTGTAATGAACTGATATCTAATTTTGTTAAATTGTTTACATACACTCATGATGGCAGTTGTGCAAAATTTTAAAATTATTGTTTTATTTCTTGTGTCCCAATCATGCGATAGAAGTCAACGTTTGAATAGTGAACCTACGCAATAATAGTCATCTAATAGTACATAACTCTATGGTCTACATATAGGGTCTTTCATATTAAGTAAGAACGACGAGCGGCGGTTTTGTTATTCGCTACTGCAGCGGGCTTGGCCGAGTTTCTGGCGCCCCACGGCCCCCTGCTGTAGTATTGAAAGCGCGCGCATAGTACAAACTTGACCTTGCAATAAGCGTGCAGGTGTTGTCAGTCGCCAGTCTGAACCTCAGATGGTAACATGTTCAGACAGTTATCATTGCAACATCGTATTTTTGTATGTAAAACTTATTTTAAGTACGAGTCGGCCCGGTGGGTAAGTTCAACAATTTCTTGATGAAGTGTCACCTTCACTAGCACAGATTCACGTAATTGTAAATAAGTTTGCCACTAGGCCTACTGACTCAGTGCTCAATAAAGAACATAAAATACAAAATCAGAATCATTACAGTGGCAGAACTCACTCGCGTGAGCCAAAATGTGGTTACCGGATACAATGCCTGTATAACCCAGGAAGGACGACACTTCCAGCATCTTTTATAAGGTAATATTTCATACAGGATTGTACACACGCTTAAAGCAGGCGGCCACGGCACGCCACAAGCTCGACCAAGGCCACCGCAGCAGCAGGAAAGGGGAGCGAAAGTCAAGTGAGAGAGTGATGACCTTACCCCTTACCTGACGGTATGGGATTCCTGAGCATCTAGTCCGATGTTGCGATTGACTGTGACTGTGATGGCTAGTTCTGAATTATTGTTCAGTTCTGGATATTTCTGAGTGATCCTTTGAAATTTTACCAGTTTGAACTTACGATTTCTAATTTTTCATGTTGTTTTTCCTGTTTTTAGTTCATCGATCCCTTTAATTACTTTTTACTTAGATTATTTTACCTGCAACACCATTATTTTTAGTGTTCGTTAGGTGTTCTATTTTCGGCAATTTATTTTTGGACAGTATCTCAGGTAGATCATATACATGTACGATGTACATATAGGTACGACTGATGGAGAGCATTACGGTCATCAAGTGCAGTTAGTTTTACATTCTAGGTGAAAAATGGAGCCACCACCAAAACCGATTCAAGGCAGGACTGGCATGCAAAACGAAATGTGTTATCAATTTAAATTAGCATCGCGAAATTAAATTGTTCAAAGGAATAAAATTTCACTCCTGGCTCAAAATAAAATTAGTAACAGAATTTTAATTTCGCTGCAGAGGCGAAATAAATTCATTAGTCTTTTAATTTCGCTTCCGGCGCGAAATAAAATGCATTACTGACTTTTAATTTCACTCCCGGTGCGAAATAAAATTCGTACCAGACTTTAAATTTCGCTCCCAGCGTGAAATAAAATCCGTTACAGACTTTTAATTTCGCTCCCGGCTACAAACAGAATTCTTAACAGACTGTTTTAACTTTGCTCCTGGCGTGAAATAAAATTCCTTGAAGACTTTTCATTTCGCTCTTGGCGTAAAATAAAAACCGTTAGTCTTTTAAATTCGCTTCCGGCGCGAAATAAAAAAAATACAGACTTTCAATTTCACTCCGGGCACGAAATAAAATTCGTTACAGACTTTCAATTTCGCTCCCGGCTCGAAATAAAATGCATTACAGACTTTTAATTTTGCTCCTGGCCTGAAATAAAATTCGATACAAGACTTTTCATTTCGCTCCAGGCACGAAATGAAAACCGCTACAGTCTCTTAATTTTGCTCCCGGCGCGAAATAACATTTTTAACGACTGTTAATTTTCTCCTGGTATGACAAAAATTGCTGGCCCCATGGTGTTGGGGATAGCGTGCCTGCTTCTCACCTGGAGGCCCCGGGTTCGATTCCCGGCTCCGTTAGTGATTTTAGAAACGGACGTGTGGGTTGGAACGGGGTGCACTCAGCCTCGAGAGTAGCTGTCTGAAAGTCACGAAAACCAAGATTAACGGCCAATGGAACCCGATGCGCTGACCAATATCTGCAGATGCCTGGGCAGCGGTCGCTTGGTAGGCCTAGGCCTTTCATGTGATGTAGTGCCACGGTTTATTTTAATGACACAAAATTCCCAAACAGCAATTAGTTTCGCCCCCGGCGTGAATTTAAAATGCATGGAACATTAAATCTGAAATTTAATCTGGTCTGGCATGCGAAACAAAATGGTTGTGGACGCGTTAACATTTTAATTTCGCCATGAGCGTGATATTAGGGTGCGAAATGATATTGATTGTAAGCGCGAAAATTAAAATGGAAGCAAAATGTAATTCTAAGCACAATAACATAGTGAAAGGCGACGCAAAACTAATTGCAGTGCGAAACGAAATACTGTACGTGCCATGGTCACTATAAATGCACTGAGGGTAAGAAGGAAGTAGTAAGGAATGCCAAGCCCCCCCGAAATTTCCGGAAGTGTAAGAATAAAGAATGTAGAAATGAGAGGAATATCCCCTCAACCCTGTTGTTCGAGTCACCCGCCTCCGAAACAGGACTCCATATACGGCGCGGTACTACCACAGACGATTTTCTGTTATTTGTATCTCTTCAGTCAGTCAACATAATTTACCCGATAACTGGGTGGGGTACAACGTATATATGATGTAAGTAACACTCCTGAAAAAAAATACATGTATTAGATTTAAGATCACTAAAATTGCTGCATTATAATCGTGACCAAAAACTAATACATATAATGTTATTTACATATTACTGTATATTCATTGTACCCCTCCCAGTTATTGGGCAAATTAGTGTTGACTGACTGAAGAGTTACAACTGACAATTTGTATTGTAATTGGAGTTCGTCACTTATCTTGAATGTCTGTCCACACAGCACATTCGTCTTCTTGTTCGCTATAGAACAAGTAAAGGTAGTTGTTGCCCCATTGCGTTATGAACGTCAGGGAAGGCCAGCCACGAGTCCGAGGTGCAGTCAACGACGATGGTGATGTTGATGCCATAGCACTGACTTTCTCCTCTACTGGAGTGATGACCATTGAATGACTCACGTTGCTGTTGCAGCCCTGCAGATTGTGCAGGCGGTGAACGGTAATAAGACTGCTACTGCTGCCAACGTCAGGACTTTGAACATCTCTCGGAACATAATTTCACTCTCGAAACGAATACATTTTAATTTCAACTACGAAATGAAATGTTCCATTCATTTTAAATTCACATCGGAGGGCGACACTAAATACCGTTTGGGAATTTTATTTCACGCCGGGTGCGAAATTAAAAGTCTGTAACGAATTTTATTTCGCGCCGGGAGCGAAATTAAAAGTCTGTGACGAATTTTATTTCGCACCGGAAGCGAAATTAAAAGTCTGTATTGAATTTTATTTTGCGCCGCGAGTAAAATTAAAAGTCTGTAATGAATTGTATTTCGTGCCGGGAGTGAAATTAAAAGACTGCAACGAATTTTATTTCACACCGGAAGCGAAATTAAAAGTCTGTATCGAATTTTATTTTGCGCGCGAGTGAAATTAAAAGTCTGTAATGAATTGCATTTCGCGCCGGGAGCGAAATTAAAAGATTGTAACGATTTTTTTTTTTCGCGCCGTGAGTGAAATTTTATTCAATTGTACAATGTTATTTCGCGTTGCTATTAAGTTTCGCGTTGATTTCGCTATGTCATTTCCCTTCGAATTAAGTTTCGCTTCGATTTAATTTCCCGCCGACAATCATTGTCATTTCGCTCCCGAGTATCGCGCTCACGGCGAAATTCAAATATATTCGCCCCCACAGCCATACATTTCGTTTCGCATGCCAGCCCTGATTCAAGGGCATACCACTAAATCCCAGGGGGAATTGCGACTACCATTGACCAAAATATTATGTGTACTCGAGTTTGAAGGTTGTTTGTGAAGTAACCAATAGACCTACATAAAATCCAATAACATCATCATTTTCGTCGTTCTGTTTTACGTTAGTTCATGTTGGTTTGAATTTTTTAAATATATTTTAATATTTCTTATCGCAGTTGGAACACAAAAAGTGCCCGTTTTTAAGCGTGTTTCAACCATGCGTCACATTTAAGAATTATTATCTCACAAACCCGTCAACAGATCGAATCCAAATTTTAACACAATATACATTAGAATGTTGTATAACTGGTTCAATAATTTTAAAATTTTGTATGGCCAAGAAACAAAGTTGTTATCATTTTGGTATGGTAACTTTTTCTCGGCTCGGGTTGTTTTGAAAATGTAGTTCTTGGTCGCGTTGTAATCCTTATACATCAAAAAGGTATGCTGTATGATTGTGAAAAACGTAAATTAATTCACTTATTTTATATCGGTTTGTATTTGTATGGGGAATTAAGACATGGTTCACCAGTTGGCCGCTCCTGTAAAAGCTGTACAGCGTTGCCAAGATAGGCTCCATCACGCGTCAAGGCGCGCTTCGCTCGGAAGTAATGGGCTCCATATCAGCAATGCTGTACAGAATATCCCGGAGCGTCTAGCTGGTGAACCATGTCTTAATTCCCCGTATAAATACAAACCGATATAAAATAAGTGAATTAATTTACGTATTTCACAGTCACACATCATAACTTTTTGATGTATAAGGATTACAACGCAACCAAGAACTACATTTTAAAACGACCCCGAACCGAGAAATAGTTACCTTACAAAAATGATAACAAAATTCGTTCTTGAACACACGCCATGTTGAAATTAATAAACCTGTTATACAACATTCCAATGTATATTGTGCTAAAATTTGGATTCGATCTGATGACGGGTTTGTGAGATAATAATTATTATATGTGACGTATGGTTGAAACACGCTTAAAAACGGTCACCTTTTGTGTTTCAACTGCGATAAATAATATAAATAAAAAATTCCAAACCTACATGAACTAACGTAAAATAGAACGACGAAAATGATTATGTTAGTGGATTTTATATAGGTCTATTGGTTACTTCACAAACAACCTTCAAACTCGAGTGCACATACTATTTTGGTCGACAGTACTGTACTAAGAAAAGGAAGCCAGGCCCTAAGAAAAACCTCTACACATACATAAGATTTTTTCCCTAGTTTATATTTGAAATTACGCTTGCATTAGAGAATGTGTAAAGTACTGAGCAGTTTTGATTTCACTTTAAATTTATTTGTACAAGTTGGATGACTGAACGTCACCCCACAATCTGCACGCTACTTGGCTGAACAGCGGTTGCTTGGTAGAACTAGGCCCTTCAACGGCTGTCGCTCCACGGGTTTAGTCTTTTTTTGAACTTCTAATATATAAGTGTAAGAGTACAAGACCACGAACTATTCAGTGACAACTTTTTTCAGAGAAGAGAGTTCGAATTCAAACGGAAACAATGCGTTGTGTGGAAAAGTAAGACGCAGCCATTGTGAAAATGGAAAATTGGTCTCCATAGATACTGACGACAGTCAACCGCATGTTCTCTAGGTGCAAGCGTCCTGCATAAATATCCACTTCCTTTGTACGCTCACAGAAAACGAAGAAAAGTCCCAGCAGAGCTTGTGTATTGGCGTATTGAACGAAATAAAAGGTAAGGAACTGAAACAATGTTTTGTACAGCAGATGTTTATTGCCATTCAGTAATTCCTTCTTATTTTATGATGTTTTTCCTAGGAAACTGTCATCAGTCCAACATCTCTCATTGACTAGTTCACCTGTCAATCAACCTACCATTGTGGTTGCATCTGAAGTTCAGTTGTGTCTTGTGTTTCACAGGGTTTTCCACACTCCCTCCAGGTAAATGCCGAGATAGTACCTTACTTGAAGACTCAGGGCACCTGCCCCATCCCTGGCTCTAATACAGTAACACACATAGTCAACTACATGGGAGTGATGACCAAGATGTCCCAAGCCCCTACAATGTATTATTATCAACAAGAACAAGAACAAGAATGTTTGAGGAAGTAAGAAAGTATCTGTATAAACACATTGTGTCAACGTTACATAAGCATGACATTACTATAATTTTATTGCTCAGATATTGTTCCTCGCCTAGGCACTTGTACATGTAACTCGCCGAACTACAATATTCGTCAACTCGGCGTGTTCATCATTTTCCTTGCGCTAGAGATCTTGTATAGCCGCGCCGCTACTCCTACCACCCTTTTCAAAACAATTCCCAAACTAATGCCGACGATTCCATTCACCCGATTTTATTTATGAAAAATGCATTGGAATCAGGAAATAAATCTCCGTTTTCGTATTACCAGTTTTTTTTCATATTTTAAGCAGAAATATAAAAAACTGCTAGTAACGTCTTTGTTTTTCACATTTTAGAAAATGCATTGAATTGATATCTACTTTATTGCACTCTAGTATACATAGTGGTTTTGACATCGCAAATACGAGCCTCACTTAGGTGCTGCTACGTGGTGTCAGAATTACAAACTAAAAATCGGGACATTTAGTCTTAATAGTATCTGGCTGCTGCACAGACTGCTGTGTTGCCTGCTGGTGTGTCCCTTCCCCGTGCTGTCCGATCGTGACGTCACAGTTCCCTCTTCATTGCAATGTAAAGTAGTCAGGGATGTTTCAGCTACGTTATCTGATGGTTGAGTTACTTCCGCAATACTATATGTGTTTGTAGAATGGGGCCTGTTATGAAAGGCCTCTGATATGGCTGGATATTCAGGGGAAGGTACTGCAGTTTCCATGTCGGTAGTGTCGCTTAGCTTACTACTCCCATCTGACTCGCCCAGCACCGTGCTGTAGGTTTGTTGTCTGACGTGAAGTACCGGGCGATTCCTTCTGTTCGGACAGTCTATTTGTAAGTGGGAGGTTTCTTTACAATAAAAGCAATACTTAGCTTGTCCTTCATGTTAACAGAACTTTACAATCATTGACCGTCAAATATGATGGAATGGGGTATTTATGTTCAATTGTTACAATACGTATGCCATTACTTACAGCAGAAAATTCATATACTTCATTCCAGCACTCGTACCGTATGCCCTTGAGAACTCCATGCGTAGAAAGCACGCGGGAGAGCCTTTCACTGTTGACTTCGGGAGGAGATTAAACAGACACGCACACGTTTTGTTAAAGAGTCTGAAGCAGTGATAGTTATCTTTGTGGTGTTACCGCTAGCTAGCCGGAAGGATTTCACACCTTCATGTCGAGATAATATGTTTTCATAAAGTAAGGTGTACACTAATTTAATGTACACTGAATTTTCCCCGTTGTCTAGTTGATTCGCTAGTACTTGATCTCTATTAAGCTTCAGGTCGTTTGCTATCCACCTAGGTCTATGTATTTCAAGTGGTGTCGGTCTGTTGTTCCTTTCTTCAAAAGCGCATTTAAGAGTGTTTTTTCCGGACATTCGCCACTTTCGCAAGTTCAACAAGCAGTTCCGTGACAAACTAAGGAGCCTATTTTTCTTAAAAACTTAAAGATTCATGCCAATGTTTAATCTATATGGAACTATCTAAGTTAATGACGAAATTAAGTTGGTAATATCAAAATTCCTAATTAATTCGAAATATACCTGCACTACAGTTGGAAGCCCTGGTGACTTAATATATTCTTAGTTCCATCTCTTAAGGTACAGAACACAAAATTTGATTGAAGTTCAATGGATAACGTGGACGTTACATGCAGTTAGATATTGGATCTATCAGTGCGCGTAAAATCATGTTGGCAACAATGTCATGCATGTCTTGGTCAGAAATAATCTGACATATTATGATCTATTGTTGTGCCAATTTTGGACGAAATCCATTTGTATGTATAGAAGTTACATGCATTTTAGGATTGAACCTATCATCAGGCTTAGAATCATGTTAGCGGCATTGGCATAATATTAGTTACTCTAAATTAATCTAGAATGTCAGGTACTATACGTGTGCAAAGTTTAGCGTTGTTGGCTTGCATGCATTCTGATATATTAATATAAGGGTAAAAAAGTAGAGACAGCAATTATCATCAGTTGTCAGCAGCTGGTTGCTCTTAAGAATACGCATAGTGATATCTGGTTATGTACGCATAGTAGACTACATACGAAATTTGGTTGAAATCCAATTGATAGTGTAGAAGTTCTATTAATTTAAAAATTTGACCTATCAGCATGCTTAGAATCATTTTGCCAACACTGTCATGTATGGCCTCCTTGAAATTAAACTGAAATATTATTATCTATATAATTATGTGCCAATTTTGGAATAGCTCCCATGCATACCTTCCAAGATATCCAACATGGAGCTCAAATTTCAATTGCGGTTTTTCAGCAGTTGGTAGCACTGACTTCATTTTCATGGCCTTGAGATATTCAGATATAGATCTTTACTCATACCAAATTTGGTTTTGATTGCTTCAGCCGTTTAGGAGTTGATAGGGGGGGGGGACATGCACAGACAGACAGACAGACCATTTGCCCAGATCGATCTCATAAGCCTACTTTTTCCTCATTTTTGCAAAATGTGAAAAGTAGGCTAAAAATACAATACTCTATCACGGTAAGCACTTCCGAGTATTTACAGGCCGGACGTTTGTTTTAGACGAGTGAAAAATGTAATGGAAGCCTGGAGGCGAGTTACTGCAGTACCTGTGTTGTTATCAGCTGCCCCAAGCGGTCCGAACGAAGCTGTCTCATACTCCTACTGAAGTACAGTCATTGGCAAATATAATGACGTTCTGTTCGTAAATACGTAACGTGTACTTCCTTGTCGCACAATACTTCGCCGTTGACTGTACTGTCTGCAAGTCAGTGTCGCCAGGTGCTCAAGTCTGGAATTCCATTACATCAGATCGGTGGTGACAAATGTGAAGCGATAGTGTGAGAGAGTGACTCTGTATAGGCTCACCCGCTGGTTTCAAGGTCAAGGGCAATCGTCTAAAACAAACGTCCGGACCTAACACGACGTAGGTTGCAAAGTGACACTTCCACTCTTTCTACTCTATGGAGTTCTCCAACGCAAAATGTATCAAAATGGTGCCATTCTCAATCGATGATCCCGTTTGTAATATATAAACGATATGCGAATAACGTTATTAGTCCGAATAACGGTATTGAGGGAATATTTTTCGATAGATATATTCAAATAACGTTATTTCTAGTGAGCACTACCATTTCGTTCCTGCGATAACCGATATCCGAATAACGTTATTAGTCCGAATAACGGTATTGGGGGAATAATGTTCGAGAGATGTATTCAAATAACGTTATTTATAGTGAGCACTACCATTTCGTTCCCGAGATAACCGATATACGAATAACGTTATTAGTCCGAATAACGGTATTGGGGGAATTTTTGGAGAGATCTATTCAAATAACGTTATTTCTAGTGATCACTACCATTTCGTTCCTGAGATAACCAATATCCGAATAACGTTATTAATCCTAATAACGGTATTGGGGGAATATTTTTCGAGATATGTATTCCGATAACGTTATTTCAGGCGGGCACTACCATTTCGTTCCTTGGTTAACTGATATTCAAATAACGTTATCAGTCCAAATAACGATATTAGGAGATTTTTTTCGAGATATGTATTCCGATAACGTTATTTCAGGTGGGCACTAGTATTTCGTTTCTACGATAACCGATATCCGAAGAACGTTATTAGTCCGAATAACGGTATTATGGGATATTTTTCGAGAGACTTATTCAAATAACGTTATTTCTGTCGGACGATACTATTTCGTTTCTACGAAAACCAATATCAGAATAACGTTATATGGCCCAATAACGTTACCATGCGATACAAATGACTTCCGGATATGAAACGTAACGACCACAATGTGACCAAGACCCATTTTGTTACATAATCTACCCAAACAACCATTTTCGTTATGTTAAGTTATGAAGCCTTGGTTTAATGATGAGTTTATATGCCGAGTATCACATCCCCCAATGAAACCAATCGGGAGATATTGTTATTCAATGAAATGCAGGTTTAACCCCCTTAAGACTCATTCTGAACCTGAATATCCGAAAATCCTCCCATAGTAGACGGTTTTGACATAGGCCTATAATGAACATATCCCCAAACTGTCATGTTTCTAACTTCAATAATTTTGGCTGGGCGATGATGAGTGAGTGGGTGAGTGAGTGAGTCAGGACATTTTCTTTCAATTTCCTTTTTTCAGAATTTCACCCTTCCCCATGAACCCCTTAAATTTGTTTTATGAAAAAAAAACCTGTCGAACAGCTATTTACTTACTTTAAACCTGTTTTTTCCCCCTGAGTTTGATGAGTGAGTGAGTCAGTCAATCAGTTAGGACACTTTCTTTCCTGTTCCCCCCCCCCCCCCCCCCAAGAATTTCACCCCTCCCCATGGGCCCCTTAAATTGGATTTATGAAAAAAAAAACGGTCAAACATTTACTTATTTTTTATGCTGATTTTTTCCCGCTGAGTTTCAAAATCCTTGCCTATGTCGTTTAAGAGATACACGCTCCCTTAGGAATCTTTCAACCCCCAATTTTCACCCCTTTCACCTCATAATATACACCACATCGCAAAACCCTCAGACACATGTCTTCTTATTTTTTAGCCTATTTTCAATTTTGAAAAAAAAAAATAGGCTTATGAGATCACCTTTTGTCCATGTGTGTGTGTGCGCGCGCGCGTGTGTGTGTGTGAGGTGTGTGCGTGTGTCCCCTAATAAAATCTAAACGGCTGGAGCGATTTCAATAAAACTCAGTAAGTTCATAGCACTATTTCCGGCGACCTCGACCGTGCCCTTCAAATTTTGTTACGTCTCACCAATCTAACATGGCGGCTGTGCGAATTATTTCACTAGCATTCAATATCTCCGAAACTATTACCGATATCGCCCTGAAATTGTGTACGGTGATAAACGGCACTACAAGAAGTTCACCTATGAGACTTTCAAAAACCTGTTGACTACAAAACCAACATGGCGGTCAAGCGAATTTGAGTCTTTTAAATAGACTTTCCTCGGGATTTAACTATCCAAACATAATGAAACTTGGTACAGCAAATTTTTATACACATTGTAATGCACTGGAGTCTAATTTAGTTCAATTGTTTACATAACCTCAAAATGGCGGCTGTGCGAAATATTTCACTGACATTCTATATCTCCGAAACTATTACAGATATCACCCTGCAATTTTGTACGGTGATAAAGGGTACTGATACAAGTTTACCCATGTATATTTCATAAACCTGTAAGGTACAAAACGAACATGGCGACCAAGTGAATTTGAAATATTTTAATAGACTTTTCTCGTGATTTAACTCTCTGAGCGCAAAGAAATGAGGTACAGTAAATCATTTTGCAGATTGTAATGCACTGCCATCTAATTTAATTCAATTGTTTACATAACCTCAAAATGGCGGCTGTGCGAAATTTTAAAATTAAGTTTTTTTCTTGTGTCGTAATCATGCGATCGAAGTTTTGAATAATGAACCTAGGCAATAATTGTCCTTGAATGGTATATAACTCTATGGACTATACATACAACAATCCTAAATGGCGAGCTACCGAAATATTTAGACGGTTCTCAATATCTATGAATCTTTTACAGCAACCAAACTGATTTTTTTATGTTCATAGAGACTATGAACATATGATCACCTATAGGACTTTCAGTAACCTGGTGATCACAAATCCAACATGGCGGCGACGCGAAGTATAAATATTTAAATGGACGTTTCTCGCGAATTAACTACCCGAGTGCCGTGAAACGTTGCACGTTAAATGCTTATACAAATGTTGATCCATTGGCATGTAATTTATTTCAATTGTTTGCATAATCACAAGATGGCTGGTGTGCGTAATTTTAAAATCTCGTTTTTACTTCTTGTGGTCTAATCATGCGATTGAAGTTTGAATACCACACGTACACAATAATCTTAATGTGAAATGAAATGAAAATCCACAGCCTGCTTCCAGTCTCCGACCGGGTCAGGAATGGAATGAATGAAGCCCCCATCTAGCGGCGAGGAAATGATCTGTGCCGGCTGCCGAGGCCTGACGCACTCCTCTGGGGCAATGATTAAATGAATGACAGATGAAATGAAATGATAGTGGAGAGTGTTGCTGGAATGAAATTTTGACAGGGAAAACCGGAGTACCCGGAGAAAAACCTGTCTGCCTCCGTTTTGTCCAGCACAGATCTCACATGGAGTGACCGGGATTTGAACCACGGACCCAGCGGTGAGAGGCCGGCGTGCTGCCGCCTAAGCCACGGAGGCTTAATAATCTTAATGTGATAGTACAAAAATAAAAATCCATCCTGGCGACCATATGAAATATTTAGACGATTCTCAATATCTACGAATCTGTTACAGCAATTAAACTGAACTTTTGTATGTTGATAGAGACAATTAACATGAGCAGGATATATGAAAATAGGCTGTATAGTTCTTCACGGAACTACTTGTTAATGATGAGTTTATATGCCGACTATCACATCCCCCAATGAAACCAATCGGGAGATAATGCTATTCAATGAAATGCAGGTCTACCCTCATAACACCCCTTTAGAACCTGAATATCCAAAAATCCTTTCTTAGTGGGCGTTTGCGGCCCGTGAGGAAGCTGCATACCAAATTTCATTCCAATCCGTTCAGTGGTTTCTGAGATTTCGTGATGAATGAATGAGTGAGTGAGTGGTATTTGACAAATATATAGTAGATAGTGTCAAATCTTTGTTTTGCTATACTCGTTCGACAGTGCTGTGTGAGCAGTTGAGTAAATAACGGGATTTCAAGTAAAGAACCTCATTTTCTATACCTGTAGTGGCGAGCGCAACACGCTTCCAGTCGGCCGTGTCTCGACTTGAGCTATGTTGCCATGGAAACGTCCTGCCTTGCCATTCCTTCACGAGTTAATTAAGTAGATTTCATTAGAAAGCTAACTATTGCAATGGGTCCCATGTTTCGACTTCTGGAAAATTTCGACATATCTTCGCGTTTCACATCTCCCAGACCCCAAAACCACCGTCAGTTCAAAAGTTTATATATAATTTATGTATGTATACATATATATATGTATAGATATCAGTTTTTGTGGACACGATAACTGCCGTAATTTTGCACCAATCACTTTGAATTTTTTATATTATATGTATCCTCTTAAAATCTCGGTCGAGTTCATTAATGGGCAAAATCGGTCAAAGGGGGTGAAAATGGAAGGCTTTTTTGGAAATATTGAAATAACGCTATAACTCTCTTAATATCTGAAATATTGAATCCATTCAAAGTTCATACTATGTGTCGGATAAGGTCCTAAAATTTATGTTTGAAAATTGTTTTGATAGTACCAACCATTGACCAAAGGGGTGGAAAAAAGTGGGTTTTTCGGGAAACATTAATCATATCTCTGTTAATAGGCACAATATCAAAACCGTACAAAATGGACAATATTCCTCCAATAATTACCTAAAACTTTTGGCTGAAAGAATTTTTGATATGACCCACCATTACGCCACGGGGTGAGCAAAATTATTTAAATTATAAGAAAATGCCAAGTGCCAAGAGAGGTTGCCATGGCAACTTTACTTTTAATTGATAAGGGATGAGCCATCAGCAGTTGCTATGACAACGCCACTGCACGAGATCACATTCAGTTTTCCATCTGTCTGTGGGAAGCGACTTCGGTATCGGAACTGTTAGCATGCTGAACTTCTATGCCCAAGGTCGCGGGTTCAAACCCGGCTGAAGTCGTCGGATTTATTAAGAGCGCTAAAATACCCTGAGTATGCTTTCCTTCGGAGGGGAAGTTCCAACGTTCGTTGCGAGTTGATGGTTCCGGTGGCATCTAGTAGCCAAGTTCACAGCTAGGTGTCGTTGATGGTAGTATTTTTAATTATGTAGCCTATTTTAGGTAGATTTCATCAGAAAGCTAAATATTGCAATGGGTGCCATGTTTCGACTTCCGGAAAATTTCGACATATCATCGCGTTTCGCATCCCCCAGACTCCCAAACCACCGTCAGTTTAAATTTTTATATAATGTGTGTGTATATATATATATATATGCATGTATCTCAGTTTCTTGTGGACACGATAACTGCCGTAATTTTTCACCAATCACTTTGAATGTGTCACATAATATGTATCCCCTTAAAATCTCGGTCGAGTTCGTTAACGGGCGGAATCTGTTGAAGGGGGTGAAAATGGGGGGGGGGTTTCGAAAAAGTGAAATATCGCTATAACTCTCTTAATACGTGAAATATCGAAACCATTCAAAGTTCATAATGTGTGTCGGATAAGTGCCAAAAATTTATGTTTGAAAAGTTTTTGATAGCACCAAACATTGACCAAAGGGGTGGAAAAAGTGGGTTTTTCGGGAAACATTAATCATACAGTATCTCTCTTAATAGGCACAATATCAAAACCGTACACAATAGAAAACATTCCCCTAATAATTGCCTAAAACTTTGAAAGAATTTTTGATCTGACCTACCATTACGCCAAGGGATGAGAAAAATGATTTCGGAATCAAAGAAAATGCCAAGTGCCATCAGAGGTTACCATGACAACGCTTCTAAATTGATGAGGGATGAGCTATCAGAGGTTGCCAAGACAACGCCATTGCACGAGATCACATTCATTTCTCCATCTGACTCTGTGGGAAGCGGCTAAATGGTAGCATGCTGAACTTATATGCCCAAGGTCGCTGGTTCAAAGCCGGCCAAAGTCGTCGGATTTTCTAAGAGCGCTAAATGTCCCTCAGCATGCTTTCCTTTCGAGGGGAAGTTCCAACGTTCGTTGCAAGTTGCTGGTTGCGGTGGCATCTAGTAGCCAAGTTCACAGCTAGGTGTCGTTGACGTTAGTATATGGTACAAAATTAGGAACTACTACTTAAAATTGACCGTATGCAGACCTTACCTGAATTACAGACTAATACAGTCATCACAATTAACACCGTTCATCAGATTCTACACACACCCAATGTACACGGGGTTACATGATCACGTTGTCGCAGCCCCTATACTGAGGAACCAACGAAAATCTCTGTGGGAGATAAAATTTTGCGTGAAGAAGTAACAGACTGTCAGATATTATATAAATAATTCATTATTTTGGGCTAGCCCAAAAGAATGAATTATTTATATAATAATCCGGGCCGTGAAAGCCTTAATATGCAGACTGTCAGATAGTTACACATCAGTTCCATACCTTGCATAAGGACAGTGTGATCACCAGTATAACAAGTAGTTCCGTGAAGAATATACAGCCTATTTTCATATATCCTGCTCATGTTAATTGTCTCTATCAACATACAAAATTTCAGTTTAATTGCTGTAACAGATTCGTAGATATTGAGAACCGTCTAAATATTTCATATGGTCGCCAGGATGGATTTTTATTTTTGTACTATTACATTAAGATTATTGTGTACGTGTGGTATTCAAACTTCAATCGCATGATTAGAACACAAGAAGTAAAAACGAGATTTTAAAAGTACGCACACCAGCCATCTTGTGATTATGCAAACAATTGAAATAAATTACATGCCAGTGGATCAACATTTGTATAAGCATTTAACGTGCAACGTTTCACGGCACTCGGATAGTTAATTCACGAGAAACGTCCATTTAAATATTTATACTTCGCGTCGCCGCCATGTTGGATTTGTGCTCACCAGGTTACTGAAAGTCCTATAGGTGAACATATGTTCATAGTCTCTATGAACATAAAAAAATTCAGTTTGGTTGCTGTAAAAGATTCATAGATATTGAGAACCGTCTAAATATTTTGGAAGCTCGCCGTTTAGGATTGTTATATGTATCGGCCATAGAGTTATGTACCATTCAAGGACAATTATTGCCTAGCTTCATTATTCAAACTTTCACTTCGATCGCATGATTACGACACAAGAATAAAAATTTAATTTTAAAATTTCGCACAACTGCTATCTTGAGGTTATGTAAACAATTGAATTAAATTAGATGGCAGTGCATTACAATCTGCAAAATCATTTACTGTACCACATTTCACTGCGATATTAAAATATTTCAAATTCGCTTGGTCGCCATGTTCGTTTTGTACTTTACAGGTTTATGAAATGTACATAGGTAAACTTGTATCAGTACCCTTTATCACCGTACAGAATTGCATGATGATATCTGTAATAGTTTCGGAGATATAGAATTTCAGTGAAATATTTCGCACAGCCGCCATTTTGAGGTTATGTAAACAATTGAACTAAATTAGACACCAGTGCATTACAATGTGTATAAACATTTGCTGTACCAAGTTTCATTAGGTTTGGATAGTTAAATCGCGAGAAATATCTATTAAAAGTCTCAATTTCGTTTGACCGCCATGTTGGTTTTGTAGTCACCAGGTTTTTGAAAGTCTCATAGGTGAACTTCTAGTAGTGCCTTTTATCACCGTAAACAATTTCAGGGCGATATCGGTGATAGTTTCGGAGATATTGAATGCTAGTGAAATATTTCGCACAGCCGCCATGTTGGATTGGTGAGACGTAACAAAATTTGAAGGGCACGGTCGAGGTCGCCGGGAATAGTGCTATGAAGTTACCGAGTTTCATTGAAATCGCTCCAGCCGTTTAGATGTTATTAGGGACACACACACACACACACACACACACACACACACACACACACGCACACGCACACACACACACGGACAAAAGGTGATCTCATAAGCCTATTTTTTCAAAATTGAAAATAGACTAAAAATGAACCCCAAATGACAAGAAGGTTACCATCCCCATAAGACAATAAAATGATAAAAATGTGCATACAAAAACGAAAAAAAAAAGCTAATTAACCTCCAAATGTAAAATACATTCTTGCAATAAATGAGGTCTGATCCTCCTACGAAAACCTGCATATTTTGCCTATAGCCTATCCCCTAGTTTGCCCGGTGAAATCTACCTCCGCCTTCCGGCGTGCCGAGGGGATTTTTTTAGCCTATTTTCAATTTTGAAAAAAAAAAGGCTTATGAGATCACCTTTTGTCCTTGCGTGTGTGCGTGTGTGTGTGATTTGTGTGTGTCCCCCCCCTAATAAAATCTAAACGGCTGGAGAGATTTAAACGAAACTCGGTAAGTTCATAGCACTATTCCGGGCGACCCCGACCGTGCAATTCAAATTTTGTTACGTATCACCAATCCAACATGGCGGTTGTGCGAAATATTTCACCAGTATTCAATATCTCCGAAACTATTACCGATATCACCCTGGAATTTTGTAAGGTGATAAAGGGAACTACTAGAAATTCACTTATGTGACCTTTGAAAACCTGATAACTAAAAAACCAACATGGCGACCAAGCGAATTTACGACTTTTAAATGGACGTTTCTCGCGATTTAACCAACCAAACGCAATGAAACTTGGCACAGTATATGTTTATATACATTGTAATTCACCGACATCTAACTTCGTTCAATTGTTTACATAACCTCAAAATGGCGGCTGTGCGAAATATTTCACAGACATTCAATATCTCCGAAACTATTTATGATATCAACCTGAAATTTTGTACGGTGATAAAGAGTACTGCTACAAGTTTATCTATGGAACTTTCAAAAACCTGTATACTACGAAACGAACATGGCGGCCATGCGAATTTGAAACATTCTAATACATTTTTCTCGTGATTTAATCATATGAGCGCATTGAAATGTGGTACAGTAAATGATTATACATATTGTCATTCACTGGCATCTAATTTAGTTCAATTGTTTACATACACTGAAGATGGCGGCTGTGCGAAATTTTAAAATTAAGTTTATATTCTTGTGTCGTAATCATGCGATCGAAGTGAAAGTTTGAATAATGAAGCTACGCAATAATTTTCCTTTAATGGTACATAACTCTATGGCCTATACATACAGTATAACAATCCAAAATGGCGAGCTTCCGAAATATTTTGACGGTTCTCAATATCTAAGAATCTTTTCCAGCAATCAAACTGATTTTTTTATGTTCATGGAGGCTATGAACATAAGTTCACCAATATGACTTTCAGTAACCTGGTGAGCACAAATCCAACATGGCGGCGACGCGAAGTATAAATATTTAAATGGACGTTTCTCACGATTTAACCATCTGAGTGCAGTGAAACTTTGCACGTTAATGCTTATACAAATGTTAATCCACTGGCATCGTATTTTATTTCAATTGTTTTCATAACCACAAGATGGCAGCTGTGCGAAATATTATAATCTCCTTTTAACTTCTTGTGTCCTAATCGTGCGATTGAAGTCTGAAAACCTCACGTACACTATAATCTTCCTGTAATAGTACATAAATAAAAATCCAACCTGGCTACCATCCGCAATATTTAGTCGGTTCTCAGTATCTACGAATGTAACTTAGCAATCTAACTGAAAATTTGTATGATGATAGAGGCCATTAATATGAGTAGGATATATGAAAATAGGCTGTATAGTTCTTCACGGAACTACTTGTTATGATTTGATTAGCCTGTGCTTGAGTGCAAAAGGGCCGAAATCAGAAGAATGAGAAAGACTATCGAAAATGCATGTAGCCAGTGGTTCCTTCTGGGTCCTAAAATATGTGTATGTAAAATTTGGTTGAGATTGATGGAACGGTGTAGATTTGTATACGGAACAGACCCACCCACCCACATACAGACTTTCACTTTTATATATAAGATTGATGCCTGCATTACCGTTATGTGGGTTAATATTTGAATAGCCATTGTGCAGAAACATAATACCGGCAATGTCGACTACTTAAAATGTTTGATATTAAGGCATTTTACCATTTAAATACTGATACGAAGACTTCGAACATGTACCATGTCATTTGTTTAAATCACTTGACACCAGAGTTCGCATGAGCGTTTTCCGTTCAGTATGTCATATACATTCCACATGGCCGAGAGTGCGTCATGGTATCAATTTTTGACACCACGCGCTGATTGTTTCTCTTACCAGTGCCAGCCGGATCGATCGATCGACTTGGCAGTGCGTCTTATACTTCCGTTCGATCCACCACTGCCAGCTTGGATACACTTCCATTCGATCGATCGAGCGGGCAGTGCATATTTCCGTTGTCCACCAGTGCCATCTAGTACACTTCCGTTTGATCGATCGAGCGGGTAGTGCATACTTCCGTTGTCAATCACTGCCAGTTAGTACACTTCCGTTTGATCGATCGAGCGGGCAGTGCATACTTCCGTTTGATCCACCACTGCCAGCTCGATCGTTCCGATCCACTTCCGTCCCGAATTTTCAAAATCACTCCCACAAAACTATCCAGCGACCGAGCGGAAAGATGTTACACATCAATACAATAAACGGCTCTCCTAGAAGATTATTCGAACCCATAACAAATTAATGGACTTTCGAACTCACAGATATTCTAAAAAAGTGAAATTGTAAAAAAATGCTCTAATCTGAAACAGAGATCAATTCGTGACGTTTTTAAATGACAGAGCTCAGAAAATAACTAATTGTAATTAATTTGTACTAATCGTGAACCAATGCAGATAAATTGTAATGAAGTATGTGTTCAAACTGTACTTCATTAATAATTCAGTATACAATTATTTTAATGCCTACCCCTATTAAGAGACCACCCCTCTAAAAGACTAGTTTTCCATGGAACCGTACTGGTCTCTTAATAGAGGTTTCACTGTTATAATATCTTATGGCCTCGGGTGCCGGGTGCAAGCTTTGTTATTTGACACGCAAAGGGTAGCTTGCATGTCGAATTTCTTTGTTCCTTGAAGCACTATGAAAGTCAAGGAGGTTAGATATCTAAGCCCCTTGAACACTCTAGCTTTCTAGTAGAGAAATGAGGAACTTTGTGCTGGCTGAAACTCCCGAGATTAATTTTGCCATTATGAACTCGGTCTACTGAACTCAAATGGGTTCTTTGACATGCCAACATCGTATGACATGGTGTCGTAGTTTTTGCCGCCTTAAAAAAAATCACTTACGACGGCCAGGAGCGAACCTGCAAGCATGGGATTGGTAGCCCGACACGTTGAACACTAACTCACCGTGGCAACCAGCCGGAGCTGAAAAGCAATACCTCAGTTTTCACTACTTTTGAGGAGACTGATAAAACATCATTAACAAAACAGAACTTAACAAACACACTATATTAGTCATCTATATTGTGAAGCAAATATGCAGGTTATATTTGTGTAAGCGGAATAGCGATTTTAATTTAATAAACATATTTTTCAAATCAATTTTGGAAACGTGACTTAATGCCTTTCAGTTCCGTGGTCAGTTTTTGCGGCATAAAGCCATCCAGCATGATTATTTCACATGATATTTTATTTGAAAATGGATTTGTAATATAAAGACACCTAAACCCTGTACAAATGTAATAGCACTGTAACAATAGCACTGTAACATGCGGGAATCTTGCAGTGCGACCAACATTAAGTATGTAATAAGGCGATGAAAGGCAGCAAGTCATTGACTTAATGCTTTTCTCCTCTGATTGCACTACTAGCAGTGGTATCTGGCTTAAACAGAAGGCTGACTTAATTCTTTCCTATGCCGATCCAAGGCCCCCTGGTCAATACTTTAAAATACTAATTCTAAAAAAAATGACCATTTTTAGCCTATTTTCATTTTATGAAAAAAGTAGGCTTATGAGATCACCTTTTGTCCGTGTGTCTGTGTGTGCGTGTGTGTGTAATTCGTGTGTATGTCCCCCCTAATAACTTCTAAACAGCTGGAGCAATTTCAAAGAAACTTGGTAAGATCATAGCACCATTTTGGCCGACCCCGACTGTGCCCTTCAAATTTTATTGTCTAACCAATCCAACGTGGCGGCTGTGGGAAATATTTCACCAGCATTCAGTATCTCCGAAACTATTACAGATATCACCCTGAAATTGTGTACGGTGATAAAGGGCACTACTAGAATTGTACCTATGAGACTTTCAAAAACCTGGTAACTACAAAACCAACATGCCTGCCAATCAAAGTTGAGACTTTTAAATATACTTTTCTCGCGATTTAACCATCCAAACGTAATGGAACTTGGTACAGAAAATGTTTATACACATTGTAATGCACTGGCGTCTGATTTCGTTCAATTGTTTACATAACCTCAAAATGGCGGCTCGAAATATCTCACTGGCATTCTACATCTCCGAAACTATTACAGATATCACCCTGAAATTTTGTACAGTGATAAAGGGCACTGCTACAAGTTTATCTGTCTAACTTTCACACACCTGTAAAGTAAAAAATGAACATGGCGGCAAAGCGCATTTGAAACATTTTAATAGACTTTTCTCGTGATTTAACTCTCTGTGTGCAGTGAAATATGGTACAGTAAATGATTATACATATTGTAATGCACTTGCATCTAATTTAGTTCAATTGTTTACATGACCTCAAGATGGAGGGTGTGCGAAATTTTAAAATTAAGTTTGTATTTCTTGTGTCGTAATCATGCGATCGAAGTGAAAGTTTGAATAAGGAAGCTACGCAAAATGTTCCTTTAATGGTACACAACTCTATGGCCTATACATATAACAATCCAAATTGGCGAGCATCCGAAATATTTTGACAGTTCTCAATATCTACGAAGCTTTTACAGCAATCAAACTGATATTTTTATGTTCATAGAGGCTATGAACGTAAGTTCTCATATAGGACTTTCAGTAACCTGGTGAGCACAAATCCAACATGGCAGCGACGCGAAGTATAAATATTTAAATGAACGTTTCTCACGATTTAACCATCCGAGTGCAGTGAAACTTTGCACGTTAAATGCTTATACAAATATTAATCCAGTGGCATCTAATTTATTTCAATTGTTTTCATAACCACAATATGGCAGCTGTGCGAAATTTTAAAATCTCGTTTTTACTTCTTGTGTCTTAATCATGCGATTGAAGTCTGAATACCACACGTTCACAATAATCTTCAAGTAATAGTACATAAATAAAAATCCAACATGGTGACCATCTGAAACATTCAGACGGTTCTCAATATCTACGAATCTATCACAACAATCAAACTGAAATATTGTATGTTGATAGTGGCAATTAACATGATTAGGATATATGAAAATAGGCTGTATAATTCTTCACGGAACTACTTGTTTACTTAATGCTTTCCAGCTCCGACCGATTCAATTGTCCTTGAGCCTCAAGTGTTTAACTCCCTACAGTGTGTACCAGAAATGCAGTCATCCTTATCCTTGAGCCTGAAGTGTTTGACTCCCTACAGTGTGTACCAGAAGAGCAGTCATTCTTATCCTTGGGTCTCGAGTGTTTAACTCCCTACAAAGTGTACCAGAAATGCAGTCATCCTTATCCTTGAGTCTCAAGTGTTTAAATCCCTACAAAGTGTACCAGAAATGCAGTCATCCATATTCTTGAGTCTCAAGTGTTTAATTCCCTACAGTGTGTACCAGAAATGCAGTCATATTTATCCTTGAGCCTGAAGTGTTTTACTCCCTACAGTGTGTACCAGAAGAGCAGTCATTCTTACCCTTGAGTCTCGAGTGTTTAACTCCCTACAAAGTGTACCAGAAATGCAGTCATCCTTATCCTTGAGTTTCAAGTGTTTAAATCCCTACAGTGTGTACCAGAAATGCAGTCATTCTTATCGTTGAGCCTCAAGTGTTTAATTCCCTACAGTATGTACCAGAAATGCAGTCATCCTTATCCTTGAGTCTCAAATGTTTAAATCTCTACAGTGTGTACCAGAAATGCAGCCATTCTTATCCTGGAGCCTCAAGTGTTTAATTCCCTACAGTGTGTACCAGAAATGCGGTCATTCTTATCCTCGAGCCTCAAGTGTTTAACTCCCTACAGTGTGTACCAGAAATGCAGCCATTCTTATCCTTGAGCCTCACGTGCTTAATTCCCTACTGTGTGTACCAGAAATGCAGTCGCCCTTATCTTTTAGCATCAAGTGTTTAACTCTCTACAGTGTGTACCAGAAATGCAGTCATCCTTATCCTTGAGCCTCAAGTGTTTAACACTATAGAGTGTGTACCAGAAATGCAGACATCCTTATCCTCGAGCCTCAAGTGTTTAATTCTCTACAGTGTGTACCAGAAATGCAGTCATCCTTATCCTTGAGCCTCAAGTGTTTAATTACCTACAGTGTTTACCAGAAATGCAGTCATCCTTATCCTTGAGCCTCAAGTGCTTAAGGGACACTGGGACTGAAATTTCAGTGAAATTTGTGGAAAATGTCGATTTTCGTTTTTTTCCATATTAATACACCCCTATCCCCTGCGGATCATATAGCAGTGTTTTTATCCGAATTCCGCCATTTTTAAAGCCCTGGCGTAGCTTTGAAATACACGGTGTGTCCTTTAAACGCCCCAGCACAGTAAGTGTCCTGAAGGATCTGAGTCTTGGTGTTTCTACAATCGAAGTATCGCAGCTGGTAAAACATCACAGAGTCATGACAAAATGGCTGTAGAACTTTAAGAACCCTTAGTTGTCAAGATTATGCCTGTTTATCAAAGGCTGGCATCAGATGAGCTACTATCCAGATGCATCCGTGGTGCTACTGAAAATCAGAATGAGTCTTTGCATTCTGTTATCTGGAGGAAGTGCAAAAAAGAGATTTTTATTTCACGGAAGACACTTGAAATTGCTGTTTGTAATTCTGTAGCAGAATTCAACATGGGGTGTAGTGCAACAACAGAGTTGAAATCAGGAATAAGATTAACTTCAGTATCTCATGTCACAGCACAAACACTTGAAAGATGTGACAGTCGCAGGAAGTATGTAAGTCCGCGGTCATAATTGGAGAAGCGAAAGGCATGTCGACGGAAGGTGAAACTGACAGAAATGAAGGAGGAGGCTGCAAAACAGAAGAAGGAGGGTGTCACCTATGCTGCAAGACAGTCCTAATGTCCTTGGTAAGCTGAAACCTTGTAAATTTTGCATCATTTTAGAAAATTTCTGTTTTCACGGATTCACTTATTCAGGCATTCAAAATGTTACTCGCGTTATAAATCTTATGATATTGCTTTCAAAATGGGCATTTATTATCTTCATTGCAATGACTATAAACCTGCGGATCGTTTTTAGATTGCACTTTTGGTATGGCTGCTAAAAAATTCAAACGGGAAAAAATACGATTTTTTTGTAGAAAAAAAACTTGGATATGAAAAAAAAAATATCTCTTGACAATCATTAATGCAATTCAAAATCGGATCCGTAGGTTTCATCCAGTTGTTATAGTGCAATAGAATATTACCTAAAAGTTACACTATCTTTTTTTTTTTAACGCAGCTGACCTTTAGAAAACTTGAATAATTAGCACAATAAATGTACAAAATAATTAATATCGGGAGAACTAATCAACTTACAATGCTCACGTTTCCCACAGTGGTTTATAATATGACTATTCATAACCATATAAAATTTCAAAGCTGTACCTCAGTTTATATAGAATTTGAAAATTTCAGTCCCAGTGTCCCTTAATTCCCTACAGTGTGTACCAGAAATGCAGTCACCCTTATCCTTGAGTATCAAGTGTTTAACTCCCTACAGTGTGTACGAGAAATGCAGTCATCCTTATCCTTGAGCCTCAAGTGTTTAACACCATACAGTGTGTACCAGAAATGCAGTCATTCTTATCCTTGGGTCTCAAGTGTTTAATTCCCTACAGTGTGTACCAGAAATACAGTCATCCTTATCCTTGAGCATAAAGTGTTTAACTCCCTACAGTGTACCAGAAATGCAGTCATCCTTATCCTTGAGCCTCAAGTGTTTAACTCCCTACAGTGTGTACCAGAAATGCAGTCATCCTTATCCTTGAGCCTCAAGTGTTTAATTCCCTTCAGTGTGTACCAGAAATGCATTCACCATTATCCTTGAGCATCAAGTGTTGAATTCCCTACAGTGAGTACCAGAAATGGAGTCATCCCAATCCTTGAGCCTCAAGTGTTTAAATCCCTACAGTGTGTACCAGAAATGCAGTCATCCTTATCCTTGAGGCTCAAGGGTTTAAATCCTTACAGTGTGTACCAGAAAAGGAGTCATCGTTATCCTTGAGTCTCAAGTGTTTTAATCACTACAGTGTGTACCAGAAAGGCAGTCATCCTTATCTTCGAGCAACACTTAAAAAATACATTTCTTACATAAATTGATAGGTGGAACATCGAGGTCATCTCTCATGTTCACGTAGTGTACCTCACTCTTATTTCTTTATCGAATGGCTTTTAGTGCCGGGAGTGTCCGAGGACATGTTCGGCTCACCAGAGTTTTGTAGCTGCTTCTATGCGGACACCCTTGGGGTGGGCTACAAGTACCGTCGCGTGTGGAGTGTTGTCTGGGGAGGAAAGTGTGATTGTAAGGACTAGGAATTGGCTGTGGCCTATAGTTAGGGACCAACGCCGTCATTTGCCTTGAAGGAAGATGGGAAACCACGGACGACTATCTTCAAGGTCGCCGGCGGGGGGATTCAATCCTCCTCGCCACTCGCATGTGAGCGACTGCCTGCCGCTACGCCATAACGACCACGGCTAACTTACCTGGTACTCTTTAATTATAGGTCGACATTAATTATGAAGCTTTTGTATGAGTTATTCAGAACGGCACGCCGCATGAGAAGGTAAGTTATATAATGTCTTCCTTTACTGGATATAAGAAAGGAGACTTTCTTTTTCTTTCTTCTTTGTATTTGTTATACATTTTTAGCCTATTTTCATTTTATGAAAAAACAAGATGTTCAGTGAAGAACATATAGCCTACTTTCTCCTAAATGCATGGGTATTGTTATAACTCTTTGTCCTTTTCAAGGAGTATGATTGAATGTTGGTTGTAGTAGCTTGTTGAAATACAACGTGCTATAGGGATATTAAACATGAATATGAGGTGCCCTTTGCTAGTGCTACCTCTGTACCAAATTTCGTTCAATTCGGTTTCACCGTGTTTGAATTGATAGGGGGAATCGATTTGCACACATACTTGGCCACCATCTGCAAACTACTGGGCTGATGTTCTTGCAGTTTGGTCAGAATATGTTTCCCACATAAAGATATGGTGTTGCAAAATTTGGTAGAGACTAGATTATTAGGTTGGTCGTAATTACATTTTAGCTTTTAACATTTGGGTGCCCGCGGTTACGTTTCCGTCAAGATAGCGGTGATATAAAACATGACACTGAGGTGCCCTTTGCTAGTGCTACCTCTGTACCAAATTTCGTTCATTCGGTTCCACCGTGTTCGAATTAATAGGGGGAATCAATTTTGACATAAGGATGGCCGCCATCCGCAAACTATTAGGCGAATGACCTATTAGATTGGTCAAAGGTTGCTGCCTCCATAAAGGTATGTAGTTGTAAAATTTGGTAGAGATCGGATGATTAGGTTAATCGTAATTTGATTTTAGCTTTGAACATTCGTGTGGCCGCCATTACGTTTCAGTCAAGATGTCGGCGATATAAAACATGACAGTGAGGTGCCCTCTGCTAGTGCTACCTCTGTACCAAATTTCGTTCCATTCGGTTCCACCGTGTTCGAATTAATAGGGGAAATCAATTTTGACATAAAGATGGCCGCCATCCGCAAACTATTAGGCTAATGACCTATTCATTTGGTCAAAGGATGCTTCCTCTATAAGGGTATGTTGTTGAAATATTTGGTAGAGATCGGATGATTAGGTTAGTCGTAATTTGATTTAAGCTTTGAACATTTGTGTGGCCGCCATTACGTTTCTGTCAATATGGCGACGATATAAAACATGACACTGAGATGCCCTTTGCCAGTGCTACCTCTGTACCAAATTTCGTTCCATTCGGTTCCACCGTGTTCGAATTAATAGGGGAAATCAATTTTGACATAAAGATGGCCACCATCCGCAAACTATTAGGCTAATGACCTATTCATTTGGTCAAAGGATGCTCCCGCCATAAAGGTATGTAGTTGCAAAATTTGGTAGAGATCGGATGATTAGGTTAATCGTAATTTGATTTAAGCTTTGAACATTCGTGTGGCCGCCATTACGTTTCTGTCAATATGGCGACGATATAAAACATGACACTGAGATGCCCTTTGCCAGTGCTACCTCTGTACCAAATTTCGTTCCATTCGGTTTAACCGTGTTTGAATTAATAGGGGGAAATGATTTTCACACAAAGATGGCCGCCATCCGCAAACTATTAGGCTAATGACATATTCATTTGGTCAAAGGATGCTTCCTCTATAAGGGTATGTTGTTGCAAAATTTGGTAGAGATCGGATGATTAGGTTAGTCGTAATTTGATTTAAGCTTTGAACATTTGTGTGGCCGCCATTACGTTTCCGTCAAGATGGCGGCAATATAAAACATGACACTGAGGTGCCCTTTGCTAGTGCTACCTCTGTATAAAATTTCGTTCCATTCGGTTCCACCGTGTTCGAATTAATAGGGGGAATCAATTTTGACATAAAGATGGCCGCCATCCGCAAACTATTAGGCTAAGAACCTATTAGATTGGTCAAAGGATGCTCCCTCCATAAAGGTATGTTGTTGCAAAGTTTGGTAGAGATCGGATGGTTATGTTAGTCGTAATTTAACTTAAGCTTTGAACATTTGTGTGGCCGCCATTACGTTTCTGTCAATATGGCCGCGATATTAATCATGACACTGAGATGCCCTTTGCTAGTGCTACCTCTGTACCAAATGTCGTTCCATTCGGTTTCACCGTGTTCGAATTAATAGGGGGAATCCATTTTCACACAAAGATGGCCGCCATCCGCAAACTATTACGCTGATGACCTATTCATTTGGTCAAAGGATGCTCCCCCCTTAAAGGTATGTTGTCGCTAAACTTGGTAGAGATCGGATGATTAGGTTATTCGTAATTTGATTTAAGCTTTGAACATTTGTGTGGCCGCCATTACGTTTCCGTCAAGATGGCGGCGATATAAAACATGACACTGAGGTGCCTTTTGTTAGTACTACCTCTGTACCAAATTTTGTTCCATTCGGTTGCACCGTGTTCGAATTAATAGGGAGAATCGATTTTCACACAAAGATGGCCGCCATCCGCAAACTATTACACTGAATACCTATTAGATTGGTCAAAGGATGCTCCCTGCATAAAGGTATGTAGTTGAAAAATTTGGTAGAGATCGGATGATTAGGTTAATCGTAATTTGATTTAAGCTTTGAACATTCGTGTGGCCGCCATTACGTTTCTGTCAATATGGCGGCGATATTAATCATGGCGCTGAGATGCCCTTTACTAGTGCTACCTCTGTACCAAATTTCGTTCCATTCGGTTTCACCGTGTTTGAATTAATAGGGGGAATCCATTTTCACACAAAGATGGCCGCCATCCGCAAACTATTACCTGATGACCTATTAGTTTGGTCAAAGGATGCTCCCCCCATAAAGGTATGTTGTTGCAAAATTTGGTAGAGATAGGATGATTAGGTTAATCGTAATTTGAATTAAGCTTTGAACATTTGTGTGGCCGCCATTACGTTTCAGTCAAGATGGCGGCGATATAAAACATGACACTGAGGTGTCCTTTGCTAGTGCTACCTTTGTACCAAATTTCGTTCAATTCGCATTCACCGTGTTCGAATTGATAGGGGGGGACAGACATTCAGAGTACACACACTCACACACACACACAGACACACACACACTCACACAGACTCACACACACACATACACACACACACACACACACAGACTCACACACACACAGACAGACACACTTTTTTCGCCCTGTGTTGATCTCATAAGTCTACTTTCATTTTTTGCAAAAATCGAAAGTAGGCTAAAAAAAAGGCTTATGAGATCACCTTTTGTCCATGTGTCTGTCTGTGTTTGCGTGTGTGTGTGTGTGTTATGGTGAGTATGTGTGTCCCCCTAATGATTTCTAAACGGATGGCGCGAATTCAATGAAACTCGGTAAGATCATAGCACCGTTCTGGCCGACCCCGACCCTTCAAATTTATTTATTTATTTATTTATTTTATTGTGCGAAATATTTCACCAGCATTCAGTATCTCTGAAACTATTGCCGGTATCACCCTGAAATTTTGTACGGTGATAAAGGAAACTACTAGAAGTTCACCTATTAGAGTTTCAAAAACCTGGTTACTACAAAACAAACATGGCGGCCAAGCGCAGTTGAGTCATTTAAATAGACCTTTCTCGCGATTTAACCATCCAATCGTAATGGAACATGGTTCAGCAAATGTTTATAGTCATTGTAAAGCACTGGCGTCTAATTTTGTTCAATTGTTTACACAACCTCAAAATTGCGGCTGGGCGAAATATTTCACTGGCATTCTATATCTCCGAAACTTTTACAGACATCACCCTTTAATCTTGTACGGTGAAAAAGGGCACTGCTATAAGTTTATCTATGTAACTTTCAAACACCTGAAAAGTACAAAACGAACATGGCCAAGCGAAGTTGAAATATTTTAATAGACTTTTCTCGTGATTTAACTCTCTGTGCGCAGTGAAATATGGTACAGTAAATGATTATGCATATTGTAATGCACTGGCATCTAATTTAGTTCAATTGTATACATAATCTCAAGATGGCGGCTGAGCGAAATTTTAAAATTAAGTTTTTATTTCTTGGGTCGTAATCATGCAATCGAAGTGAAAGTTTGAAAATGAACCTAGGCAATAACTTTCCTTTAATGGTACATAACTCTATAATAATAATAATAATATCGTATGGCCTCGGGTGCCTGGTGTAAGCTTTGTTAATTAACACCCAGATGGTAGCTTGCATGTCGAATTTCGTCGTTTCTTTGAACGCTATGAAAGTGAAGGAGGTTAGATATCTAATCTCCTTGACACTATAGCGCTTTCAAGTAGAGAATGGAGGAACTTTGTGTTGGCGGAAAATCTCGAAATTAATTTTGCCATTGAACACGGCCTACTGAATTCAAATGGGTTCTTTAACATGCCAACAACGTATGACATGAGTGTCGTGATTTTTGTCGCCTTTCAAAAATCACTTACCACGGCCAGGAACGAACCTGCAATCTTGGGGTTGGTAGTCCGACACGATAACCACTCACCCATCTTGGCAAGCATGGCCTATACATATAACAATCCAAAATGGCGAGCATCTGAAATATTTTGACGGTTCTCAATACCTACGTATCTTTTAATGCAATCAAACTGATATTTTTTATGTTCATAGAGGCTATGAACGTAAGTTCACCTATAGGACTTTCAGTAACCTGGTGAGCACAAAACCAACATGGCAGCGACGCGAAGTATACATATTTAAATGAACGTTTCTCACGATTTAACCATCCGAGTGCAGGGAAACTTTGCACGTTAAATGCTTATACAAATATTAATCCACTGGCATCTAATTTATTCAATTGTTTTCATAACCACAAGATGGCAGCTGTGCGAAATTTTAAAATCTCGTTTTTACTTCTTGTGTCCTAATCATGCGATTGAAGTCTGAATACCACACGTACACAATAATCTTCAAGTAATAGTACATAAATAAAAATCCAACATGGCGACCATCTGAAATATTTAGACGGTTCTCAATATCTACGAATCTATCACAACAATCCAACTGAAATATTTTATGTTGATAGTGGCAATTAACATGATTAGGATATATGAAAATAGGCTGTATAATTCTTCACGGAACTACTTGTTTACTTAGGCTGTGTCCCAATAGTACAATTTCAGCCGTAGTGAACTAGATAGTCGACTAATTTGCCGGATGTGACGTCAGAAGTCGTGATCCAATACTGCTTAGCACATAGCAATCAAGTCTGTAGTAGCTAGTCAACGAAAGTGCTTGCTAGATTGGCCGACTTGTCGACTTGTACAAGGAAGTTATAGAAATTGTAGCTTATCGGAATTGTAGGTTATGTAAATTGTAGGTTGTCTTTGACTTTAATCTACTTTATGCTTGACCAACATTCTTTGCCAAATTCGACGCTTCAAACCACAACCCACGGGGGAAGCATAATATCTTGTTGTGTTGTGATAATTATTTTCACGCGAATATGTTGTTTGGTTTAGTAGTAATCACGACTGAGAATTGCAACGACAACTCGGTTCATGGTCTCCGGCGCACAGTAAGGGCCTCGTCTCAAATTGTCAATTTGCCGCTGCCGATATTCTCTTCTTGGCGCATCCATGAACGTAATCGTTCAGGTATTGTTTATTTAAAACAGCTGATGAAAGCGCAAAGAGCTTACAAGGAGCAGCAGGTCACCGCCATCTTGAGTGTTGGTTTGGTTGGTACCAGCATGTAAGTCCAGTGCGTTTCAGAACACAAGCCTATGAAGGAGGCTGTGATCAAGCAGACATGTCCCAAATCTCCGTAGTGCATAGCACATAGCACATAGTAGCTAGCAGCTAGTCAATAGCAGACAACTTGAGTATTGGGACACAGCCTTAATGCTTTCCAGCTCCGACCGATTCAATTGTCCTTGAGCCTCAAGTGTTTAACTCCCTACAATGTGTACCAGAAATGCAGTCATCCTTATCCTTGAGCCTGATGTGTTTGACTCCCTACAGTTTGTACCAGAAGAGCAGTCATTCTTAGCCTTGAGTCACGAGTGTTTAACTCCCTACAAAGTGTACCAGAAATGCGGTCATCCTTATCCTTGAGTCTCAAGTGTTTAAATCCCTACAAAGTGTACCAGAAATGCAGTCATCCTTATCCTTGAGTCTCAAGTGTTTAATTCCCCACAGTGTGTACCAGAAATGCAGCCATTCTTATCCTTGAGCCTCAAGTGTTTAATTCCCTACAGTGTGTACCAGAAATGCAGTCATCCATATCCTTGAGTCTCAAGTGTTTAAATCCCTACAGTGTGTACCAGAAATGCAGCCATTCTTATCCTTGAGCCTCAAGTGTTTAATTCCCTACAGTGTGTACCAGAAATGCAGTCATCCTTATCCTCGAGCCTCAAGTGTTTAACTCCCTACAGTGTGCACCAGAAATGCAGCCATTCATATCCTTATTTATTTATTCGTGTCAGAAGTACAAAGTATGTGTTAAACAGACGACTTCAAACAGTTTCTGCCCAGAACTTAGCCACTTCGATAGCACTTGAATTACCTTCAGTCAAGTCATTCATTGTGCAGCTGTACGGGCACAATGGACAGGAGAAGAGGTGTTGTGTTGTCTGGGTTGCGCCACAATCACACAGGACTGTCTTGGTCGGAAAATGCCACTTATATAAGTTGTCCCTGGATCTTGCAACTTCCACCCTCAGTCTGTTCAGGGACTTCCAGATTATCCAGTTCTCTGTGTGACCAGGAGGTAGAGATTCCTTCGGTTCCATCCATTCAGACAGATTGCTGGTCCTCTCCTTCCACACGGCCACTCGAGCTGTTGCTGCTGTTCCTTGTAATGGTTGAGTAGTTGTTAGGAAGCTCTTTCTCGATTTTAATCTCCTCTCAGCAGGTTGATATCCGAAGAGTGGGTGTGAGGTCATAACAGATGATTTACTTCTTTCGTTGTTTGCAGCCACTTCTCTTCTGATGTCAGGTGGAGCAATCCCTGCAAGATTGTGCACTTTACTGGTGAGAGTTGACCTCAAGCAACCTGTAATAATCCTGCAGCTCTCATTTAAGGCTACATCCACCTGCTTTGCATGGGCTGACTTGTTCCACACAGGACTGGCATATTCTCCTGCTGAATAGCATAAGGCCATTGCTGTTGTCCTTAACGTTTGGGGATGGGTGCCCCAGTTAGTCCCTGCCAGTCTACGGAGGAGGCTGTTTCTCGAAGAGATCTTCTGTTTTAGCTTAAAGCACTGCTCCTTGAATGTGAGTGTACGGTCCAAGGTGACACCTAGATATTTGGGATGGAAACAATGATCCAATAACATACCATTCCAGAATACTTCAAGTTTCCGACTAGATTGTTTATGTTTCAGGTGGAAGGCACATACTTGAGTCTTATTAGGATTGGGCATGAGTTGGTGCCTTTCATAGTAAGTATCCAGCTGTTTGAGAGCACGAGTTAGTGTATGCTCTAAAACTTCAAACTGTTCTGATTGGGCATAAAGAGCAAGATCATCAGCATAAATGAAGCTTTTACACCCTTGAGGATGTGGTTGATCATTGGTGCACTCATTAAATAAAATAGGAGACAATACACTTCCCTGGGGCAATCCATTCTTCTGAGTTCTCCAACGGCTGCGATGTCCTTGGAAGTCAACGAAGAACCGGTGATCCTGAAGAAGTATAGCTATCATGTTAGTGAATCCATAGTTGTTCGTTAGGTTATAGAGTTTATGTAACAGTATTCTGTGGTTTACGGTGTCATATGCAGCAGAGAGGTCAACAAAAGCTACACCTGTGATCTTTTTCCTTTCAAAACCATCTTCTATGAACTGAGTAAGGTGTAGGACTTGAAAAGTGCATTTTTTGCCTGGTCTGAACCCAGCTTGTTGAGGGATTAGAAGAGGATCAACTACAAGAGTTAAACGATTCAGAATCATTCTCTCTAGGATCTTATAAAGATGACAAAGAAGAGAGATTGGTCTGAAACTTTTAGGATCATTTGGCAATTTACCAGGCTTTAAAATAGCTATTACACGAGCCTTGCGCCATAATTTTGGGATCTTGAAAAATGCAATGCAGTGATTATAAAGATTTAGAAGCCAAATTTTCGTGACATTGCCAAAATGTTTAATTTGTTCAACACAAATATCATCCAGTCCTGCTGCCTTGCCATTCCGACATGTACGGACGGCAGCTTCTAGTTCATGGAGATCAAATGGTCTTGTGAGTTCACTGTTCTGATTGTGTACCTTATCCTGAAGTTTGAAATCTGATTTTCTAAATGACGATCTTGGTGTGCTATTATTTATGAGCTGTGATGCGATGTTATTGGCAGTGATGTTTGCATGCGTGGAACTCTTAGTTGGATCGTTATTTAATTTCTTTAGCAGCCTCCAAGCCTTCTGACTATTAACGGAGAAGTCAGTTTCCCCCATAAGTTTCAGCCATCTTTCTCTCTTGTTCAATGCTATGGTGGATATTAGCTCTTTTTCTGCTGAAATGGTTTCGTTACTAAATGGGTTATCTTCGAAGAGTGAAAGATAATTACTCATCAGATCGGCTGTTTTAGGTGTTAAGCCATGGAAGTATTGTGTCCTGCACCCTCGAGGCATCGACAACCGTGAAGCCTTCCTCACAGCATTCACAAATGTATCGTATTCATCTGGTGTTGGCTGGATACCAGCTACAAAACTATCCAAAGTAGAACTAAATTTCTCCCAATTAGCTTTCCGGAAGTTGAATCTTCTGCGGTAGGGTATAGTGATCGGTTGGGCTAATGTAGTAACTTGGCACATCACAGGACGATGTTGAGAGTTAGGAACTGGAGAGCATACTGTCTTCATGCATTGTTGGCTGATGTGCTCACTGGCAAAGATCAGATCTGGATTGTATCCACGATGCCAACGCCCACTATTGAAGGATGGAGGAAGTTTACTGTCATGTATGAGGGTTAATTAGAAGGTATCGGCCCATTTTAACACCTCTTCTCCATTATCATCGTCTTGAGCATAACCCCATACTGTACTGTGACTGTTAAAGTCACCAACTACAAAATTGACACTATGTTTATGGAAACTATCAGGGGTAGCAAAGGAAAAAGCAGCACCAGGTGGTTTGTATACAGAAGATACGGTGCAATTACTCAGCTCAACAGTTAATATTTCCATATCCTCGTGTTCAGAGATGGAAGTAGACACGATTTGAAGATCAGGTCGAACGAATAAAGCACTTCCGTACTGTCTGTGAGGTCTCTCGGCAATAAGTCTCAAGCCAGCAATTTTGGGACGTCGTAGCTGTTTGTCTCTGTGGGTCTCTTGTATGCAAAGTATGTCACAGTTATTCATATCCTTGAGCCTCAAGTGCTTAATTCCCTACAGTGTGTACCAGAAATGCAGTCACCATTATCCTTGAGAATCAAGTGTTTAACTCCCTACAGTGTGTACCAGAATTGCAGTCATCCTTATCATTGAGCCTCAAGTGTTTAACACCATACAGTGTGTACCAGAAATGCAGTCATCCTTATCCTCGAGCCTCAAGTGTTTAATTCCCTACAGTGTGTACCAGAAATGCAGTCATCCTTATCCTTGAGCCTGAAGTGTTTAATTCCCTACAGTGTGTACCAGAAATTCAGTCATCCTTATCCTTGAGCCTGAAGTGTTTGACTCCCTACAATGTGTACCAGAAGAGCAGTCATTCTTATCCTTGAGTCTCGAGTGTTTAGCCCCCTACAAAGTGTACCAGAAATTCAGTTATCCTTATCCTTGAGCCTCAAGTGTTTAACACCATACAGTGTGTACCAGAAATAATGTCATACTTATCCCCGAGCCTCAAGTGTTTAATTCCCTACAGTGTGTACCTGAAATGCAGTCATCGTTATCCTTGAGCCTCAAGTGCTTAATTCCCTACAGTGTGTACCAGAAATGCAGTCACCCTTATCTTGAGAATCAAGTGTTTAACTCCCTACAGTGTGTACCAGAAATGCAGTTATCCTTATCCTTGAGCCTCAAGTGTTTAACACCATACATTGTGTACCAGAAATGCAGTCATTCTTATTCTTGGGTCTCAAGTGTTTAATTCCCTACAGTGTGTACCAGAAATGCAGTCATCCTTATCCTTGAGCATCAAGTGTTTAACTCCCTACAGTGTGTACCAGAAATGCTGTCGTCCTTATCCTTGAGCCTCAAGTGTTTAACTCCCTACAGTGTGTACCAGAAATGCATTCACCATTATCCTTGAGCCTCAAGTGTTTAATTCCCTACAGTGTGTACCAGAAATGCATTCACCATTATCCTTGAGCATCATGTGTTGAATTCCCTACAGTGAATAGCAGAAATGGAGTCATCCCTATCCTTGAGCCTCAAGTGTTTAAATCCTTACAGTGAGTACCAGAATAGCAGTCATCCTTATCCTTGAGTCTCAAGTGTTTTAATCACTACAGTGTGTACTAGAAAGGCAGTCATCCTTATCTTCGAGCCACACTTAAAAAATACATTTCTTGCATAAATTGATAGGTGGAACATCGAGGTCATCTCTCACGTTCACGTAGTGTACTTCACTCTTATTTCTTTATCGAATGGCTTTTAGTGCCGGGAGTGTCCGAGGACATGTTCGGCTCACCAGAGTTTTGTAGCTGCTTCTATGCGGACACCCTTGTGGTGAGCTACAAGTACCGTCGCGTGTGGAATGTTGTCTGGGGAGGAATGTGTGATTGTAAGGACTAGGAATTGGCTGTGGCCTATAGTTAGGGACCAACCCCGTCATTTGCCTGGAAGGAAGATGGGAAACCACGGACGACTATCTTCAAGGTCGCCGGCGGGGGGATTGAAACCTCCTCGCCTCTCGCATGTGAGCGACTGCCTGCCGCCACGCCGTTACGACCACGGATAACTTACCCGGTACTCTTTAATTATAAGTCGACATTAATTATGAAGCTTTTGTATGAGTTATTCAGAACGGCACGCCGCATGAGAAGGTAAGTTATATAATGTCTTCCTTTACTGGATATAAGAAAGGAGACTTTCTTTTTCTTTCTTCTTTGTATTTGTTGTACATTTTTAGCCTATTTTCATTTTATGAAAAAAAAAAATAGGCTTATGAGATCACCGTTTGTCCGTGTGTCTGTCTGTGTGTGCGTTTGTGTGTGTGATGGTGTGTGTGTGTGTGTCCCCTAATGATTTCTAAACGGCTGGAGCGATTTCAATGAAACTCGGTAAGATCATAGCACCGTTCTGGCCGACTCTGACCGTCCCTTAACATTTTATTGTGTCTCACCAATCCAACATGGCGGCTGTGCGAAATATTTCACCAGCATTCAGTATCTCTGAAACTATTGCCGGTATCACCCTGAAATTTTGTACGGTGATAAAGAAAACTACTAGAAGTTCACCTATTAGAGTTTCAAAAACCTGGTAACTACAAAACCAACATGGCGGCCAAGCGAACTTGAGACCTTTAAATAGACTTTTCTCGCGATTTAACCATCCAATCGTAATGGAACATGGTACAGCAAATGTTTATACACATTGTAATGCACTGGCGTCTAATTTAGTTCAATTGTTTACACAACCTCAAAATTGCGGCTGTGCGAAATATTTCACTGGCATTCTATATCTCCGAAACTATTACAGACATCACCATTAAATCTTCTACGGTGAGAAAGGGCACTGCTATAAGTTTATCTATGTAACTTTCAAACACCTGTAAAGTACAAAAAGAACATGGCGGCCAAGCGAATTTGAAACATTTTAATAGACTTTTCTCGTGATTTAACTCTCTGTGCGCAGTGAAATATGGTTCAGTAAATGATTATACATATTGTAATGCACTTGCATCTAATTTAGTTCAATTAATTACATAATCTCAAGATGGCGGCTGTGCGAAATTTTAAAATTAAGTTTTTATTTCTTGGGTCGTAATCATGCAATCGAAGTGAAAGTTTGAACAATGAACCTACGCAATAATTTTCCTTTAATGGTACATAACATTATGGCCTATACATATAACAATCCAACATGGCAAGCATCCAAAATATTAGGCGGTTCTCAATATCTACGAATCTATTAGAGCAATCAAACTGATATTTTTATGATCATAGACGCTACGGACCTAAGTTCACATATAGGACTTTCAGTAACCTGGCGAGCACAAATCCAACATGGCGGCGACGCGAAGTATACATATTTAAATGAACGTTTCTCGCTATTTAACCATACTAGTGCAGTGAAACTTTGCACGTTAAATGCTTATACAAATGTTAATCCACTGGCATCTAATTTATTTCAATTGTTTTCATAACCATCAGATGGCAGCTGTGCGAAATTTTAAAATCTCGTTTTTACTTCTTGTGTTCTAATCATGCGATTGAAGTTTGAATACTACACGTAAACAATAATCGTCATGTAATAGTATATAAGTAAAAAAAATCCAAACTGGCGACCATCTAAAATATTTAGACGGTTCTCAATATCTACGAATCTATCACAGCATTCAAACTGATTTTTTTATGTTGACTGTGGCCATCAATATGAGTAGGATATATGAAAATAGGCTGTATAGTTCCTCAGGGAACTACTTGTTTTACGTTAAATATTTCTGTCCGGTATTTTAATTATGACATGTTTGTAATAATAAATTGTTTAAAATTAAGTGTTTTAAGACAGTATGTGCATGTGCAAAAAAGTAATGTACAATCAGATAACTAATGGTTCAATTTAAGCCCGTAATATGCGCTGTTTTGATTGACACAAAAATAAATTATATTTTCAGGGAAATAAATCAATAAATCAAAATCACTCATGCTCCCAGCTCGGCTTTACCCTCGAATTCTGCGAAGGATCATTCCTCTACTGACTCTAGGACGGTGTTTGAGAGCTGAACACACTTTGTCAGCAGATACAACTGGGGATGATGACAAGCCATACCGCACAGGTGACCGCTAACTTGGGTCTACAGTAATTAAGGAAGAAGTCAGGGAAGGTATTTTGGAAGCAAGGCGGTCGTGGAGCTATTGAAAGGAACCGTTCTGGTATTTGCCACGTGGTAATAATAATAATAATAATAATAATAATAATAATAATAATAATATCGTATGGCCTCGGGTGCCGCGTACAAGCTTTGTTATTTGCATCCAAAGGGCAGCTTGCATATCGAGTTTTGTTGTTCCTTGGAGCTCTATGAAAGTCTAGATATCTAAACTCCTTGACGTCGTCTCCGTAGCGTAGCGGTCGGCATGGTCAGCTGCCGCCCCGGAGGTCCTGGGTTCGATTCCCGGCTCTGCCACGAAATTTGGAAAGTGGTATGAGGACTGGAACGGGATCTACTCAGCCTCGGGTGTGCCAAATAAGTAGAGGGGGTTCGATTCCCACCTCAGCCATCCTCGAAGTGGTTTTCCGTGGTTTCCCACTTCGTCTTCGGGCAAATGCCAGGATGGTTCCTAATGTAAGGCCACGGCCGCCTCCTTCCCTCTTCCTTGCCCAACCGTCCCCTCTTCCCATCCCTTCATCATCCCCCTGTTCGCTTTGCAGGTGAGGTCGCCTGGGCGTAGTGCTGGTCACACGCCCCAGTTTTATCCCCGACTCTTAGTCCCAAGCTCCAGGACACTGCCCTCAGTGGCGGTAGAGGTGGAATCACTCGCTTAGTCCGTGGGAAAAGCCGATCCTGGAGGGTAAAACGGCAGCGAAAAAAAAGCTCCTTGACACTATAGCGCTTTCTAGTAGAGAAAAGAAGAACTTTCCAGTTGGCGGAAAATACGGAGATTAATTTTGCCATTATGTACACCGCCTACTGAATTCAAATGGGTTCTTTAACATGCTTGGTGGTAAAAGTGGGAAACCACGAATATCATTTTCAGGACGGCCGAGGTGGGATTCGAACCCACGCTCTCCCGGTGCCAGCGAGGCATGAGGTAGCGCATCAGCACTCTCGGCCACCGCGGCTGGTCAATTAAGTCAGTACGGGACAAAACAGAAAGACTCATGCGGGAAAGGAGAGGATGTAGAATTGCCCTGATGTAAATGTGAACGAGTCGTGGATAATCGCGTGTCCAATCAGCCATTTCCTTTGGAACGGGCTCAATGAACCCAAGACTGCTCTCGCTCGTGTTGTTGAAGGTAACTCACGGTGTTCCGAACAGGCCCTAACGACTCTGATAACGTTTCAATGAAAAACATTATTGGCTACACGAAGCCCAAATTGCTTTTCCTCGCTGGATTTCTTCACCAACACTCACAGAATGGGCAACAGGGCCGCATATTAAGTACACAAATCTAATATACCTTATGAAGAACTCTAATACCAATCACTCCTCCCGGTTCTCATCCGAGTCTTGGAGCAATACACCCAGTCAGCCTTGTGAGGACAACTGAGGAGAGCGGTGGCATCGAATAACATTTTAGGCTTACATGGTTCCCATCTCCCCCCCCCCAGTTCTAGCATCAATAGGAATTAAGGATTTGACCGGAATAGTGGTCTAATCCGCAATTCAGAACCCTCCAGTGGTGTCGCTCAACGTCAGGATTTAAATGATGATTGTCGATTTTATCAGAAGAACGGGGAGTGATAAATATACACATCATAGACAAATGAAGACTTCTATTACTTAGGAAGCAAGATAACCAGTGATGAACGAAGCAAAGAAGATATAAAAAGTTGGTTAGCTCAGGAAAGCATTTCTACAGAAAAAGAATCTGTTGACATCGAATATAGATTTAGGTATTAGGAAGTCATTTTTGAAGGCCTTTGTCTGGAACGTGGCGCTCTATGGAAGTGAAACATGGACTATTGGTGCAGCAGGAAAGAGGAGAATTGAAGCGTTTGAAATGTGGTGTTACAGGAGAATGATGAAGATCAGATGGGTAGATAGGGTTACAAACGAAGAGATATTAACACGAGTGGGAGAGAAGAGATGTTTCTGGTGACTGCTAATGAAGAGAACAGATAGGTTGATAGGACGTATACTAAGACACCCAGGAATAGCAAGCTTAGTTATGGAAAGAAGGGTCGAGGACAAGAACTGTATGGGTAGACCAAGGTTAGAATATGTTAACCAGATTGCCTCGGATGTAGGGTGTGGTAGCTATGTAGAGATGAAACGATTATATCAGTACAGGGAGGTGGATAAAAGATCTGCCCTAATCCTTCCCATAAGGGAGAACGCGTCAGGCGTGGGCCTAGTCAAAATAGCTACTGTAAACAGCGAATAGACTGAAGCGGGGCGGTGCTATGGGGATAAAAGTACATCACCAGAAAACGAAAGTTTAGTTGACAAGGTATAAATAATATTTATTGAGACAACAATTTTCTTTAAATAATAACATTAAAATGCACAGTAAATGCACACAAATGAGTTACGCAGAGATTAATTAGTGTTAAATTATAACAAATTGAGAGGGTCTGGTGACAGAACCCTAATTAAGAAAGAGAAAACCAATGTTAAGGCTAGCCTAGATTTGAGAGAAATTGGAATTGAAATATAATATGCATATTAATAAAAGAACCATAAAAAGATGAAATGTATGATGAGAGTAAAAATTCAATTCTTCATAAAGTTTGAAATTATCTTCCAAATTGGTTGAGCCAGCTCCATAAAAGTTCCAGCTAGCCTAAAACTGTTTTAAAAGTCCTCCACGGTTTCTTCTGGGGGAGGCGCTCATGGCCTCAAGATGCATATTCCGTAAATATGAATATTCAACTCTCCTTTTCCCTTCTAGTGAAGGTTTGACACTGGTAGTGTCCAGGCGGTGACTGAGTATAAGTCGACATTGGTTGCAGGCAGGAAGACTGCTGCTGCCTCGAAGTTTAAAGTGAGATACACCATCTAAGGTGAAACTTGCAGTGTGCTGCGGCTGGCAAACATTCCTGTCCTCTGGAGCGATGCATCAGAGTAGAGGCCTCGTGACGTAGCAGCGAGGTGTGGCAGCGTTGATCAGAAGTGATGCGGTGCTCTGAATGACGATGTGAACTGAATGCGTTGATCTGAATGATGATGAAAGCCGGCAAGTAGCGTCTTATATACGATGGTCATGGAAGCATCTAGACGGAAAGGACCGCTAGACCCACGAGTCCTGCTATTGGCTAAACGAAGGTCACGGTGACGTCACTCGACACTGACATCCAACAGGCAGCAGATCAAGCCAGTAGATGCCCGGTATGCCGGGAGTATGGAAGCTTGAGAGAGCGAGCGACTGGAACACTCAAGGTGAGAACTTTAGAAAACTAAGCTAACTATATATAAATTAATACATTAATAATACAATAAAGTGGTCATCATATTAATTTGTTTGGACGTTTTCGGGAAGAAAAAAGGCGAACAGTCAAACAGGGCTGTCGCGAAGAACAAATACAAACATCATACTGTCACGAAAGTGACCAGGAGACATGGACGGCTGCATCAAACAAGTCAAAAGACTGAAGATTCAAACAACATCAGACAAGTACATGATATACCAAAATGAGAAACTCATTTAATTTGAACTTTCGAAAGAAATTTGGTAATATCTCCCGTATTAAGTAAAAACATGAAATATTTGCGAACAAATGAGTATTTTTTTATAATTAAGTGTTAATAATATACTCAGTTTCCCAATGCTATACAAGCAAACCAACGCAGTTCAAGCGTAGCTCAGTAAATAGTCGTGTGGAGTGCAGTTGTAATCCAAGTTAACTCATTGGTATGTCGCAGACGCGCTAGTGGTCATTGGTGTAATACTTCACGGTGATTGTAGAGGGGAGACCTTCTAGGAAAGGTGCTGAACAGTATGTACCAATTTCTGGTATATTATGTTAACAGATATAAAACAAATGAGCCTAAATTACAATAGTTATCCACGTGACCACCGGAGAGTTAATGTCTATTTTATTATGTTTATCTAATGAGTTGATATAATTTGATGAATTGCGAATTATTCATTTATTTTGTGTTGAGAATATTACATGAAGCCCCATTTACATAGCTCACTACTACAATTATATAATTCCTACAGTATATACAGCAATATAAAATAAAGGTACACGTGGTAAATGAATAATCCACAGCCTGCTTCCAGTCTCCGACCGGGTCAGGAATGGAATGAATGAAGTCCCCATCTAGCGGCGAGGACATGAACTGTGCCGGCTGCCGAGGCCTGACGCACTCCTCTGGGGCAATGATTAAATGAATGACAGATGAAATGAAATGATAGTGGAGAGTGTTGCTGGAATGAAATTTTGACAGGGAAAACCGGAGTACCCGGAGAAAAACCTGTCTGCCTCCGTTTTGTCCAGCACAGATCTCACATGGAGTGACCGGGATTTGAACCACGGACCCAGCGGTGAGAGGCCGGCGTGCTACCGCCTAAGCCACGGAGGCTCTCACGTGGTAAATAATGGGATGAATTTAAATACAGCAGGCTATAATATATTTCAAGACATCTTTAGGGCTCAATCTCTTCACAACCACAGACAGGCTGCTGTGCCCAAGGTTGCAGGATCAAATCCAGGAACAGTCATATGGTATTTGATGGTGCTTTGTCAGTAGATTTACTAGCACGTTAAAGATCCCCTTCAGGACAAAATTCCGTCACCTCGGTGTCTCCAAAAACCGCAGTAGTTAAAATAACATTATTAAATATATATACTAACAACCGCAACTTCGACATTAGCACAGGTTATCAACAAAGTTCCTTATCCTCACCCCAAAGTATGTTCGTTTTTGCTGTTTCGAGTGGAGGTCTGAGTCATATGTATCAATGTTGTATTATTGAAGTGTGTGCAATTGGCGGATTCAGGATTGGCCCGAAACTTGAAATAACATACCATCCCTAACCATCTCGTACAAACCCTACTCAGGATGACTTCTGCGAAGGCCTAGCGAGGTCTAACGGTAACACGCGGACCAAATAGTTCGTCCTGTTAGTATAACCGGTCCAGCATATCTGCTGGGATTGGAAGTTACACATCCAGCAGGCCTCATCATTAGGGTTTTGATTTGTAGGTGCTAAAAATCGGGAAAATATTTATTTTTTATATATTAAAAGTATCTGAAATATCTGACAAAAAAGTAAAAATATTTAATTATAATTTAGTTTATTAATGTGAATATAAACAATAGGCCATATAGTATTCAAGAATGCAATTCATTCTATGTCTGACTGACTGCTGGAGCATTACAATACACAAAGGGATACATCTTCTGGTTGTCCATCATAAATGACCGACGATGATCGCGAAACACTTCTTCTAAAGGCGGCAATATGGTTCTTGCACTTCAGGTGTCGTGCAACTTGAGATCGCTGTTCAGCCTTGATTGCTTTCCCACATGGATGGCAGAACAGAACGCCCCCATCAGAAGTAAAATTATCTTAAAATTCTGCAACATATTGCTGCAGATGGTAACTTGTAGTTGCTTTTACTGTAGGCATCGTAGAACTGCCTTACACTTCACAGTGCCAGAAATGAACTCCTTGTGAATGACACTGGTTCCAGGTAGTTCTAGCACGTGGTGCAATATGTCTATGGATAAGGAAACACCGGCTTCCACAGTGAGTGGCACGGGGCGACAAGTTAAGAATAACACAGTTGCAAGCTGCTATACGCTCTGCATGAAGATTAGATAGTTTACAGGTTCTTCCCCGTTGAAGTAACATAGAACAAAAATGCAATAAACTGAGAGATCTAGCATGCTGTTTAAAAAAAATGTAAATACTGTATTATGTCTTTTTATGTGAAGCCTCCGTGGCTTAGGCGGCAGCACGCTGGCCTCTCACCGCTGGGTCCGTGGTTCAAATCACGGTATCTCCATGTGAGATCTGTGCTGGACAAAACGGAGGCAGACTGGTTTTTCTCCGGGTACTTCGGTTTTCCCTGTCAAATGTAATTCCAGCAACACTCTCCCCTATCATTTCATTTCATCTGTCATTCATTTAATCATTGCCCCAGAGGAGTGCGTCAGGCCTCGGCGGCTGGCACAGTCCATATCCTCGCCGCTAGATGGGGGCTTCATTCATTCCATTCCTGACCCGGTCGGAGACTGGAAGCAGGCTGTGGATTTTCATTTTCATGTCTTTTTACGTGCTAATATGTGAAAAGCAGGGATTTATGTATTTATAGAAAAAATGTTTAGAATATGTCTTCTTCTTTACTAGGAACATTTTACAATACAGTAGTTTTCCTTAAACCGAAAATACTCAACTCCTCCACACATTTCGGTCTTCAGCATCTTCCTCGGTTAAGCCTCTGGTAGTCATGTTTCTCTTCTCACCATCCATCCACTGTTCTCTTGGTTTACCCCGTTTCCGTTTGCCTTCAGCTTGCCAATGTAACATTACATTTGGAATCTACCATTCTGCATCCTTTTCACGTCTCCAAACCATTGTAATCTTCTTTCTTCAACCACTTCTAGTACATTTATATTTACCTGCATAATTTCTCTGATTCTCGTATTTGTAATTTTCTCCAATATTGATTTTATTGCCGCCCTCCTCCAGTAATCCATCTCTGTTACTAATAATTTGTTTGCTTGCTGTCTGTTTAACGTCCACTTGTCTGCTCCATATAACAAAACACTTTGTACCAATGAGCTGTAAATAAGTTTTTTAGTGTTGTTTAAAATATTTCTGCTCCATAAAACGGAACTTATTACACCAATTGTTCTCGTAGCCTTACTTACTCTTTTCTCAATTTCAGATGAACTTGTTCCCCCAGCTTCTATTATTGAACCCAAATATTTAAATGTAGTGACTTTGAATTTCTGCATTTCTGATCTGTAGTTTATCACCACCATTATTCTCTAGTGTAAGGTATTCCGTTTTGTTGTAATTGATATTTTGACCCACATTTAATATTCCTCAATTAATTTACTCATCATATAAGATGCATCGTCTATATCTTGAGACAATATCACCTGGTCATCAGAGAAGATAAGATGATGTAAGTTATACTCCTGGTTCATCTGTTCATCAACATTTCCTGGACCTTTTGCTTAAACAGTTGTCTAAATAAATCTTGAACAGCAACGGTGGTAAACAGCACCGTGTAATAGACCCTTGGTTGTATATATTTCCCTGGATACTTAACTTTCAACTTCAATCCAGCTCTTATTTTCCGAATACATTTATCGTAGTATGTTAATTACGTCTTCACTTATTGGTGCTTCTCTTAGAGCTTGTCATTATAGCTTCCTGGGCACACTGTCATACGCTTTTTCCAGGTCAACAAACACCAATCCGATATCTTTAGATCTTTCTCTACATTTTTCCCAGAGCAGTCTTAATGTAAAAATGTGATCAATACACGATCTACCTACCGAAAAACCGCATTGTTTTTCTGTATCAATATATTGAATTTCTAAGCGTGTCTTAACTAATCTGGAGATAGTTTTCATTATAGGATTCAGTAAACAAATTTCACGATAATTTTTACAATATCTCCTATCTCCTTTCTTGTATACGGTATATAGAGCTAATGTATCCTAATTTCATTTCCTGCGGTATAACTCCTCCTTTTAAAATATGTATTAACATAAAAATATATTTATTTACCTAAAAATCCGAGCCTTACTCATCATAGTGGTGCAATGATGATTCAGCATCACACTACGAATAAGGGGAAATTCCAGCTTCTGTTGCAACGTGACTAAGCAATGTGCTCCCAAGAAGACAATACACAACTATTCGTCATGACCAGAAAGTAAAGGGCAATAATGCACGAGTCAGCCAACTAGAATGTTAAACATTTTATATGCTAACGTGATTCACGGGGAACGGATTTGTATGTAATAATAATATTAATGAACTAGGTACGTATATATTTAGTTATTTTGATTGAAATATGGAATTATATATGGACTTAGAATTACAATAAACTATTACTGTATTTCTATTTTAATATCCAAGCTAAACAAAGTAGATCTACTTGCAACATTACGTTGCACTTCTCATTTTAATGTAAATAAGATTTTTGAAGACTGCCCGATCTTTTATTCTTTGTTACCAAAACAATGGATTACAAAATGTTCTTTTAAGTGCTGTAAACTGAACCTTCTCCTATTGTCTCTAAGGACAGGTTTATATTGTCTGAAACTGTGTTCAACATCAGAAGAGATAATGCGGGCATGTTTGAACTTCACAAAGTCAAGTTCGGGTCGCCACTCTTCTGGTAGTTCACCAACTTGGCTGAGGGGTAGTTCTGTAGGGGAATGCTCAGGGAAGGGGACTTCCTCAAACGGGGTTGTGTTTACACGTGCGTGTGTGTTGAGGAATAGAGAGAATGACAGGTTGTGGTTTCACCGAACTATATTTAGGTCGAGGTAATTTATACACCGCTAAGTCTCAGACTCCTTTGTGAATTTAATTGATTGATTGCATTGGGTAGCGTTACTTCGCTAGTCAGTTCCATGTCGTATATCCATGTTACGTGATCGATATTCCTAATTTTTGTTGATTCATTTAGGGGCTGTGTGACATCGTGGGTATGAAGTGCGGTGTGCTTGGGTGTGTGTGTGAAATCTTGTCTGATAACCTGTGCCATCCTAATGACTGTATTAGTGAATGTATTTGTAATTGGTATAAGATTTGCGTAGGAGGCATTAGATTTTAAATTTTTAAAGTAAAATGGAACTACATACCGTGCTTATATTTATTTAATGCGTCCTTTCTCCACGCAGTTCCAAATATAAACCGTCAGCCACAATATTCAGCTGTTTCGTATACTGTAGTTAACAATTAGTCGCGTTCTCATGAGATGATGTGCACCATGAAAGCTATTCACACGACACAGGCACAACAGATTGCAAGATGTCCAGTATATTTATCTTGTGATGGAGGTATCCTTGTCGCTCCGCTCATGTACAGTGATCCGAGGGGACAAGAAGTGTCGGGGCGTTAGTTTATCGACATCACAGTGATCGATATATCTCTGTCGCCAACATACAAAGAGTCACTACTGATTTAATCGGCCCTTGAATACATGAAACTACTCTTCTAGGGATAGGACGTCAATACCCGCTATACCTCGACACTACCGGTAACTACGAAAATGCCTGATAACTTAATAACAATTACCAACAATCATTTTAGGATTATAAAATATTTTCGTATAATTTGGCACATTTTAGTTTATATTTTGAGATATCCATTCCCTGGAGAATTGGGATCGAATCCCGGCGCAGTCAGTCGGCATTTGAGGGTGCGCAAATGCGAAGGAGCCGTGTAGGTAGATTTACTGACCCGTTAAATATCCCCTTCTGGGCAATATCCGACACCCCGGAGTCTCTAGAAGCCTCAGTAGTTCACAGGGACGTAAAACCAATAACATTATTATTATTATTATTATTATTATTATTATGTCTGGAAAATGATATGTTTGCCTGTTGAAGAATAATATATAGGCTATTCTTCTAGTTTACCCGCTATTTGGCTAGACATTTACGAGGTAGTAAAGGCTATTTCAATCTACATACCAGTCTACATCTTTTAATTAGTCCGTACAAGTTCTTAGCCAACGGCCTGGCCATGTTAAAACACCGCATCCCATGAGAAATCCGCAGTTAAGCAGCATCAGGCGTGGTCAGAACTTGGATGGTATGCCAGTTCTAGGCACTACGCTCTGTTGGCTAACATAAGGAGGAGCGGAAAGACCCTGGCCACCCTAGCGCAAGTAAACTCCGGCTGGGGGTAGCCTCTTCGGCGACTTGGACCTGCCTTCGGGCAGAATACCAATTACTTTACAAGTTCTTATCCTTAACCTTTCCTGTAATAATAATAATGATAATAATAATAATAATAATAATAATAATATATCGTATGGTCTCGGGCGCCGGGTGCAAGCTTTGTTAATTGACACCAAGAGGGCAGCTTGCGTGTCGAATTTAATGCTCCTTGGAGCGCTATGAATGTCAAGGATATTATATATCTAAGCTCCTTGAATACTATAGCGCTTTCTAGTAGAGAAATGAGGAACTTTGTGTTGGCGGAAAATCCCCAGATAAATTTTGCCATTATGAACACGGCCTACTGAATTCAAATGGGTTCTTTAACATGCCAACAATGTATGACATGAGTATCATGTTTTTGTCGTCTTTCAAAAATGACTTACCACGGCCAGGAGCGAACCTGCAAGCTTGGGGTTGGTAGTCTGGCACTATAACCACACACCCACCGTGGCAAGCAACCTTTCGAGTTATTGCTACACATTCTCAGACGTGGTATCTTTTAGAACAGAGGTTCCCATTAAGATTTTTTCTCGGACCCCCTAAAGCGATTGTTATGTAAGCACGGACCCCCTACTCCGAAATCTTTTAAAATACGGTATCTAAATTCCTAATGGGAACCTCTGCCTTAGAGCACTGTGCTGAATTGGACGTAAAACAAATAACATTATTATTATTATTACACTGTGCTTAATTATTTGTTTGATAATATTTATTTATTTAATCCAATTACATCATATACATTTTAAAGTCGTAAAGGTAGGTAGTGCTATAAACCTAAAATTAAAAATGCAGTGGTTGAGAAGGAACAAGCCCTATTTATTATTATTTTGTTAACAGCACTAATGGGGCCGGCGTTCATTAAGACAAACGTAACCTATTCTTTCTCGCAATTATTTCTTGTGGTTCGGGTTGCAATTTCGAAATGTTTACCCTGAAATCAGGCCCGAATGTGAACAAAATTTGCGCGGAGCACAACGCTTTCTAGTGGGAAACTTGAAAAGCTCAAATTAAGCTGTGCCACAACCACTTATGCTGTGGGTGGCAACGCATATTATTATTTTTAAGGACATCTTTGTACTTGCTCAGTTTTCCATTTTCATTGTTGGGATATTTCTTGACGACTCTTCGCGGACCCCCTGGCCAACCGTTGCGGACCTCTGGGGGTGCGCTGACCTCCTAATGGGAACCTCTGTTTTAGAATATTAAAGTTTCGAGTATTTTAATTGTCGTTTGTGTGTGTATTAGATTCAAATATCTATTTTCATAATTGAATTATTAAAATCCATTTGTATTTAAATTCATGATTTATATTTAAAATAATGTATTGTGTTTTCGGTTAATATAAAGGAGGCAATAGAAATTAAATATTGTGTATGCTATCTTGATTTAATTTCAAAACCACCCTTTGTGAACTAAACTAATGCCAACATGACGGTGGTCGGGAGACAGTGGAACGCTTTTGTTCTTCCCTAACTTCAGCGGATTATCTGTTCTTCGAATAGCTCACTGATCATCCTGGTATTTCTTATGCACGTTCATGTACTCCTCGGACTATGGATAACGGCATTGGAAACTGTGCTGGCGAATGGAGAACTTTCTACACTCATCAACTCCTTTTCTATAAATGAAAACCACGTCTCAGAACGAAAATATGTAACAAAATTACTGGGGAAACTCTCCCTTAGTGACATTTCCAGTTTCCACTAAACAACCTTGTAACGAACTACCCCCTATACAGTCGTCTAGGTAGGGGATGCGCCATCTCTCTAGACGTCACTCTAGGCCACGTTACACTACCAACTCACACTTTCCTGTCTCTATACGTTTCCGAGATATTATTTTATTTACAAACAAGCTGTACCCGGCATGCGTTGCAATGCCAATCAAAGAAAGTGTTGGCGTTGAAATTCTGTTTCTTGAAGTGCTTTTGGATACACAACATGTTTTTCAATTTCCGTTAACTGCCTCTAAGCTATCGTAAAATGGATTTTCTAATTTAGAATCATTCGTGGGAGCGTGCACAACAACTTTGAAAATTTTCATCGCAATCGGATGAATGGCATATGAACGTATACGGGATTTTGTTTGAATGATTCGTGCGCTGTCACTCATTTGTTGATTCTACTCGTACGCTATCTATTGAGAAATGGATTTACTAAGTCGAAACCCTACCCTGGCGTGTACACAATAACTCATCAAGGTCTCATCGCAATTGAAGAAGGTTATATGAACGCATAGGGGATTTTGTTGAAACGCTTAGCGCGTCGTCACGCATTTGTAGCATATACTCGTGCGCTACCAATTGTGAAATTGATTTACTAAGTCGAAACCCTTCCCTGGCGTGTACACAATAACTCATCAATGTTTCATCGCAATCAGATGAATGGTATATGCACGTATACGGGGTTTTGTTTAACGATTCGTGCGCTGTCACTCTTTGTTGAATCTAATCGTGCGCTACCTATTGTGAAATGTATTACTAAGTCGAAGCCTTTCCCTGGCGTGTACACAATAACTCATCAAGGTTTCATCGCAATCGAAGAAGGTTATACGAACGCAATAGGGGATTTTGTTCAAAAGCTTCGCGCGTCGTCACCCATTTGTTGCATCTACTCTTGCGCTACTTAATGTGAAATGGATTTACTAAGTCGAAACCCTTCCTGGCGTGTACACAATAACTGATCAATGTTTCATCGCAATCCGATGAATAGTATATGAACGCATACCGGATTTTGCTTAAACGATACGCGCCCCGTCACTCATTTGTTGAATCTACTCGTGCGCTACCTACTGTAAAATGTCTTTACTAAGTTAGAAACCGTCACGTAAGTGTCCACAACATCTCACCCAAGTTTCATCGCTATCGGACTAATGGGATATGAAGACATAGGGGACTGAACGCTCCGCGTGTCGTCGTTCATTTGTCGAATCTACTCGTGTGCTACCTACTGTGAAATGTATTTACTAAGCCAGAAACCTTCCTTGGAGTGTCCACCATATTTCCCCCAAGTTTCACCGCTAACGGCAGAATGACATATGACCTTATACGGGACTTTGTTGAAACGCTTCGCGCGTCGTCCCTCATTTGTTGAACCTACTTGTGCGCTGCCTATTGTATAGTGGATTTACTAAGCCAGAAACCTTCCATGAAGTGCACACAACATACGGGACTTGGTTGAAACGCTTCGCGTGTCGTCGCTCATTTGTTGATTCTACTCTTGCGCTACGTATTGTAATATGGATGTACTCAGCCAGAAACCTTCCCTGGAGTGTACACAACATCTCACCCAAGTATGGTATGTGAACGTATACGGGACGTTGTCGAAACGCTTCGCGCGTAGTCACTCATTTGTTGAATCTAAACGTGCGCTTCCTATTGTAAAATGGATTTACTAAGCCAGAAACCTTTCCTGGAGTGTACACAACAATTCACCAAACATTTATCACTATCAGACGAATGGTATATGACCTTATACGGGACTTTGTTGAAACGCTTCGCGTGTCATCGCTCATTTGTTGAATCTACTGGTGCGCTACCTATTGTAAAATGGATGTACTAAGCCATAAACCTTCCCTGGAGTGGATTTACTAAGCCAGAAAATTTCCCTGAATGTACACAACATTTTACGCAAGTTTCATAGCTATCGGGCAAATGATATATGAATGCATACGGGACTTTGTTGAAACGCTTTGCGTGTCGTCGCTCATTTGTTGAATCTACTCGTGCGCTATCTACTGTGAAACGTATTCACTAATTTTGAAACCTTCACGTAAGTGTATACAACATCTCACCCAAGTTTCATCGCTATCGGACGAATGGTATACGAACACATATGGGACTTGGTTGAAACGCTTCGTGCATCGTCGCTCATTTGTTGAATCAACGTGTGCGCTACCTATTGTAATCTGGATTTACTAAGTCAGAAACCGTCCTTAGAGTGTACTCAACATCTCACCCAAGTTTCATCGCAATCGGATGAATGGTATATGAACGCATAGGAGACATACACACCCACAGACAGACAGACAGACAGACAGACAGACAGACAGACAGACAGACAGACAGACAGACAGACAGACAGACAGACAGACAGACAGACAAACTATCACGTAAAATTGATTTTTATATATATAGATTATGTAAATTTTCAAACGCTCCTTGTGTCAATTATTTGCGGTAGTTATTTTGATATGACTTCTATTTATGTGTTATAACTAGGGCCCGGATGTTGATGACATGTCATCTTTTTACTGAGCTGTTTAAAACAATGCTGAAGTACATAGAAACTCCGGACGGGCCACCCTGACTTCAAATATATTATTTTTATATTGCATCTTTTTGCATTTTTTTTGTGCTATTTTCCATTTTAAGAGATTCTTTTTAAGTTTGGTAGAATTTTTTGGTCATATTTTAGAGAAATCGGCCTTTAAAGTCATTTTCTTCCAATTTAGTCATGTCACAGCTCTCTATATGAGTTAAGAAGTAGCTAGTAGCTGATACAAGATAATTTAAAATTTCGAAATAAATATTTCAGTATTGCTATTAGTAGAAAAATATATATCTTGGACGCAGAAGAAGGGTACCGTTTTCGTCGCAAACCAGTTATTAGCGGAATGGAATGTTATCTGCTCTGTTGACTAAGGTCAGCTGTGGCGCGGTAGAAAGGGGAAGGGGTGTATATTCTTGTCTCAGTTCCGCATAGTTCACGGCGAGAAATATCGTTCATTGTCGCTTTCTCCATTTTATAGTGCATTTTTTGAATTTTTGAAATATTGGTGTGTTTATTATTATAAGATCATTTTCTCCATCCTATAGTGCAGTTATCGAATTTTTAGGTCATTTATTGCAGTCATTTTTGAAACTGACAGTAGTGGCTACGCTGGCTAACGCGCAGCATAAGGTCATGGGGCCAAGCTCTCTGCTGACTCGGTAGACGCGTGGGTTCAAGCCCCACCGTCGGCCGTCCTTAAAATGGTTTTCCGTGGTTTCCCCATTTTCAACTCCAGGCAAATGCTGGGACGGTACCTTCTGACAGGCCACGGCCGCTTCCTTCCACATCCTTGCCCAGTTTCATTCACCATCATTCATTTCATCTCTCATTAACTCCTCTCATGAGGTTGGCGGCAGGAAGGGCATCCGGCCGTAAAAACCATCGCCACAAAGACTTCCATCGCATCTCATCCCCGACCCCGTTGGAAAACGGGAATAATAAGGGGTAGACATTCATATTACAGTCATTTTTGTAAATTTTAAGTGCATTTTTTAATCTTTTCTTACGGCATCAACATCCGGGCCCTAGATATGTAAGTAACGCACGGAGAGGTTCAGTGAAGAAGCAGGTCTGACACTAAACCCAACCAAGTGTAGTGGACAGACAGCGTGCAGTCTCTCGTCCCTTCCAGCTAATACCACATATTGATCACACGAAAAAAACAAACCAAGTAGTTTCGTGACAAACTAAAGAGCCAACGTTTCTTAAAATTTAAGGTTCATGCTAATGATTAATCTATATGATCTAGAAGAATAACGAAATTAAGTTCGTTATATCGAAATTTCTAGTTGGTTCGAAATACAGTATACCTGGCATAATATAGCCTAATAGAGCACTACAGTTGGCAGCCGTGGTGAATGAAGATATTTTTTGTTCCATCTCTTAAGGTACAGAATACAAAATTTGGTTGAAGTCCAATGGATAGCATGGACGTTACATACAGTTAGACATTGGATCTAACAGCGCGCGTAAAATAATGTTGGCAACAATGTCATGCATGTGTTAGTCAGAATTAATCTGAAATAATATGATCTATTGTTTTGCCAATTTTGAATGAAATCCATCAGTTAGTGTAGAAGTTACATGCATTTTAAAATTGGACCTAAAGGCAGGCTTAGAATCATGTTGGCAGCACTGACGTATATTACTTACTGCAAACTAATCTAGAATGCCAGGTACTATACGTGTGCAAAGTTTAGAGCTATTGGCTTGCATAATTTCTGATATTAGGGTAACAGAAATTGAGACAGCTTTTATTAGCAGTTGGCATCCCTGGTTGCTCATACGAATACGCATAGTCATATCTGTTATGGTAGACGTAGCACATACGAAATTTGGTTGAAATCCAAATGATAGTATAGAAGTTACATGTATTTAAATTTGGACCTATCAGCAGGCTTAGAATCATGTTGGTAACACTGACGTATATTAGTTACTCCAAATTAATATAGAATGTCAGGTACTATACGTGTGCATAGTTTAAATCTGTCAGTATGCTTACTTTCTGATATATTGGTATTTTTCAGGGCTAGATAACTTAAAATGCGTAAACATTGACCATTATGGCAATGGTGATAATTAATAACCGTGTGGACTGATAGTATTCCCTTATTAAAACCGCCTAGTCAAACTCTAAAGAAACGTTTAATTACATTACTAAACGTACATGTTTCGGTATTTCATTGATACCTTCCTCAGCGTGATTGATATTAAGTCTTAAAACTAGTTCACAAAGACAAAAAAAAATGGATATCCTTACAAAAATTGTTTAAATCAAAAATGGAAAAGCTTGCAAATAATTAAATGCCATGTATTAAAAATGATAGTAAAAAAGATGCTATTAAAATATGAGATCTACCTTATAAACTGCCTACGTCAATATTCCAATAATTTTGATCGAAAAACTGTAGTGACGGAAGATGACGCTGTCAGAAGAATGAAGAAGCGCAAAGGATATAGATCAAATTGTCGCTTCAAAACGGAACAAAAATTTTGTAATCCAGTCCTCCAACCTAAAACTTCAGTCGATTTCTACTTGATGGCCCACTCTGTTGTTATAGTTGCTTAATGGGTGACGCAATGTGCAGTCTATTTACCAAACACAGCAATCAAGTATATTACCCAGTGTCGACTTTAGGTGGAATACTGTTACGAGGAACGTAATAGTTTACGGTATTACCTTCTCCTAAACCAACTGAGTCATCGAAGTTGGCCCTAGAGCGTCTCGAACCCGAGATCCATTAGATACCAAGTTACTGCTATAGCTCTTGCACACTTTTCGCTTAGTAGCCTAGCTCATAGTTACGTAACTTCATGCGTATAGCTAAATGTCGAATTATTTCAGTTAAATCGTAAATACTGACAGGAATGCGTTCAATCAGTCAGTGCCTCTTTATGTATACAACGCAACGCATCTTAATGACTGATTTGGATTAATAATGCCAATAAACTGCAAATATTACTCTAAATACACAACTTTCCTCCATGTTTGATTTCTTGCAGCTGAGCCAATCGGGACACGGAATGCTGGTGCGAATATCGTTATTCAAGCCTATACCGGAATTGTGCCTGTATACAAGCTTTAACGTTACAATCTGTACCATTTGTACTCTGATGGCCAATGATTGCGGTACAACACATGTGATATGTCCATAAGCAGAGGGTACTGATCAGCACAGTATCGAAGCACCTAAGGTTGGATGTTATACAGTAGCTATCGTATATTCTTCGTACTATTTTAGCCTACTTTTCACATTTTGTAAAAATGTGGAAAAAGTAGACGTATGACATCGATCCAGTCAAATGTCTGTCTGTCCCTCCTAGACGGCTGCAGTTATTGAAACCAAATTTGGTATAAGTAAAGACCTGTATTTCAATATCTCACGGGCATTTTTGAAAATTATTTCAGTGCTAGTAACTGCTAAAAATTCACAAATCACTTTTGAACTCTATGTTGGATTTATCAGACGTTATGCATGCGAACTCTTCCAAAATTAGTGAACATAGAGATAATAACATTCCAAATATATATTTTAAGAAGCGCATATATGACAGTGTTGCCAACATGATTTTAAGTCTGCTGATAAGTCCAATGTTTAAGTGTATCTAACTTCTATACTATCAATTGGATTTTAACCAAATTTCGTATGTGTTTTTGTGTACTATAACAGATATGACTATGCTTATACTTCAGAGCCAGCAGGGCTGCCAACTGCTAACGAACGCTCATTCTCTTTCTTTATCCTAATACCAATATATCAGAAAGTATGCTAGCCCACATCTCTGAATGTTGCACACGTATGGTACCTAAAATTTCAGATTAATTTCGAGTAACTAAAGTGCGTCAGTGCTGCCAACATAATTGTAAGCCTTCTGGAAATGCATGTAAATTCTATACCAACAAATGGGTGTTATCCAAAATTGGCACTTTAAAATATAGTATTATTTTAGATTAATTCTGATCACACGTGCATGACCTTGTTGCCAATATGATTTTATACGCACTGATAGATCCAATATTTCACAACTTGTAACGTCCATACTATCCATTGGACTTCAACCAAATGTTGTATGTGCATTCTGTACCTTAAGAGATGGACCTAGGGATATATTCAGAGTCACCTAGGCTGCCAACTATAGTGCTGTATTAGAATATTTCAGGTATATTCCACTCTAATAAGAAATGTTTGTATTGCCAACTTAAGGTCGTCATCATTCTAGATAGGCATATCGTATACACAGTAGATTAATCGTTGACCTTAATCTTAAATTTTACGGAAAAGTAGGCTTTTTAGTCGGTCACGGAACTACTTGTTTTTCACCTGGCAGCACTACGAATCCGAATTAATTGATAGCTATATTTATATTCGTACACTAGTAGGAGGATACCGTTATTGTATTTTGGACCCTAGTACGAGGCTAATAACGTTATACAACCCGGGACCCATACAACAGAACACTACGTTAATAACGTTATTCGACCTGCGAGGCATGCAGCATAACTCAATGCTAACCAGTCTTATTCGACCTGCGAGGCATGCAGCGTAACACAATGCTATCCAGTCTTATTCGACCTGCGAGGCATGCAGCGTAACACAATGCTATCCTGTCTTGTCATTAACGTTATTTAAAACATCGGAGTGAATGGGGTACATATGATTGTGTTACATCGCCAATAACGTTATTCGACTTGTGTCTCCTGCGATAACTAAAATGCTATCCGGTATGATAAATAAATATTTTAAATAACGGTATACTGTGACCGTTTGACCGAAGTCCCACGTGCACACGAGTATGAATTTCAACATCCGCCGAGCATAAGACTAAAAAAAAAAAACCAATCTCGGGGTCAAACTGAGTATAGCAAAGCAAAAGCGTCTAATCAAAAAAATCAGCCGGACGGATATCGAAATTCGCACTCCATAGAGGATGGAAGGTAGTGCAAATAATTTGTGAATAACACCAATTTCTTAAAATACCTCAGTTTAATTTAACTGTCTGCTGGTCCTATTTGAATACAATAATCCCCAAGGGAGAAATCTAAAATTCCAGACTTGAAAATAAAGACATCCTACGCACCCCCTTGGTCCCTTGTCTACATACAAATTCATAACGCATAAAATAAAGTAATTTTCAGCCTCTACCCAAAAGTAAATTCACTATTCTCAAAATAATTACTAATGTCTGAGAAAATCATTAGTCCATCTCAGCATCTGCTTCACTGAATTATATAAACTGTACAATTATCACTGATGTGCAGGAAAATATCAGTCCATCCTGACACCATGATTTTTATATTTACAAGAGTATCACTTGAATTAAAATTTTCCCTGAAATGTTTCAACCTCTGCGGGGAAATTCACACATCTTCAACTTAATTCAGGGAAATCACATTCCCAAAACGGCGTGAAAAAAAAAAAAAATCAAGGCAGCATTTATCAAACTTTAAACATTGACTGAACTTCTGACATTTCCAAAATAAATTTTATTCACCAATTCACATAATTTAAATCCTCTGATTTAATCGCTTCGATTTAACTTCTTTGATAATCTGCATGTAAGTCAATTATTTATGTCATTCATTTCAATTTAATTCCATTGCAAAAGAAAATATTATTTGGAATAATCCACATTGGCATTTTATGAAAATTAATGGATCCATAAATTCAATCAGCTATCAGCTTAAAATTTTCAATACACCAACCAATCTCTAGATAAAATGCCTCTCATGCTATCAATTCGTTAAATAGGACACGGTAAGGCCTTCAGCAAAACTAGGACGAGACATCAACTTATGCAAATATAAACGACTACACCATGCCGGCGACTATACAACAGTCTAGGAATGTAGAAATTCACCAACGATCGGCCACTAGTTTCCCATATGAGCGACTATATTGTCCTCATTTTAATCATATTTGAGCATGGAGCAATTATTTGACCCTCAACTCAACTTTATAAACATCCATTATTAATTCATATTTTATTTCCACATTTGACCATTATAATCTTATTTTTATAACGACCCCTCAGCTACGCAGGCTGGGTTCAATGGCTTCTAATCAACCAACACATGGGATCATGCGCTCCCTCACAAAATTCAAATATCTCGGCCTTTCGCATAGGTGTAATAAACTTTTAAAGTCTGCCCGAACACACCTCGGTTAAACTGCCGCATAATTCCAAATACATAGTTCCTCATTTTATACAGAAATTCGTACATGAATGATCTTCCGTTCCCAATATCAAAGATCACGCTTTCGTCATGTCCATCCATTCAAAATCAACTCCCATAAAATCAACTACGATCCATTATTCCTCCAATGATTAACCGTTATTATTACCAAGAATTATTATTATTATTATTATTATTATTATTATTATTCATTCTTATTGGAAAAAGTTCCAAACAATATAATCATTTACATATAATTATTATCATTATGGCTTGACTATCAATCATACAGCCTTCCGATGTCATATCTCAACTTCATTTACAATGAGAAAATATTTTACAATTTTTTTTAAATTCAAATATAAAAATTTATAAATTCACAGAAAATTTCGAACTATTATTCCCAAGGAATAATATTTAAACGTAATGTGGCTATCCACATTCCTCATCTATCAACATATTCAAAAGAAGAAATTACTACCAAAACCGAGAAAATATTTTAAACAAAATAAATTAATTATAAACCATTCGATTATGAACAAATCCAAATATTATTTCAAAGTACCCTAACATAAGGTTTAGGCGTGGAATGGTGTAAAATATCTTCCACACAATAGCCTACTGCTATATCGAAGCTTATCAGGTTGACATCCCAAACGCACTAGATTTCCATCAAAGAGATCCATTCGAAATAACTCGGCTGATAAATCTTCAAATGTGCAATAACGTCTTGAGATAAAATCCATAAGCGTAAACCTACTTAGCAGACAGTATAGTCGAAATTGAGAATGCAATACACTAGCTACTTAATAATAAAGTTGGCTTACATCGTGAAGATCTTGTAGGAATAGTCCTTCTGCTGTGAAATCCATGTAGGCAGGCTGGCACACGTTCTTTCCAGTGGACAGATGTTCCGAGTCCCTACTCGCCCATACACCGACAGTAGTGGCTACACTGGCTAAAGCGCAGTGTTAGGTCATGGGGCCAAGCTCTCTGCTGACTCGGTAGACGCGTGGGTTCGAGCCCCACCGTCGGCTGTCCTTGGAATGGTTTTCCGTGGTTTCCCATTTTCAACACCAGGCAAATGCTGGGACAGTACCTTCTGAAAGGCCACGGCCGTTTCCTTCCACATCCTTGCCCAGTTTCATTCATCTTCATCCATTCCATCTCTCATCCCGACGCGCAGGTCGCCCACGGGCGTCGACTAGAAAGACCTGCACTCGGCCTCTTAGGAGGCCACACGACAAAAAAAAACTCGCCCATACTCCATTATCCCGGAAGATGTTCCCAACAATCCCATGACATCTTACCTCCAGCTCTTTTAATACTTCATGGAGACGTCCGATCTACCAATTTCGAACTACTATGATGCATATCTGGCAACATAATGTTAAAAGTATTCGAGTCCCAAGCTAACACTTGCAGCTTTGTGCCACAGAAAACTTCCTAACTCAACTGGTTCACTTCCCGTTCTAAAATATCAACTCCGGGTATGAAATCACGTTTCAACCAATACTGTTTTCCTTTCGATCCTCGCGTACGGTGTCTGCTTGTGGCCTTGCTGTTTGAGCGATACACTGACAATCTTAAGAGTGGTTTACGTAGCATGCTAGCACCATTACTTGTTTGTAGGCTATATTCCATAGATGAGTAAGGAATTCCCCAATACTTTGCACACACCAAAGCAATGGCTTGCCCCTCTAGCTTATTTATGATATCAGGGTTTAAAGCCCACATTATATACGCTGAATGCCTTCCAACTCATATAAGACTGGCATCTTTCAATACAAAATATCTGCCAAGCACGTAGACCTTGAGCACGCGGTGTTAGTGGCTATCTGTCTCGCCTCTCTGCTTCACCTGTGGCGTGCGGCCTACTTCCTTCAGCCACTCCGATGCGAAAAATAATCCTTGCGCCTGGCTTCTTCAACTCCAATATCTTCTGATGCAAACGACGGATTCTCTTGATCTCTTCGGTAATCTTCCCAGTAATGAGTAGTGCATGTTCCCCCGATGTTTTGGTGGTTCAACCTCTTCACATATAAATTCGTAAAAATACCATATGAGTCCTCTCATATCGACGCTCTCTCCATCTAGCGTTAACTTGATGAAACAAAAATACCTCAGCTCCGTGCGTTCTTCCAACAGGTGGTTCCTCGAAGAAAAACAATCTGTGGCCCTCATCTAAATGGTCACAAAACATACAGCATCCGTTTATTCGTTCTTCGTATGAATAACGTTACAACAAACATTCTGTTATGCGGTATTCAATGGATACCGTAACGCGAAACAATTCGTTATTCAAGGCCATTATGTTAAGTTATCTTGCCCTGGTATTCTGATAAAATAAATTGAGAGCATTCATTAACAGTTGGCAGCCCTGGTGGCTCTTAAGAATACGCTCAGTCATATCTGTTTATATACCCATTGTACTTACAAAATTTGGTTGAATTCCAATTGATAGTGTAGAAGTTATATGCATTTAAAATTGGACTTAGCAGCAGCTTACAATCATTTTGGCAACACTGACATGTATGGCCTCCTGTAAATTAAACTGAAATATTACTATCCATACGTGTGCCAATTTTGAAATAGCTCCCATGCATACCTTCCAGGATATCCAACATGGAGCTCAAATTTCAATCGCGATTTTTCAGCAGTTGGTAGCACTGACAATATTTTCAAATACGGCATTGAGATATTCAGGTATAGATCTTTAGTCATACCAAATTTTGTTTCGATTGTTGCATTCCTTTAGGGGTTGATAGGGACACACACACACACATATACACACAGACAGACACACATTTTCCCGGATCGATCTCATAAGTCTACTCTTTCCTCATTTTTGCAAAATGTGAAAAGTAGGCTAATAGTCTACCTATGATTTTGCATTTCCACTGAGGGAAACTGTGATGGAGAAATTAAAAGAAGAATAGATATGACTAAGAAAGCACTAACTCGAATATGGGAAGATCATCATATTACCAAGGAAACAAAGAAGCGACTGGTTCAAGCTTTGGTGTTTCCTATCGTCACGTATGGCTCTGAGTCCTGGACCATAAATGCTGCATCTCGTAGGAGAATAGAAGCCTTCGAGATGACGTGTTATGAAAGAATGCTACGAATATCGTGGGTAGCAAGAAGAACAAATGGATCAATTCTGAAGGTGCTAAGGATTGCTCCTAAAGCACGCTTACTCCTAAACATCCAAAGGCAAATGTTTAAATTTTTCGGCCCTGTCATCCGGCGAGACGGCATTGAGACGTTGAGGATAAAGTTGATTGAAAACGGCTGAGGGGACCGGTACCTTGACCAGATAAAGAGTCTGACTAATCGGCCACTTCAGAAATTAATGCACACATCATTGTTGTATGGCGGGGTATTTTTAACAGAATTTCGTGAAGGGTCACGACGTTAGAAATCGAACTACGACCAAGAAGAACAAGAAGTATTAAGTTAATTTTGAATAAGTTTTGAGAAATAGATTCATAAGTACATTAAAGCCACATGTTCCCAGTCGGTCAACACTTATTGTGCCCAATGATTAAAGAGGGGGAACAAGTATTTATATTGTTACGGGTGCGGAGTTGCTTCATTCCCTCGTGCGTGACTCACATCCGCCCGAGGCTACCCCCGGGCTCTGTGTCGGCCGGCCGCTTGCGCAGAGAGAACAAAAGGGCATGGACCAGAATGTTCGTGGCCCAACTAGTGTTGGAAATCTCGAGAAGGTCTGAGAGTAGCTGTGTATCCTGGTCTACTCTAGAAACATCTGTGAGTCGTCAGCCCCGATATATAAAGAGCGACCCTGGCCAGTGTCAGTGAGTGTGTTTATACCTGTGCAAAAGAGGTAATGCGGTGACGTGTGAATTGTGAAACAGTGTGTGGTATTCAAGAACAGTGAGTGTCAGACTGTGGCTAGTGAACTTGAGGAAGAGTTGTTGTTATTTCCAGCGAGGACACCGGTCCCATTAGTGAGGGATTAACTGCATGACCAAGTGAAAGGGTGAGTGTTCTCAAAAAGGGAGCAAATTTCGTAAGACAGCTAATGGTTTTTATGTGCCTATTGTGTGGTGAATATTTCTGACCTGCAATAAAGCTAATATTTCTTTAAAGGACCATTTGTGTTGTGCTTTACCTACTGTGATCCAATTAACGACCTTGCTACTAGGGGTAACACGTATCAATATAGTCTACCCTGAAGGAAATTATATATTGTCACAATAATAAGCTCTTATATACAAAATCGGACGACATATTTCGAACGACAAGCGTTCATCTTCAGATCCTGTTCACGTAGGCATAGTTAATGTACGTTAGGGTAGTTGCCGCGCTGTGACTGTCAGACAGCTACTCACTTGACCTCACGAGGCTGAGTGCACTCCGTTCCAGTCCTCACATCAGTTTCTGATACTTCTGACGGATCCGCGAGGTGGTCGAAATATTTTCATCATGAAGGCGAATTCAGAAGAAGAATGAAAATTCACGCTTTAATTTGAGAAAGTAGATTATCAAAGAGTGTTCTCACATATAAACCACCCCAGTGCACAGTGGGTCAAAATCGAAATCCAGGAGGAAGAAATTATTTATTTTCATAATTAAAAAATCAAGATTTATTACTTCTACAGCATTCTCTTACAATTGCCGCTCATTATTCTGGGATATAAACGCATCTTAGTGTAAATCTGTCACCTCTGTTCGAGCAGTCTGAATTGGAGGGTGAATGTTAGTGGCTGTGGTTTGGTTGTCTTTGTGGTTAGTGTGATGCTTTAAGATGGAACATGCAGCTGAACGTATCATCTTCGTAACGTGCTTCAGTTATTAATGGGCGTAATTGTTACGCAATTTGAGCTATATTTGCATTATATAATATTTTACTATTATTTTTAAAATTATATTTTCACTTAGATTTTTATTAAGTCGCGTCACTCTGCGTCACTTTCTTCTTTATGTTACAATATAGATAAAGTCGTGTAGTTTACGCCTGTTATAAGATTTTTTGCATCTTTTTGCAACGTACTTACTGTCGACCAAAGTATTATGTGTACTCGAGTTTGAAGGTTGTTTGTTAAGTAACCAATAGATCTACATGAAATCCAATACCATCAACATCTTCATCGTTCTATTTTACGTTAGTTCATGTAGGTTTGGATTTTTTAGTTTATATTTTAATATTTTTTATCGCAGTTGGAACACAAAAAGTGCACGTTTTTAAGCGTGTTTCAACCATGCGTCACATTTAAGATTTATTATCTCAATAGCCCGTCATCAGATCGAATCCAAATTTTAACACAATATACATTGGAATGTTATATAACTGGTTTATTAATTTCACAATTTTGTGTGTCCAAAAACAAAGTTGTTATCATTGTTGTAAGGTAACTTTTTCTCGGCTCGGGGTGGTTGGCAAATGTAGTTCTTGGTTGCGTTGTAATCGTTATACATCAAATAGTTATGCTGTATGACTGTGAAATACGTAAATTAATTCACTTATTTTATATCGGTTTGTATTTGTACGAGGAAATAACACATGGTTCTCCCGCTAGCTGCTCCAAGAAAAGCTGTACAGCGTTGCTGAGATGGAGCCCATAACTTCCGAGCGAGACGCGCCATGATGCGTGTTGGCACCATTTCGGCAACGCTGTATAGCTTTTGCCGGAGCGGCTAGCTAGTGAAACATGTGTTATTTCCCCGTAGAAATACAAACTGATATAAAATAAGTGAATTAATTTACGTGTTTCACAGTCATACAGCATAACTTTTCGATGTATAAGGATTACAATGGAACCAATAACTACATTTTCCAACCACCCCGAGCCGAGAAAAAGTTACCTTACAAAAATGATAACAACATTGTTTCTTGGACACACACAATTTTGAAATTAATAAACCAGTTATACAACATTCCAATGTATACTGTGTTAAAATTTGGGTTCGATCTGATGGCGAGTTTTTGATATAATAATTCTTAAATGTGACGCATGGATGAAACACGCTTAAAACGTGCACTTTTTGTGTTCCAACTGCGATAAAAAATATTAGAATATAAATTAAAAATTCCAAACCTACATGACCTAACGTAAAACAGAACGACAAAAATGATGATGTTATTGGATTTTATGTAGGTCTATTGGTTACTTCACAAACAACCTTCAAACTCGAGTGCACATAATACTTTGGTCGACAGTAGTTATTTTACGTTTTAGAAGATGCCACGCAACCAGTTCTCACACGTTTACAACTGTTTGAAGCACTGGGTTCGACGATTATGTCAAAAGTGGAACTTTGTGACTTTGCTAAAAGTAAATTAGGGGTAGAAAATTGTTCTGAAGAGATAACTGAATGTTCTATCCAACTCCTAGTCATAGTCAATTTCTTGCATGTGTAGACGAAGCTTAAAAAGGTCTTAACTGATGTTTATATTGAAGTAAACAAATGATATACGTTGCTTTCACTCTAAATTCATGATTAAAACGTAAAAATAAATTTGTCCCCATAGATTTTGATTTTGACCCACTGTGCAGTGGGAGAGAATAACAATCTTTCTTAAAACATTGATTTTTCTTATATAACGTACAACTCTATATTTTTATTCATAAATAGTGTGTCTACACAGTTTCCATGAATGTCATCTTATATTAAGGTAAGATGTAGTCTCTAATAATGTTTATGTTCGACCATGGTGAAATGTAAATATTATAGGCCAGAAAACTGTACTATAATGAGTTTTCATTATGATAAAGTTTCTCCACCAATCACAGCAGCAGAAGGTTTTTCATTATGAAACAGTTGTGTGACCAATTAGGTAAGAGTAGCTTTGCACATGCACATAAAATCCAACATGTGGGACATGAATTACATGATTTGAAAGTTGATAATGTAAATGATATCCGATCAACCATTCTAGTTACAATCCCAAACACAAAGACAAAATCAGCACGAACCTTTACGTTAACAGGGAAATACTATGAAATATGCAAGAAATTTAGGAATTCTCGTCCACAAGTTTGCAATACACCATCCTTCTAGCCTATATAAATTACCGATAAGGAAAGTGTGCACCGTCCCAAATGTTCGCATGAATAAACTGTCAAATATGGGAAAAGAAATAGCACTGTACCTTAATATCCCTAAGTTCAATTTCTACACAGGGCATTGGGTTTCGTACGATTTCGGTGACAATTTTGGTGAATGCTGGTGTTGATATAACCACACTTGAACGTCATGGAGGCACCAAACTTATGACATTAGATCCACGGAAATCAATAACCCAGCTCTGTGTTCAGTAAAAGGATTTATAAAGAGAAACTTCTCCGCCAGATGTCATGACTGTCCTATGTCGGACTCCATTGATTTGCCTTCCGTTGACATTCTATACGCATTGAATTTGAAAATAACTGGTTGAAAATACGTTACATTTTAATTTTAAAGCGTTTGTAACAGCCTATTTTGTTTTATTTGACCAAAATAACAAAATGATCCCACATAGTACCTGTGCGCTATCTGTTGGTGCTAGTTCTGTTTGGTATTTGTTGTTGGGTAGAGAGTAAATGTTGAGCCCGCACAATTACCAAGAAGAAGAAAAAAAAGACGCAAGCTTTGGATGAACTTTCATCCTTAGTTAACCCAGTGCATGCACTTGGATTACTAAAGTCATCTGACTGAATCTCGACAGATATTTATGAATATTTATGTTAGAACATATAATAAAGTTATAATTATCGTCGAACATAAACAGTCGTATGCAACTCGCCTATAATGGTAATTAAGACACTCGTATGGAAATGTTAATACAGTGCGCCATCTCTCCCGACTCCCCTACATTGATATAAATGAAAGATTGGAACAGATCTGTTAATGTGTTGTGTTTGAGTCTTCAATCTTTTGACTGGTTTGATGCAGATCTCCATGCCTCCCAGCTCTGAGCTAATCGTTTCATCTCTACATAGTTACCACACCCTACATTCGAGGCAAACTGTTTAACAAATTCTAACCTTGGTCGACCCCTACAGTTTTGTCCTCGACCCTTCCTTCCAGAACTAAGCTTGCTATTCCTGGGTGTCTTAGTATGTGTCTTACCAACCTATCTTTTCTTCATTAGCAGTCACCAGAAACATCTTTCCTCTCCTACTCGTCTTAATACCTCTTCGTTTGTGACCCTATCTACCCATCTGCTTTTCATCATTATCCTGTAACACCACATTTCAAACGCTTCAATTATACTCTTTTCTGCTGCACTAATAGTCCAAGTTTCTGTAGAAATGCTTTCTTAGCCTGAGCCAACCTCCTTTTAATATCCTCTTTGCTTCGTCCATCACTGGCTATTTTGCTTTCTAAGTAACAGAAGTCACCTAGTTCCTTTAGCTTTTCACCTGCCAATTTAATGTCCATAGAGGTTTCTGATTTCTTTTGGCTTTATTCCAATATTTTTGTTTTACAATTATTACTATTCATCATGAATTCTTTTCTCAAGATGGAGTCCAAACCATTCAAATCCTCGGGCGTGTCGGCCAAAATGGCGACGTCATCAGAAAATCTCAGAGTTGAAATTATTTCTCCTTGAATCATCACTCCGACTTTAAATTTTTCTCCAGTTTCCTTTATTGCTTGTTCAATGTAAAGATTGATAAGTATGGATGATGAGTTGCAGCTTTGCCTTACACCTTTCTGAATACGAGCTTCTCTCTCATGTCCTATTAATGGTCATATCCATTTGAAAACTGAGTACACGTGCCCCTTAAAAAACCTCTGACATCAACAACAACAACAACAAAGCAGGTGGAGTTGGCTCTGTGGATTTATTGAGATAGACCACAGTAACTGTGGGAAGCTTGTCGCCTCTCTCTTTAGAGATATAGTAGCTATTGATTTGTTGAGCAAATAGAAGTATAACTCAATTAAAAATTAAATGATTACGTTGTTGTGAACAAGAATAATCCATTGATCAAAATGTCACACCCACGCGAACTGTATTGTGTGCGGAAATACAATGTAAAATCAGCAAATTCAATCTCAGCGCTTGTGAGAGTGCAACAAGCGAAGCTCCCGTTGTTTCCACACCTGACCTATTGTTTCCCTCGGCGTCGCGACGCTCGCCATGCAAATACAGTTGTAGCAACAATCGCACAAAACTCTAGGATGATAATTAAAATAGAGGCGAGTCAGATTATTAATTTGCAACCAGATGGCCCTGGGCGTCAAGCCGAGCACCACGACAGCTGGAAGTCCGGTGGTTGATAGTTCGAAGCGCGGCAGTGCCAGCGCCTACCATTAGTGCAGTTTATCCACACTCACTCCAGGCAAATGCAGGGAGAACACCTTACTTCAATTCCTGGTGCACTTCCCCCATTCCTGTCCCTGCTACAACGTGGTCTAGTAGCCCCGTGTACTTTGGGTGTGTGTAGAATCTGTCTGATAACCGGTGTTAAATGTGATGGCTGTATTAGTGTGTGTATCTGTTTTTTAATTCAAGTAAGAACTGGAGACATTCAATTTTCAAGTAGTTCCTACTTTTGTTACCAAACGCCACAGTCCACGACAACTAGTTCTGAACTTGGTTATTAGATGCCACCGCAGTCGGCTCCTGGCGATGAATGTTGGAACCTAAGTACGTTAGTCAAATCTAAACAATAGTTTAGCTTCACACAAGTGTAATTAGTGGAAGGTTCTTTTACATGCCATAAATCTGTATGAGATAGGACCGCCGGCTTTGCTTCCCCTCCGAAGGAAGGCATACTGAAAGATTTCAACACTCTTAGAAAGTCCGACGACTTCGGCCGGGTTTGAACCCGTGACCTTGGGCATACAAGCTCAGCATGCTACAGACTACACCACCGAAGCCGCTTCCTGTCTATTAGACAGTTACACACACTACTACAGTCATCATATCAATGTAGGTTATCAGACAAATTCAACACACACTCAACTGCACAGAGCTGATGACCAAGATATCCCAAACCCCTAATATGAATTAACGATAAACACCATTTAGTCTGAAAGCCACCGTTTATGAACGAGTCACTTGCATGATCCCTTATTAGCATTTAGTACTGTGGCCTACTCCGTTCTTTTTACATCACTAACCACACCCTAGCGCTACCTGGCAACCAATTGTTGAACATCACCTGCTAGCGCTACCTGGCAACCAGTTGTTGAACATCACCTCACACGAATTCTACTATTCGGTATGTTTTGATTGCAAGTTACAATAATTGTTTGTCAACAAAAACCAGACCACATCTGCTGTGCATAACTGTCTGAGTTGTCAGTACAATGCGATCCCAATACAATGTATAGTTATCTTTTGCTATTATTATTATTATTATTATTATTATTATTATTATTATTATTATTATTAATATTATTATTAATATTATTATTATTAATAATTATAATTATTAACAATAATAACTAGCTGTACCCGGCATGCGTTGCACTGCCAATCAAAGAAAGTGTTGGCGATGTAACTTTGCTTGTTGAAGTGCTTTTGGATTCCCAATAATTTTTTCTTTTTCCGTAAACCAATTCTAAACTATTGCAAAATTGATTTACTATCTCAAAAAAATCATGGAAGCGGGCTCAACAACTCAACAAAGTTTCATCGCAATGAAATGATTGGTATATGAACGCATCAAGACTTTGTTGAAACGATTCGAGCGCCGTCACCCATTTGTTGAATATACTCGTACGCTACTTATTGTAAAATGGATTTACTCTCTCGGAAACCTTCCCTGGCGTGTACACAACAACTCATCAATGTTTCATCGCAATCGGATGAATGGCATATGAACGCATACGGGATTTTGTTTAAACGATTCGCGCGCCGCCACTCATTTGTTGAATCATCTTGTGCGCCACCCGTTGAAAAACGGATTTACTAATTCATACACCTTCGCAGGATTGTACTCAACTCACTAAAGTTTTATCACAATCGGATGAATGGTATTTGGACGCATACGGGATTTGGTTGAAACGATTCACGCGCTGTCGCTCTTTAGTTGAATCTACTCGTGCGCTTCCCATTGTAAAAGGATTTTCAAAATCACAAAATCTTCGCGGGAGCGGAAACAACATTTCACCAAATTTCATTAAAATCGCATGAATTGTAGGCTATATGAACGCATACGGAGTTCTTTTAAACGATACGCGCGCCGTTACACATTTGTTGAATCTACTCGTGCGCTACCTATTGTAAAAAGGATTTACTAATTCACAAACCTTTCCTGGAATGTGCGCATCAATTCACCTAAGTTTCATAGCAATAGGATGAATGGTATATGGACGCATACGGGACTTTTTTCAAACGATTCGCGTGCCGTCGCTCATTTGTTGAATCTACTTGTGCGATACCTATTGTAAAGTGGATTTACTAAGCCAGAAAGCTTCCCTGAAGTGTACACAACATCACACCCAAGTTTAATCGCTATCGGACGAATGGTATATGAGCGCATATGGGACATTGTTGAAACGCTTCGCGCGTCTTCCCTCATTTGTTGAATCTACTTGTGTGCTACCTATTTTAAAATGGATTTACTAAGTCGGAAACTTTCCCTGGAGTGTACACAACAACTCACCCAAGTTTAGTCGCTATCGGAGGAATGGTATATGAACGCATACGGGACTATGAGGAAACACTTTGCGCGTCGTCGCTCATTTGTTCAATCTACTTATGCGATACCTATTGTAAAGTGGATTTACTAAACCAAAAACCTTCCCTGAAGTGTACACATTATCTCACCCAAGTTTCATCGCTTTCAGACAAATATTATATTAACGCATACGGGACTTTGTTGAAACGCTTCGCGCGTCGTTGCTCACTTGTTGAATCTACTCGTGCGCTACCCATTATAGCATGGATTTACTAAGCCAGAAACCTTGTAGTGTACACAACCTCTCTCCTAAGTTTCATCGCCATAGGACGAATAGTATGTGAATGCATACAGGACTTTGTAGGAACGCTTCGCCCGTCGTCGCTCATTTGTTGAATCTACTTGTGCGCTACCTATTGTAAAATGGATTTTCTAAGCATGAAACGTTCCCTGGAGTATACACAACAACTCAGCCAAGTTTAGTCGCTATCGGACGAATGGTATATGAACGCATACGGGACTATGTTGAAACAATTTGCGCGTCGTCGCTCATTTGTTTAATCTACTTGTGCTATACTAATTGTAATGTGGATTTACTAAGCCAGAAATCTTCCCTGAAGTGTACACAATATCTCACTCAAATTTCATCGCTATCAGACGAATATGATATGAACGAATACGGAACTTTGTGGAAACGCTTCGCGCGTCGCCGCTCATTTGTTGAATCTACTTGTGCACTACCTATTGTAAAATGGATTTACTAAGCCTGAAAAGTTCCCTGGGGTGTACAGAACAACTCAGCCAAGTTTAGTCGCTATCGGACGAATGGTATATGTGCGCATTCGGGACTATGATGAAACACTTTGCGCTTCGTCGCTCATTTGTTTAATCTATTTGTGCTATACCTGTTGTAAAGTGGTTTTATAAAGCCAGAAACCTTCACTGAAGTGTTCACAATATCTCACCCAAATTTCATCGCTATTAGACGAATGGTATATGAACGCATACGGGACTTTCTTGAAACGCTTCGCGCGACATCGCTCATTTGTTGAATCTACTTGTGCGCTACCTATTGAAAAATGGATTTACTAAGCCTAAAACTTTCCCTGGAGTGTACATAACAACTCACACAAATTTAGTCGCTATCGGACGAATGGTATATGGACGCATACGGGACTATGTTGAAACACTTCGCGCGTCGTCACTCATATGTTGAATCAACTCGTGCCCTACCTATCGTAAAGTGGATTTGCTAAGCCAGAAACCTTGCCTGAAGTGTACACAACCTCTCACCCAAATTTCATCGCTATCGGACGAATGGTATGTGAACGCGTACAGGACTTTTTGAAACGCTTCGCCTGTCGTAGCTAATTTGTTGAATCTACTTGTGCGCTACCTATTGTTAAGTGGATTTACTAAGCCAGAAACCTTCTCTGATGTGTACAAAACAATTCACCTAAGTTTAGTCACTATCGGACGAATGGTGTATGAACGCATACGGGGCTATGTTGAAACACTTCGCGCGTCGTCGCTCATTTGTTGAATCTACTCGTGCCCTACCAATCGTAAAGTGGATTTACTAAGCCAGAAACCTTGCCTGAAGTGTACACAACCACTCACCGAAGTTTCATCGCTATCGGACGAATGGTATGTGTACGCATACAGGACTTTGTTGAAGCGCTTCGCCCATCGTCGCTCATTTGTTGAATCTACTCGTGCGCTACCTATTATAACATGGATTTACTAAGCCAGAAACCTTGCCTGTAGTGTACACAACCTCTCTCCCAAGTTTCATCGATATCGGACAAATGGTATGTGAACGCATACAGTACTTTTTTGAAACGCTTTGCCCGTCTTCGCTCATTTGTTGAATCTATTTGTGCGCTACCTATTTTAAGTGGATTTACTAAGCCAGAAACCTTACCTGAAGTGTACAAAACATCTCACACAATTTTCGTCGCAATGGGATGAATGGTATATGAACGCATGTGGGACATTCTTGAAACAAACGCACGCAATTTTGTTGAACGTACTCGCGCGCCATCTATTGTAAATTCGATTTACTACGCCTATAACTTTTCCGGGACTGTGCACAACAACTCACCAAAATTTGATCGCAATCGGATGAATTGTATATGAACGCATCGCCATTACGCATTTGTTTAAACTACTCGCGCGCTATCTACTTTGAAATGGATTAACTATGCCTATAATCCTCCCGGAAGTATTTACAACAACTCCCCAAAATTTGATCGCAATCGGATGAATGGTTTATGAACGCATAAAAGACGTACACACAGACATTCCTTTTTAGGTAGATTTCTTTAGAAAGCTAACTATTGCAATGGGTCCCATGTTTCGACTTCCGGAAAATTTCGACATATCTTCGCGTTTCACATCCCCCAGACCCCAAAACCACCGTCAGTTCAAAAGTTTATATATAATTTATGTATATATGTATATATATATATATCAGTTTCTTGTGGACACGATAACTGCCGTAATTTTGCACCAATCACTTTGAATTTTTTACATAATATGTATCCCTATAAAATCTCGGTCGAGTTCGTTAATGGGTAAAATCGGTCAAAGGGGGTAAAAATGGGGGGCTTTTTTCGAAAAAGTGAAATATCGCTATAACTCTCTTAATACATGAAATATCGAATCCCTTCAAAGTTCATAATATGTGTCGGATAAGTGCCAAACATTTATGTCAAATAAGTTTTTTGATAGCACCAACCATTGACCAAAGAGGTGGGAAAAAGTGGGTTTTTCGGGAAACATTAATCATATCTCTGTTAATAGGCACAATATCAAAACCGCACAAAATGGACAATATTCCTCCAATAATTACCTAAAACTTTTGTCTGAAAGAATTTTTGATATGACCCACCATTACGCCACGGGGTGAACAAAATGATTTAAATTATAAGAAAATGCCAAGTGCCAAGAGAGGTTGCCATGACAACTTTACTTTTAATTGATAATGGATGACCATCAGCAGTTGCTATGACAACGCCACTGCACGAGATCACATTCAGTTTTCATATGTCAGTGGGAAGCGACTTCGGTATCGGAACTGGTAGCATGCTGAACTTCTCTGCCCAAGGTCGCGGGTTCAAACCCGGCTGAAGTCGTCGGATTTACTAAGAGCGCTAAAAAACCTGAGTTTGCTTTCCTTCGGAGGGGAAGTTCCAACGTTCGTTGCGAGTTGCTAATTGAGGTGGCATCTAGTAGCCAAGTTCACAGCTAGGTGTCGTTGACGGCAGTATTTTAGGTACATTTCATTAGAAAGCTAACTATTGCAATGGGTACCATGTTTCGATTTCCGGAAAATTTCGACATATCTTCGCGTTTCACATCCCCCAGACCCCAAAACCACCGTCAGTTCAAAAGTTTATATATAATTTATGTAATATATGTATATATATGTATATCAGTTTCTTGTGGACACGATAACTGCCGTAATTTTGCGCCAATCACTTTGAATTTTTTACCGAATATGTATACCCATAAAATCTCGGACGAGTTCGTTACTGGGCTAAATCGGTCGAAGGGGATGAAAATGGGGGACTTTTTTTTGCGAAAAAATGAAATATTGCTATAACTCTCTTAATATGTGAAATATCGAATCCGTTCAAAGTTCATACTATGTGTCGGATAAAGCTCAGAAATTTATGTTTGAAACGTTTTTTTGATAGCACCAACCATTGACCAAAGGGGTGGGAAAAAGTGTTTTTTTCGGGAAACATTAATCATATCTCTGTTAATAGGCACAATATCAAAACCGTACAAAATGGACAATATTCCCCTAATAATTACCTAAAACGTTTGTCTGAAAGAATTTTTGATATGAGCCACCATTGCGCCAAGGGATGAGAAAAATGATTTCGGAATTATAAGAAAATGCCAAGAGCTATCAGTGGTTGACATGGCCACACTACTAAATTGATGAGGGATGAGCCATCAGACGTTGCCATGACAACGCACTTGCGCGAGATCAGATTCAGATTTCCATCTGACTAAGTGTGAAGCGGCTTCGGTGACGTAACTGGTAGCATGCTGAACTTCTATGCCCAAGGTCGCGGGTTCAAAGCCGGCCAAAGTCGTCGGATTTTCTAAGAGCGCTAAAAATCCCTCAGTAATCTTTCCTTTGGAGGGGAAGTTCCAACGTTAGTTGCGAGTTGCTGATTGAGGTGGCATCTAGTAGCATCTAGTTGACGTTAGTATCTGGTAGCAACATTAGGAACTACTGCTTGAAATTTAGCGTCTGCATTCCTTACCTGAATTACAGACTAATACAGCCATCACAATTCACACCGTTTATCAGACAGATTCTACACTCACCCAAAGTACACGGGGTTATATGACCGCGTTGTCGCAGCCCCTAAACTGAGGAACCAACCAACATCTCTGCGGGAGATATAATTTTGCGTGAAGAAGTAACAGACCGTTACATAGTTACACATCAGTGTCGAAACCTTGCATAAGGACAGTGTGACCACAAGTATAACAAGTAGTTCCGTGAAGAACTGTACAGCCTATTTTCATATATCCTGCTCATGTTAATTGCCTCTATCAACATACAAAATTTCAGTTTAATTGCTGTATCAGATTCGTAGATATTGAGAACCGTCTAAATATTTCAGATGGTCGCCAAGTTGGATTTTTATTTTTGTACTATTATATTAAGATTATTGTGTAAGTGTGGTATTCAAACTTCAATCGCATGATTAGAACACAAGAAGTAAAAACGAGATTTTAAAATTACGCACAGCAGCCATCTTGTGATTATGCAAACAATTGAAATAAATTAGATGCCAGTGGATCAACATTTGTGTAAGCGTTTAAAACGTGCAACGTTTCACGGCACTCGGATAGTTAATTCGCGAGAAACGTCCATTTAAATATTTTTACTTCGCGTCGCCGCCATGTTGGATTCGTGCTCACCAGGTTACTGAAAGTCCTATAGGTGAACATATGTTCATAGTCTCTATGAACATAAAAATTTCAGTTTGGTTGCTGTAAAAGATTCATATATATTGAGAACCGTCTAAATATTACGGAAGCTTGCCATTTAGGATTGTTATATGTATAGGCCATAGAGTTATGTACCATTCAAGGTCACTTATTGCCTAGGTTCATTATTCAAACTTTCACTTCGATCGCATGATTACGACACAAGAAATAAAAACTTAATTTTAAAATTTCGCACAGCCGCCATCTTGAGGTTATGTAAACAATTGAATGAAATTAGATGGCAGTACATTACAATCTGCAAAATCATTTACTGTACCACATTTCACTGCGCTCAGAGAGTTAACTCACGAGAAAAGTCTATTAAAATATTTCAAATTCGCTTGGTCGCCATGTTCGTTTTGTACTTTACAGGTTTATGAATTATACATAGGTAAACTTGTATCAGTACCCTTTATCACCGTACAAAATTGCAGGGTGATATCTATAATAGTTTCGGGGATATAGAATGTCAGTGAAATATTTCGCACAGCCGCCATTTTGAGGTTATGTAAACAATTGAACTAAATTAGACTCCAGTGCATTGCAATGTGTATAAATATTTGCTGTACCAAGTTTCATTACGTTTGGATAGTTAAATCGCGAGAAAAGTCTATTTAAAAGTCTCCACTTCGCTTGGACGCCATGTTGGTTATGTAGTAACCAGGTTTTTGAAAGTTTCATAGGTGAACTTCTAGTAGTACCCTTTATCACCGTACACAATTTCAGGGCGATATCCGTTATAGTTTCGGAGATACTGAATGCTAGTGAAATATTTCGCACAGCCGCCATGTTGGATTGGTGAGACGTAACAAAATTCGATGGGCACGGTCGACGTCGCCGGGAATAGTGCTATGAACTTACTGAGTTTCACTGAAATCGCTCCAGCCGTTTAGATTTTATTAGGGGGGGACACACACACACACCTCACACACACACACACACACACACACGGACAGAAGGTGATCTCATAAGCCTATTTTTTCAAAATTGAAAATAGGCTAAAAATGGACTCCAAATGACAAGAAGGTTACCGTCCCCGTAAGACAATAAAATGTTTAAAATATGTTTAAAATGAAGAAAAACAAAGTTAATTAATCTCCAATTATAAAATACATTCACGCGATAAATGAGGTCTGATCCTTCTACGAAAACGTCATATTCTGCCTATGTTCGCCTATCTCCAAGTTTGTCCGGTGAAATCTACCTCCGCCTTCCGGCGTGCCGAGAGGACTTTTTTATATATATACTAGCTGTACCCGGCATGCGTTGCAATGCCAATTAAAGAAAGTGTTGGCGTTGTGTTGTGACTTTGATTGTTGAAGTGCTTTTGGATTCCCAATATTTTTTTCTTTTTCCGTTAAACACCTCTAAAGTGTTGTAAAATTGATTTACTATCTCAGAAACAATCATGGGTGCGTGCTCAACAACTCACGAAAGTTACATCGCAATGAAATGAATGGTATATGAACATATTCGGGACTGCTGAAACGATTAGACCGCCGTCACCCATTTGTTGAATATACTCGTACGCTACCTATTGAAAAATGGATTTACTACTTCGAAAACCTTTCCTGGCGTGTACACAACAACTCATCAAAGTTTCATCGCAATCGGCTGAATGGCATATGATCGCATACGCGATTTTGTTTAAACGATTCGCGCATTCACTCATTTGTTGAATCTTCTTGTGCGCCACCCATTGAAAAACGGACTTACCAATTCACGAATCTTCGCAGGACTGTACTCAGCTCTCCAAAGTTTTATCACACTCGGATGAATGGTGTATGATCGCATACGGTACTTTATTGAAACGATTCACGCGCTGTCGCTTATTAGTTAAATCAACCCGTTTGCTACCAATTGTAAAATGGATTTACTAAATCAGAAACCATCGCTGGAGTGGAAACAACATTTCACCAAATTTCATTGCAATCGCATTAATGATATATCAACGCCTACGGAATTTCGTTTAAACGACACGGGTGCCGCTACCCATTTGTTGAATCCACTCGTGCACTACCTATTGTAAAATGGATTTACTAAATCAGAAACCTTTCCTCGGGTGTACACAACAAATCACTAAAGTTTCATTGCAATCGGATGAATGGCATATGACCGCATACGGGACATTGATAAAACGATTCACGTGCCGTCGCTCATTTGTTGAATCTACTCGTGCACTACCTATTGTAATGTGGATTTACTAAGCCAGAAACCTTCCCGGAAGTGTACACAACATCACACCCAAGTTTCATCGCTATCGGACGAATGGTATATGAACGCATACGGGACTTTGTTGAAACACTTCGCGCATCTTCACTCATTTGTTGAATCTACTCGTGCGCTGCCTATTGTAAAATGGATTTACTACGCCCGAAACCTTCCCTGGAGTGTACACAACAACTCACCAAAGTTTCATCTCTATCGGACGATTGTATATGAACGCATACGGGTCTTTGTAAAACACTTCGCGCGTCGTCGCTCATTTGTTGAATCCATTCGTGTGCTACCTATTGTAACATGGATTTACTAAGCCAGAAATCTTCCCTGAAGTGTACACAACATCTCACCCACGTTTCATCGCTATCGGACAAATGGTATATGAACGCATACGGGACTTTGTTGAAACACTTCGCCCGTCGTCGCTCATTTATTTAATCTACTTGTGCGCTAGCTATTTAACATGGATTTACTAAGCCAGAAATCTTCCCTGGAGTGTACACAACATCTCATCCAAGTTTCATCGCTATCGGACTAATAGTATACGAACGCATACGGGACATTGTTGAAACGCTTTGCGTGTCGTCGCTCATTTGTTGAATCTACTCGTGCGGTACCTATTTTTAAGTGGATTTACTAAGCCAGAAACCTTCCCTGAGTGTATACAACATCTCACCCAAGTTTCATCGCATTGGGGTGAATGGTATATGAACGCATGTTGGACTTTGTTGAAACAAACGCTCATCATTTTGTTGAAGTTAATCGCGTGCCATCTATTGTTAATTGGATGTACTATGCCTATAACTTTTCCTGGCGTATGCACAACAACTCACCAAAATTTGATTGCAATCGGATGAAATGTATATGAACGCATCACCAACACTCATTTGTTTAAACTACTGGTGCGCTATCTATTGTTAATTGGATTAACTATGCGTATAACCATCCTGGAAGTGTGCCAAACAACCCACCGAAATTTGGTAGAAATCGGATGAATTGTAGGCTACATGAACGCATCGCCAAAACTCATTTGTTTAAAATACTCGCGTGCTGTCCATTATAAATTGGATTGACTATGCCTATAATGATTACGGAAGTGTTCACAACAACTCACAAAAAGTTTCATAGCAATCGGATGAATGGTATATGAACGCATACGGGACTTGGTTGAAACGATTCGCGTGCCGTCGCTCATTTGTTGAATCTACTTGTGCGATACCTATTGTAAAGAGGATGTACTAAGCCAGAAACCTTCCCTGATGAGTACACAACATCTTACCCAAGTTTCATCGCTATCGGACGAATGGTATATGAACGCCTACGGAATTTCGTTTAAACGATACGCGTGATGACCGCATACGGGATATTGATAAAACGATTCACGTGCCGTCGCTCATTTGTTGAATCCATTCGCGCGCTACCTATTGTAACACGGATTTACTAAGCTAGAAATCTTCCCTGAAGTGTACACATCATATCACCCACGTTTCATCGCTATCGGACAAATGGTATATGAACGCATACGGGACTTTGTTGAAACACTTCGCACTTCGTCGCTCATTTATTTAATCTACTTGTGCGCTACCTATTTAACATGGATTTACTAAGCCAGAAATCTTCACTGTAGTGTACACAACATCTCATCCAAGTTTCATCGCTATCGGACGAATAGTATACGAACGCATAAGGGACATTGTTGAAACGCTTTGCGTGTCGTCACACATTTATTTAATCTACTCGTGCGCTACCTATTGATAAGTGGATTTACTAAGCCAGAAACCTTCCCTGAGTGTATACAACATCTCACCCAAGTTTCATCGCATTGGGGTGAATGCTATATGAACGCATGTGGGACTTTTTTGAAACAAACGCATGCCATTTTGTTGAAGTTACTCGTGCGCCATATATTGTTAATTGGATCTACTATGCCTATAACTTTTCCTGGCGTATACACAACAACTCACCCAAATTTGATTGCAATCGGATGAATTGTATATGATCGCATCACCAACACTCATTTGTTAAAACTACTGGGGGGCCGATAACCTAGATGTTAGGCCCCTCAAAACAACAATTATCATCACATCATCAAAACTACTGGTGCGCTATATATTGTTAATTGGATTAACTGTGCCTATAACCATCACGGAAGAGTGCCAAACAACCCACCAAAATTTGGTCGCATTGGGATGAATTGTAGGGTATATGAACGCATCGCCAACACCCATTTGTTTAAAATACTCGCGCGCTGTCCATTGTAAATTGGATTGACTATGCCTATAATGATTTCGGAAGTGTTCACAACAACTGACCAAAGTACATAGCAATCGGATGAATGGTATATGAACGCATACGGGACTTGGATGAAACGATTCGCGTGCCGTCACTCATTTGTTGAATCTACTTGTGCGATACCTATTGTAAAGTGGATGTACTAAGCCAGAAACCTTCCCTGATGACTACACAACATCTTACCCAAGTTTCATCGCTATCGGACGAATGGTACATGAACGCATACGAGACTTACTTGAAACGCTTTGCGCGACTTCGCTCATATGTTGAATCTAATTGAGCGCTACCTATTGAAAAATAGATTTACTAAGCCTAAAACTTTCCCTGGAGTGTACACAACAACTCACCCAAGTTTAGTCGCTATCGGACGAATGGTATATGAACGCATACGGGACAATATTGATACACTTCGTGCGTCGTCGCCCATTTGTTTAATGTACTTGAGCGATACCTATTGTTAAGTGGATTTACTAACCCAGAAACCTTCCCTGAAGTGTACACAACATCTCAGCCAAGTTTCATCACCATCAGACGAATAGTATATGAACGCATACGGGACTTTGTTGAAACGCTTCGCGCGTCGTCGCTCATTTGTTGAATCTACTCGTGCGCTACCTATTATAACATGGATTTACTAAGTCAGAAACCTTGCCTGTAGTGTACACAACCTCTCACGCAAGTTTCATCGTTATCGGACGAATGGTATGTAAACGCGTACTGGTCTTTGTTGAAACGCTTCGCCCGTCGTCGCTCATTTGTTGAATCTACTTGTGCGATACCTATTGTTAAGTGGATTTACTAAGGCAGAAACCTTCCCTGTAGTGTACACAACATCTCACCCAAGTTTCATCGCTATCAGGCGAATGGTATATGAACGCATACGGGACTTTGTTGAAACAAACGCACACCATTTTGTTGAAGCTACTCGTGCCCTACCTATCGTAAAGTGGATTTACTAAGCCAGAAACCTTGCCTGAAGTGTTCACAACCACTCACCGAAGTTTCATCGCTATCAGACGAATGGTATGTGAACGCATACAGGACTTTTGTTGAATCGCTTCGCCTGTCGTCGCTCATTTGTTGAATCTACTCGTGCGCTACCTATTGTTAAGTGGTTTCACTGAGCCTTAAACCTTACCAGAAGTATACAGATCTTCTCACCCGAATTTCAACGCAATGGGATGAGTGGTATATGAACACATGTGGGACTTTCTTGAAACAAACGCACACCATTTTGTTGAAGCTACTCGCGCGCCATCAATTATATACTGGATTTACTACGCCTATTACTTTTCCGGGACTGTGCACAACAACTCACCAAAATTTGATCGCAATCGGACGAATTGTATATGAACGCATCGCCATTACGCATTTGTTTAGACTAATCGCGCGCTATCTATTGTGAAATGGATTAACTATGCCTATGATCATCCCGGAAGTGTTTACAATTACTCACCAAAATTTGATCGCAATCGGATGAATGGTTTATGAACTCATAAAAGACGAACACACAGACATTCCTTTATATATATATTGAACCCGTCTGTAATTGGTTCAAGCGTCGAATCCATATTTTATTTGCAAAAGAAGAGAGAAAATAACGCAGTCTTTAGAAGGTATTGGAAAGATTTTAAGAAGTGGGCTGTTATAATGTGATGCAAGAACGGGTGACCACTAGTCATGCGGGCATGAGATAACGCTTGACACATCGATAAGGAGCTGGCGCATGATTATTAATAGATCTAGAAAAACTTTCCACGACGAGTGAGGGAGAATGAGTTTCGGAAATAGACCTTACTCAGCTATAAAACGGCAACATTGCAATGACGCAAGAAGAGAAATAATTAAAATTTAGCCATTTGCAAGCATTTAATTAATGAAATGAACACATCATTGTAGATCATTCTGGAATGGAGATTTTTGTGTGGGGAAAAAGTTTATAATATTTGCACAGGAAAGAACTGCATTCGTGGCATTACGTCCAGAGATGGGAGAGATGGAAAAATAAACCTCACCACTCACCTATCTGTGGAGCCAAATTATTTAATATCTTGGAATTGTGTGATCGATTTTCATGATCAAAGAAGCCATGTTACGTTTAAAACAAGAGCTTTCAAGAGATATATTTTTCAAAATCATACGACAATTACTTCAGAAGTTAGTACTGGAGAAGGAGCGGATTTTACCTTTTTGCAGCAGATTTGGATATAAATCCTGGATGTGCCAGGAAGAGCATGCAGTTTTCCGACAGCCCGAGTGGGCGTCGCTGTGTCACAACAATCATTCAGTCTTACGAACCCTAGGAGGGGTCGTGCTGTTTCAACCAACTACAAGACAATCTACAAGTAAACTCCTAGTGCAGGAGTGCTGCATCAAAGTACATTCAGTTTATAAAAGACGCCGGAGAGCGTGATCCAGTTTCGCAAAGTAAAAACAAGGAATTTTAGTGAGCGCTGAGACGCTGCACGCAGGAACAATCATCGTTTAATGCAGTCTTTATTAGACCGTGAGAGGACGTGTTACGCTGTATCACAGACGAGCACCCCGTATGGGAGTGGCCGCTCAGTATCGTCATTAGTATCGCCGTGTGAAGACACATCAGAATCCTGTTATAGGAATAATATCATCAAGCTTCAGACTTTATAAAGTTCACCAGTACAGTCAAAGTTTAGGCTGTGGACTTAAGAAATCATCGGCGATAGGTACTCGAATATAATAGTTCAGTTAAAGAACCGACGCATCATAAGGTTTCGAAGTACCCAAGGATAGTGAAATATACAGTTCTATCTATGTTAAGTAACCATATCAGGGTAGAACGAAATAGAAACGCCCAGTGTTCCTGAACTGAGGGGCTAGAGCGAAGTACGATACAATTTAGGAATCGAGGTTCCAGGCTTTGTCTAGGTGGACAAATGAACAGTCAAACATTGGGGAGTACTCCAATAAGCCACGAATCAAAGTAACAGAAAGTAATACAAGGAAATTACTAGGTCACCGATATACAAGTTCGAGCGATCAAAATAGTAATACATCAGGGACAGACTTTTATTAGACGAACAAGTTAGCGTCTAGCAAGATACGACATCGTGCAGTAAAGTTCAAGAAGCCGATAGTCAAACCCAGAATTAGAAGATCAGCCGTTCCAGTGAGGTTAGTTCGGTCAAGACTTTCAATCATCTCATCAGAGTAGGAAGCCGACGTGCATATAGTGCAACCCTTGGAAACGGGAAAAGGAAAGAAATCGCGTGCGTAAGGCGAATAATTAACGCAAGAGTGATACAATTTTTATGTAATTTAAATGTAGTGAAATGTTTAAGTGTAATATATTTTTAGTGAAATTGTTCTTTGTTTAAGTGAAAACGAATACAAAATGGTATTCCTTATATTCAAAGTGATTAGGGTATATATTTTATGTGCTGTTAGAAAAGTGTTAATGAGTGTGAATATAACCATGATTATGGCTTAAGATGAAATTGGTGGGTGAAAATGTTCCATCGTTGGAGAATTCGGTCTTTGACCGTACAGTCATGTGAGTAACAATTTCATTATTATGTGTTTTGGGAAGATTTGCGTATAATCCTCATGAGTGGAAGTAGGGATATTTGATAACAGGTGAAAGAAAGTTTGCGCTATCTGAACGATTAATTTGATGGAAATATAATAAAATATGTGAAGTATTAATTAATCCCTTGTGGAAAATATTCAGTGGAATATCAGTTTAATGGTCAATGATATAAATATGGCAAAGCAAAAGTAATAATAATAACAATAATTAGATAAATGAATTATGTGATGATTTTTATCTTGAAAGTGGCAGCTTTAAGAGCTCCTTTAGATGAATTAATAAATGTTGTGAATACATGTTCTTTATGGCATAAATGATTATTGTTAATGTAGGCTAAGTAATATATATTTTGAGATGTAGATCAAACTTTGCTTTGAATTTATTTGGTTCTTTGAAGGCAACTTGGCTAATTAATGTATGAGCGCCATGTCGCGCATTGAAGTAATTTGTCACGCTAAGAATGCGTTGAAATGCTCGGTAAAAGTAATTACGAGGGACAGTTAGTTGCGGTAATGAGCTGTTGTAAGTCCTCAAAGTTGTGATATTGATCACAAGGCATTATATGTTGTATGTCGAAAAGGGTGCAATTTATGTTGTATTATGAGCGCTGGTTATGGGCTAGGCCTTCCTTAAGTCGCTAATGTTGTAAGTCCTCAAAGGTTGGGATATTGCTCCCGAGGCATTTTAAAGGAACGAACTCAGAGTCATCCGTGTTGAAGCCTGATCACTTTTCGTGATACTTTCAATGTTTAGCTTGGCCCATTTGTCGGTCAAATTTGTTTCTTGTTACCGTGATCCCCGAATGGTAATTATTTCTGTGGAAATGTATTAATTGCTTAAACTATATGCATAACCTTGTTATTAATCACCTAATTCATAGATATTATAGTTACTCACCTAGTGTTTAAGGCTTCCGCAACACATCACTACAACGACTACACTGAGCCTGTCTGCTGCTTGCCTGCTGTCGCCACGAGCTCGTGACATCATTTCCATGGCCAACCAATAGCAGCGGTGTTTTTGGTCAGCTGCCTTCCTCGGCGGGTTTTCGCCGCTATAAAACCTTGAGTCTCCTTCTGGGTGACGTGCCACTCTTCATCCATTCTTCGGCCACGACTCTACGGGCCACTCTGGACCGCTTTTCTTCGGACTTACTCTACGGCCAACATTCTACTGTCAACATGTGACAATCTGCTTTTTGGTCACCGCTCTGAGACCAATAAACTTCAAATATTCTCGCCAAGACTTTTCAAGTACCGCAGTGAGAGTCATCATCTACAACTAATAATAATAATCTTCATGGTGCACTATCTCGCAGTGAGGAAAGGCACAAGGAAGGAATGCCAATAGTAGTTGCTACGCGCCGTGGTCAGCCAGGACCAACCAAGTTTGTAAACATACTCCAATCTCTCCAGTGCACAACAATAGCAGTGATACCTCTCAAATGTGTGGAGTGGGTTGCCTACTGGGACTGACAAATGTTCATACGTGACTGTGTTTGTATACATTTCTTCGCTTGAGGGATGATTCACTCCGGACATACCCTACACTAAAGTGTCGCCCAAGATAGGATAAGTTTCTTAGCACTCATTTATAGAATATTCTTATTGCCTCTTCTATTTTAAGAAGACAAAGTTGATCTTTGCCATGAACTTTTTAATAAGAAGCTCAAGTATTTTCTTCAGTGGTTATTAATTGATGTTTTGTTTACTTAAACAGTATATTAATAAATTGCATATTTGTTACCTAGTATGTTTAATTGTGAAATCCTTCATCCCCTTACATTAACGCATAATTCAGTCTTATTGCTTCACCCTAATGATATTGAATCCAAGCTAATGCTTGTTGCTGTTCTCCCTCCATGAGTTGGAGTTTTCTGGGGGCAAACTCCACCATATTTATGGTGCCTCACCCCCGGGAAACATATCTGTTGCACCCTGGGAATGTTACAAGTTTCATATCTTGGATTTCACATTAAACATTTACAATTTTTGTTTATTGTGTTTCAACACTAATTCAAATTGTAAGTTTCAGCCTGAGGCGCATGTTCAGCAGAGGAGGAGAGCAACGTAAGCTAAGCCTGTTTCTTCCGCATCAGACTAAACCTTACTACCTAGCAAGCTGTTATCCTCTGGCTTCCAGTACTCGAAGTCACAATGTTGACGTGAGTAACAAACAACTTTTAACATGCCTAACCTTGATGAAAAACTCAGCAACGCCAGAGCCTCTTGTAAGGGCAAGCTCTCACGGTTTCGTACTTTTTTTTAACGGAGCTTGAACCCCATGAGCGTAATCTTGACATAATTTCGCAGAGGCTTAAGAATTATGAACAAGCCTTTGAGAAATATGATGAGATACAATGCAGTATAGAAACTCAGCACCCGGACCAGCAAAGTGATAGGTTGGAAGTTGAAAAATTATACTATCAGGGATTTGCTGAAGCTAAACAGCTTATTAGGGCTTGAACTTTAAAAGAAAAACAAGAAGATCAAACTTCTGCAGCTTCTTCTACATCTTCTTCACGCATTATATTACCCAAATTAAAAATAACCAAATTCACTGGTAAGGACATAGAATGGGAGCCATTTTTTGAATTATTTAATTCTTTAGTACATGAGAATACTTCTATCCCAGTAATTCAAAAATTTCACTACTTGCGTCTGGCAGTTCAAGGCAACGCACTTAACCTGATTCAAGCACTTTCCTTGACCAGTGATAATTATGAAGTTGCTCTGAATCTTTTTAAGGAGAGATATGGGAACATTCTTTTATCTATTCAACGCCATATACAAAGCTTATTCGAGATACCTAACGTGCAAACAGACAACAACTTATCACTTCGTAAGTTGATTGACACTGCAGAACTACACGTCAGAGCATTGTCCAATTTAAACCAACCTGTAAATCACTGGGATTTATTTCTAGTTCACATCATTTCTGCAAGATAGGATGCAAGTACATTAAAAGCCTGGGAAACAGAACTTTCCCAGCATTTGCAATGCACTTATGAGGCAATTATTAAATTTTTGAAGGCTAGAAGCCAAGTCTTTTCCGCCATAGCTAATCAAAAATCTGGTATTTCAGATTCAAAAGCCTTCTCAAAAGACAAGGTTAACAGTTATAATCAAAGAATTTTAAGATCACATGCTCTTCCTGTTGATGCTCGGTCACCTAACCAAATGCAAACGTGCAGTCTGTGTCAGCAATCGCATAATTTATACAATTGTGATGAATTTAAATCTGTATCAGTAGATGAAAGACGAAAGTTAATTACGAATAAAAAACATTGTTTTAACTGTTTGGCAGGAACGCATATGTTAAACAATTGCCTTTCACAACGTTTATGCTTTCATTGTAAGGCTAGACACCATTCCCTTTTGCACAGGCATGAAAGATCATGGTTATCAGGACCAAGCCTTCCCAATACCAAGTCTAATTCTGAGACTTCTCAAAATAGTGCACAGTCGTATGCTCAAAGTTCTACCTCGCTTGGCAAAGTCCAGGTTTTATTATCTACCGTGCAGGTTCTATTGAAAAATGCTTACGGGAAAAGGGTATCTGTCAGGGGATTATTAGACAATGCCGCTACTAACAATTTTATTAGTGAATCTTTGGTACACAAGTTAGGCCTCCCAAAACATCCTACCTCAATAGAGATTACAGGAATAAACTGCTCTAAATCGCAATCCTTAAGCTTTGCTAAAGTGGATCTGAAGGACTCTAATAATCTTGGTACGCAGTTGCAATTAAATTGTTTGATTATCAAGTCTATTTGACAACAATATTCCCGGCACTTCTTATCCTATTCAAAGTTGGAATATCCCGAATTTTGTCCAGCTAGCTGACCCTCATTTCAACAGAGCTTCGCCCGTAGAGCTTGTTTTCAGCTCAAGCGTATTTTGGCAATGTCTTCATTCCAATAAAGTAAAAATTGCTCCTAATATTTTCTTCCGCGAAACTGATTTTGGTTGGATCGCTACTGGTCAAATATACCGTAATCCTATTCAAACTGTATCGAATTGTTATTTTGTTGGTGCCGATTTGAGTCAAGAGCTGACCAAGTTCTGGGATCTTGAGAATGTTCAGGCTACTTCTTCTTCTTCTTCTAACGAAATTTGTGAAAAGTTATACAAGGAAACCACTGTTCGTACTGCTGAAGGCAGATTTATAGTAACTCTTCCACGTATTCCTAATCCTCCCGCCATTACGGGCTCGCATTCCAGAGCACTCAGGGCACTATTTGCTATTGAAAATTGGTTCAAACGAGATGCTTCTGTTAAAACTCAGTATGCTTCCTTTATGGAGGAATACGAATCATCCAATCACATGGAGGTAATTTCTAAATCAGAAGAAATTGGCCATCCTTTTAAGGAAATAGTTTATCTAAATCATCACCCGGTATGGAAAAATTCTTTAACAGAAGACAATATAAGAGTAGTTTTTAATGGCTCATCACCAGATTCCAATGGAGTCTCTTTAAATGATACCTTGCAATGTGGTCCCGCTATTCAAACAGATCTCACCTCTCTCTTGCTTAATTTTCGACGGTTTCCTATTGCTGTAATCTCAGATATTAAGCAGATGTACCGGCAGATTCTCGTAAATTCTGAGCAGCAAGATTTGCAAAGAATATTGTGGCGCGATGAGAGTTCCAAACCCATAAATATATTTAGATTGAAGACTGTGACTTATGGCCTGAAGCCTTCAGCCTTTCTTGCGATTCGGTCTCTCCACATGTTAGCCGAGCAAGATGGTCATCTGTATCATCCTTTGGCCTCTGGAGCATTAAAAACGGCATTTTATGTTGACGATTTATTGTATTCTTTCCCTAATATTTCTGAAGCACTCCTTCTGTGCGAAGATTTGAAATCCCTGCTCCTAGGAGGTGGTTCTCCGCTCCATAAATGTACTTCAAATTCTACTGAATTTATATCAAAATTTTCATCAGAGGTCCCAGTTGATGAATTTGTTGCTATTCCTACTGATGAAGCAGCCGTAAAAGCATTGGGTGTTTTTGGTGTCCTTCTTCTGATACCTTCTCTTATCCGGTACATTTGTCAGAATCTCCCCCCTATAACTAAGAGACAAGTTCTGTCAGAAATCGCAAATATCTTTGACCCTTTGCAACATATTGCTCCTATAGTTATTGTTGCAAAAATGTTCCTGCAAAAGCTTTGGTCATTAAAATCTGACTGGGATGAAAATCTCCCCTTTCCTCGTTTAGAAGAATGGTTATAGTATCGCAGTAGTTTGCTGGATCTCTCCAAGGTTTCTATACCCCGCCTTTTAATTTCTAATCCCTTATGCCAGCAGTATGACCTGCATGTATTTTCTGATAGTTCAGAACGGGCTTATGGCTGTGGTGCATACATAGTAGGACGTTCCTCAGCCACTTTCCCTGGATTTTCTAATTTAGTGTGCGCTAAATCAAAAGTTGCTCCACTTAAAACGGTATCATTGCCGAGATTAGAATTATGCTCTGCTTCAATGGCAACAGAATTAGCTACCAAAATAAATATCAGTTTAAAGTTAAAATTTTCCCGCATATTTTTTTGAGCGATTCTTCTATTGTAATAGCTTGGATTTCCAAGCCTTCTTCTCATTGGAATACCTTTGTGGCAAATCGCGTTTCTAAGTTTCTCATTCTGAACAATGGAGACATGCTCCTAGCCGTGAAAACCCCGCGGATATAATATCACGTGGTTGCACGCATAAAAATTGATTTCTTCAGTCCTGTACTGGAATGGTCCTCCTTGGCCAAGTCAGGAATCATCTTGCTGGCCTCGCTTAGCTAATCAATTTGCAGAAGAAGTACCTGATGCCCGCACTGACCCTGTCACGTCGCATCTTACTTCTACTTCTACTAGCCTTTTTCAGAGATACTCTTCATTTGATAAATTGATTCGTGTAGTGTCTTATATATTCCGGTGGAAATATTTAGTAATTGATCAACCATTGAAGCCTCAACCTTTTCTCACCAGAGTAGAGTTAGAATTTGCTACTCGCAAAATTTTGTTGCTTGTTCAGCAGGAAGTATTTGCTCCTGAAAAGCAAGCTCTTATAAGTGGTAAAGATTTACCCAAGTCTAGCAGGCTTTCACCACTCACTCCTTTTCTAGACCAGGACGGCATAATACGTGTGGGTGGAAGATTAGCTATGTCTAGTTGTGAGGATGGGAAAAAACATCCCATCATCCTTCCTTCAAAGCATCCTATCACTACACTTATAATAAAAAAGTTTCATTATAAACACCTTCATGCTGGCACTCGCACCTTGCTCTGTCTAATTCGTGAACTCTACTAGATCATTAATGGCGTTCATGAGGTTTCTTCTGATGTAAAAAAGTGTATACCTTGCTTTAAGGTTAAACCACGCCCCGCCACGCAGATTATGGGTAATTTACCTCAATTTCGTTCAGTACCTAGTAAGCCCTTCGCTCTTACTGGGATCGATTACGCCGGTCCTTACGTATATCAGACCAATCCCTCTTCATCTAATCGCAAAATCTTAGGTAAACTTTACATCTCGTTATTTGTATGTATGGTGACGGGAGCCATCCACCTCGAGTTGGTTACGAACGCCTCTGTATTTTATATTTTGGCCGCCTTTTCTAGATTTGCTGTTAGAAGGGGTGTTCCATCTGAAGTCTTTTCAGATAATGCAAATTTTTTTGTAAGTGCTTCTGATCTCTGGAAAAAAGTGTTAAGCTCCCCTTCTGCTAAAGAAAAAATTTCCAACTTTTCCTATTCTAAAGGGTTCAAATGTCATTTCACCCCGCCTTATGCTCCCCATCATGGGGGCCGATGGGAGTCCTGCATCAAACCTACTAAAAGACAGCTTAAGAAAACTCTTGGTCCTACCATACTTTCTTATGAGGAATTCAACTCTTTAATTATTCAAGTCGAAGGTATCGTAAATTCCAGACCTCTGACTCCTCTTTCAAACGATCCTAAGGATCTTTTACCTTTGACTCCCAGTCACATTCTGATTGGCTGTTCGCTTGCTGCTACTCCGCCTTTGCTGGTTCGACGCTGTGATCCTAGCCTACCTATCTTTTGGAGAAAAGTAGAATCTTTGCGCTGTTTTTTTTTGCGCCGATGGAAGTAAGAATATCCCAGTTTGCTAAATAGGCGTGAGAAGTGGCGGCTTCCTCAACCAGATGTACGAGTGGGGGACATGGTTCTTCTTCGAGACCCATCTCCGCCTCTCGTGTGGAACCTAGGCAGAGTTATTCACTGCCACTTTGGCCGTGATAAACGCGTCAGAGTTGTTGATGTTTTGACTAATAAAGGTCTTTACACTAGACCTATCCCTGTTTTGCCTTTCGAGTCTTAGTTTCTCCTCGTCTGTTATCCATGTTTGTTTTGACTGATTCTTTTGTTTGTTTTCTTTCGGAGTTCTCGGAGCATGATCACTTTTCGTGATACTTTCAATGTTTAGCTTGGCCCATTTGTCGGTCAAATTTGTTTCTTGTTACCGAGATCCCCGATTGGTAGTTATTTCTTTGGAAATGTATTAATTGCTTAAACTATATGCATAACCTTGTTATTAATCACCTAATTCATAGATATTATAGTTACTCACCTAGTGTTTAATGCTTCCGCAACACATCACTACAACGACTACACTGAGCCTGTCTGCTGCTTGCCTGCTGTCGCCACGAGCTCGTGACGTCATTTCCTTGGCCAACCAATAGCAGCGGTGTTTTTGGTCAGATGCCTTCCTCGGCGGGTTTTCGCCGCTATAAAACCTCGAGTCATCTTCTGGGTGACGTGCCACTCTTCATCCATTCTTCGGCCACGACTCTACGGGCCACTCTGGGCCACTATTCTTCGGACTTACTCTACGGCCAACATTCTACTGTCAACATGTGACAATCTGCTTTTTGATCACCACTCTGAGACCAATAAACTTCAAATATTCTCGCCAAGACTTTTCAAGTACCGCAGTGAGAGTCATTATCTACGACTAATAATAATAATCTTCATGGTGCACTATCTCGCATTGAGGAAAGGCACAAGGAAGGAATGTCAATAGTAGTTGCTACGCGCCGTGGTCAGCCAGGACCAACCAAGTTTGTAAACATACTCCAATCTCTCCAGTGCACAACAACAGCAGTGATACCTCTCAAATGTGTGGAGTGGGTTGCCTACTGGGACTGACAAATGTTCATACGTGACTGTGTTTGTATACATTTCTTCGCTTGAGGAATGATTCACTCCGGACATACCCTACACTAAAGTGTCGCCCAAGATAAGATAAGTTTCTTAGCACTCATTTATAGAATATTCTTATTGCCTCTTCTATTTTAAGAAGACAAAGTTGATCTTTGACATGAACTTTTTAATAAGAAGCTCAAGTATTTTCTTCAGTGGTTATTAATTGATGTTTTGTTTACTTAAACAGTATATTAAAAAATTGCATATTTGTTACCTAGTATGTTTAATTGTGAAATCCTTCAGCCCCTTACATTAACGCATAATTCAGTCTTATTGCTTCCTCCTAATGATATTGAATCCAAGCTAATGCTTGTTGCTGTTCTCCCTCTATGAGTTGGAGTTTTCTGGGGGCAAACTCCACAATATTTATGGTGCCTCACCTTCGGGAAACATATCTGTTGCACCCTGGGAATGTTACAAGTTTCATATCATGGATTTCACATTAAACATTAACAATTTTTGTTTATTGTGTTTCAACACTAATTCAAATTGTAAGTTTCAGCCTGAGGCGCATGTTCAGCAGAGGAGGAGAGCAACGTAAGCTAAGCCGGTTTCTTCCGCATCAGACTAAACCTTACTACCTAGCAAGCTGTTATCCTCTGGCTTCCAGTACTCGAAGTCACAATATTGACGTGAGTAACAAACAACTTTTAACATGCCTAACCTTGATGAAAAACTCAGCAACGCCAGAGCCTCTTGTAAGGGCAAGCTGTCACGGTTTCGTAATTTTTTAACGGAGCTTGAACCCCATGAGCGTAATCTTGACATAATTTCGCAGAGGCTTAAGAATTATGAACAAGCCTTTGAGAAATATGATGAGATACAATGCAGTATAGAAACTCAGCACCCGGACCAGCAAAGTGATAGGTTGGAAGTTGAAAAATTATACTATCAGGGATTTGCTGAAGCTAAACAGCTTATTAGGGCTTTAACTTTAAAAGTAAAACAAGAAGATCAAACTTCTGCAGCTTCTTCTACATCTTCTTCACGCATTATATATTACCCAAATTAGAAATACCCAAATTCACTGGTAAGGACATAGAATGGGAGCCATTTTTTGAATTATTTAATTCTTTAGTACATGAGAATACTTCTATCCCAGTAATTCAAAAATTTCACTACTTGCGTCTGGCAGTTCAAGGCAACGCACTTAACCTGATTCAAGCACTTTCCTTGACCAGTGATAATTATGAAGTTGCTCTGAATCTTCTTAAGGATAGATATGGGAACATTCGTTTATCTATTCAACGCCATATACAAAGCTTATTCGAGTTACCTAACGTGCAAGCTGACAACAACTTATCACTTCGTAAGTTGATTGACACTGCAGAACTACACGTCAGAGCATTGTCCAATTTAAACCAACCTGTAAATCACTGGGATTTATTTCTAGTTCACATCATTTCTGCAAGATTGGATGCAAGTACATTAAAAGCCTGGGAAACAGAACTTTCCCAGCATTTGCAATGCACTTATGAGGCAATTATTAACTTTTTGAAGGCTAGAAGCCAAGTCATTTCCGCCATAGCTAATCAAAAATCTGGTATTTCAGATTCAAAAGCCTTCTCAAAAGACAAGGTTAACAGTTATAATCAAAGAATTTTAAGATCACATGCTCTTCCTGTTGATGCTCGGTCACCTAACCAAATGCAAACGTGCGGTCTGTGTCAGCAATCGCATAATTTATACAATTGTGATGAATTTAAATCTGTGTCAGTAGATGAAAGACGAAAGTTAATTACGAATAAAAAACATTGTTTTAACTGTTTGTCAGGAACGCATGTGTTAAACAATTGCCTTTCACAACGTTTATGCTTTCATTGTAAGGCTAGACACCATTCCCTTTTGCACAGGCATGAAAGATCACGGTTATCAGGACCAAGCCATCCCAATACCAAGTCTAATTCTGAGACTTCTCAAAATAGTGCACAGTCGTATGCTCAAAGTTCTACCTCGCTTGGCAAAGTCCAGGTTTTATTATCTACCGTGCAGGTTCTATTGAAAAATGCTTACGGGAAAAGGGTATCTGTCAGGGGATTATTAGACAATGCCGCTACTAACAATTTTATAAGTGAATTTTGTTACAAATTTAGGCCTACCTAAACATCCTACCTCAATAGAGGTTACAGGAATAAACTGCTCTAAATCGCAATCCTTAAGCTTTGCTAAAGTGGATCTGAAGGACTCTAATAATCTTGGTACGCAGTTGCAATTAGATTGTTTGATTATCAAGTCTATTTGGCAACAATATTCCCGGCATTTCTTATCCTATTCAAAGTTGGAATATCCCGAATTTTGTCCAGCTAGCTGACCGTCATTTCAACAGAGCTTCGCCCGTAAAGCTTCATTTAAGCTCAAGCGTATTTTGGCAATGTCTTCATTCCAATAAAGTAAAAATTGCTCCTAATGTTTTCTTCCGCGAAACTGATTTTGGTTGGATCGCTACTGGTTAAATATACCGTAATCCTATTCAAACTGTATCGAATTGTTATTTTGTTGGTGCCGATTTGAGTCAAGAGCTGACCAAGTTCTGGGATCTTGAGAATGTTCAGGCTACTTCTTCTTCTTCTTCTAACGAAATTTGTGAAAAGTTATACAAGGAAACCACTGTTCGTACTGCTGAAAGCAGATTTATAGTAACTCTTCCACGTATTCCTAATCCTCCCGCCATTACGGGCTCGCATTCCAGAGCACTCAGGGCACTATTTGCTATTGAAAATCGGTTCAAACGAGATGCTTCTGTTAAAACTCAGTATGATTCCTTTATGGAGGAATACGAATCATCCAATCACATGGAGGTAATTTCTAAATCAGAAGAAATTGGTCATCCTTTTAAGGAAATAGTTTATCTAAATCATCACCCGGTATGGAAAAATTCTTTAACACAAGACAATATAAGAGTAGTTTTTAATGGCTCATCACCAGATTCCAATGGAGTCTCTTTAAATGATACCTTGAAATGTGGTCCCGCTATAATAATAATAATATCGTATGGCCTCGGGTGCCTGGTGCAAGCTTTGCTATTTGACACCCAGAGGGTAGCTTGCATGTCGAAATTCGTAGTTCCTTGACTATGAAAGTCAAGGAGGTTAGATGCTAGATAGCTAATCTCCTTGAACACAATAGCGCTTTCTAGTAGAGAAATGAGGAACTTGTGCTGGCGGAAACTCCCGAGATTAATTTTGCCATTATGAACTCGGCCTACTAAATTCAAATGGGTTCTTTGACATGCCAACATCGTATGACATGCGTATCGTATTTTTGCCGCCTTTCAAAAATCACTTACCACGGTCAGGGGCGAACCTGCAATCTTGGGGTTAGTAGACCGACACGCTATCCACTCACCCAGCGTGGCAAGCTGTGTGGTCCCGCTATTCAAACAGATCTCACCTCAGTCTTGCTTAAGTTTCGACTGTTTCCTATTGATGTAATCTCAGATATTAAGCAGATGTACCGGCAGATTCTCCGAAATTCTGAGCAGCAAGATCTGCAAAGAATATTGTGGCGCGATGAGAGTTCCAAACCCACAAATATATTTAGATTGAAGACTGAGACATATGGCCTGAAGCCTTCAGACTTTCTTGCGATCAGGTCTCTCCACATGTTAGCCGAGCAAGATGGTCATCTGTATCATCCTTTGGCCTCTGAAGCATTAAAAACGGCATTTTATGTTGACGATTTCTTGTATTCGTTCCCTAATATTTCTGAAGCACTCCTTGTGTGCGAAGATTTGAAATCCCTGCTCCTAGGAGGTGGTTTTCCGCTCCATAAATGGACTTCAAATTCTACTGAATTTATATCAAAATTTTCATCAGAGGTCCCAGTTGATGAATTTGTTGCTATTCCTACTGATGAAGCAGCCGTAAAAGCATTGGGTGTTTTTGGGTGTCCTTCTTCTGATACCTTCTCTTATCAGGTACATTTGTCAGAATCTCCCCCTGTATCTAAGAGACAAGTTCTGTCAGAAATCGCAAATATCTTTGACCCTTTGCAATATATTGCTCCTATAGTTATTGTTGCAAAAATGTTCCTGCAAAAGCTTTGGTCATTAAAATCTGACGGGGTTGAAAATCTCCCCTTTCCTCTTTTAGAAGAATGGTTAGAGTATCGCAGTAGTTAGCTGGATTTCTCCAAGGTTTCTATACCCCGCCTTTTAATTTCTAATCCCTTATGCCAGCAGTATGACCTGCATGTATTTTCTGATAGTTCAGAACGGGCTTATGGCTGTGGTGCATACATAGTAGGACGTTCCTCAGCCACTTTCCCTGGATTTTCTAATTTAGTGTGCGCTAAATCAAAAGTTGCTCCACTTAAAACGGTATCATTGCCGAGATTAGAATTATGCTCTGCTTAAATGGCAACAGAATTAGCTACTAAACTAAATGTCAGTTTAAAGTTAAAATTTTCCCGCACATTTTTTTGGAGCGATTCTTCTATTTTACTAGCTTGGATTTCCAAGCCTTCTTCTCATTGGAATACCTTTGTGGCAAATCGCGTTTCTAAGTTTCTCATTCTGAACAATGGAGACATGTTCCTAGCCGTGAAAACCCCGCGGATATAATATCACGTGGTTGCACGCCTAAAAATTGATTTCTTCAGTCCTGTACTGGAATGGTCCTCCTTGGCCAAGTCAGGAATCATCTTGCTGGCCTCGCTTAGCTAATCAATTTGCAGAAGAAATACCTGATGCCCGCACTGACCCTGTCAATCGCATCTTACTTCTACTTCTACTTTTTCAGAGATACTCTTCATTTGATAAATTGATTCGTGTAGTGTCTTATATATTCCGGTGGAAATATTTAGTAATTGATCAACCATTGAAGCCTCAACCTTTTCTCACCAGAGTAGAGTTAGAATTTGCTACTCGCAAAATTTTGTTGCTTGTTCAGCAGGAAGTATTTGCTCCTGAAAAGCAAGCTCTTATAAGTGGTAAAGATTTACCCAAGTCTAGCAGGCTTTCACCACTCACTCCTTTTCTAGACCAGGACGGCATAATACGTGTGGGTGGAAGATTAGCTATGTCTAGTTGTGAGGATGGGAAAAAACATCCCATCATCCTTCCTTCAAAGCATCCTATCACTACACTTATAATAAAAAAGTTTCATTATAAACACCTTCATGCTGGCACTCGCACCTTGCTCTGTCTAATTCGTGAACTCTACTGGATCATTAATGGCGTTCATGAGGTTTCTTCTGATGTAAAAAAGTGTATACCTTGCTTTAAGGTTAAACCACGCCCCGCCACGCAGATTATGGGTAATTTACCTCAATTTCGTTCAGTACCTAGTAAGCCCTTCGCTCTTACTGGGATCGATTACGCCGGTCCTTACGTATATCAGACCAATCCCTCTTCATCTAATCGCAAAATCTTAGGTAAACTTTACATCTCGTTATTTGTATGTATGGTGACGGGAGCCATCCACCTCGAGTTGGTTACGAACGCCTCTGTATTTTATATTTTGGCCGCCTTTTCTAGATTTGCTGTTAGAAGGGGTGTTCCATCTGAAGTCTTTTCAGATAATGCAAATTTTTTTGTAAGTGCTTCTGATCTCTGGAAAAAAGTGTTAAGCTCCCCTTCTGCTAAAGAAAAAATTTCCAACTTTTCCTATTCTAAAGGGTTCAAATGTCATTTCACCCCGCCTTATGCTCCCCATCATGGGGGCCGATGGGAGTCCTGCATCAAACCTACTAAAAGACAGCTTAAGAAAACTCTTGGTCCTACCATACTTTCTTATGAGGAATTCAACTCTTTAATTATTCAAGTCGAAGGTATCGTAAATTCCAGACCTCTGACTCCTCTTTCAAACGATCCTAAGGATCTTTTACCTTTGACTCCCAGTCACATTCTGATTGGCTGTTCGCTTGCTGCTACTCCGCCTTTGCTGGTTCGACGCTGTGATCCTAGCCTACCTATCTTTTGGAGAAAAGTAGAATCTTTGCGCTGTTTTTTTTTTGCGCCGATGGAAGTAAGAATATCCCAGTTTGCTAAATAGGCGTGAGAAGTGGCGGCTTCCTCAACCAGATGTACGAGTGGGGGACATGGTTCTTCTTCGAGACCCATCTCCGCCTCTCGTGTGGAACCTAGGCAGAGTTATTCACTGCCACTTTGGCCGTGATAAACGCGTCAGAGTTGTTGATGTTTTAACTAATAAAGGTCTTTACACTAGACCTATCCCTGTTTTGCCTTTCGAGTCTTAGTTTCTCCTCGTCTGTTATCCATGTTTGTTTTGACTGATTCTTTTGTTTGTTTTCATTCGGAGTTCTCGGAGCATGATTACTTTTCGTGATACTTTCAATGTTTAGCTTGGCCCATTTGTCGGTCAAATTTGTTTCTTGTTACCGAGATCCCCGATTGGTAATTATTTCTTTGGAAATGTATTAATTGCTTAAACTATATGCATAACCTTGTTATTAATCACCTAATTCATAGATATTATAGTTACTCACCTAGTGTTTAAGGCTTCCGCAACACATCACTACAACGACTACACTGAGCCTGTCTGCTGCTTGCCTGCTGTCGCCACGAGCTCGTGACGTCATTTCCTTGGCCAACCAATAGCAGTGGTGTTTTTGGTCAGATGCCTTCCTCGGCGGGTTTTCGCCGCTATAAAACGTCGAGTCATCTTCTGGGTGACGTGTCACTCTTCATCCATTCTTCGGCCACGACTCTACGGGCCACTCTGGGCCACTATTCTTCGGACTTACTCTACGGCCAACATTCTACTGTCTACATGTGACAAACTGCTTTTTGGTCACCACTCTGAGACCAATAAACTTCAAATATTCTTGCCAAGACTTTTCAAGTACCGCAGTGAGAGTCATCATCTACGACTAATAATAATAATCTTCATGGTGCACTATCTCGCATTGAGGAAAGGCACAAGGAAGGAATGTCAATAGTAGTTGCTACGCGCCGTGGTCAGCCAGGACCAACCAAGTTTGTAAACATACTCCAATCTCTCCAGTGCACAACAACAGCAGTGATACCTCTCAAATGTGTGGAGTGGGTTGCCTACTGGGACTGACAAATGTTCATACGTGACTGTGTTTGTATATATTTCTTCGCTTGAGGGATGATTCACTCCGGACATACCCTACACTAAAGTGTCGCCCAAGATAAGATAAGTTTCTTAGCACTCATTTATAGAACATTCCTATTGCCTCTTCTATTTTAAGAAGACAAAGTTGATCTTTGCCATGAACTTTTTAATAAGAAGCTCAAGTATTTTCTTCAGTGGTTATTAATTGATGTTTTGTTTACTTTAACAGTATATTAATAAATTGCATATTTGTTACCTAGTATGTTTAATTGTGAAATCCTTCAGCCCCTTACATTAACGCATAATTCAGTCTTATTGCTTCACCCTAATGATATTGAATCCAAGCTAATGCTTGTTGCTGTTCTCTCTCTATGAGTTGGAGTTTTCTGGGGCAAACTCCACCAAAGTCCCTTAATATTGGTTGTTTTATTGAATTTTTTTTACCCGCTAATGAGGACACTTCATAATTATACTTTACCGAAGCTAAAAGAATATGGTCTGTGAAACCTAATAGTCGTCTTGTGGTTAACTTGTATAGTAAGCCTTGCCATTCAGAGAAATGCATTTGTAACAGCTGTGTTTAAAGCTGAATAACCAGTCCCTTGTGTAGGCGAGACGGTAGTTTCTCCCTCTCTCCATGCAATAAATCAAGCCAAGTAGTTAAGACAGACCCTTACCCTCTTTTAGTGTGGTAAGCTAGGAACGGGCTGTCTGAGTCACAGTACACGGAAGTGTTTGAGATTATTTTAACGACCCGGTATTTGAACCGAGGTCCCTTTACATTCATTATTATCGCTTGCAGAGTTCAGATCGTTGCTTTCTTAAGATATAATTGTCTTATAAGACAAGATGATAAATCCCTAACTTTGCTATTTAATGATTCAGTGATTCACGAGTTTTTGTGGAAACATTAGAATTCCGGGAGTAATCTTACCTTTGACTTGTTCAGTAGTTTTCTATAGCTCGGGAATACGCAAATTTTTCCAATCATGGTAGTGAGTTGGTAGCTTGAGAGAGAGTGATGGTAACATATGAACATTGTGAGGGCCCAAAATTAATTAATTATTAGCCATACTTTGATATTATGATTAAAAACAGATATACTCATGTAAATATTAATAGACGCGTATTTAAGGCTAACATTGTGTATGTAAACTTTACCGAGCCATTTGGAGCTCGTTATTTTGAAGAATTTGAATTGACACCATATGGTAGTGAAACTTAGTTGAAGTTTTGTTGGTTTTTGGAAAACCAGTAATCATTATTTTGTAATTGTTTAATTTGAATTCCTTGTTCAATTTTGGACAAGTGTGAAGTGTAGTGTCAGTATTTTCATTGGTTTAATTTTTGTAGCGCCATATTTTGGATAATTAAATGTTTTGATAGTAGGATTTGATTTTGTTATTTTTGGAAGTGTATCCTATGCTTAATCCAAAGTGTGTAAGTCACAGAGTGGGAGAACAAACCGTGAACCCCGATACTCCCGATTGAGCATTGCTGGCAAACTGTGATTTGCATATTTCATTGTTGAAATGGGCACAATATATATATATATATATATAAGATAAAATAAGATATATAAGATAAGTTAATAATAATAATAATAATAATAATAATAATAATAATAATAATAATAATAATAATAACAATTTCTAATGCAGATAGAATAGTAAAATTGCAGAAGGCGTACAAGCTGACATGGAATCATTATAATAAAAGAGCAGTATCTCGCAATGCAAAATTGCGCCATTATAACACAGTTGTCTTGCCTGGAGCCTTGTACGCGGCAGAATCCACCGTCATTAGAGGAATGACAAGAATTCATGATATTGAGAAACAGGAACGAAAAATTCTTAGGAAAATCCATGGCGCTGTTTTCCGTAATGGAATTTGGGTCAGGAGACCAACAAAGGAACTTTATGAAAATACAGACACCATTATAGATAAATTTAGGAAGAGACGTCTGCAGTTCTATGGTCACATATATAGGATGGATGAGAACAGACTCACTAAGAAAATTTTCAATATCGTGAATGCAAGTAAATTAAAGACCAGTTGGATTAAAGAAGTACATGAAGACATGGAATTACTTAAAATCTCTGAAGACGACATTAAGGACCGAGGACAATTTAGAAATAAAATCAGAAACACGAGAATTGTACACGTTTCAAGGAAAGATACATCAGCGAAAAAATGGACAGTGGAAAGGAAGAAAAAGCACAGTGAACTAATGAAGAGGTTTTGGGAAGAAAATAAGAGAGGAAAAGGAAGTGAGGCTGTGAATGGCTCAAGTTCTCTCGCTCTCCTGAAGGGGAATACTCGGAAATAATAATAATAATAATAATAATAATAATAATAATAATAATATCCTAATAATATTGGAATATACATTACAGTATGTAAACCCGTCTCAACAAGGTACATTAGGGCTAGAGTTTACAGCAGGCCACAATACGTAAAATGAGAATAAAAGGAACTAGACAATGGGAAATAAGATGAATGAATATCAAGAGCTGTAAGATTGTTTCTTGAATGAACGATACAGCGGTCTTTGAAAGCTAAAGGTTGCAACAGTTCAAATGGCGGATAACAACATTTGTTGTCCTCTTAAGAAAAGAGAAAGGCATTCTAAAATGCAGGTGATCAACTGTATGGAGATTTCCACAAAACACAAATAACCATCTTCAGTATATACACTATATTAAAACCTTCGAAGTCAGATGTAATACTAATTGACTTAGTAAATAAATACATAAATAAATAAGGAGATAAATAAATAAATAAGTAAATAAATAAATAAATAAATAGGTAAATATATATAAAAAAAAGATACGAGCCTTACAGTAGTCGCATATGATGTGTAACATCTGACATGTTATCCTACTCGTATACTACACAGCTTGAACATTCTTAAAATGTTAATTTACGCTCCATTTTCATACTGGTTCTATGATGAAAGTATAGATTGAATTGGAGATATGCTACTGTCATATTTGTGGCGCAGCGGGTTTGATTCCCGGTCAATACATGTGAGATTTTCGAATTGAAATGCCTTGTCCTGTGGTTCGCATTCCACGTAAAAGGGAGGTATCGTGGATCATGATCGTGAGATTAGCGGACACGCAAAACTACAAGCTTCCTTCTATCCTTTTACATTAATGATTCATAATAACAAAGTGACACACAACGTCGACAGGACTCTCAAATACTGTGAGCACATTCCTCAGTAACTAGAACATTCATTATTCTCAAGGCTCTCATACAGTTCGTCGTAAACAATCAAAACATGGCTTCCTACAATCTCACATATGATGAAAATACAGCTTTTATTCCTCTCATATAACAACATTTTGTTATGCTTTTAATATTTGACTAGCCTACTCAACCACAGCTTGACAATAATGCCGCTTACTTAAATGTCATTTGTCGTCTTTGTCCTACCCCTTGTTATGTTCAACCTTGAACGTGAAGCTTCATAAACTGCTCAATGACAAATGAAAGTCGGTGAAACATTTGCCACTGTGCTCGTCAAACCAGTGCCTGCTAAATGCACTGCCTACTGTATTGCCATAACATTCTCGCGCTACAGAGCACACACTGCCTTGTTTCCAATACACACATTTTCAATTTACATCCAGGTGGCAATCCGTCTTCACTTCCGTCCGATCCACTTCCGTTCGATACACTTCCGCCCGATTCACTTCCGTCCGATCCACATCCGTTCGATACACTTCCGCCCGATTCACTTCCGTTCGATCCACTTCCGCCCGATTCATTTCCGTCCCCAATTTTCAAAATCGCTCCCACAAAACTATCCAGCAACCGAGCGGAAAGATGATACACATCAATAATATAATAATAACCCTGTTAGAGAATAGTACATTATGCAACGAGCCTATAATGGCAATAATTAAGACACGAGTATGTTTATAAAACGTGCGAAGTGAGTTTTATAATTTCCATACGAGTGTCTTAATTACCATTATAGGCGAGTCGCATACGACTGTTTATGTTCGACGATAATTATTATAACTATTTTATGTTATAACATAAATATTCATAAATATCTGTCGAGATTCTGACAGTTCACATTAGTGAAGAGCGCATGGGCTGGATTCCCAATAAGTATTAAAGTCCTTCCAAAGCGTTCTTCTTTTTATTTCTTGGGAATTGTGTAGGCTTAGCATTTGGACTCTACCCAATATCAAATTCCAAAGCTTTGAAACATTGTTTATCCTGAACTGCCAACAACAAAACGCACAGGTACTATGTGGGATCAGTTTTGGTCAAATAACACACAGTAGGCTGTTACAAACGCTTTAAAATTAAAATATATCGTATTATCAATTGGTTATTCTTCAAACTCGATGCGTATAGAATGTCAACGGAAGGCAAATCAATGGAGTCCCAAATAGAACAGTAATGACATCTGGAGGAAAAGTTTCGCATAAGAATAGAGCTGAGCTATTGGTTGATTTTCGTGGATGTAATATCATATGTTTGCTGTCTCCATGACAGTATGGTGTGGTTATATCAACAACAGTGTTCACTCAAATTGTCGGCGAAATCGTACGCAATGCCCTGTGTAGAAATTGGAGTTGTGGATATTAAGGTACAGTGCTATTTCTTTGTCATATTCCCCTGGTTGTTTAAGCATTGTCAACTTTCAAATCATGTAATTCATGTCCAAGATGTTGGATTTTGTTTGCATATGCGAAGCTGTCAAGTAACTTACCTAATTGGTCACACGACTGTTTCATAATGGAAATCTTGAGCTCTGATTGGTGAGAGAAACTGTATCATAATGAAAACTAATACTTTATTGACCCTCATTATGATACAGGTTTTTGGCATATAATATTTACAGTTCGACATCGTCGAGCATAAATAGTATAGTAAATTCATTGACTGTAATTTGTTTGACAACATTGAACTCTTAGTACGTTGTAGCGCTCCTTTGAGAACAGTGATTAAGCATCCCGCTCATTATTCGTGAATGCGGGACACTTATGCGTAGAAAGTACGGCGCAGAAGGCCCATCTGATATACATAAACGGTTGAGCTCCCTAGTATCTTAATTCAAGTTCTGGAACACTTACTCTGGGCAATTAAACACACTGATGCAGTAATTACAGACCCACAGGTTATCAGACAAGCGTCACATGCATCCAAAATTTTCCAAGTTCCTGAAATGAATATTAACAACAACGAAAATGGAGAAACGAGATATTTATCATCGTATTCGTCTCCTGTCTACGTATGGTTATGCAACCCAACATACTCATGCGTATGAGTGGTAACATAAACATGGCAGGGTATTGCTTTCAAGTGCTAACGTCCAAAAACAAAACAAAATATAATGTGGAGTGGATTTTAAATTTGACATTATCTCCAATGTTGTCACAAAAAACACGTGCTCACTAATGGGATGGGTGTGAGAGATCCCAGTTTCACACAGAGTTAGTAAAACAAACGCACGTAACCTACTTTCTACTTGAACTACCGCTTATAATCTTGGTTCATAGTCAAAAACAACAATTACCTTTTAAGTTAACGTCAAGGAAGACTTGAAAAAATTGGGTCTACGAAGAGAAGACCGAGAAGGAGCATGGTGACTTCTGTGATTTCCGCGATAAGAGAAGGAAAATTGGTATAAAATGGTAGGATGAATGACGTGTTTGACACTGAGAACTATTGAAAACAGCCGAAGAGTGAATAAACGGCCAGAAACATCGTGGTCCCTAGTCAGTCGATTAGCGAATGATAAATAAATAATGCTATTGTTTTAGCTACTTGGTGTTGGTGTTTTAAGATCAAGCCATTTAAGCCATCTGCTTTCTAATTTCCACATTCTGTTTGCAGTGCCATCTAGCGAAATATGGCTGACTTGTAACTAATTTTGTTGCTGTTGTCATTTTTATTTAGGGGCTTTGCGACATCGTTGTCATATAGCCCCGTGTACTTGGGTGTGCGCAGAATTGGTCTGATAAGCTGTATCACTGTGATGAAGTGGCTTCGGTGGCGTAGTCGGTAGCATGCTGAACTGCTATGCCCAAGATAGCGGGTTCAAACCCGGCCGAAGTCGTCGGATTTTTTAAGAGCGTTAAAAATCCTTCAGTATGCCTTCCGTCGGAGGGGAAGTAAAGCTGGCGGTCCCATGTCATAGATTTATGGCATGTAAAAGATCCTTTCACAGACTAAACTTGTGTAAAGCAAAATTTGTTAGGTTAGATTTCGTCAGAACGCTCTATCAAAGTTCCAACGTTCACCACTAGGTATCATTGATATCTGGTGGCGAAAGTTGGAACTTCTTGAAATTGAACGGAACTTGTAGCTCGCCCTTTAGGGTATCCGCTGGAAGCAGCTACAGACTCAGGCGAGCCGAACATGTCCTCGGACACTTCCGGCGCTGAAATCCATACGATAAATAAATAAACTGTGATGATCCCCCAGGGGCAGACAAATTGTGGGACGTGGGTTGGCGACCACGGGACCTTAGCTGAGTCCGGCATTGCTTCCACTTACTTGTGCTAGGCTCCTCTCTGTTATCTTTCCTGTCGACATCCCTTGGTTAACTCTTGTTTTTTCCGACGCCAACTGTATTAAGGTATCCGAGGCCTAGGGAGTCTTTCAATTTCGCGCCTTAATTGGCCCTTGTCTCATCTTTCCTGATCCCTCATTCTTTTCATTATATATTCTTTTCTCTTTAATATTCCCGCACAGTTTTTGTGAATCGGCTCCCCGTGTATCTAAATTATCTGTAGCGAATTCGTATCTACACTACATTTTGTATGTATTTTCGAACTAAATTGCATTTTGCGAGTATTTTCAACCTCAATTGCATTTTGTAAGGATTGACAATCTAAATTGATTTTTAGGAAGTCTTTGAATGTAGGTGGAGGCTCATTTGTGAGTATTTTCAATTTAAGTTGCATTTTGTATTGTGGGTATTTTGTAAGTATTTTGATTCTCAATTGTATTTTGTGAATATTATCAATCTAAATTGTCTTTTGTAAGTATTGTCAATCCAAATGAGTATTTTGAATCTAAATTACATTTTGAAAGTATTTTGAATTTCAATTGCATTTTGTAAGTATTTTGAATTTCAATTGCACTTCGTGAGTATTTTGAATCTGAAATGGTCTTTTATAAACCTAAATTGCATTGTGTATTTTTCATTTCAATTGCATTTAGTACGTATTTTCAATCTCAATATTATTTTGTAAGTATTTTGAATTTCAATTGAATGTTGTAAGTATTTCGAATATACATTGCAATTTTGTACGTATTTTGAACCTAAACTACATTATGTGAGCCATTTCAATCTGAGTCCCAGTTTGTAAGTATATTTCAGCCTCACTTAATTTTCGTTATGGTTCCCATTTTATTGTCATTTTCGCTATCACCCAGCCCATTAGGGGCCGATAACCTAGATGTTAGGCACCTTAAAAACAACAATTAATTGTCATAATCACTGTGATGTCAGTACTAGAATTGATTTTGTCCTGTAATCACTAAATATGATAGGAGAGTCGACACGGAGTAAGATTTTCTCAGATCTTCAAAAATCTGACTCAGACGGGAATTGAACCCGTTATTTCCACTGATGTGGAAGATATTCTCTGAAGCAATTTGATATTAAGTTACATCATCCAGATTTGCCGACTGTTCCCGTGTGATTTGAGGGGAATCATGAATATGAAGATCGTATACCACATCTTGGCCATAATTACCATACATTTCAGCCCATATCGTAGGAGTTGGTCTCCCTGCAGAACAATACTGTAACAATTGCTAGCGAGTAAGGTGTCTTCAGAGCTGCATTAGAATAGGAGAACAGATGATAGGAATTAACGTCAAGAACGAACAGTTAGTTAAGTTAATCCCCAGTCCCCAACTTTGTAATGGGCTGACACACGTTGGACTAAGACGCCTCCCTGTCATGTTTCTACTCCACCAAGGGCCCATTATATGAGACAGAAATGAAAATCAGAGAACAAAGTGGATTATTTGATGCCGTTTGCTGACGGAATGTACAACACACACTTCCGGGAAATTACAACCTCGTTACGACGGCTTACTCGCAATATTTCTCCTGCCTCCCACACAATTTGGCTTCAAGACACTTGTGGAATGTACAGCTTAAGAAAAACATCTGTCAAGGCTAATGTCATCTCTGACGTAAATGGCATATCCCAGAAGTAACGTACGTTCTGTGTAGCTAAACAAGCTACAAGCCCGTAAACAAGCTTTCCGTTCTTCTCCAAGATATTCATAACACTTCGCAGTTTGAGCAAAATCTTCCTAACTTTACGAATACTATCCTAATCGATCAAGAATGTTCTACCTTTATAAAGAACCGTTGAAAACCAACACACGTCGATTCTCAATAATATTTCCATGCTGCACATGCGATAATTCTGCACTTTACCAATATGTTATCACTTTCACATGATTTAAAACGTGCTGTTTACGTTTCGATATCGGACTTATTGAAAACAAGTCCTCTCAGGACGACACCTGATACAACGAGTAAATCGCGTAGACGATGTAAGTTCAGTCAGCGCCACCTAAGTCAAGGGCGTGAACAATTATTGAACCACGGACCCAGCGGGGAGAGGCCGGCGTGTGGCCGCCTAAGCCACGGAGGCTTCCTGTAAAGCATCCAAGTGCTACTCGATAGTTATTTGGTTACACGTAACAGTCAAAGTTCAAGTTTCAAGCACTACTTCTAAGGATATAAGACAGATACTCAATAAGGCAGGTGAAAACTAATTACGTGGTCTTCAATAAATTCAAAAACTTGGTAGACTACTTGTTAAAATATGTCTTACGCCCGAAAGAACCTCATAAGTCCTTTTAATTGTGATAGAGGAATGAGATGTCACTTTATTATAGGAATTAACGCATGGGGTATGATTTCCTTCAGTGAGTCCCGGTGTGGGCGCATAGCGTTTATTTAAATTCCTTTTAATTGCCATTGAACCCAATTTAAAGACGAAGTCTTGGAGACAGACTTTAACCGCGCTTGGACTGATCTGTGCAGACTTCTAGAACATACACAAAACATGCGAGATTTAATCATGACTGTGGCGTGCCTTTTAGCCCCGCACGCCAACATTATCGACAAAGTGTGGCCTAAAAATCTTAAGTCGAGTGGTTTTATCAGGGCCAAGGCAACCTTAAGCTGCTGTCGTGTGTTTCCAGCTTTCAAAGGCCAACCAATGAAGGTGTTTCTCGTAAACTTGGCAACATGGTAGGATACTAGCGAGCACACTTATCCGCAATAAACTCTTATTTCTTCTTCTTTCCTGGAATTTGGCCTACTGTGAACCACGGGAAACAATTGATTTGCTGGTCAGTTCCCTTTTCTTCACCCAGAATTTCTTCATCCTTTCGCTGTGGTTCCTCCTCGTTTCCTCTGACCAGGTGTTCTTGGTCGTACTACTGGGTCTTTCCTTGAGCCCTTTGAAGTTATCAATTTTACCTCGAAACACAGCCCTATTGCAGATGTCTTTTGGATGTACGCCAAGTTCCTCGTTTCTTCTACCCACATTGTAGTCACCTTTAGCTTGGTGATGTAATTAAAGATTCTTTTCGTTATTCGATTGTCATCCATTCTCATACGGTGCCCATAATACTCCAGTCTCCTCTTACGCATGGTGTCCGTGATCTTCTCTGCCTGTCTATATAGATCCTAATTTCTCCTCTTTCTCCATGTACCATCGTTTCGTTTTTCAGGCCCTAGTATCTTTCGCAAGATTTTTCTCTCTTTCTTCCCTAATTGCTCAATTTCCCTTCTTTTAAGCTTATTCTCATTTATGAAAAAAATAGGCTTATGAGATCACATTTTGTCCGTGTGTCTGTCTGTGTATGCGTGTGTGATGGTGTGTGTCGTCCCTCCCCCAATAACTTCAAAACGTCTGGAGCGATTTCAATGAAACTCGGGAAGTTCATAGCACCATTCCGGACGACTCCGATCGTGCCCTACAAATTTCGTTACGACTCACCAATCCAATCTGGCGGCTGTGCGAAATATTTTACCAGCATTCAATATCTCCGAAACTATTACCGATATCACCCTGGAATATTTTACGGTGATAAAGGGAACTACTAGAAGTTCACCTATGTGACATTTGAAAACCTGGTAACTACAAAACCAACATGGCTGCCAAGCGAATTTGCGACTTTTAAATAGACGTTTCTCGCGATTTAACCAACTAAACGCAATAAAACTTGGTACAGTATATGTTTATACACATTGTAATGCACCGACATAACCTCAAGATGGCAGCTGTGCGAATATTTAACCGTCATTCTATATCTCTGAAACTATTAGCGGTATCACCCTGAAATTTTGTACGGAGATAAAGGGCACTACTGGAAGTTCATCTATAAGACTTTCAAAAACCGGTCAACCGAAGATGAAAATTTTAAATACACCTTTCTCGCGATTTAATGATCCAAACGCAATGAAACATGGTACAGGAGATGTTTTTGCACATTGTAATGCACTGGTATCTAATTTAGTTCAATTGTATACATTATCTCAAGATGGCGGCTGTGCGAATTTTAAAATTAAGTTTTTATTTCTTGTGTCGTAATCATGCGAATGAAGTGAAAGTTTGATTAATGAACCTACGCAATAATTTTCCCTTAATGGGACATGACTCAATGGCCTATACAGTACATATAACAATCCAACATATAGACCTTCCGAAATATTTAGATGGATCTCAATATCTACAAATCTATTACAGCAATCAAACTGAATTTTTTAATTTTCATAAGGGCTATGAACATAAGTTCACCTATAGGACTTTCAATAACCTGGTGATCACAAATCCAACATGGCGACGTGAAGTATAAATATTCACATGGTCGTTTCACGCAATTTAACCATCCGAGTGCAGTGACATTTGGTACAGTAAATCTTTATACAAATGTTAATCCACTGGTATCTATTTTTTTCAATCGTTTCCATAACCACAAGACGGCAGCTGTGCGAAAAATACTTCATGTAACAGTACATAACTCTAAGACCTACATATACAAAAATCCATTATGGCGACCATCCTCAATATTTAGTCGGTTCTCAATATCTACGAATCTATTACAGCAATCAAACTGAAATTTTGAATGTTGATAGTGGCAATTAAAATAAGTAGGATATATGAAAACAGGCTATAGTTCTTCACGGAATTACTTGTTTTAAATTCAATACAGGCATTTGGAACTGTAAGGCCTTCCGGCTGGACAACCGTGGTATAGTGTTGTATCTTGTATCTTGGCCCGGTAAGATATAGACCTCTTATTGTTCCTTTATTTATTTATTTATTTATTTATTTATTTATTTAATATTATGTCGTCTTTTCTTTACCGTTTTAACAAAGTATAGGTGCATTATTGACTCTCCTGTGTTGCAGCACAATGAGCTCTAGAGTCGCGCATGCTCTCCTGCCCTGCTTTATTGTCTCCAAATTCCAGAGACAGGAGAGTGAGCACTTAATTAAGCTTGCTAGTAGAAAGAAATGCCTGATTCTTCTGCACTAAATCTCTTATATAAAAACAAGTGTCCTGACTGACTGACTGACTGACTGACTGACTGACTGACTCATCATCGCCCAGCCAAAACTATTGAAGTTAGAATCATGAAATTTTGGGAATATGTTCGTGGTAAGTCGAAAACGCGCACTAAGGAAGGATTTTTGGATATTCAGGTTCTAAAGGGGTGTTAAGGGTGTAGACCTGCATTTAATTGAATAGCAATATCTCCCGATTGGTTTCCTTGGGGGATGCGATACTCGGCATATAAACTCATCATTAAAAATAAGAAGACACGTGTCTGAGGGTTTTTCGATGTGGTGTATATTATGAGGTGAAAGGGGTGAAAAGTGGGGGTTGAAGGATTCCTAACGGAGCGTGTATCCCTTAAACGACATAGGCCAGGAGTTTGGAACTCAGCGGGAAAAAATCAGCATAAAAAATAAGTAAATAGGTGTTTGACCGTTTTTTCATAAATCCAATTTAAGGGGCCCATGGGGAGGGGTGAGATTATGGGGGGAGGGACGTAATATGTCTGAGTGTAAAATTATACATGGCCCATGTTGTAGACAATAACAAATTACATCTTTTTTGTCTCTTGCTATTTCATCATTCGACGAATACTTACGGAGTTATTAATGATTTTGTATTTTTGGCCGGAATTTTCTAAGTCCCAGGTATGACATAAAAATTGATTCGAATGAAATTTAAAAAAATAGTTTTTTTAATACTTTTATTATATTTTTCACGTCTTTTAGGGTCCGAAACCAACATGATATTTTGATGTTTTTTTTCGTCCCATGCATTTTTCGTTTCAGGTGATAGAATTATTGTCCACTAGGAAACTAATGTTATAACGGGATTCCAAAAGTTATTGCGGGCGAAGCCGCGGGTAACAGCTAGTCGAGCATAATTTGAAGTGTTTTCTCTCCAATACACAATCACTCTCTGTCATATATAGAACCAACGATCACAGTATTACTGTATAATTATTGTTAGTTTCACTTTACCTAAGTTGTGGTGGTGTTTGAAGCCATTTTCAATGTTGCTCTTCAGTCGGTCAACATCATTGTACCCAAATGAGTTGGGTTATGCGCTAATCCTGAAGGAAATTGGACCCAAGTGTATTATTAATCACACGTAATTTTTTTCAATATTAGGGAATAACCCATCTCATTCGGGTACACTCATGTTGACCGACTGAAAAGCATATAACATTCGTTTTTTTCTGTACCTAAGTGATGGAATGTCAGCAAATCAAATCAGTGTCAGAGAACAGTAAAAAATTATCAGGTAACATTATAACTGGATGTGATGTTATTTTGACTCTCGAAATCTGCAAAAATAATACAAATTAAACAAAAGAAAATTTAGAAGAAAGGGACACTGGTTTATTGAGGAACATTTATCTCAGTTGTTATTCAACAAAATGCTCTCTACATGTTTTCACATACGTCGCTGGGGTGTCTTCGTTTGTATCCAACCAACCTATCTCCTCCCTTCATCAGTCACCAGAGACATCTCTCTCCTCCCATTCGTCTTAATACCTCTCTACCGACAGCCGTGGCTACGCTCGCTAAAGCGCAGGGTTAGGTAATGGGGCCAAGATCTCTGCTGACTCAGTAGACGCGTGGGTTCGATCCCCACCGCCGGCCGTCCTTGAAATGGTTTTCCGTGGTTCCCCCTTTTCAACACCAGGAAATTGCTGGGACGGTACCTTCTGGCAGGCCACGGCCGCTTCCTTCCACATCCTTACCCAGTTTCATTCACCTTCAGCCATTCCATCTCTCATCCCGACGCGCAGGTCGCCCACGGGCGTCGACTAGAAAGACATGTACTTGGCATTTCAGTAGGCCACACGACAAAAAAAGTTACTCTATCTACCCAACTAATCTTCATCATTCTCATGTAACACCACAATTCAAATGCTTTCTTCTCCTGAGTTTTACTGCGCTAGCAGTCCAAGTTTCACTTCCATAGAGCGCCACGCTCCAGACAAAAGCTTTCAAAGATGACTTTCTAACACCTAAATCTACATTAAATATCAACTGATTCCTTTTCTGTAGAAATGCTTTCCTTGCCTGAGCCAACCTACTTTTTTTATTCTCTTTGCTTCGTCCATCACTGGTTATTTTGCTTCCTTAGTAGCTGAAGTCTCCCACGGAACCTGATCTGAGTGCGGCATTGCTTCCACTTACTTGTGCCGGGCTCGTCACTGTCGCCTTTTCTTTCAGCCTCCTTTGGCAAACTCTTGTTCTCTTCTGACCCCGACGGTGATAGGTTGTCCGAGGCCTAGGGAGTCGTTCACTTTCCAGGCTTAATTGGCCTTGTCTCATCTTTCCTGATACCCTCATTGTTCGAGGGGTCTGCCTTCTTTTTCTCTTCATGTTATCTCGTGTCTTCTAGCCAAGGCCCTCAAGGAGGCAGGGTGTGTGTAGCCCCACCACTTATGGTGCACCCTGGATTGTGGTACACTCTTAAGGGCTCACGTCTGGTGAGTTCGAGAGATGGCGACCCCGAGGACTTCCTGAACTGGGTCTGGTTTTTCTCCTTCTTCCATTGTTTTTGGGGCGGTCCCTCTCCTCTATATCTTTCCTATCTGCCTTTCCTGGCTCTCATTTCTTCCAAGTCTCTCAATTCTCTGGAGAAAAAGGATGGAGAAATAGGACGAGAGTCCAACAGAAGTTATAATTTAAACTTTAAGTATACTCAAAGGCTCCCCCAGGGGCTCACATCTTGTGGGCGTGGGTTGGCGACCACGGGGCCCCAGCTGAGTCCGGCATTGCTTCCACTTACTTGTGCCGGGCTCCTCTCTGTCTTCTTTCCTGTCGACCTCACTTGGTCAACTCTTGTTCTCTTCTGACCCCGACGGTATTAGGGTATCCGAGGCCTAGGGAGTCTCTTCCTTTCCCGCCTTAATTGGCCCTTGTCTCATCTTTTCTGATACCCTCCTTCTGCGAGGGGTCAGCCTTCTTTTTCTTTTCATGTTATCTCCTGCCTTCTGCTAAAGGCCCTCCAGGAGGCCGGGTGTATGTAGCCCCACCCCTTTTGGTGCACCCTAGATAATGCTACACCCTCAGGGGCTCACGGCTAGTGAGTTCGGGAGTTGGAGACCCCTAGGGATTCCTGAGCTGGGTCCGTTTTCCCCTTTTGTCCCTTACCTTTGGGGCGGACCCTCTCCTCTTTCACTTTCCTATCTGCTTTTCATGGCTCTCCTTCCTTCCAAGTCCCTCAATCCGCATTCTTCGAGGGTTGAGGGCATTTCTTTTCCTCCTGTCCTTTATTTGACTTATTCTCCTTTAGTTTTCCATTTCTTCTTCTAGTATGTAGGTTAGTAGTTTTAGTTTTAAGTTCGCTTTTCATTTTCATCTTCACGATCACCCAAACCATCAGGGGCCGATAACCTAGATGTTAGGCCCCTTACAACAACAATTATGATGATCATCATCATACTCAAAGGCAGCTGCCACTGCAAATCCGCTTTCCGATACCTAAAGTGGGTAGGGACCTGGGCGAAGCTAACAGGAAACGCAGCTGGAACTTGGGGTATTCGCAAGAAAGTTGCTATAGCGTATTCCCTCTCAAGCATAAATATACCTACTATGGGGAAGGGTGGTGGTCTGGCAAGACAAAGAGTAACAGATTTATTGTATATCTGTTCAAAGGAGTTTGTTTCTAAACAAGTATTTTGAAGAATACAAATAATTTGAATCAGCCTTGATATTTTAGTTCTTGAAATTGTAGAATTTCTAAAGAGCGACCGAATGCTTCCAAGAAGGATAGGAATAAAGCAATTATACCCTTGGGAATAATTTTGGTAAGAGTACCAATAGTTGCATTTAGAAATGACTAAGCTTTTACCCAGCAAAGCGCCGACTAAAAGTTTAGACAATGAGAAACACTTAAATTTTGAAAAACCAACCATAAGTGGTAGAGAGAATCTCCACAAGCAGGAAGCTGGCGTAGCGAGCTATGCTTGCCTTACTGGCCAGTTAGAATTAGCTATCAAAACTAAGAGAGACTTTAATAAGGTAATAACTAAGAGTTCTTGCTCAAATGCAACAAGTAGTGAAAACCTTATCAATGGATTTATTTTTATTAAAGAGAGCATAAACCTAGGAAGAGTCAGGGAAGATAGGATCTTGCCTAACCGTTATTTCAGAGAATTGATAGAGCAAAGAAAAAAATCAAATTTATTTAACAATGCAAAAAGGTGTAATGAATTTAAGACATATATAATTTGAGTTTACAAACAATTGGGGTCGCAGACCTCCTAAAATCATCTAAAGTTTGCACCAGGCAATTAACAATTCTTTTGGTTTTGAACCTTTTATAGGCTTTAAAATCTTCGTAAGATTAATAAATAGAAAATTTTATGATAATTAACGTAATTAGGGTTAAACAATAAATCAAGTACAAGGTGTGTACTTTAAGGATTTCTAGATAGGTATCTTAGAAATATGAACAAATAACAACTTCGAAAGTAACAATAAAAAAAAACAGGAAGAAATGAAATAGAAGTTTCTAGAACTCCTATGTTTAAGTAGGGATCACGAGAAAAATAGGGCAAATTTCCCTTTCGTGAAACCTAGAGATAGCTCACTTTTGAGTAGAAAGAATTGGATTCCCTAATTAGAAGGGAGAAACAATATACTTTAAGGCGTGTACTAGACACGAAGTTTTACAGACATTAATTCATTATGCGTGGAGCAAGTAAGGGAGGGCACTTATTGAGAGTGGCACCTCATGTCTATAGAAATCCCTAAGTCACAAGACAAGATCGAGATCAGTAAGTTAAAATAGTATGGACATATGATGCGAATGCGAGAGTCCCGAAGCGATTATTTTCTGTGAAAGTCATGGGAAGGAGCCAAAGGGGAAATCCGAGGATGAGGTGGATGGATGCAGTGAGGGAGCGCGTTGAGAAATGAGGAGTGAAAGTGGAGGATGTACTGGTGGAGAGACGAAAAGTATGGAGGTCCTTGATTCGCTCCCCGACCCAGATCAATGGGACCGTGAAATGTAGAAGACCGACTAACGCTACAAATACGTCATGTCCGTAATGTGCTTACGTTGTCTTACGACATGCGATTGTCTCATTTGGGAATAGAAAGTCAGAAAATATCTAAGTAGAAAGAAGAAACATGAAATCGCGGCTAATGTCGGTAGTATTTTATGTTAATTTTTTTTCACAGCGTGCCAGTCCGATGCATGATTTGGGCTGGATCAATTTCGAAACTAGCATGCTTTTTGAAAGTATTCAAAAAAAATTTCCTTTGTCAGCTTCCTTGTTTGTCTCTCCTCCCAGGTTGGGATCCCCCCCCTGCACACATGCGGGCCTGCCAATCGGCCTCAACCCGGGGCAGACTCGGTTCTGTGTCGGGTCGTTCTTTGCCCCCACACACGTCTCCTCCCTCCCCCTCCCCTCCTCCTGGTCCCTGACCTGCCGCAGGGTCGGACCGGCGCTCCTCGCACGGTGGCGTGCCGTCGGACGTGGCACGGCCTGCGCCTCACACTTCCAGGTGGGGGTGGGCAGTCCGGCGCGCGAGTCTTCCTTTCGCATGTGTGCGTGTGTGGGCGGCTTTGGCAGTTCATTTTTCGTCCCATTGCGGCCTCCAGGTGGGGGCTGACAATCGTGTGATTCCTTCAATTCGAGCTTGGTGGGTTGTTGCTGCATCTTTCGTTTTGGCCTAGTTTTTTCTGACGCATTCATTTTCTGAAACCCATCATTGTTTCTTTGTAGTTGGGAGGCAGACTTTGACTCTGGCTGGTTCGCCCATCACAGGCTCCGTGTGGCGGTTTCTTCAAGGTGTGGTGTCTCCGCCCAGTCCGACAGTGTGAGGGTGGCAACGGCCCTGCTTTGGTTCGGGACAGTTTCCCGGGCCGGGGTCGTGAGGATTGGCTTTGGAGCGGGAGCCCGTGACGCAAATGGAGAGCCGGCGGGCCCACTGGCCGCATTGTAGTTGCCTCCAATATGTATTTTTGGACATTTTTGACCAGAATTTTTTTCGATGGCTTGTTGAATGGGACGCCTGATGGATCATGGTATGGATAGGGTCGCCGAGACCAGACGTGTCTGTTTTGGCTGTGCTTGTTTCTCCTTTTGTGGTGTGGATGGAGTGGTTTTCTTGGGAATTGGTTTGAATGTTGCTTTTGATTTTTGCAGCATGATGGGTTGATATTTTGGAGTTGATTTAGTATCTATTTTGGTGTTTTTCTTAAAGTATACTTGTTTTGTGTATTGTGATGGATGTGAATGTGTTATTGATTTTTGCGGCTGAGGAGGGGCCCATGAGGCCCGAGGCGTGTCCTTAATGGCGGTAGATTGGTAGATGCCAGTAGTAGGTTTGTGTTGATTGGGCGGAGACCCCCCTTAACCCATTAAATTGTCATTGTACACGTCAATACGGACCTTGCGAAATAGATAATCCTCCAATTAATCTATACCTTGAAACTCGATACGATCTGATTCACGCAAATACGCTTTACACTACCAAAGAAGTTGTGAAACCTAGTGATAATTTTGTTGCGTCGTATTCAAATAATGGAGGTGGCACTCCAAAGTAGTAGTCTTGCGCATAATAGTTCGCAGCTCCTTAGCGAACTAGTTCGCTCTTTTAGTTCGTTAGTTCCCATCTCAAATTCCCTGTAAGACAGATCGTTAGCTCGCCTTGCTACTGCCACTGCACGGATCGTTAGCTCGCCTTGCTACTGCCACTGCACGCGCTCTTTGTTATAGCAGTCTGTCACCAGTGATTGCTCATCCACTTTGCTCTCGTTTCAAGCAATCTTGTAGACTACTGCAACAGTTATTAATACTGTGCTCGCTGCACATGCAGTTCGTGTATTAGATATTGGCATGTTGCGTGTGTAGTAACGTGTTTTACATTTTGATATTCGAAGATTACTAAAATACAAAAATATGAGTATTGAAACATTACTGAAATTCCTTATTCCATCCTCATTTCCTTTTATTCCGTCCTTATCTCCTTGTAGGAACATAGGGTAGCTACAAACTTCTTCTATCTCACTCTATTTTTGGCCATCCTTTTAATTAGGGTCCATGTCTTTCCTTCTGAGAACTTCTCTTTCTATTGTTTATAAAGCCAAAAATCGTCATTTGTTTATCATTAGTGAAATACCGGTACCGTACCTGTCAAATCTGACAAAATGTCAACCAACCTGGCTATTGTTTTGAAGTGTGAGAAAGCATGACCACAACAGTAACAAGTAGTTCCGTGAAGAACTATACAGCATATTTTCATATATACTACAGCCGAAATAAAACCATTTCTCACTTAGTGCAATTTTGCATACGTCCCCCTTAAATTGCATTTTGTGACAATTTTGAATCTAAATTACATTTTGTAAGTATTTTCTATCTAAATTGCATTTTGTAAATATTGTCAATTCAAATAAAAGTACAGTAAGTATGTAGTTAGTTTTAGTTGTAAGTTGGTAGTTAGTTTGTCTATTAGATATATGTCATTGTTCTATTAGACTGTGGTGTGTGAGTGTGTCTGGTAGCAGTTGCATTGTTTATTAGTTATAGTTCATTGTTTCAGTAGACTGTGATGTGTGAGGGTGCATGTGAGTGTGTCTGTTGACAGACTGTTTTAGTGGTAGTATTTGTTGTTGGTGGAACTTAAGTTTTTTGTTAGTAGAGTTTTGATATTTAATTGTTAGTACGGTAGAAGGTTAGTATTTTTGTTAGTAGAATTGCTCTTTACTTATTCTGAAAGGGAGTAGCAGCCTTTCAGAATAAATCAATTCTTTACTAGTCTTATAGACGGTTAAGATATTGATAATATAAGCCAATAATGGCTACACTGCGTCCTGCTGCACGGCTGAAAGCAACGGGAAACTACAGCCGTATGCTATTCCCGAGGATATGCACCTCCCTATGCATAATTACATGTGATGATGGCCTCCTCCCTTGTAAAATTTCAATCCGGAGGTAAACTAGTCCCCCGTTCGGATCTCCGGGTGGGGACTACTCGAGAGGGGGTTAACATCACAGAAGTGACAAAGAGGAAATCTGACATTCTACGGATCGGAGCGTGGAATGTTAGAAGTCTGCTAGGAAGTGGAAGGTTAGAAAACTTAGAAAGGGAAATGGATAGGTTGAGGTTGGATTTGGTTGGGATTAGTGAAATGCGCTGGCAGGAAGAACAGGACTTTTGGTCAGGAGACTATAGGGTCATTAGCACTAAATCAAACAATGGCCAAGCTGGGGTTGGCCTCATATTGAGTAGGAAACTTGGACAGCGGGTGGAATATTATGAGCAATATAGTGAACGGATTATTGTAGCAAAAATCAATACAAAACCTACCTGCACTACAGTGGTACAAGTCTATATGCCTACCAGTCAAGCTGATGATGAGGATGTTGAAAAGGTCTACGAAGAAATAGACGAAATTCTGAGGTATATCAAGGGTGATGAAAATGTTATAGTAATGGGAGATTGGAATGCTGTGGTAGGAAAAGGGAGAGAAGGGAAGATAGTAGGAGATTTCGGATTAGGTGAAAGGAATGATCGAGGAAGCAGGCTGGTAGAATTCTGCACCGAGCATGAATTGGTCATAGCTAACATCTTATTCAATAACCACAATAGAAGAATATACACATGGATGAGACCAGGAGATACAGGGCGTTACCAAATCGACTTCATTATGGTCAAGCAGAGGTTTCGAAACCAGATTTTGGATTGTAAAACATATCCTGGTGCTGACATAAACTCTGATCACAATCTGGTTGTAATGAAATGCAGATTAAAGTTGAAGAAACTGAAGAAAAGTCAAAAGCCAAAAAGGTGGGCAATAGACAGACTGTAAGAGAAGGATGTAAACGAAAGATTCAAGAAGAGTATAAAGGAAGGACTAATGAAAAACCCTAAACAAACTTCAATTGCAGACGAATGGGCACTTTTGAAGAATGAAATAACAAAATCCGCAGAAGAAAACATTGGTAGGAAAGAAAGAATAGGTAGAAAACCGTGGATCACTCAGGATATACTAGAATTGATGGATGAAAGGCGGAAACACAAGAATCTAAGAGATGAAAAGGGGAAAGAAGAATACAGACGTCTGAGAAATGAGGTTAACAAGAAGTTCAAGGAAGCGAAAGAAGAATGGTTGAAAGAGAAATGTGCAGGTATAGAAAATTGTCTGAAATTAGGAAAAGTAGACACAGCTTATCGAAGGATTAAGAATACTTTTGGGGAAAAGAAGACTAAGTGCTGTAATATTAAGGACACAAATGGAAAGCCTCTAACAGATAGGGAAGAAAAGGTTGAGAGATGGAAAGCTTACATAGAGAGTTTGTATAAGGGAAAGGAGATTGAGAATCATGTAATGGAAAGGGAGGAGGAAATTGATGAGGATGCGAAAGGAGATTTAATATTGAGATCAGAATTTGATAGAGCTTTGGAAGACTTAAGCAGGAACAAAGCACCAGGCATAGATGATATACCGATTGAGTTGCTACGCTGCATAGGAGAAGAAGGTCTGATCAGGTTATTTCACTTGGTGTGTAGGATTTATGAGACAGGTGAGGTACCCCCTGATTTCAAGAAGAATGTAATCATCCCTATACCAAAGAAAGTGGGAGCTGACAGATGTGAAGATTACCGTACAATCAGCTTGATTACTCATGCTTCAAAGATCCTGTCTAGAATAATTTACAAGAGGATTGAAAGCCAGATAGAAACGGAGTTGGGTGAAGACCAGTTTGGTTTCAGGAGAAATGTAGGAACAAGGGAAGCTGTACTAAGTCTTAGGCTGATTTTAGAAGGTAGAATAAGGAAAGATAAGAGAACGTTCATGGCTTTTGTAGACTTAGAAAAGGCTTTTGATAACGTTGATTGGACTAAATTGTTTGACATTTTGAAATCAATTGGAATAAAGTACAGGGATAGGAGGGTGATATACAATCTGTACAGATACCAGACAGCAGTCATTCGAGTTGAAGGACATGAGAGAGAAGCTGGTATTCAGAAAGGTGTAAGGCAAGGCTGCAACTTATCACCCATACTTTTCAATCTTTACATTGAACAAGCAATGAAGGAAATTAGAGAAAATTTTAAAGTGGGAGTGAAGATTCATGGAGAAATAATTTCAACTCTGAGATTTGCTGATGACATCGTCATCTTGGCCGACAAGCCTGAGGATTTGAATGAGTTTTTTAATGGTATGGACTCCGTCTTACGGAAAGAATTCATGATGAAAATAAATAAATGTAAAACAAAAATACTGGAATGCAGCCGAAATAAATCAGAAACCTCTATGGAGATCAAATTGGCAGGTAAAAAGCTGAAGGAAGTAGGAGACTTCTGTTACTTAGGAAGCAGAATAACCAGTGATGGACGAAGCAAAGAGGATATTAAAAGTAGGTTGGCTCAGGCAAAGAAAGCATTTCTACAAAAAAGGAATCTGCTGACATCGAATATAGATTTAGGTATTAGGAAGTCATGTTTGAAAGCCTTTGTCTGGAGCGTGGCGCTCTATGGAAGTGAAACTTGGACTATTGGTGCAGCAGAAAAGAGGAGAATTGAAGCATTTGAAATGTGGTGTTACAGGAGAATGATGAAGATCAGATGGGTAGATAGGGTTACAAACAAAGAGGTATTAAGACGAGTGGGAGAGGAGAGATGTTTCTGGCGACTGCTAATGAAGAGAAGAGATAGGTTGGTAGGACACATACTAAGACACCCAGGAATAGCAAGCTTAGTTATGGAAGGAAGGGTCGAGGACAAAAACTGTAGGGGTAGACCAAGGTTAGAATATGTTAAACAGATTGCCTCCGATGTAGGGTGTCGGAGCTATGTAGAGATGAAACGATTAGCTCAGGACAGGGAGGCATGGAGAGCTGCATCTAACCAGTCAAAAGACTGAAGACTCAAACAACAACAATTCTCATTCTTCGAGGGTTGAGGGCATTTCCTTTCCTCCTGTCTTTTGTTTCCCTTATTCTATTTTTTGTTCTCCATTTCCTCTTCTAGTTTGTAAGTGTGTTGTTAGTTTTAGGTTTAGTTTAATTTCATTTACATTTTCACGTCACGCAAACCATTAGGGGCCGATAACCGAGATGTTGGACCCCTTAAAACAACAATTATCATCATCATCATCAGCAACAGAAGTCTCCTACATTCCTTAGCTGCCACTTTGACAACAATAGAGGTTCCTGATTTATTTCGGCGGTTTTATTTTACATTTATTGATTTTCATATTGAATTCATCATACACATCCAGCTTTGGCAGCCATTGCTCTACCACAGAGTTAATGTGACGAATATTTAAATTCTCTTGGCGAGGAAACATCTCTGGCTACACACACTGTTACTGTTGGGTTGGAACGTGATGAGCTGATGACCACATGGGGTATTCTGTTGCACAAACCTTACATCAGCCGTTCTCAGCCTGGTGCTCGCTCCCCTCACATCCACTCTTCAATTCAAATTTGTTGCACGAACCACAAACAATAAACGTGCTCTCATTACAAATTTTCAGAGTCAGACATTTCATCAGTCCGTGAAATAGTATATTTTTAGCCTAATTTCATTGATGAAAAAATAGGCTTATGAGAAGTAACACAATTTGAAGGGCACGGTCGGTGAGGGATAGTTCTATGAACTTGCCGAGTTTCATTGAAATCGCTCCAGCCATTTAGATTTTATTAGAGGGGGACACACACATACACACACACACACGAATTACACACGCACACACAAACACACGGACAAAAGGTGATCTCATAAGCCTATTTTTTCATAAATGAAAATAGGCTAAACAAATTGGTTTATGAGATCACCTTTTGTCCGTGCGTGTGTGTGTACGTGTGTGTGTGTTGTGTGTGTATGTGTGTGTGTCCACCCTTAAAAACGCCCTAATGTCTGGAGCGATTTCAATGAAACTCTGTAGAGTCATAGTACTATTTTGGCCAACCTTGACCGTGCCCTTCACATTTTATTACGTCTTGCCAATCCAACATGGCGGCTGTGCCAAATATTTCACTGGCATTCTATATATACGAAACTACTACTGATATATCACCCTGAAATGTTGTACGGTGGTAAAGGATACTACAAGAAGTTCAGCTATGAGACTTCCAAAATCCTGTAAAATAGAAACGAACATGGTTGCGAAGCGAAGATGGATAATTTGAATAGATTTTTGTTGCCATTTAACCATCTGAGCACAGTAAAATTTGGTACAGTACATTTTCATGCACTGACATCTAATTTAGTTCATTGTTCACATAACCTAAAGATGGCGGCTGTGCGCAATTTTAAAATAAAGTTTTATTTTTTGTGTATTAATCATGTGATCGAAGGGACATTTTAATAATGAACCTACGCATAAATCTATGGCCTATATTGAGCCCGTCAGAGGAGCTATCAGGGTTTCCAACAGCCGAAACGACATCCCTAACACCTCACCTGTCGGACCCATGTGCCATGAGGATCAGGTGAATTTCTTATAGGCCATAGCGACACGAGAATCCATGATCCAGGGAATCCGTAGTAACATTGTTGCTAAAAAGGTCATACACATCCCAAGAAAATACACCTCCTAAAGCTAGACTGAGAAATAAACTTCCAGGCTTAAGTAAAACTTCTAGAAATATTTATTCAAAATATTCGGACAGCTAGCCTAGTTCGGAGGGTTTCTATCGGCTAATCCGCAAACTAATAAATAAAACAAAAATAAAAGATCAGAAGCCTACCTGTAAACTACTGTAAACCCTCGCGAAAGATCTATCTGACAAAGTAATGCAACAACAGCAACGCTGGGAAAAAGGTACGGCAATAACCTCTAAGTCAAGTTACAAAATAAGCTAATAACGGAATTTACATTTAACAGGGTAGCAATAGCAAGTCTAAGTTAGGATGATACCTTTTCCTCATTTACATTTAGTGTTAAATAATCTAGCTAATTCCTAACAATTAATACAAGATTTACGGCGATGACGTCCGTAAAGCAAAACAATTAATACAAATCTACATGACAAGCCGTAAAAAAACTAACTAAAAAACATTAAATGTCCTCTTACAATCTAAGAAAGGTAAACATGGGGTTATCATACACTTGAATAAATAACAACAAGACCGTAAACAATATTATTCCTGCCTTCGCCCTGGGTTACTGTTTGTAAACCAGTGTCACCTACGTGCATGTTATTTACGGTGGCTATTGCGTAGTAAAAACTACGTCTAACGTCGCATGAGGCTCACGCTCCACCAGCTATTGACTAAAGGTTGAGCAAGCACTCCGTCGATAAAAATTAGTGTCATCTGTCCTAGATTACTTCCACAAAAGAAGTGTGCACAAAGCAAGTGTCAGCCAGCAGGTCCAATATGCAAGAAAATCAAGGTTAAATGCTATAAATAGTTAATTATCATCAGTTTATAATAATGACGTTCTGATTATTAGAATCGTTGGTTTAAATTATCGTTGGTTTATGGCTAATAGGCTGACAATCCTGAATACCTTGGGATCAGCAGTAGCAGTCTCGTGCGAGATCAATCTCTGCTATAAAACACCATCAACGAGCTCTCCCGCTCGGACATAATAATAACACAGGTTATTAGTGGTTCTCGGCTCACTTAATTTACCTCTGGGTAAGGCCTGGCATGAACATCAGTTGCCTCCCTACAATAACATAGTCAACAGAATCGAAGTCTGGACACACATAAATATAGCCTCTATACAGGTGCCTCATCTAGCCTCTTAATTTCAACAAATAAACCTTAACATAACGTATAATCATTCTCAGATGGAGAAAAAAGATAGTCGCTTCAATAACGATGCAAACACATGGCTCTCGCCATTCATCTCTATGTAGCAAAACATCTCATTTTTACAAATGGTGGCCTGGACATTGACCTACATTTGAGACACATCATTTAAATATTAGTAATGCTGTGAGCATTGTCAAAGAGTCTGAAAATGTATGTCTCACTGAGTGAGTGGTGCTCTAGTACATTGCATGCTGGGGACTGTTACCACCTGCCCATGATTCGAGTTAGCTCCGCTACTCATAATCATCCACACGGACAGTTTAGAAAAATGAACAACACTGAAGGCGGGCAGCTTCCTCGCAGAATGTCCTATCAGAAAACTGGCCTTGTTATCATGTCCCAGATATAATACAAAATCACATAAGCATCAAGCTTAAAATCACGCCTCAAATCTATGCCCAAAGACGTGGCATGTTTGTAAAAGTCAAAGAAATGAAAAACACAGATATTCCACTTAATCTGAACCTCTTTGAAATGCGCAGATATGTCAGTTCATAACTGCTCTGTCTAATCATAACCAAAATAAAAACTGTGTCGAAACACCTGACACGAAATAAACGTCATAAAGGCGCAAATCTTACAATTGCTAAGTTTGCCAATGATACGGCATTCATTGCAGGGTTCGATGCTAGATTGCATACAAAATGTAACACCCTGAATGTGTTCATAACTTGAACTGCATGGCTTCATAGCACATCAAAATGAAAATGACATTGAATTACAAAACTGATAGCTTCAGTTGGCTATCTAATGATACGGACTGTTCTGACTAAATCAGTGGCGTGACAACATTTACTAGAAAGGGGTGTTATAAAAATAACACTGGCCATGAGGTCTGATCGTCATCCCAAATGACTGTACACAAAATCACCCACCTAGGGTTGAACAAAACGTAGTAACAATGACTACAGTCACGCTTAGCAGGGGTAGAAATAACATATTAGCGATGTCCATCAGAATGCACCGTGATCGAAAAGAAATTCAATCACAACGGGTGACTAACAAATCACTGAAAGTGAAGTACAAGGATTAATTCTAACAGTACAAAACCTACCTATGGCTTGTCAAGAAGTTCGGCTGATTCTACAATAAACTACACTAAGCTTCACCACAAAAGAACCTCACAAGGAATGAATTATTCGGACTCACAAGAAAGGATGTCTACATCTCAGTCGTTCCAACGACCTGAGGGATACAATAAGGCTTTGGTCTCCGGACAAGGGTTGTCCAATCTGAGCCTCCACATAGGCTCTATCCATTTCCACGGCCTTTATTCGTCCTCGTCGTTGTCGTGATAATATGACCAGACTCCTCCTCAAAGTCGTCATTTTCCTTGCCTTAGCGGGTGCTAAAATCATGGTTCTCCCGTCATCGGCTGTAGTTCTCCGGCTCTCTCCTTCACATCATGAAGCTTAACAGTTCATCTCCACAGGTGATGCGTAACAAAGATCGTCGTACACGTGGTTATCAAGAAGTGACATTTTGAAGTACGAATTTACCACTTGAAAATACGAAAAATGAGCGTAGCACAGTTGCACAGAAGCTAGCTTTAATTTGGCACTAAATTCACTGCTACTACACGGCGCAGATGGTTTATAAATTGGCCATTCACTATTATCTGCTTCACTAACACAGATTTTACTTGCCGAAAAATCGCGTGGCATCGACGTTGTGTTTCACAGAAAAGAATCGCACTTGCGATTGAAGCATTATTTGTAGTTATGAGTGTTGAAATGATTCGCTCGGTTAATAATAATTTCACAGTGGATGATATATTTTATCGCCACTTGACGATGTCGAAATACGATGTTCAAACACGTGGTAGAAAATGTGGTGTTCCACAATTATAATCACTTTCCCAAAAATTCACAGTATTCGTAGCACAAGCCTTCTCCGGCTGTAATATTCACTATTATTATGTACTGTTCGTAGTTAAATAATGTGCGATGCACTAAGATTGCGTTCTTCGCCTTCCAGGCGGACTATTACATCGTCTTTTAGACGGACTTGACAAGAACAACATCCAACTTGGACGGTAAACCAAACACATGTGATAAGAGCTCAGTCCTACGCTGCGTGAACTTGTGAATACACTAGTCGTGCAGCGACTGTCTGGTTCCGGTTCGCGTATCTACGATGTTACTACCTTACCAGAAGCAGAAATAACATTCTAAAGAATGTTTCTATGATACAGAATTACAACATGAGAATATCTGAGCTTCTTAGGAAATAGAAGTGTCATAATTTAGCCTCAGATTATTTAATAATGGTTTTCTCCATAGTCAAAAGATCAACCATTTATAACTCCAAATAATGTTATCATGTGGCGACAGCATGGTCGGTCAGTGGGTACGTTCTAAAGTGATGCATCAAAAATGCGTTGCGATGAAAAATATCACATGAACCAGTGCTTTGCGGGTTCAATATGTATATCAAAATCCCACATGGCAACAATCAGAAATAATTAGACTGTTCTTAATATCTACGAATCTATTACAGCAATCAAACTGAAACTTTGTATGTTGATAAAAGCAATTAATATAAGTAGGATACATGGAAATAGGCTGTATAGTTCTTCATGGAACTACTTGTTAAATCTACAGTAAAATAATTGAACATCCTTGTTTAATGAGTAACACGAAAAATGCTGATTCGACTCAACTGTTAGGGACAGATGACCTCGTAGTAACGCCCCTTAAAACAACAATAACTAACTAACTTACGACTCAACTGTCTACACGTGAATGTATCTCATCTGCATGGGTCATGCAAGCCGTTGCAGAATGCCTGGTGTGCAGTGAATCCCTATCTAATTGAGCAATTCAGAGGAAGAGAGGGGGACAGGAAAAGGAAAGACAGCTGCATGATTGTTGCGCTAGGCCAAGCTCTCTGCGGACTCGGGAATAATATGTTGTTTGAGTCTTCAGTCTTTTGACTTGTTTGATGCAGCTCTCGCTGCCTCCCTGCCCTGAGCTAATCGTCTTATTTCTACATAGCTACCACATTCTACATCCGAGGCAATCTGTTTAACATATTCTAACCTTGGTCTACCCCTACTGTTCTTGTCCTTGACCCTTCCTTACATAACTAAGCTTGCTATTCTTCGGTGTCTTAGTATGTGTCCTACCAACCTATCTCTTCTCTTCATTAGCAGTCGCCAGAAACATCTCTCCTCTCCCACTAGTCTTAATACCTATTCAGTTGTTTTCCCTATATACCCATCTGATCATCATCATTCTCCTGAAACACCGCATTTGAAATGCTTCAATTCTCCTCTTTTCTGCTGCACCAATAGTCCAAGTTTCACTTCAATACAGCGCCACGCTCCAGACAAAGGCTTTCAAAAATGACTTTCTAATAAGTAAATCAACATCCGGTGTACATTATATTAGATTTAATGGTGCCTGTTTACTTGGTGTGGCATCAGGGTGGTGAGAACGTCTGGTCTAGACGGAAGGTAGAGACTGGTGTCGACAACCAGGACTAAGGCAATAGATTAGTAAAAGCAAAGAGTATTTTCGAAGAAGTTGGTGAACAAATCCCATCCTTTCCTCTGGTATCATTGGTCAATAAAATATACTGCTCGAGTTTTTATTGGCTATCACGATAAAGGGCGGAGCCTGTTGACCGGGAATAAGCAAGTTTTCACGAGTTTATAGCTTCTCATATGATGTCGTTAATATTTTATGTTCGACTAAGTTTCTGGACTCCATTATATTCGCATTATTTGCCGATATATTCATCGTTCAATTCATATCTCCGTCTTCTTCCTAAGCTGAATAATGTATGAAAACACTGCAGGCCAAGGAGAAGGAGGCACGGGCGATCTGATCTTCTCCTTACTTCTCTATATCTCTTCGTTCTATTCCTTTTTGCGTTCTTCTGTCCATTCTGTAATGTTCGTTGAGATTATTCTACAAACTAGTGTTCATGTATTGGATTTGTCAACATTTAACTAACAATAATACTCAGTAGGTCAACGCAAACTGTAATTAGGGATGCACCCCTGAAATACAGGGTTATTCATAAATCAGTGTCACATTTCGGAAGTTTATTGTGAAGTATTTTACATATCAGTGTGAATGATATACCAAAAGAAGGGTAATCTCTCCAAGTTTGTTAGACGTACCTTACACTGTGCATACAGTGAAACCTCTCTAAAAGTCCACCCCTATTAAAAGACCACCCATCTTAAAGACCGATTTTTCTTGGAACCGATTTTAAACCTCATAAGGTCAATGCATTTGTTACCTCTATTTAAGGACCACCCCTCTCCCCGACCAAAGACCAGGCAGGCATTTTCTCAGTCTGACCTATTTCAAAAGACCACTTCTCGTCTGCCTTCCCATTGGAGATGGTGATGAGGGTGATGATGTAAACAATAGTTCTGTAGGCACAGATCTGCATCAGTATACAATGTCATTAGAAATAGTGTTATGTAACGTATAAAAATCCAAAAACGGCTCTCCTAGAAGATTGTTCGAGTCCAGAACAAATTAATGGACTTTCGAACTCACTCAGAGATATTCTAGAAAGTGAAATTGTAAAAAAAAAAAACGTGCTAATCTGAAACAAGAATCAATTCGTGACTTTCTTAAATGGCAGAGCTCTGAAAATAACTAATTGTAAGTAATTTGTACTAAATGTGAACCAATGCAGATAAATTGTAATCAAGTTTGTGTTCCAACTGTACTTTATTAATAATGCAGTATAAAATTATTTTAATGCCTACCCCTATTAAGAGACCACCCCTCTAAAAGAACAGTTTTCCATGGAAACGTCACTGGTCTCTTAATAGAGGTTTCACTGTATTTTGATACATGGCAGACATCCAGAGGATAGTCCAACTCCTCCCACACGGTCGATCGTTACTAATGCTGCTGTAATGCGATCTCGCAGGCCATTCAAGTCAGTAGGAAGTGGAGCAATGAAGACCCTTTCCTTCACGTATCCCCATGGAATGAAATCACATGGGATTAAGTCTGGGGAACGAGGCGGCCACCGCAACAATCCGACGTCATTGTCAGTGTTTCGTTCAATCCAACTTTGCGGTAAGTTCTCGTTCAGGAACGTGCGCACGAGTCGATGGAAGTGGGTCGAGGTCCCATCCTGTTGGAAAACGAAGTTGCCACTGTCCGTACCCAGTTGCGCCATAAGCCATTGTTCTAACATATCCAGATAAATGATGCCAGTTACTATAATTTCGGCGAAGAAATAGGGTCCGTAAACCTTGTCCTTTGACAGGGCGCAGAACGTCGCGCACTTGCTCGATTGTCAGATGAGGGCGTTCTGTTCCAAAAGGATGGAGCCCGCCCGGATTCCCACAGGAGTAGCAAACTGCGCGCTACCTCCGTATTTATGAAGTTCACCTGCGCCTCCTTATTGCCAGAACTAAAAGCTCAAGCAGCCATAACCTCCCTATGAAGGCTTCCAAAAAATATGGCATATTGGCTTTCACGGCCAGTGGCGGGGACACCAAGAGCCCGCTATTGAGCCAGCCTGGTGTCCTAGGCAAGACCCCACTCAAGACACGGCACAAACCTAGAGGAATTGCTGAGTTATAACTCTGGAGTTGCCTTTTCAAACTGGTCATTGGAGTCGTGATGGATGGTTGGTATGTAGAGATTGACAGATGGAATTGAGACTCTCCACATCTACCAAACCTTAAAGTCACAATTGCCGGCCTATTCTCGGTCGCTGTATTCGTCCATAAACTACTTATATACCTCACACGGATCTAATCAATGTGTTGAGCTGTGGAGTGATGGGATCCCTGTGAGGTATATAAGCATTTTCAACAGCGGGTTGTTACATTTGAACACATCTACACACATGGCTGATGATCAAGTTGTCCATAAAATGAATTAACTTGAACCACAACCCACTAATAATCACCGACCTCCAGCACCAATCTGGGAACTACTGCTGTGACATACTTTAGCGATAACATTCCGAAATAGAACTTGGGTTCGAATCGCACCTCAGCCGTCCTGAAAATGATTTTCGTGTTTTTTCATTTCGACCACCAGGGAAATGCCTGGAATTGTTCCTTTCAATACGACCACGGCCGATTTCTTTCCAAAATCCCATCCCGGACCCGTCCGGAAGAGATGGTTGGTTCCTCAGTTTAGGGGCTGCGACAACGCGGTCATGTATCCCCGTGTACTTTGGGTGTGTGTAGAATCTGTCTGATACCGGTGCTAATTGTGTTGGCTGTATTAGTGTGTGTTATATGTAATTCAGATAGAAGAACTGCAGACGATAATTTTATTCAAGTAGTTCCAACTTTTGCTACCAAACGCCACCGTCAACGACCAACTAGTTCTGCACTTTGTTACTAGATGCCACCGCAGTCAGTTCCTGGCAACGAATGTTGGAACCTAAGAGCGTTACTCAAAGATAACCTATAATTTAGCTTCACACAGTTGTAGTTAGTGGAAGTTTCTTTAACATGCCATAAATCAAGGACATGGGACCACCGGTTTTACTTCCCCTCCGAGAAGGGATACTGAGTGATTTTTAACGCTCTAAAAATCTGACGACTTCGGGTTTGAACCCGTGACTTTGGGCATAGAAGCTCGGCATGGTAGCCACTGCGCCACCGAAACCACCTCTGGAAGAGAAATGGCCATTGTTTGCATTAATAAAGTTTTTATCAGTTGTGGAATGTAGAAACCACAAGTTAATCTCCAGGTTAAGAAGACAAATATTGCTGTGAGTTTTACAAGGAAACTGATCCGATGATGCTCCCTTGACGGACGAATCATTTTACCCTTGTAAGCTAATCTGTGAGGTGTATTTCTTTTTTTACGTGTCAACCGAATGAAAATTATCAGTTAATTAGGCAACATTGAACAGGCTTCAAAGCTTTCCAAACAAGGGTTACTTAAAAATAACCAGATTGATTCTTTGTTTGGTTATCTTGGTTCTTTGGACTCAAATGGTATTTTTATCAGCCACGTACCTGTTATGTCTCTGTGTCGCACTAACAGGGCATAAATAAATAAACGCACTCACTTACTCTTTAAATGCCTCACAATTAAATAAATACCTTAAAACATGCATATTTACAATGAAATAATGAAAGAATGCAACACGGTAACCATGGTAACAGAATCTCACAGGTCCATCTACTTCTGTAAGACGCAATGCAATTCCAATTATTACATTACTGAGAAAGTTTCCAGACGGTTGTAAGGTTATCACTGAACCAAATTAAGCTGTAAAATTCATCAATACACATAGTATAATGCGCTTAAGGGGGTCAAAGGGCACTCTAGAATTTTTTCAGGTAATTTTCACGTGTGAGTGTGGTAAGAAAGGTCTTTTTCACCCGACTATAAAGGTTCTCCGAAAACCGAATTTAAAGGCCCTTAAATTAACAGTGTCTGTGATATTCCCAGAAAACTAACTTTGCTCTGATGTACCTATGAAGGAATGACAAACCCCTTACCACTGCAGCAGTAACTGAATTGATAAAGTCTGATTATTCATACCAAGGATAAATCAGTCATAGCATTCATGATTGAGATTTTGCAAAGTGTACTCTTTACAACTAGAATATTCGTGGGCGAAGCCGCGACGGGTAATGCTAGTTAACAATAAACAGTGTAATGAAAACACCATTTTATCAACAGTAATGTAAACACACAAATCTATGCAACAGTTCCACTCACAGAAATTAATTTTGAATTTGAGACTTGTAGTCTTTTCTGAAGACTGCGAAGCAAACTAGATTTGATGTCAATAACATTATCAGCAATATAAAATGAAGGTTGGTATCCCTGCTCGAGTGATACGGGCCAGTGGTCTCTGCTAGCTAATCTCGTTATTTCGCTGGGTAGGAGTATTGTGAACAGAGCGGTCGATATTTCCAATGGCAAGCTACTCCTGGCTGCATGGTGTACTTCTACCCCGAATGTCAAGGAACTCAATGGATATCTGATATCCCCAATCCCAGTAATGGCGAAGATTGGAGAGAAACATCACCATCACACGGGGGGGGGATGAAGAGAATCAACAACAACAACAACAATCTCTTCAGCTCGAAGCGAGTTATTTGGGTTCGCAGTCCACAATAAAGGAAACGGTTCAGCGCAAATAATATTGCTCATCTCAGGAACGATTTCTTAGATAATGTCCTCACAACTTTGAGCGTAAAGTTACGACTGCGGATCAAGAGGTCCTGCGTTAGATTCTTGGCTCTACCAAGAAATTTAAGTTTGGTGTCAGGGTTGCAATGGGTTTTTCAATGGCATTTCTCAGTTCACTAGTCTCGCTGTTCTAGCTCGGGAGTTTGGCACTTCCGGCTGTGTTTTCGCTGTACAAGTAGCGAAAGCTCTGTCTCGACTTCTGTGGTTGTTGCCTACTTCCCGAAACTTGCCAGTTCTTCTCCAGACGGATGTCGGGATACTTGCTACTGGAATTTAAGGCCATGAAATTAATAAATAAACAAGGAGTTCCGTGAAGAACTAAATAGCCTACTTTCATATATCCTACTTATATTAATTGCCTCTATCAACATACACATTTTCAGTTTGGTTGCTGTAATAGATTCGTAGATATTGAGAACCATCTAAATATTTTGGATGGCCGCCATGTTGGATTTTTATATACAGGCCTTAGAGTTATGAACTATTACATGCAGATTATTGTGTAGGTGTAGTATTCAAACTTCAATCGCATGATTAGGACACAAGAAACAAAGACGAGATTGCAAAATTTCGCACAGCTGCCATCTTGTGGTTATGAAAACAACTGAAATAAATTAGATGCCTGTGGATTTACATTTGTATAAGAATTTGACGTGCAAACTTTCACTGCACAGGATGGTTAAATCGCGATAAACGTCCATTTAAATATTTATACGTCGCGTCGCCGCCATGTTTGATTTGTGCTCACCAGGTTATTGAAAGTCCTATAGGTTCGTAGTCTCTATGAAGATAAACAAATTCAGTTTGATTGCTGTAAAAGATTCGTAGATATTGAGAACCGTCAAAATATTTCGGATGCTCGCCATTTTGGATTGTTATGTGTATAGGCCATAGAGTTAGGTACCATTAAAGGAAAATTATTGCGTAACTTCATTATTCAAACTTTCAATTCGATCGCATGATTACGACAAAGGAAATAAAAACTTAATTTTAAAATTTCGCACAGCCGCCATCTTGAGATTATGTAAACAATTAAACTAAATTAGATACCAGTGCATTACAAAATGTAGAAACATTTGCTGTACCAAGTTTCATTGCGTTTGGTACAATAAATCGCGAGAAAAGTCTATTTAAAACGTTCAAGTTCGCTTGGCCGCCATGTTCGTTTCGTAGTTCGCCGGTTTTTGAAATACTCATAGATGAACTACCAGTAGTGCCCTTTATCTCCGTAAAAAATTTCAGGGAGATACCGGTAATAGTTTAACAGGTATAGAATGCCGGTGAAATATTTCGCACATTCGCCATCTTGAGGCTATGTAAACAATTGACCAAAGTTAGATGTTGGTGCTTTACAATGTGTATAATCATATACTGTACCATGTTTCATTGTGTTTGGTTGGTTAAGAAGCGTGAAACGTCTATTTAAAAGTCACAACTTTACTTGGCCACCATGTTGGTTTTGTAGTTACCAGGTTTTCACAAGTCACATAGGTGAACTTCTAGTAGTTCCCTTTATCACCGTACAAAATTCCAGGGTGATATCGGCAATAGTTTCGGAGATATTGAATGCTGGTGGAATATTTCACACAGCCGCCATTTTGGATTGGTGAGACGTAACAAAATTTGAAGGGCACGGTCGGGGTCGCGTGAAATAGAGCTATAAACTTACCGAGTTTCATTGAAATCGCTCCAGACGTTTAGGAGTTATTAGGGGGGGGGACACACAAAAATCCTCACACACACACACACACACGCTCACACAGATAGACACACGGACAAAATGTGATCTCATAAGCCTACTTTTTCAGAAATGAATATAGGCTAAAAAGGATTCGAGCTTTACAGTAGTCGCATATGATGTGTAACATCTGACATGTTATCCTACTCGTATACTACACAGCTTGGACATTCTTAAAATGTTAATTTATGTTCGACGATGTCTAAATGTAAACATTATGTGTCAGAAAACTGTATCATAATGAGGCTCATTATAACATTCTTTTTCATTATGAAACAGTTTCTCCCACCAATCAGAGCTCAAGGAACAGTTGTGTGACCAATGAGGTAAGGATACCTTCGCGCATGCGCTCAAAATCCAACATGTCTATATAAATTACCCAAAGTGCACCGTCCATATGTTCGCGTAAATAAACTGGCAAATATGAGACAAGAAATAGCACTGTACCTTAATATCCCCAAATCCAATTTCTACACAGCACATTGCTTTCAAACGACTTCGGTGACAGTTTTACTGAATACTGGTGCACAATCTGCACATATGGCATTGACGCACACAGAGCGCATGCGTCGGTCAGTCAGAGAGCTTGGAAAATAGAGATATCCTACCCAGCGCTGCTCAAAATTCGAGTGCCTGAATCTCAACAAATATTTATGAATATTTATGTTAAAACATATAATAAAGTTATAATTATCGTCGAACATAAACAGTCGTATGCAACTCGCCTATAATGGTAATTAAGCCACTCGTATGGAAATTATAAATCTCGCTTACACTCGTTTTATAAACATACACGTGTCTTAATTATTGCCATTATAGGCTCGTTGCATAATGTACTATTAAGCTGGTACTATGATGAATGTATAGATTGAATTGGAGATATGCTACTGTCACACTTGTTTGAACAAACATAACATATTATATTGTAAATTAAGAGGAGGAATGAAACCATAGTCTCTAGCCTATCTGTAGACTACTAGAAATAATGTTCAATACAATCAAATTTCCCAACTCCTGCTTGCTGCAAAAAAGTGTAATAAGAGTTAGATAGGTTGGCTGGTTGGTTCCTTAGTTTAGGGGCTGCGACAACGCGGTCATGTAGCCCCGTGTACTTTGGGTGTGTGTTGAATCTGTCTGACAACCAGTGTTAATTGTGATATCTGTATTAGTGTGCGCTATCTGTTTTTAATTCAAGTAAGGATTGCAGACATTGAATTTCAAGTACTTCCTACTTCTGCCGCCAAACTCCACCGTCAACGACTTCTAGTTCAGAACTTGTCTACTGGACGCCATCGCAGTCAGCTCCTGGCGACGAACGTAGGAACCTAAGAGCTTTGTTGAACCTCTAATTTAGCTTTACACAGGTGTTATTAGTGGAAGGTTCTTTAACATGCCATAAATCTATGACATGGGACCGCGCGCTTTCATTCCCCTCCGAAGGAAGGCATACTGAGGGATTTTTAACGCTCTTAAAAGTTAGATAAATCGTAATTTCATGTAGATCCTGTTAAAATGACGCATAATATTACCATAAATTTTGTTTAAATCGATAATCTGGTAGCAAAAATAATTGCCGGGACTGGGGTTCGAACCTGAGACCTCATGATTCGCAGACCAGGACGTTATCATCGCATCTATTACAACCACAGATATTTAGAGTACAAAACGGTTACTTATTTTCACGTACCGCCATGAAAGGCTAGCCTAGTTAGCGCGCAATGTGGGTTAATATCTGAGTAGCCATTCTGCAGAAACATAATACCGGCATTGCCGACTAGCTACAATGTTTCATATTAAATCATATCATCATTTAAATACTGATACGAAGATTTTGACCACGTGGTATGTTTTTCAATCAATTGACACCAGAGTTCGCAAAACTTTGCATTAAAAAAAACGTTACTCGGGGAGTGGATGCCCAACACTTTTATAGAGAGATTGAAAAACAGACCATTAATAAATCATAATTGTTTTCAGCAAATATGATAAAATGAACATTTTCACACCAAGGAACGACAAATTGAAGATGATTTATTGTAGGAATAGCTGTAATGGGGCCTCCAAATCTTGAGGTAAACCGTATGCGATAGTACATCGTGGTACCAATTTCCACCACAGCGCTCATTGTTTCCTGTTACACTTTCCGTCAATCCCACTTCCGTCCCTTTTTTCAAATCCACTCCCACAAAAATATCCACTCCCGGCACTAAAAGCGATACGCTAAATAAATAAATCCAGCAACCGAGCGGAAAGATGTTACACATCAAAAACATTTTTAAAGAATGGCGCACAGCTTATATGAACAATTGAACTAAATTAGATGCCAGTGCATTACAATGTGTATCAACATTTACTGTACCACATTTCACTGCGCTCGGATGGTTAAATAGTGAGAAAAGTCTATTTAAAAGCTTCAAATTCCCTTGGTCGCTATGTTTGTTTTGTGGTTAACAGGGTTTTCCTCCTTGATGAGATGTGCTTCATTTTCCACATAAGTGGCAATTAATCTTTGAGAGTTTACACTCTTGTCTGATGTCACTGAAAGCGACAGTTTTTTATGAGAATAAGTCTCAGTTTTACCCCAAGGCACAGGATTTTGAAAGTCACATAGGTTATTATTTAGTTATTTATCGTATGGCTTTTAGTGCCGGGAGTGTCTGAGGACATGTACGGCTCGCCTGAGTCTGTAGCTGCTTCCAGTGGTCACCCATAGGGAGAGCTACAAGTTCCGTTCAATTTCAAGTAGTTCCAACTTTCGCTACCATGTATCAATGATACCTAGTGGAGACCATTGGAACTTTGATAGAGCGTTCCGACGAAATCTAATCTAACAATTTAGCTTTACACAAGTTTAGCCTGTGAAAGTATCTTTTACATGCCACAAATCTATGACATGGAACCACCGGCTTTATTTCCCCTCCGTAGGAAGGCATACTGAAGGATTTTTAACGTTCTTAAAAAATTCCGACGACTTCGGAGGGTTTGATGATGATGAGGATGATAATTGTTGTTTTAAGGGGCCAAACATCTAGGTTATCAGCCCCTAATGGTTTGGGTGACCGTGAAGATGATAATGAAATGTAAACTATAACTAAATCTAACTACTAACTTATATTCTAGAAGGAGAAATGGAAAACAAAAGGAGAATAAGGCAAATAAAGGACAGGAGGAAAAGAAATGCCCTCAACCCTCGAAGAACGCGGATTTAGGGACTTGGAAGGAAGGAGAGCCATGAAAGGCAGATAGGAAAGTGAAAGAGGGGAGGGTCCGCCCCAAAGGTAAGGGACACAAGGGGAAAAAGGACCCATCTCAGGAATCCCTCGGGGTCGCCAACTCCCGAACTCACCAGCCGTGAGCCCCTGAGGGTGTAGCATTATCCAGGGTGCACCAGAAGTGGTGGGGCTACATACACTCTGCCTCCTTGAGGGCCTTGAGCAGAAGGCAGGAGATAACATGAAAAGAAAAAGAAGGCTGACCCCTCGCAGAAGGAGGGAATCAGAAAAGATGAGACAAGGGCCATTTAAGGCGGGAAAGGCCGGGTTTGAACCCGCTATCATGGGCACAGCAGTTCAGCATTCTACCAACTACGCCACTTCACATAGGTGAACTTCTAGTAGTGCGCTTTATCACCGTACACAATTTCAGGGTGATAGCAGTAATAATTGCGGAGATATAGAATGCCGGTGAAATATTACGCACAGCCGCCATGTTGGATTGGTGAGACGTTCGGATGTCGGCCGTATTAGTACTATGACCTTACCGAATTTCATAGAGATGGCTAAAGCCGTTTAGAAGTTATTAAAGTGGGCACACAAACTCCCCCCCACACACACGGACAAAAGGTGATCTCATAAGCCTTTTTTTTTCATAGAATGAAAATAGGGTAAAATCCTAGTTGAGTCTCTGTCGCTCCAGGAGCTGCGAGAGCCGTGATAACAGATTATGTTATCGCCTGCATCTCTCCCAGTGTAGGCAGCCCACTGTTCCCGACCGTTCTGCGGGCTTGCTGGGCGAGCAGGCTGAAGGTAAAGCTCTTTTATTACTGGCAGAAATGTCTGGCAGTAAACAAGCGGAACGGTTTATTGGAGACTTGCACGTAGCACTTACTGGTTGTAATATTTTATAGAGAACGCGGGAATCTCTTTTAATGCGCCAACAACAATAACAGTGGCACAGTTTGTATGGAGCAAGATAAATTCGATTGGAGGAACTCGTGAGTTTCTTTGGTTGGTCTATCTTTATCTTTAACAAATACTTCCATGAAGAACTAAATAGCCTATTTTCATATATCCTACTTATGTTAATTGCCTCTATCAACATACAAATTTTCAGTTTGATTGCTGTAATAGATTCGTAGATATTGAGAACCATCTAAATATTTTGGATGGTCGCCATGTTGGATTTTAATATATATGCCTTAGAGTTATTACATGAGATTATTGTGGAGGTGGTTTTATTCAAACTTCAATCGCATGATTAGGACACAAGAAATAAAAACGAGATTTTAAAATTTAAGTGAATTATATGCCAGTGGATTAAACTTTACCGTACCAAGTTTCACTGCGCTCGGAGGGTTAAAATGCAAGAAACGTCCATTTGAATATTTATGTTTCGCGTCGCCGCCATGTTGGATTTGTGCTCACCAGGTTATTGAACGTCCCATACGTGAACTTAGTTTTATAGCCTCTATACAAATACAACATTACAGTTTGATTGCTGTCAAAGATCAATAGATATTGAGAACCATCTAAATATTTCGGATGGTCGCCATGTTGGATTTAATATATGTAGGCCATAGAGGTATGTACTATTAGAAGAGGATTATTGTTTACGTTCATTTTTCAAACGTTGGTTTCGATAACATGATTAGAACTCAAGAAATAAAAACTTAATTTTAAAATTTCGCGCAGCCGACATCTTGAGGTTATATAAACAATTGAACTAAATTAGATGTCAATGCGTTGCAATTTGCAAAGTAATTCACTGCCTTGGGATGGTTAAATCGCGAGAAAAGTCAATTTATATGTTTCAACTTTGCTTGGCTGCCATGTTCGTTTGTTAGTTAACAAGTTTTTGAAAGTCACACAGGTGAATGTCTAGTAGTGCCTTTTATCACCGTACAAAATTTCAGGGTGATATGAGTAATAGTTTCGGAGATATAGAATGCTGGTGCAATAATTCGCACAGCCGTCATGTTGAATTGGTGAAATGTAATAGAACTTGAAGGTCACTGCCGGAATTGGCTGAAATAGTACTATAATCTTACCGAGTTTCATTAAAATCGCTCTAGCCGTTTAGAAGTTATTAAGGGGAGCACACACACGGACGAACACACACACATACGTACACACGGACAAAAGGTGATCTCATAAGCCTATTTTTCATGTATGAAAATAGGGTAATAAAACAATAATAATAATAATAATAATCATCAAAGATAGGACTACTGTGGGTTGTCTCCTGACACACACACTTGCGATGCGTCAAGAAGCAGTGAAGTGTAGACGGAGACGGTATATAAGAAGAGACAGGCCAAGGAATGCAAGAGAAAACAGTTCCCTCAGATAAAATAAATGAGAGAGATCTTTCATCACAAAGCAAAAAGTGGCAGAACTGGAGAGTGAATACAGAACCAAACAAAGCCAGTGAGGGAAACACCGAACTGATATAAATGTGTGACACAAATCTGGCTTATCCAGGCAATATATCTGTAGCCCGCGGTCGACCGACCACGTGTAATGTGCAGGAAATGCACAATCGCACCACGCCGGGCTGTAAATCTGAATGGGAAAAAATGGAAAGATAACACTTCACGAGGATTTCAAGATTATCTGTCTAATTCTAGTAGCTTGTGCCCTTTGATCTGCAGAGTCGTCAGGGCTTTGTTGCCCAAGATATGCCAAACGAGCTGTTAGTGTGTAGGTACAGTCAGCCCAAATAAATGCTGATAAGTGAATTGTTGCCAATTAAAACTAGTATGGCTTAAGGTATAATTACTAGATAACGATAAAGCTTAGCATTTTTCCCTATTGTCCCCCAATATTTATTTTTTCGTTTTTTCGTTATGTTGTGACTTTACTGTTGACGGGATTGTTGCCTAAGAGTGTGAATAGGGGTCTATCTATCCACGTCCAAAACACATACACATGTACATATACATTGTACTAAATTTCATTTCTCCAGTGTTCAACTGTTAGAATGGCACAGCCATTAGCTTCCATCTTCTTCTTCTTCTTCTTCTTCTTCTTCTTCTTCTTCTTCGTCTTTTCCCGTTCATGCGGGGTCGACGTTTCTGACAAGTCGTTTCCATTTTCCTCGGTCCCAAATAGTGTTTTCTGTTAACTGCTTCTCCCGGAGATCATCATGCACGCAGTCCATCCATCTTCTTCTAGGCCTGCCTCTTTCCCTTTTGCCTTCCACCTCTAGACCAAGCACTCGCCTTCCTACATAACTCTCATCCCTGCGCTTAATGTGGCCGTACCAGAGCAAGCGTCTTTCTTGCACTTTTTTTGATATTTCAGTCACTTTTACGCTGCCTCGTATGAAGGTGTTTTTGATGTGATCGTTCCTTGTAACACCACACATCCATCTTAGCATCTTCATTTCAGCTACTTCCAGTCGCTTGCACTGTGACTGCACTGTTGGCCAAGTTTCTGCTCCGTATAGCATTGCAGGTCTCACTGCACATTTATAGGCTTTACCCTTTACTTGGATATTCAGTCTCCTGTCACAGAGAATACCAGATAACCTTTTCCAGTTTAACCAGGCAGCCAGAATTCGGTGGGTAATTTCCAGATCTAGATTGCCATCGTTAGATACAGTGGATCCCAGATACTTGAAACTGTCCCTTGCCTGTAGCTGGCTACCATCCATCTGAATAGTTTCATTTCCAGTTCCTCTAAGGCACAGGTATTCGGTCTTATTCCTACTGATTTTAAGGCCTCTGTCCTCTATGGCTCTTCTCCAGCATTCCAGTTTATATTCAAGCTCTTCCCTGTGTGTGCTACATAAGACAATATCATCTGCAAATAGCATACACCAAGGAGCTGGTTCTCTTAAGTTTTCAGAGAAGACATCCATTATTAGATCAAAAATATAGGGGCTTAGTGCAGATCCTTGGTGAAGACCTACTTGAACCGGTATAGTATCTGACAATCCTACACTGCTTCTAATTCGTGTTCTTGCTCCACGGTACATATCCTGAACAATGCGCACATACTTCTCCGGTACTCCCTTGCATCTCATGCATCTCCATACCTCTTGACGGGGCACTCGATCATACGCTTTCTCTAGGTCTATGAACACCATATGTAGTTCTTTTCTCTTCTCCCTGTGCTTTTCCACGACCTGCCTAAGTGCAAAAATAGCATCTGTTGTTCCCTTTCCCGGCATAAATCCAAACTGTTCATCTCCTATTGTCGTCTCCACCCGAAGCCTACTTTCAATAACTTTCTCCCAGATCTTCATTGTGTGTGACATGAATTTTATTCCTCTGTAATTTGCACAATCCTGAATGTCACCTTTCTCCTTATAAATGGGAATGATGGTACTCTCCCGCCATTCCTTGGGCTTTACTGTGCCCGTTTAGACCGGAATCCGCACGACCACATATGCATTTTACCAAGAATCAGTCAGCACGAGAGTCAAAATATCCCGGGGCGCCAGATGGGTTAAAGCTAATCGCAAAAACGACATCAAATGAAAAAAATGCTTTACTGATTTTTGGCTCAATGCAACAATAAGGATAGAAGGAGATTAAACTGGGCATAACACATCATGTAAAATTATCTCATTTTATTCTGAAGTTAAAATTGACTGCAAAATAAAATGCTCAAAGCAGCATCATTCATGTGTGGCGACCCACATTACTATTTACACAATGTACAGAAATTTTTCCAACACATTGGACAATTATCTTTGGAAACACAAGTCTGATTATCAGTCCTGTAGACTGTGTTCCAAAATTATATCCATTATTTATGATTAAATCCAGTTCAAATTTAACTGTCTTTACTGGAAATACCGTAGTTCACTGGTTGAATTTTTACATAATATTAACACTCGTAGAATAATTGTTCATAGAATTTTTAACTTTCACTTATATTTCCAGTTTCAAAAAATATTGTCAAAAATATTATTATCTCTGAATCAATACAAATTATGTACACATATTAATAACAACATCTGAAAAGTATTTGACCATTGAGCATAGCATCGAAGAAATTGTGCGAAGCACAACAAAATTAATTGTTCATCTGACATTAAAGGTTTCGAGAAGTGACTCGATTATAAACTTCAAGTTCCTAACAAAATATATGATTTCTGAATCATCAACTTGATCAATAAATTGTTGGACCATTCAATTATTCGATTCTCCACTTGGAATCATTATTAAGAAAAATATTTATATTTGTGGCCATTTTAGTAACTTTCACAACTTGCAATTCTTCAACAGAATGCGGAAATAAGAATTGTAGCTTCATAATAAATTCATTTAGTTCATGGCACTAGGATTGAAAACATCCTTCAAATCATTCGTGGTTATAGAATTATTTTTAATTGGCAGTGGCCCATTCTATTATTTGTGTAAGAACACAATATTCCAACAACAACGGCAAAGGTCTTCCTCTGAAGAAGAATAAAATACTATCATGACAAATCCGGGTTCTAGCAAAATCAAAGTCTTAATGGAATCCGTAAACAAGGTTGAAATAAGAACTGATGTTTTTTAAGAAATAACCTTTGGGTCATTCATACGACGCAATGTGCAGTTCCAATACTCCTTCTTTAACACCGAGTCATCGAACCTGCTATTTGATTGATGCTAAAATAAAAACCTCCTCATTCCTGCGAATTAAACATGCGCATCTGGGAATGGCATTTCAACTACTCCACACACATAAATTTTCTTCCCAAAATTTATACAATTAATCAAGCCTCTGCTTGTTATCAACACTGGAAGATTAATAAACTTACAAGTTTATTTTATTTTACCATTCAGTTCAACCCGTGAAGTTACCATACTTATGATAATCTTTATTTCACTTTCGAATGTGTATTTACGTCATGATTTTATATAAATACAAAAATATCCTAATTGATACAAATATCATTTGCTTCCCGTTTCATGTCTCTCCGTGTTATCTGAAAAACATACTTTGCTCATTGCAAATATTAACTGTTCAACCAGAACTATAATGTTGGTTGAATGCGGGCTTGCGCTAACCACTCTCCTTCGGAAAATCACCTGTTCCAAACTAGAAATGATTAAACTACTTCATAAGCTCTCTCTCAATAAATGTGATTATTAGAAAATATAAGATCCAAGAATTATTTAGAAACGTTATGAAAATCATTATTATTATTAGTGGATTATTATTATTATTAGTTATATTATTTTAAATATATTTAATTATTATTTCATTATGTGAGAATCCACATGTTCGATTCTTCGAATATGGATAAAATATCCACTTCTCAACAAAAATAATTATGAACTTTTACAGTTACATCGGCTGATTACCGTGATTATCAAAAAATATGAAACATTCAAATAAATGCTCGTTCTGCTCGGTCATCGATCCTAAACTGTTCTGAGTGCTGAAAATACTCAGAATAACTCTAATATGTCTTGCGTAAATCATTGCAAGATTTAAATACGAAGAAAAACAAATGTGTTGGTCATCTGCAGAAAATGAGTTTGTTCCAATTAGCTAGGCATAATATAAAGTCAAAAGTGGCTTACATTTCTCGTTGGTCTTGAAGCGTAGTGAACCTGGTCTGTACCAGATTTATCCAGATACATGCCCTATCGGACACGCACGTCTAATCCTTGTATCGGCCGCCATTATATACCCACAATCTGTCTAACACGACATAGTGGAAATATTTCTTGAAGTTTGAAGTAACTGCTGATCCATTTTAATATTGACTTCTGTTAAAGCCATAGCATTTCGCTTAAATGGGGTCAGATCTAAGTGATCTATTCTCAAATATGTCAGTTGTAACATAACTCACGGTAATCTTTTCAGTACAAGAAAACACTGACAGTCTAAACCAATCAACGGCTGTTCTGAAGATCGTTCCCTGGGCATGGCTTATCACCATCTATCATGCGCGAAGCAACATATAGTTTCCCTTCGTCTGCTAATGAACAACACCGTGATAGACTGGCCTTCAATATACTGAAAGATCGGAGTGGTTATCAAGTTACAATTATGAAACTGACTAATTGGACTAAAATATCCAAGTATTGAATTATTATTACTGGACTGTGACAAAGTACTTTCTAGACAAAGTCTAGCATATGTCCATATAGAAATAAAATATTTCACCAGTGTCCGTAGAAAAATAACAATCACCTTAGTGATTCTCTCTGCCGGAAACTTACTATGTTCCACATGTATCGCAGCACTTTTGTGACTATCACAATTTAAAGATATCTTCTGCGTAGATCCGGCAACCATGTGCCTTGGCTCAACGTGGCAGCACCTTGTCATGCAAGAGCTTGGTTCGAAGTGAGCTGATGTTGCTTGGGCCGGCCGGCTTTTATTCAAAACGGTCAGGTCCACGCTGCATCACGCTGAAATCTGGAAATCCTCATATCTCCGGTATCCCTGGTCCGATTTACTTGATACCAAGTGCATTCTCTTTCATTTGGCCGTGCCAGTAATCTGATCCAAGTCTCAAGTCTCTACTCCATGGCTAACTATTTAATCAATTAATAGTCTCGACCTCTGCTACTACTCGCTACGTCACTTGACATGCTCTTGGCTGCATAAAGTTTCCATTCCCTTCTGGAAGTAATGGAGCGCGATATTCAAATATCTCAACTTTCAAAAGCGGCTGTAGCCTTTCCCTTGATATCTAGGTGTCTGAATCTTTGAATACCCATTCCTAGAGTTGGGCACATTACTTCCTCTTGAAGTACCTGTTGGAATAGATTCCACAACATATCTATGCCCTCTTCATCCAGACATTTCCAAGCCTCCACTGGAATTTCATCGGGGCCGGTTGCTTTTCCACATTTCATTTTCTTAATAGCAGTTACAACCTCTTCCCTGCATATGCCAGTTGTTACGTTGTGATTTGGGATACCATCCTCAAACACAAGACGGGCATTTTCCTCATTTAGAAACTTTTCAAAATATTCCTCCCATCTCTTCTTAATATGCTCTTCATCTTGAATTACAATTCCTTGTTCACTTTTCATCTGCCTGATGTGTGTGAGATCTTTTGAAGCCCTGTCTCGTGCCTTAGCGATTCTGAAAAGCTTGGCCTCCCCTTCTGTGGTCTCTAGTTCTTCATAGACTTCCTTCCATGCAGCTGTCTTTGCTTTCCCTACAGCTCTTTTCACAACTTTATTTGCCTTTCTGTAGTGATCTCTATCTTCGTCATTTCCAGACTCATCCCATTTCTTTTTTGCCTGTCGTTTTGCCTTGATGGCATCCTGAACCACATCATTCCACCACCATGTTTCTTTATCGAGGGGAGCACCTTTCCCAGACGTCTTCCCCAAAACTTCTACACCTGCTTTCCTGATTGCTTCTGCATTTACTGTCCACCATCTCTGAACTCCTTCCACTGGCCGTGTTCCTTGCAACACCTTTTCCTTGAATTCACTTCTCAAAATAGGATCTTTCAATTTCCACCATTTAATTCTTGGAGTAATTTTCCTTGCTGTTCTTTTCTTAATGCCCGTGAATTCATAATCAATAACTAGCACTCTGTGTTGTGGTGTAACTTGTTCCCCCACAATAACTTTACAATTCTTAACCTCCTTCAAATGCATTCTTCTGCACAAAAGGAAATCTACTTGGCTCTCTCTTCCTCCACTTTTGTAGGTCGCCAGTTGCCTTTCGTTTTTCTTGAAGAAGGTGTTACATATTGCTGGATCTAATGCCAAGGCAAAACTTAGCACTCTCTCACCCTCCTCATTTCTCGTACCAAATCCCCAGCCTCCATGCACTCTCCTCACTACTTCCCCTTCCACACTGGTGCCAACATGTCCATTTAGATCTCCACCCAGAAATACCCTTTCATCTGCTGATATACTAGAAAGTTCCTGCTCCAGGTCCCTCCAAAAACCATCCTTTTCTTCCTCCTCACAGCCAACTTGGGGAGCATAGGCACTTACAATGGTAAACCCTTCCCCAAGGCACAGCTTCACACACATCAAGCGATCATTTCTTCTGTTTACACTGACTAGAGAGGGGATCAAATCGTTAGCCAGGATAATTCCAACACAATTTCTTCCCGCACTGTTTGCTCCACTGTACAACAATTTAAAGCCACTTCCAAGCTCTCTTGCTTTATTACCTTTCCACCTAGTTTCTTGGACACACAGAATTCCAAATTTTCTTCTCATCATTAGGTCCACAACCTCTCTTCCTTTCCCTGTCATCGATCCAACATTCAGGGTTCCAATTCTAATCTGGACTTGCTTCTTCAGCCGAGCCCGCCCATGACTCGGTAGCCTTTGCTCATTTCTCACAAGAGGCAGGCGGGACCCTTGCGCGTCGCTTCCGGGGAACGCCCTAGCAGTTTCCGAGGCTAAATTTACAGAACTTGTCATATTTGTACGGTTTTGGCAGTTTGTTTTATAGCCGGATGCCCTTCCTGACGCTAACCCTTTACTAATTTCTGGGATAACAGAGAATAAAGCTATCTACAATAAAACAAGTATTAAAAAACCATAGCCTACATATAAAAATTGTAAGTAATATATAAATGTTAGGGATCGACTGCTACTTCACGGTGGACGCAGAGAAGCGTACGCTATTTAATCGCTTAGTATGTATGCGATTAGCTTCCATCAAGTCCTGAATATCACATGGTCTTGGTAACATGCTGCAATTCACAAGGTGCACAGGGTCTTGTTTTTTACCACATTTACAAAGTTTTTCAGTACTGTATCCCCACTTCTTCAAATTGCTTTTGCACCGACTCACACCAGTTCTCAGTGTGTTTAGCGTCTTCCAAGATCCGTATTGTAAATGGTAGCCTGCTGCCGGCTTCTCCTTCATTTCCCACGATCCTCCCGGTGATTAAGTTTTCCAAAGTTCAATTCGGTGAGCTTCAGATGAGGAAAGAATGGATATCGTTGTTTGGAGGAAGCTCTTTCTTGACTTTAGCTGACGTGGATGGACATCAAGTCCATACATTGGGTGTCTTGGATCTGTTTCTTGCTTTTTATTCTAAACTTCTGTCTTCTAATTTCGGTAGATGCTACTCCCATGAGTGGAAAGCTACAGAAGTTGGATGTAGACAGCCTGTCACAATGCGGCCTGTCTCATGGAGGGAAACATCTACTTGGTTGGCATGATCAGAGTTCTCCAGACTGGGCAGCATATTCTGCAGCAGAAGAACTCAGAGCAAGGGCAGTTGTTCGCCGGACACTAGTGGTGAACTCTCCACAAATGTGTGTTCATTTAGATTATCTGGGTTGTTTATTTTAGCTAAGTGACATTCTTTGGTTTCTTTTATGCCAAGTTTCCTCCCTTTTGTTTCGTGCTGTATGATCATAGGTCTGTTTCTATGTTTGTGAATCTATGTCCTGTATCATTGAATCAGCGTAAGAATGAACCTAAATACCAGGCTTTTTTTTTAACTCAAAGGAAGAAATAACTGCGAACAGTATACGCAATACTGTGCCCTTTCAGCATGAAATATGCAAATCACAGTATGCCAGCAATGCTCAAATCGGGATTTTCGGGGTTATGGTATGTTCTCCCACTCTGTGACTTACACATTTTGGATTAAATAGAGGATACACTTCCAAAATAATAAACAAAATCAACTCCTACTAAAAAAAAATTAATTAACCAAATATATGGCGCTACAACAAATTAAACAAATAAAATACTGACCCATAATTCTACTTGTTCAAAGGGAACAAGCAATACATAATAAAACAAAGGTTAAATCATAGTAAATGGTTTTTCATGAAACAACAAACTTATATTTCTTTTCACTTCCATATAGTGTCCTTTTAAAATTCCATAAAATCAAGAGCTCCAATAGGCTCGATACTTTTTTATATACACTGTGTTATTCTTTTACTACACATAACTTCCTATTATATGAGTATATCTTATAATCAAAAAAATATATATAATTTTATGAAAGTACTGTTACTCCTTTACTTAAATTTTTGGGCTTTCACAATGTTCTCATGTTACCATCTCTCTCAAGTCAACAATTCACTACCGTGATTGGGAAACATTTGCGCACTCCCGAGTTACCGAAGATTACTTGAACCAGTCAAAAATTAAGATCACTCCCGAAATCTAATTGTCTTCATTAAACTCGTGAATCACTACATTATATAACATTACATTAGGGATTTATTATTATTTGTCTATAAAAAACCATTATCATAAGAAAGCAACGATCTGAACTTGCAAGCGGTAATCTTCATCTACAAAAACCTCGGTTCGAAGACCGGGTCGTTAAAACCAACTCTAACACTCTCGTGTACTATAACTTTAAACAGACGGCCTACCACACCACATCAATGGCAAGGGTCTGGCCTTGGCCACTTAGCGTGATTTATTGTCCGGAGCAGGAACTCCACGGTCTCACTCGCAAGAGGCGAGCTACTCTCCGCTTTAATCCAGCTGTTTCTTAAATGCAGTCCTTTGAACAAGCAAGGCTTTCATTCACTTATTTTAACAACATAATTAGGTTCACTAAACCTATTCTCATAAACTTGGCATTTATTAATTATGAAGTGTCCTCATTGGTGGGTAAGAATAATTCAATACAACAACAATATTTAGGGGCTTCAACATAGACGAATCTGGGTTCGATTCTTTCAACTGCCTCGGGAACCATATCCCATACTGGAGGACTTATAACATTAGCGACTTATAGCAGGCCTCTTTTGCCTTACACCCACGCTCATACAATAAATATTTCGCACCCTTTTACAATACAATACACGCAATGGCCTCGTGATCACATCACTATTTAGAGGACTTACCATAGCTCAATTACCCCGACCAACTGCCCCTCATAATTAGTTTTACCAAGTATATTTAGATTCAACGCCTTCCTAGCGTGACAAATTACTTCAATGCGCTACACTGCTCTATTACTTTACTGCCAAGTTGCTTTCAAAGAACTGATAATTCAAAATCAACATTTAATTGTACATCTCAATTCTATATTAATCCTCTCCCGTGACAAATATCGCTTTATCTTAAGAACTTGTGTTCACAACATGTATTAATTCTTTTAAAAGGAGCTCAAAAGCTACTACTTTCCTATAATTCATCATATTCTTCATTCATTTATATAATTGTTATTATTATTATTATTACGCTTGCCTTCACATATTTAAATCATTTATCAATTATACTGATATCTTATTTCATACTTTTCCCCCATGGGATTTATTTATTTCACCTAATTATTTTATACTTTCTCAATTTTTAATCGTTCAGATCGCGCTATTATTCTCTTATTTGTTATTAAAAAACATCCCTATTCTTTAGTTCTCAGGTGGATTGTACACAAATCTTTCCCAACACATTACATAATGAAATGGTTACTCACATGATATCACGGCCACCGACCGAATTCTCCAGCGATGTTTCATTTTTGCCCACTTAATGTGTTTAAGCCATTTTCATAAATCCCATTGCACACAATGACATTTCTTGATGCACATACACATTAGTTACCTTAAACACTGGTAACATATTGAATACAATTTTGTATTCTTTTATCATACACAAATAAATTCACTAAAAATTATTACACTAACACAAATTTTCTATATTTACATTACACTGCTTTTAATCACTGAGGCTTTGATTATTGCCTTACACACGTGATTTCTTTCTTCCCCGTCTCCAATGGTGATACTCTTAGACGTCAGCTCCCTAATCTGGCAAGAAGATGAAAGTCTCGATCAATCTACCCCTCCCTGGAACGGTTATTCTTCAGATCCGGTTTCCTGACTATTCGGCTTCTATTTTTACTAGCTCGAAGTCGTTTCTTTCTAGACACTATTTAGTTTGTCTAGATAAAGTCTGTCCTGTTTACGGCCTCTCGAATACTTTATCGGTGACCTATGATTTCCTAGCATTTACTGCTATTCCTTCGTTTCGTAGCTTATTGCTGTTTACTGTTCGTTTGTCTTCTTTAGACAACGTCTTGGATTAAATTCTCACTTTTTATAATTCTGCTCCCTAGTTCCTATCTTTTCGGTACACTAGGCGTTACTTATATCGTTCGACCCTGATCGGGTTCCTTAACTTTGATAGAAAAGTTTGTTTCACTATCTTTGGTACTTCAAAACGTTACGATACTGTCTATCGCTTAACTGAACTGTTATTTGAAGACCTATCGCCTGTTCTTTAAGTTCGCAGCCTGACTTTGACTGTAATGCGGAACTTTCACTATAAAGACTGACGCGTGCTGTACTAAATCCTGTACTAGGATTTTCCTAAGTCTTCACACGGCGATACGATGATGATACTTCTCGGCCACTCCCATACGGGTCACTCGCAGGTGATACAGCGTATCACGACCTCTCGGGGTCTAGTAAGTACTGCATGATTTGCCTGGCTCTGCCAGGGCTTTTATACAAATCTGCGACAAAAATATAAAATCCACGCCTTTTCATAACTAACTTTTGAAGTAATAGTCGCACACTTTTGAAAATTATATCTCTGGAAAGCTTGTTTTCTAAACGTAAACTGACTTCTTTGCACATGAAAATCGATCGTACAATTCCGAGATATTAAATAATTTTCCTCTTCAGATACGTGGGTGTAGAGTTTTATTTTCAATCCCTACCACCTCGGGTCTCGGGGAACTTTTAACTACGTCATGCTGCGTTTGCGCTTCTTTCCTGGGCAATTATTATAACATCTTTTCCCACACAAAAATCTCTATTCCAAAATGATTCACAATGATGTATTTCCTTTGTTAATTATATGCTCGCAAATGGCTTAAATCTAATTCTTCTTCTTCTTGGACAACTGCAAGGGTGCCATTTTCTTGCTGCGTAAGAGCAATTTACGAAACCTCTTCTCGCTTCCCCAGAGCGGAAAATTTTGATCGTTCTATTTATAGTCGTGACCGGCTCCCTATCGGTGCGTCACGCATGATATCATTTCCTGGCCACCTGGTCACTTATTCTTGCACAACATTATACCCGTCCTCTTGTATAAAATCTTTCTATGTTCCACTGAAGACTGTATCTTTCCTCCCTTCTTTTACCAATAAATGATGGATTCGGCGCTTGAACCAACAGTACATGGGTTCAATACCAAGAGAAACTACACCAGGCCCCTAATAAGACAGGTACAGGAAGACGTCCAGAAGAACAAATCGAGATACCTCTATAGGAGACTCAAGCAGATTACGCCATATGCAGCCCCACTGTTAATCTTCGTGCACCTGATGGGAAGCTTCAGTTAAGACTCCATTTGTACCCTCGCAGAGTACTTGCAAATGCTCCTCAATGTGCTCATTGACGCCAGCTGTGTAACAAGGGCGATAGCCTAGTCTCGCTACGCTTCACCGCGCAGCAATTGTTCTACCTCATTACCATCAATAGTAATAAAATAATAATCATAATAATAAGAAAGCATAACTAGGAATACCTACAACAAAAAGTGTTTGTCTACAGATCTTAAAACACAGCACTACAACACCGTAGTCAAACCAGAATGCCTGAATGTCTCAAACTGAACTACAAATTGGATACATTAGAAGTGGTATAAAGAATAATTATACGCAAAATACTCGGTCCTTCAAAAACTGCAGAATTTTGGAAACTAGGAAGTAATGATGAAATATGTCGAAAAACAGAAAACATATCAGAAACAATACGGAAGAGGAGATGCTACAGGATGGATGACAGTAGGTTAACATTCCTGTGGAACAACAACCTGGGTACAAGAAGTCAAAAACGATTTGGAAAGAAACAATATCAGAGTAGAAGATACACTACCGAGATATATTTTTAGGCAAAAAGTGCTAAAATTGGAAAGATTCCAAGGGAGGAAGGGAAATAAAAACTGGCTCGAAATGGTCCCTAGACGAAACTATAATAATAATAATAATAATAATAATAATAATAATAATAATAATAATAATAATAATAATAATAATAACAATAATAATAATAACAATAATAACGATAATAATAATAATAATAATAATAATGAGAAAAAGAATAATAATAATAAGAAGAAGGAAGCGTACTGTCCCCGAAATACCTACCGTCAGCTTGTTGATATCCCTCGTTGGTAGCTGGATTGCAGAACCTGAAAACCCCGACAAAAAGCCCCCAGTTTCCACTCAACAAGAGACGAGGATAATGGGGCACAAGGATTACCTAACTGAGGGAACGTCAAGTAAAACCATAGCAACAAATGAAAAATCTAGCTCGGTAGAACACAAGAATGAGAAAAACAAAATCTCTAAAGCGTGCAATTTTACTGAAATGCCTGCGATGGTTTCCTTAACGTGACCTCCTATCGCATCTATAAAATACCACTCTAAAAGAATTAAAATAAAATTCTTCAAAATTTATTCATAAAGTCCAAATAGCAGAAAGTGCTATCAAAAGGTTACAAGAAATGAAAAACAATTACAGCTTCAACCGGAAGCTCAAATCACAGTGACCTGAATACAACTTCTAGTCAATACTAGACATACTGTATTCTCCATAAAAAAATTAACACTCTTTAGGATAATACCCTACTATGGCACAAGCAATGCCTCAAAAGCCTTATTGAAATTAATTCCACGTGTGAGTAGGTCATTATTAATCCTACAATTAGAACTATCATTTATGTACAAAATCTACATTGGAAAGTATATCTATATACAATGGCACACTCCAAGTGTGTTTCCTTTTATTTCGCAAGCCTCAGTTGAACATTCTTCCATTAGAATAAGATCATTAGTTTCCTTTAACTGATTCTAAAATATTTAAATTGGTCCTTTGTCAACCAGATGACAAAGCTTAATAGAGGTAATCTATCACTTTAATAATTACTGCATTCACCAAAATAACTGATCAGGATAACTGAAAAACCCTCGTCAGCATGGTGATTAAAACCAGAATATTAAGGTTGACATCATTTAATACATGTTTTAATGTTTTACTTTGTAGTTAGCATGATTCTAAGCAACAACAAAATGCTTGTAGTACAACGCTGAATTAGACTTGAAAATAAGTCAACTTATATTTGACTACACAATCACAATTATCATGGGTTAGTTTCCATGAAATACCTTAATGTTTATTTCATTCTTTCACTGCCTTCACGCGCCTCTATTCTTATACAAATGAACTCCCCTGAGTACTCTATTCAGAATTAATTTATTATAATCATACATATTTTAACGTAACTGGATCACCTTCATTGCTTAATGACGAATTTCATTCTCAGATGATAATTGTTGTTACTACATCGTTGTTTAAATTTATACGTAGTTTACATTAGTTTTCAATGATGTTGGTTGGATTTTCTCAATAATAAAATATCCTTTTAGAATTAATACCTATGCTATGAGAGATTGCAATAGCATCGACTCTCCTTAATCAGAATGTATTTATACATTTATTAAATTTGGGATATACGCTGCTTAAAAAAGTGAATGATGTTTCAGAGATATATTAAAGTCAAATGACGATAATCAAAAACACTGATAAATTCCTTCGACCAAGGATCTCAACTGTGCCTTCACGCGAGAGGCTAACATGAAACAAGTTAAATACAAATAAAGAGAAAGTTGATCAAGCCAATGTTCGGATGAATTCGAGAAACAAAATAATGCCTCTACACCACCGGACATGGTAATCATAACAATTAGCACAATTGTCTGGTTAGAAAACATTACCAGCCTCTGTCCTTCACCAACACAAAGAATGGTTACTAATAAAAGCGAGAAATCAGACTCCTCTATAAAAGTATAAAATAAACTTCACAAAACTCAAAACTTGCTATCAAAATCAGTCTTCTATTCATAATCCAAACACTCGGATGTATAAAGTTCGAAAATGCAGTAGGAAAATGTAGCTCAACAAAACACAGTCTAACGATGCGAAGAATGTCACAAATTGACATAATAAAGAGCTCACCACGTTGATAAACTACACTGAATCACAAAATGACTATCGATGTCCTCTTCACTACCCTAAGAAAGCTTCATGAAACATTACTGAATTTAAGATGAAATCTACTTAAACATACTTAATTACAAGCTGAAAATTGGTTGCACTTCTTATGGAAGTCTAAAACCTGTCGAATTTGAAATCAGTCATGATTAAAAACGTCAAGCCTAAATTCCACAGTCCGACATACTACTAAAAAACATAAACATGTAAAAAAAATATGGCGTAAATTAACATTGAAATATCTACACTTTGCTACGAGAGATGAAGTTGTGTAGGCTGTACCTTGTTGATCGATGAATTTCCAAGAGCGAGCCTTGATATGCACTGCATATCACACCTTCTCCATATGTAGCTGTAACTAGCATTCCCCAGGTCGTCGGGAATCGAACCAGGGTATACCTTCTCCAAACCGCACGATCTTCCCGGTTCAGAAGGCAATTACCCATCCTGGGTAAAAAGTCAGGAATCGCTAATTCACGTCTCCAACATCTTCCAGCACACAGTTCGCTTCTCTGTAGGATCGCATTCTTCATAACGGGCCGAAATATTAATGAACGAAAGACGAATGACTGCCCATTCGAATAGCATTCATGATTTCTAATGAGGTAGACACAAGTGGTCACACAATCAGAATCAGTCATCACTGGGCCATGGCGATAGTTCATTGAAATGTTCGATACAATGCCGGTCTAGTAGCGTTCATGTTGCTGCGTTATTTAGCCTGCCATTATAAAAGAAATGAACAGCACTAAAATTATTCCTCTTGACATCTTGATTAAGAATATGTATGTTCGCGATGAGGAATAGTGTCTAGAGTTCAATACCATTGCTGTGCACTCGGCATCAACGCAATGAAAACGGAGACTGCTTTCAAAACCAAAGTTCGCTGTGTTGACAAGCAGCTTGTTGTATTGAAATATTACAGTTTCTAATACTGCTTTACCCTTGTAGCGGTATAGCTTGCATCTCGTGAAAACGAACAGAGTCCTTCGACACTGGCTCTGCATATACTTTGAAGTGTTGGACATAAACCTCGCGTCACATTACAATCACGAAACGCGTTCACAAGCTTCACGATGAGACATGCTCTCAAGCACTCCGTAATGTTATCTGCCCACAGCTGACTGTGTGTCCATCCACCTGGCCTCACGCTGCCCCCACTCAGGCGTGACAGTAATCGAACTGCTTTCTCATTGGTGGATATAAATCATAATTTATAATATCTCCAACAGATACTAAACATGTATTAATAACAAAATATACATTATGCTCTGTTCCAGAGTCTCGTATAATGTTGCAAATCTTGCATGTTATTCTCTTTCTTCTTATTGCTGATAAAAATTTAGTCCTAGTGACCGATCAATAAACTGGGTAGATGGTCGCCATGTTGTAATCATATGCACCTGGCTTCGTGCGTGCACGTCGATCCTCGGCAAGTACCGTAATCGAGCGGCCGACTCCAGCTTCGGTTAGCAACTCGTGGATTGCGCCGATCTTCAACATATACTTCAAACTGCACTATACATCATAACAATATGAGTATAATGGTACACGTTCCTTTTGATATCTTTACATAAAAGAAGAAAACTTGCTTTTATGTATATCATATAACCTTCATACACTTATAATTGATCATTATTCTCATGTTAATTTCATATAGAATTTCCTCAATTCCCTCGGCTTTGAGTGCGCAATGCTCCCTCTCTTGCTCGATTTCATTGATGAGGTGCTCTGGGATTTCCTGTCTAGGGAGTTCCTTTTCTTCAATTGCTACCTTTTCTGTAGCTTCTTCCTGAAACTTAATCAATCTATTGTCCATGCCTATTATTGCCCTTGCTTTAGTGATAAAGTCCATCCCTATAATTAGATCGAAGTTAATATTCTTTACCACGATGAATATATTCTCATATATCTTCCCATTGGCCAACGGCCTAGCCGTGTTGAAACACCGGATCCCATGAGAACTCCGCAGTTAAGCAACATTAGGCGCAGTCGGAACTTGGATGGTATGCCGGTTCTAGGCACTGCGCGCTGTTGGCCAACATAAGGAGGAGCGGAAAGGCCCTGGCCACCCTACCGCAAGTACACTCCGGCTGGGGGTAGACTCTTCGGAGGCTCGGACCTGCCTTCGGGCAGAATACCAATTAAATTTTAAATCTTCCATTAATTTCAAATTTCATCAAGATTTGTATTTTACACTTCATAGATTTATCCTTAAATATCCCTTTGACTTTCATAGGAGAAGCAGGTAAAATTACAAATGAATCCTCCTTCTTGAGCCTCTCAAAACAATCCTCACTTATAATGGAGATCATCGCTCCAGTGTCAACTAGGGCTTTACATGACTGTTCCCCTATCTGAACCTGAATCACGGGTAACTCAATGGGTCTTCCCTTTGTTACAGTCTCTTGTTCAACAGAAGATCTTCGTCTGATACGTTAAATGTTTCGTGAATCGTGATTTCTAATGGAGGTGTTAAAATCTGAGTCTTTACTTGCGTTTGGAAATCGGAGTTTTTTTTCTCTTCGTCAGGGTTTCTTTCTCTACTCCCCTGACGACTTGTACCAGGCCTGTTCTCGATTTCCTGTTTTTTATTTCTCTCTCTCGAATCTCTTCGTCTGTTTTCTTTGGACTGTTCTTGCTCCCCTCTGAGCCTTTTATCACGATTACGTTCGTATTCCTCATTCCTATAATTTTTATACCTCCCATATCCTCGATATTGTCTGTCATTGGAATTGTATGGGCTTCCTCTATATCTATTCCCTTCATAATTTCCATTATTTCTACTATAGAAATTGCGTTCTTCATATCTACGCTGCCAAGGCTGTTCCTGTATTCAGCGTACCTGTTATCTTGCCGATTGTCTCTCTGATAGTAATTGTCGTTACGACTATTTCCTGTTCGATTATAATTCCTCTCTTCTTGCCTGACTTTGTCAGTCTGTTGTGTCCTATCCATGACTATTGTGCTAACAGTTCTAGGTTCATTTCTGTTATTCCGGGCCACCGTAGGTGTCGTAAGAGCACTTACTGTACATGGTCAAGCCTTCTTAACAACTCATCCATGGTTGTCAAATCGGATACGCCAGATGATATTACATTCTTTCGGACTTCTACCGGAAGCTGTCGAGATATGGCTTCTATTAACTGAGCTTGGGTCAATGGTGGTTGTAAAAATCTGAGTTTAGAGAGCTGTGTTGCAAAGTACTCAGAATAGCTCGTTGGACCAGTACTTGAGTACTTGCGAGAGTACATTTCTGAACGCACGTTGCTTTGTATTTCTATGCTCCAGAATCGATTTATGAATGCTTCGGCGAACTCGTCAAAATTCTCGAATGTATAGCGGAATGCATGATACCACTGAAGTGGGGCATCTGATAAGAAGCGCTCTACCAATCTCAGTTCTCTCTCTTTCGGAACATGTGTCTCTATAAAATAATCCCTCACACTCCTGATACATTCAATGGGAGTATTCCCGTCAAGGTTATTAAAGCATCTCGGTTTGTCTTCATAATTCCTTATAATGGTGACATGCGATGTCCCATCTGGTGCCTTATGTGTGTACGCCCCTGTACTTGCACTTGCTATCGGCGAAATATATGATTGCGTTACATTGGGCTTACGTGCTGCATTAGACTGGGGACTACTCTCTGCTATAGGAGCTGATTGCGGAAAATTGACTTCCCTGTCCTGCGTTCTAACGTTCGTCCGTTCAATTGTAGCTAGAAAATCCGCATTCCAATGCGCCCTCAACTGTTCCCGTGAACTATCTACATTTATACTGCCTTCCAAAGTTATACGTTCGAGTTGATTACGAATCTCATTTATTTCAGATGTCTTTTTCTCTCTGACTTCATTTACTTCTAATTTGGCTTGATCGACCTTAACTTCAACCGACTTAAACCTTTCCTAAATACTAGTCTGACTATTAGTTTGAGAATTCTGAAACACATTCAATCTTTTAATTACGTCTTCCCGTACATCAGATATCTCCTTCCTTGCTCTAACTTCTCCCTCTACAATTTTTCGATTAACTTCCAACTTAAAATCTTTGAAGTAGTCATCGTTAATTTTAACCATTTCTTGTCTAAGAATAGTTACATTATCTGATATGATATCTTTTATGTCAATGTCAAAATCATCCTTTATAAGTTGGTTATGATCTTTAACTTGCGTTTGTAAAAGACACAATTCATTCCTTAACTGCTCTAAAGTAGATTGGGTATGGATGGTTCCATTAGACACTTGTAATTGGAGTTCATCTAAGTTTGCTTTAGCGTCCCTTTTATGGTTGGACAATTCTAATCTAATTTCCATTTGGAAATCCCTATGATTTTGTTCTGATTCATTTAATTGAACTTGTAGCAGTTTCTGATTAGATTCAACAATGTCTACTTTAGCTTGTATGTTAATCTGGGTCGTCTGCATTTGACCTTGAGTCGCCTGCATATTACTTTGGGTTGACTCAATCCGAACCATTTTAGAGTCTAATTTATCTACAGTGGACTGCATTCATTCAATAGTGGATTGAATTTTAGTGACATTATATTCAAGATTACCCTGGCTTGATTGGATTTTAGTGACACTAGATTCAAGATTATCCTGGCTTGATTGGATTTTGTCAATGGTGGATTGTATTTTATTAGTAGTAGACTCTTGTTTACGTTGCCCTATTTGGACAGTGTCTAAATCCGCTCTCATTAAATGAACATCTGATTGTACATCATCCATTGTAATTTCTACATCTTTAACTTTAACCAGTACTTGTTTATAACTGTCTTGTACGTTCTTTAAAGTACCCTGTATACCAGAGATTTCATTACGTAGGCTTTCAGTGACTACGTACTGTATTACCCCTCTACTTCGAGCTTCCGATGCTTCGTGTATTGAGTCCAGCTTATTTTGAAGCATCTTATACAATATATTAAGGTCCGTGACCTCCTCTTCACCTTTGTCAGACATCATATGTAGTAATATAATTCACACAAGTAAACACAAACACATGAACACTACTTAAACCTAAGCAAAGCATGAACATCTCAATGAAAATATACTGCCATAATTGAAGCTTTCTTAGTGTGTAGCATTAATACTTAGAGCTATACTAAACATAATTAATGTTAAAACCTACACAAATATGGAAATTCCTACAGTAAAATGTGTGATACCTTATATCTGCGATGTTACCTCAAATATCCTAATCTGACAGGTATTTAAATGAATGAAACATCCTATTATTACGATGAGGTGAGAAATCCCCATCAGTCGGATTCAACTAAGTCAAGCTATTCGAATGCAGCTCAAACTTGAATTGCATCAAATGCCTCCATTCGATTGAACACGTCAGTAAAGGTTCCGTAACATGTCTTTCACTGCTCATGCTCGAATCGTCAATCTATTACAAATTAGTTTAGCACCACTTAAAATAAATAATCAAAGTCTAATAATGGTTGCGTTTCTACATGCCTGTCATGCAGATTGAGTAATCTCATAAACGCTTTGTTCACAAGTGAATTCCAACATTTCGTGCTAAAAATGTCGGTATACCAATACTTTCTGACATTCATTCAACGAATTCGCAATGATCGCTGTAATGGCGTCAGAGTTGGCTAACACAAGACACCTCCCACGTGTTCGAACACAAGATTCGAAAAGAGCATGAAATGGCGTCTTATGGCTGGCCTCGAACCTGGTATTCCAGTTTTCTCGAGTTCCCATCCATCTCGGACCTGAATTACTGAATTACTACAGGGTATTTCAGTTAATTCGAGCCCCGAATCGCTGGTGCGCCAAATCTCTATGTCCCCGAAATGCCTACCGTCAGCTTGTTGATATCTCTCGTTGGTAACTGGATTGCAGAACCTGAAAACCCCGACTAAAAAAAACCCAGATTCCACTCAAAAAGAGACGAGGATAATGGGGCACAAGGATTACCTAACTGAGGGAACGTCAAGTAAAACCATAGCAACAAATGAAAAATCTAGCTCGGTAGAACACAAGAATGAGAAAAACAAAATCTCTAAAGCGTGGAATTATACTGAAATGCCTGCGATGGTTTCCTTAACGTGACCTCCTATCGCATCTATAAAATACCACTCTAAAAGAATTAAAATAAAATTCTTCAAAATTTATTCATAAAGTCAAAATAGCAGAAAGTGCTATCAAAAGGTTACAAGAAATGAAAAACAATTACAGCTTCAACCGGAAGCTCAAATCACAGTGACCTGAATACAACTTCTAGTCAATACTAGACATACTGTATTCTACATAAAAACAAGTAGTTCCGTGAAGAACTAAACAGCCTATTTTCATATATCCCACTAATATCAATTGCCGTCTAAATATTTGGGATGGTCACCATTTTGGATTTTTATATTACAGGTCTTAGATTTATGTACTATTACATGAAGATTGCTGTGTAGATGTTTTGTTCAAACTTCAATCGCATGATTAGGACACAAGAAATAAAGCGGAACTGTAAATTTCGCTCAGCCGCCATCTTGTGGCTATGAAAATAATTTAAATGAATTAGATGTCAGTGGATTAAAATTTGTATGAGCATATACCGTATGAAGTTTCACTGCGCTCGGATGGTTAAAACGCAAGAAACTTCCATTTGAATATTTAAAATTCGCGTCGCCGCCATGTTGGATTTGTGCTCGCCAGATTATTGAACGTCTCATAGGTGAACTTATGCTTATAGCCTCTATACACTTACAAAAATTCAGTTTGATTGTTGTAGTAAATTAATAGATATTGAGAACTGTCTAAATATTTCGGATGGTCGCCATGTTGGATTCTAATATATGTAGGCCATAGAGTTATGTACTATTAGATGATGATGCAAATGTTGATTCCGATCGCATGATTAGAACACAAGAAATAAAAACTTAATTTTCTAAATTCGTACAACCGCCATCTTGAGGTTATAAAAACAATTAAACTAAATTAGATACCAGTGCATGGCAATGTGTGTAAAAGATATGCTGTCCTAAGTTTCATTGCGATTGGATGGTTAGATCGCGAGAAAGGTCTATTTAAAACATTCAACTTCGCTTGGCCGCCATATTAGTTTTGTGGTTAACCAGTTTTTGAAAGTCTCATACATGAAATTCCAGTAGTGCCCTTTATCTCCGTACAAAACTTCATGGTGATACCGGTAATAGTTTCAGAGATATAGAATGCCAGTGAAATATTTCGCACAGCCACCATCTTGAGGTTATGTAAACAATTGAACGAAGTTAGATGTCGGTGCATTACAATGTCTATAAACATATACTCTACCAAGTTTCATTGCGATTGGTTGGTTAATTCGCGAGAAACGTCTACTTAAAAGTAGCAACTGCGCTTGGCCACCATGTTGGTTCTGTAGTTACCAGGTTTTCAAAAGTCACATAGGTGAACTTCTTGTGGTTCCCTTTATCACCGTATAATATTCCAGGGTGATATCGGTAATAGTTTCGGAGATATTGAATGCTGGTGAAATATTTGTCACAGAAGCCATGTTGGATTGGTGAGTCGTAACAAAATTTGAAGGGCACGGTCGGGGTCAGCCGGAATAGTGCTATGAACTAACCGCGTTTCATTGAAATCGCTCCAGCCGTTTAGAATTTATTAGGGGGGACACTCACACACCTCACACACACACACACACACACACGCACACACACGGACAAAAGGTGATCTCATAAGCCTATTTTTTCAAAATTGAAAATAGGCTAAAAATTAACACTCTTTAGGATAATACCCTACTATGGCACAAGCAATGCCTCAAAAGCCTTATTGAAATTAATTCCACGTGTGAGTAGGTCATTATTAATCCTACAATTAGAACTATCATTTATGTACAAAATCTTCATTGGAAAGTATATCTATATACAATGGCACACTCCAAGTGTGTTTCCTTTTATTTCGCAAGCCTCAGTTTAACATTCTTCCATTAGAATAAGATCATTAGTTTCCTTTAACTGATTCTAAAATATTTAAATTGGTCCTTTGTCAACCAGATGACAAAGCTTAATAGAGGTAATCTATCACTTTAATAATTATTGCATTCACCAAAATAACTGATCAGGATAACTGAAAAACCCTCGTCAGCATAGTGATTAAAACCAGAATATTAAGGTTGACATCATTTAATACATGTTTTAATGTTTTACTTTGTAGTTAGCATGCTTCTAAGCAACAACAAAATGCTTGTAGTACAACGTTGAATTAGACTTGAAAATAAGTCAACTTATATTTGACTACACAATCACAATTATCATGGGTTAGTTTCCATGAAATACCTTAATGTTTATTTCATTCTTTCACTGCCTTCACGCGGCTCTATTCTTATACAAATGTACTCCCCTGAGTACTCTATTCAGAATTAATTTATTATAATCATACATATTTTAACGTAACTGGATCACCTTCATTGCTTAATGACGAATTTCATTCTCAGCTGATAATTGTTGTTACTACATCGTTGTTTAAATCTATACATAGTTTACATTAGTTTTCAATGATGTAGGTTGAATTTTCTCAATAATAAAATATCCTTTTAGAATTAATACCTATGCTATGAGAGATTGCAATAGCATCGACTCTCCTTAATCTGAATATAGTTATACATTTATTAAATTTGGGATATACGCTGATTAAAAAAGTGAATGATGTTTCAGAGATATATTAAAGTCAAATGACGATAATCAAAAACACTGATAAATTCCTTCGACCAAGGATCTCAACTATGCCTTCACGCGAGAGGCTAACATGAAACAAGTTAAATACAAATAAAGAGAAAGTTGATCAAGCCAATGTTCGGATGAATTCGAGAAACAAAATAATGCCTCTACACCACCGGACATGGTAATCATAACAATTAGCACAATTGTCTGGTTAGAAAACATTACCAGCCTCTGTCCTTCACCAACACAAAGAATGGCTACTAATAAAAGCGAGAAATCAAAATCCTCTATAAAAGTATAAGATAAACTTCACAAAACTCAAAACTTGCTATCAAAATCAGTCTTCTATTCATAATCAAAACACTCGGATGTATAAAGTTCGAAAATGCAGTAGGAAAATATAGCTCAACAAAAACACAGTCTAACGATGCGAAGTATGTCACAATTTGGCATAATAAAGAGCTCACCACGTTGATAAACTACACTGAATCACAAAATGACTATCGATGTCCTCTTCACTACCCTAAGAAAGCTTTATGAAATATTACTGAATTTAAGATGAAATCTACTTAAACATACTTAATTATAAGCTAAAAATTGGTTGCACTTCTTAGGGAAGTCTAAAACCCGTCGAATGTGAAATCAGTCATGATTAAAAACGTCAAGCCTAAATTCCACAGTCCAACATACTACTCAAAAACATAAACATGTTAAAAGAATATGGCGTAAATTAACATTGAAATATCTACACTTAGCTACGAGAGATGAAGTTGTGTAGGCTGTACCTTGTTGATCGACGAATTTCCAAGAGCGAGCCTTGATATGCACTGCATATCACACCTTCTCCATATGTAGCTGTAACTAGCATTCGCCAGGTCGTCGGGAATCGAACCAGGGTATACCTTCTCCAAACCGCAAGTTCTTCCCGGTTCAGAAGGCTATTACCCATCCTGGGTAAAAAGTCAGGAATCGCTAATTCACGTCTCCAACATCTTCCAGCACACAGTTCGTTTCTCTGTAGGGTCGCATTCTTCATAACGGGCCGAAATATTAATGAACAAAAGACGAATGACTGCCCGTGCGAATAGCATTCATGATTTCTAATGAGGTAGACACAAGTGGTCACACAATCAGAATCTGTCATCACTGGGGCCATGGCGATAGTTCATTGAAATGTTCGATACAATGCCGGTCTAGTAGCGTTCATGTTGCTGCGTTATTTAGCCTGCCATTATAAAAGAAATGAACAGCACTAAAATTATTCCTCTTGACATCTTGATTAAGAATATGTCTGTTCGCGATGAGGAATAGTGTCTAGAGTTCAATACCATTGCTGTGCACTCGGCATCAACGCAATGAAAACGGAGACTGCTTTCAAAACCAAAGTTCGCTGTGTTGACAAGCAGCTTGCTCTATTGAAATATTACTGTTTCTAATACTGCTTTACCCTTGTAGCGGTATAGCTTGCATCTCGTGAAAACGAACAGAGTCCTTCGACACTGGCTCTGCATATACTTTGAAGTGTTGGACATAAACCTCGCGTCACATTACAATCACGAAACGCGTTCACAAGCTTCACGATGAGACATGCTCTCAAGCACTCCGTAATGTTATCTGCCCACAGCTGACTGTGTGTCCATCCACCTGGCCTCACGCTGCCCCCACTCAGGCGTGACAGTAATCGAACTGCTTTCTCATTGGTGAATATAAATCATAAATTATAATATCTCCAACAGATACTAAACATGTATTAATAACAAAATATACATTATGCTCTGTTCCAGAGTCTCGTATAATGTTGCAAATCTTGCATGTTATTCTCTTTCTTCTTATTGCTGATAAAACTTTTGTCCTAGTGACCGATCAATGAACTGGGTCGATGGTCGCCATGTTGTAATCATATCCACCTGGCTTCGTGCGTGCACGTCGATCCTCGGCAAGTACCGTAATCGAGCGGCCGACTCCAGCTTCGGTTAGCAACTCGTGGATCGCGCCGATCTTCAACATATACTTCAAACTGCACTATACATCATAACAATATGAGTATAATGGTACAGTACCAAGAGTCATTACTGAAGTGCTTTGGGGGTTGATGACACATCCATAAACTTGATTAGACAAACATCTACCAACACAGTGTCGGAGGTGAAATTCGTTGGTGATGTCTCGGAACAATTTGAAATCAAAACTGTCAAAATTGTTTCGATGGTGAAGCAATCATCATTTTTGAGGGGGCGGTTATCTCTGCTTGTTTCCAGATAGCCTAATGCCATTCGTGGCAGGAGGGAAAATTGCTGGCCGTAGCTCTAAGAGCAGCTTACTGAGGTTCACTGGCAGCCCGTAGTGCGGTTACAACCCCAAGACACGCAGCCGAAGCAAAAAAGGCGTTGATTGATCCGTAGCAAGCCCAAACAAACAAACAAACAAACAAACAAAGTAACAAAACAACGACAAAAAATCAAATCGAGTGACAAACAGAGTAGAAAATTAACAAGTAAACTGAAAAAGAACAAAATGACAAATAAACAAAACACAAACAAACCTGACAGACATACAAACAGACAGATAAATATTAGACTGAAGCCATAGTAGGTAGAAATCTTTTTGGATTAAAACAAATCGAGGTATTGTGGGCAGCCAAATGTGCTGACCACTCGGTGTAGTGTTTCACACATGAACATGCTTTTGGTTTGGCATTGGTGACCACAATACAGCGAGGTAGCACAGGCTAGCCGGGAGCTTGTAGCAGATTTGACTTTTAGAGGTAGATGATCTCGATGTTAAACCCGGCCGAAGTCGTCGGATTTTTTAAGAGCGTTAAAATCCCTCAGTATGCCTTCCTTCGGAGGGGAAGTAAAGCCGGCGGTCCCATGTCATATTTATATGGTATGCTATAGAACTTTCCACTAATTACACCTGTGTGAAGCTAAATTGTATACGTTAAGAATGTAAGCAACGCTCTTAGGATACTACGTTCGTTGCCAAGAGCCGACTGCGGTGGCGTCTAGTAGCTAAATTCTGGACTAGGCCTAGAAGTCGTTGACGGTGGCGTTTGGCGGCAAGAGTAGGAACTATCTGAAAAAATCAAAGTTGCAGTCCTTCCTTGAATTAAAAAACAGATACACATACTAATACAGCCATCACAATTAACACCGGTTATCAGACAGATTCTACACACACCCAAAGTACACGGGGCTACATGACCACGTTGTCGCAGCCCCTAAACTGAGGAACCAACCAGATCTCGATGTTCTGCCTCTTAAGGCCCCAAACACCACCACCACTGCCAGGCTCCTATGAAATAAAGGATGCAGTTAACTTCACAATTCACCTCACGGTGGGTGAGTGGTTATCGTGTTGGACTACCAACCCCAAGCCTGCAGGTTCGCTCTTGGCCGTGGTGAGTGATTTTTTTTAAAGGCGACAAAAATCGTCATTCGTTGTTGGCATGTTAAAGAACCCATTTGAATTCAGTAGGCCGAGTTCATAACGGCAAAATTAATCTCGGGATTTCCGCCATCACAAAGTTCCTCCATTCTCTACTAGAAAGCAGTTTAGATATCTAACCTCCTTGAATTTCATAGCGTTCCAAGGAATAAAAAAACGCAATCACAGACCACTATAGAGTAAACCGTACCAAGAGGACCGTAATGTAGAACTTAGTTTATGTCGGACGAGAATGGTTTATGGAAGACCATTCCTTATCTACACTTGCATTGAGCATCCCTTATTCTGTAGTTTAAATGTGTTTAAATTTACATCTGAGGAGCAGATGTCTCTGCCTGTAAGCAGAGACAGGCTTACACTAACTGATGATGTTGATGATAATTGTTGTTTTAAGAGGCCGAACATCTGGGATATCGGCCCCTAACGGTCTGGGTGATAGTGAAAATGACAATGAGATGAAACAAGTGTAGTGGTGTTGTCCATAGTCATCTCTTCTACTGGCATAAGCCATAAATCAGTGGCTCGCAATCTAGAAATATTGATAATACATGCGGGCCGAAATATCATCATGCAGAAAACCGTCATCTTGGAGACCTGTTCCATTGTTCGCTCGTTTCTCAATGTGTCACCTTAAGAGAAGTTCTCATAGCGTCTTGCAAATAAGCCGCCGATATGTTGATTTGTACCCACTATTCTACTCTAGTTATGCAGAGAAACGACCAACCAGAAGGTTCCGTTGAATTTGATGGCAGACAGCTTAGGTTTTCTCAGAAAGAGGCAGTCAGTCTGAAAAACTGGACTTTATATCATTTTACATGCTACAAATGCTGAAAAATGCTCGAAAGGCTGTTGACATGTTAGATCATCAAGAAACAATCAGAACGCTAGAAAGTTACAAGTCATCGCGGTGAAAGGAGGGAGCTGGCTGGATGACGTCACGCTCGCCGTGTCGTTGCCGTCTCGTAACGCCAGAGCTCACCAGTGAACTCAGTACACATGCACCAAGCGGTACTATGACGTCACACACCTCAGTGCATTCTCGGTACATTTCGTGACGTTGCCGTAACGTAACGACGAAGTCGACTAGATCATTTAAAATGATAAAACATAACGGAAACTAACGGAGATTCAAAATATTCACAAATTGCAATTGAGAATCAAAATACTTACAAAATGCTCATGCTACAGAATGTAATACTTGCAAAATGTGGCTTATATTGAAAACACTTATAAATTGCAATTGAAATTGCAAATAATCACAAAAATATCCGGCTCCTACATTCAAAGACCTAAAAGCAATTTAGATTGCCAATCCTTACAAAATGAAACTGAGGTTGAAAATACTCGCCAAATGCAAGTTAGATTGAAAATACTTACAAAATGTAGTGTAGATGCAAAATATTCACAACATATAATTCATGAAAACAGTGAACAGTACATATAGGCAGAAGTAAAAGAAGGATGATCCACAGAAGAATGAGGGATCAGGAAGGATGAGACAAGGGCCAAGGAAGGTAGAGACTCAGAAGGCCTCGGATAACCTAATAACTTCCTGGCCGGAAAAGAACAAGAGTTGACCAAGATAGACCGACGGGAAAGAAGACGGGGAGGAGCCCGGCACAAGGAAGTGGAAGCAATGCAGGACTCAACTGCGGTCCCGTGGTCGCCAACCCACGTCCAACTAAATTTGAGTCCCTGATGTAACTAAAGTAACTATGGTGAAGTTTACATAATGCACGATAATAATTTCTCAGGAACACGATAAGCGTTGAGTATTTGGGTGCGGAGTTTAATGCTCCATAATTTTATCATTTTAAATGATCCTATCGACTTCGTCGTTACGCTGGGGTCTGGCGTTACGTTACGGTGACGGGACGAAATGTACCCGGATGCACTGTGGTGTGTGACGTCATAGTACTGCTTGGTGCATGTGTTCCCCGACAATCTCTACATCGTTAGTATAAGACAAAATCCCCAATTCTTGGCTGTCACGGGTAATCTCGAGAACCACTGGATGGATTTTGATGCGGTTTTCACCATTCTGTAAAGGATATCTCGAGGAAAGATTCTGTACAATATAATTTATGTATGATCATAGGAAGCCAAGCAGTAACGATTTCAGTGAAAAAGTCGAAAACAAACTTGGTGTCCGTGCACTTCTTAAGCCTACGCTGGGCAAACAGTTAAAAATATCAATATACTATGAGCGTAAGAACTGGTCAGCATGAAAAGTTCTACAAAAAAGTCCACGAGAGCATATCTCTCTCTTCAATACATCGCCCACTATAAGTGTTTTTAGACTGGATGGAAGGGGCACGTCCCCGCGCGCTCTGGTGAGCGTGACGGCATCCCGCGCACTTGACCTTGCTTTGCCCTTGGTTTGCACATGCCGTTCGCGAGTAATTTGAAACAAGATAAGCAAGATAAGTATTATGCAGATAATTTTCTAACATGTCAAGAGTCTTTCTAGCACTTTTCAGCATTTGTAGCATTTAAAATGATACAAAGCCTAGTCTTTCAGACTGACTGTCACTTTTTATTTATGTTCGACCCTGGCGAAATGTAAATATTATAAGTCAGAAAACTGTACTATACTGAGGCTCATTATAGTACAAGTTTCCATTATGATACAGTTTCTCCCACCAATTAGAGCTCAAGAAACAGTGTTTGACCAATTAGGTGAGGATAGCATTGCACCTGCGCTCACTTCCATGGCCCCCCTATTTTAAATTTCACTCCGTGGCTAGTGTCATAGTGAGGTAATCCAGGAGGCCATGGTAAAATACAAGGTATTCTCTGTGTCCCATGCGCTCTGTTCAGTACATAAAACTGGTGAAATCTCGACATGTATTTATGAATATTTATGTTCGAACATAAAATAGTTATAATTATCGTCGAACGTAAACAGTCGTGTGCAACTAGCCTATAATGGTAATTAAGACACTCGTATGGAAATTATAAAACTCGCTACGCTCTTTTTTATAAACATACTCGTGTCTTAATTATTGCCATTATAGGTTCGTTGCATAATGTACTATTACGGTGCCATTAACTGAATTTATTTTTGAGATATATTTACAATTTGATGGTAACGTCCTATACTCAACACAATAAGAGATATTAAATAATACATTTTAGTTTACACCGAGTGATGTAAAGAGAATTGTGTGGTAGCAATGTAGAGATGAAACGATTAGCTCATGACAGGGATTTATGGAGTGCTGCATCAACCCAGTCAAAAGACTGTCATATCCCCTCCAGGGACGTAGGTGACCTGAATTAGAGCCCTTGGCTTCGTCAAGGGATCACTAGCCAGGCATCCCGAGCCGGAGTTTGCGTGTGGTAGGGTGGCCAGTTCCTTTCCACTCCTCCTCCTGTCATAGCATCCGGCAGGTTCCCATTTTGCATCATGAGGCTGGGAGACCCCATACCAGACCATACCAGCAGAGCCGGGGATCGAACCCAGTACCTCGGGGGGTGACATACAACAATGCTATCCACTGCGCCATGAGGTGGTCTCATACACTCATACATGTACTAATAATTACTACATCTACAGGAGTGAAAAAGAATTACCTCAGTTTCAATATGTCCTTGCAAGAAGAATTAAATATCATTCCTCGGCACTCAAGGAGTTCGATGCGAGAGATTCATTTGCGGGATCGTTAGTGATCCCCTTGAGGGTTCTGGCACCCAGGCTAAATTATTTCAATGCCGGGATATGAACCTCAGATATCTGAATGTTCAATCTCCCCAAAGCTATAGTCGAGTGTACCTTACCACTCTGTGCTATGTTTGTGGGTCAAGTGCTAGTTAACTGACAAAGCTAATGGAATGAAGTCCTCCTCCTACCGACACTTCCCACGCATCACACTCCAACAGAAACATTTGCGCTAACGAGATGGACAAGAAGCGCCTCACGGTTAGACTGACCGCACTGCTCTGCGGTCTTGAGGGTGACCTAACCAGACCGGGAAGTTGCTTTGAATGACCACACTGGACACTGCTGCTATCATTACAGCTTTCAGCCACACCGGTCCTTCTCAATGGGTGATCCGGCTCGCAAAGAGTTGGCATGGATTGTGACAATCAAATCATTTATTGGATTTGTCACATCGTAGTCGTATAGCCCCGTATACTTGCGTGTGTGTGACATTGTGGTGGCTGTATTAGTGTAATTGAGGCTAGGAGTGTGAAGGATTCACCCATGGCACCATCCCAGAATTTGCCTGGCTCAAGTTTGGAATAGAACCATGTTGCCTCACGAGGCTGATTATATTCCGTTTATAAATAAATTAATAAATAAATACATACATAAATAACTAAATAAATAAATAAATTAATAAAGAACTTAATAAGTAAAAAATAAAAAATGGATACATAAATAATTAAATAAATAAGTAGATAAATAAATAAATAAATAAATTAAATAATAGATAAAATATTCACAAAAAGTATTCATAACAATCAATGCTTGTCATGGAATAGTAAAATTCACCATTACTTAACAGTGATTAAACCGGAAGCTCTTTATGCTTCAGAAGCACTCAATTTACAACTTAAAACATTAAAGGAACAATTAGAGATTAAGGAAAGGAAAATTATGCGAACGATCTTAGGGCCCAGAAGTAAAAATGGCATACACTATTCCAAACCCAACTCTGAAATATATAGGAAAGTTTCTAAACTTACCGATACCATGAGAATGAGGCGAATTCAATTTTTGGACCATTTGGAGAGACTGAATCATATGAGAGTTACTTACCGAATCCACAAATTTCTGCAGAACAAACGTACAAGACCAAAGTGGTACAAACAGGGACCTGGTGGAGATGAGATTGCCACATCTGATGAGAAATGTAATTATGAATATTATTCACACAAGGGGATTTGAGGAAGATCAGAAGAAACCAACACGACGTGCATGGCCGGAGGAACAGAAACTACAACAATCCATGCATACGAAGAGCTATTGGGCAAGGAGAAAGGCTCATCATACGTTGATTCCGCGTGGTCCTAAGTGACCCATCCGCAGAAGAAGAAGAAGAAGAAACACAAAATAAATAAGTAGATAAATAAATACATTAATAAACAAGATGTTCAGTAAGGAACATATAGCTTACTTTCTCCTAAATACATGGGTATTGTTATAACTCTTTGACCTTTTCAAGGAGTATAATTGAATGATGGTTGTAGTAGCTTGTTGAAATTCAACGTGTTATACGGATATTAAACAAGAATATTAGGTGTCCCTTGATAGTGCTACCTCTGTACAAAAATTCATTTAATTCGGTTTCACCGTGTTTGAATTGATATGGTGAATCGATTTTCACACATGCATGGCCGCTATCTGCAAACTATTGGGATGATGACCTTGTAGCTTGGTCAAAGAACGCTTCTAACATAAAGGTATGTTGTTGCAAAATTTGGTAGAGATCAGATGATTAGGTTGGTCGTAATTTGATTCAAGGTTTTAACATTTGGATGGCCACCATTACGTTTTCGTCAAGATGGCGGTGATATAAAACATGACACTGAGGTGCTCCTTGCTAGTGCTTCCTCTGTACTAAATTTCGTTCAATTCGGTTTCACCGTGTTTGAATTGATAGGCGGAATCGATTTGAACACATGCATGGTCGCCATCTGCAAACTATTGGGCTGATGATCTTGTAGTTTAGTCAAAATATGCTTCCTACATAAAGGTATGTTGTTGCAAAACTTGGTGGAGATTATATTATTGGGTTGGTCATAATTTGATTAAAGCTTTTAACATTTGGATGGCCGCCATTACGTATTCGTCAAGGTGGCGGCAATATAAAACATGACACTGAGGTGCCCATTGCTAGTTCTACATCTATACCAAATTTCGTTCAATTCGGTTTCACCGTGATCGAATTGATAAGGGGGGGGGGGGGGCAGACATTCAGAGTACACACACACACAGACTCACACACAGACAGACACACAATTTTTGGCCCCGTGTAAATCTCATAAGTCTACTTTCATTTTTTGCAAGAACCGAAAGTAGGATAATAAATAGATAAATAAATCATACTAATATATAAAAATGAGATGGTGTGTGTCTGTCTTTCTGTCTGTCTGTCTGTCTGTCTGTCTGTGTGTTACTCAATAACGCAAGAACCACTGGTCCGATTTAAATGAAATATTGCATGGATGTAGCTGATTTCCCAGGTTTACATATAGGATACTTTTGATTTCGACATTTTGCACTATTAAAAAATGGCGACCATTTTAGTGACGTCACTACACCCTATGGTCTCAAAATTTCATATTTCCATGTCAAATAAAAAGAGAACGGTAGGAAATAGGAAACTTCTGATGGCACATACGAGCTTTGAAATTTAATTTCCTATCCAAAAGGTCCTCATCACTTTTTGTGTATCTCCAACGGTTAGCGAGTAAAACCGACATTTGTGACGTCACTACACCCTTTGGTTTCAAAATTTCATAATTTCAAATATAAAGAGAACGCTAGAAAATAGCAAACTTTTGATGGCATACCTGAGCTTAAACATTTAATTTTCTATCCGAAAGGTCCTTATCACTTTTCGTATATCTCCAACGGTTAGCGAGTGAAACCTAAATTTGTGCAATAAAACACGGTCAACTCCGACCGGTGCAGTATATCTCTCTATATATAAAAATTAAAGTTTGTCTTTTTTTCTCTGAATTTCTACGGAAAATTGAGTTGTTTACGCGTTTCAGACTGTTTTTGATGGATGCGCGCGATTTTTTTTCGTCTGTCTGTCTCTTTGTTTGTTCGTTCGTCTGTGGACAACTTTGTTCCCTTATAACTCAAGAACGGCTGGGTGTATCAACGTAAAATTTGGTACAGATATCAATCAGAGGCACGACACTTATCATTGATATAACTCTTCTCCGTACCCCTCATAAAAGGGGCCTACCCCCTTAAAATACATGCTGAAATAGGCGTAGAAGGACGAGACAAAGCTCATTTTCAGACCCTCAATGTGAAAGACAAAACTTGGGTACCCGAAAACCACATTTTAAGGCCCTAAGACCAACCGTTTTTTAGATATTCCCAGAAAACAAATTTCATTTAATAAACTAATGAACAAATGCAAGCCAGTAACCATGGCAACAGATTCTCAGAGGTCCATCTATTGCTGTAAGACGCAATGCAGTTCCATTAATTACATTAGTGTGAAAGTTTGCAAACGACTAGAAGGTTATCACGAAATCAAATTAAGCCGTAAAATTCATCAATACGTTTAACGCGCTTAAGGGGATCATGGGGTACTCTAGAATTTTTCACGCGATTTAAACCTGCGGGTGTGGTACGGCAGGTCTATTATATTGATATCCCCATATTATTCATTCATTCATTCATTCATTTCGTATAGGCCATCTATGGACCGCGTCATTCCCACTGTCTCCTACTGGCTTTGATGTTTGCCCAGTACGCCCGCATTCGTTCTCGGTGGACTTCCTTCCGTTCCTGGGTCCAAATCTTTCCCGTTTTCAGCTTCGGTTTTTCTTGGAAACCTTTGCAAGCTTGAAGTTTCCTTTTGAGTGGGGCGCGCTCCTGAATGTCTATTGGTGTAATCCCCACTTCTTTCAGATCTTTATCCAGTTCTATGAACCAGGCCCATTTTGTTTTCCTCTCCTGAAAGTAAGTTATGTTGCGGTTGGTCAGTCTCGCTGGGCTCATTCATTTCACATGCCCAAAAATGGTATCCTTCTCTTCCGGATGACGTTACTTATCTTCTCCACATGAGTATATAGTTCATGGTTATGCCGTCTTCTGTATTCCCCATTGTCTTTGATGGAACCCAATATCTTTCTCCAATTTTTTTTCTTTGGCCTCCAGTTTCTCGACCAAGCCTTATTTGTTCATCGTGAGGCATTCAGAAGCATGCAAGACCTCCGGACGGATGACACTGCAGTAATGTTTTAGTATTGCTTTGAAGGATATTGACATTTTCTTATAGATGTCCTTAGTTAAATGGTAGGCCATTTCCATTTTTCTCATGCGTTATTGAATGCTTCTTTCTCTGATAATATCCCTTCCCTGACCCGTCCTGAAAAGAAAAGTACATGGCCATTGGCTGCTTTAATAATTTAAAAAAATATGTGTTATAATTTCTCCCGATATTATATTATTATTAGTATTATATTATGGCGTACAACGACGAGACAAATCCCCTCGGTGCCAGAAACAAAACTCGGGGGCCCTAAAGGGTCCTCGAAAACTACATTATAAGGCTCTAAATCCCACAGTTTCTGAAATATTCCCAGAAAACTAATTTAATTTAATTTAACAAACTAATGAAGGAATGCAAATCGGTAACCATGAGAACATTATATCAAGGGGTGGCTTACAACTTTCCTTCTATTTCTGTAAGAAGCAATGTCACTCCATTTATTACATTTCTGTGAAAGTTTGCAAATGGCTATAAGGTTATCACGGAACTAACGTAGACTGTACAATTCATCAATGCAATTAAGGGGATCAAGGGGTAACCTAGAATTTTTTAATGCAATTTTCACGTTCGACATATAGTACAGAAGGTCTATTATATCTCCAAACAGCAACATTATTTTCAAAAATTCTTGAATTGAACCAGCATTTTTTGCGGCTTTTAGGAATTTGGGCAATTTGAGGCTAAAGAACCTGAATTTTGATGCACCACAAGCCTTTATAATTTATGAAAGGGGTCTTCCTGTGTATGGGCACCTAGCACAACATAGAGGATCAGTTTTTATGTGACGTGTATAGCGATTCGTTTGCAAGGCTTTCAGTTCTATTTCACGTCAGGAAGTACACGTTAGGTGAATTTAGTCTGAGAGCACTATTTAACTTTTTTTTGTCGACAAACGGGTTCATCGTAAGGATGATTTTGTTTGATACTGTGTGGTAGATATACCTATATTTGGATATCTGGGTAATATATTGTAGACAATAGAATTGTCTGTCTGTCTTTCTGTGTATCTTTATGTTGCTTACACCTATAACTCGTGTTCGGATGCTTGGAGCATCGTAAAATTAGGTATGGTAACCATGTGAGTCAATACACCAATCATTTATAAAACTCTTCACCGCACTTTTCATACAGTAGAAGGGTGGATATAGAGAAAAACTTCTCAATACATGCTAAAATAGGCGACATATAAAAATTATCCTAGAAGGACGACCGAAGCATATGTTGCGCTTCTCAGTGTGAGACACAAAATTCGGGAATCTATAAAGGGTCTCCGAAAACTACATTTTAAGGGCCTTAAATTAACCGTGTGTGTGATATTCCCAGAAAACTAACTTCGTTCTGATAAACTTGAAGGAATGACAAACCGCTAACCATTGCAACAGTAGCTCAATTGATAATGTCTGGTGTTAACAACGAACACCGTTCGAAGAACGGTTACTTCTGCTAGTAAATAAATAAATAAATAAATAAATGGATAAATAAATAAGTAATTAAAAGTAACGCCCGTCTGCTCATGGCCATGTGAGCTAGCGAACAGTTAAAGGAAAGATGCAGAGAAACCAGGTGCATAAACGGGATGCGAGCTTGCCATATGTTTAGTATCTCCGTGTATCGGGGATTGGGGTGCGGGCCACGTACTGCGTTAGCGACAGTAATGATTTCAATAAGGTGCAGTCACGTCACTTCCTTTCAAAACTTGTGGCATAGAAATAGTACCTTACCTGTGTGGAATTCTTAACAGAGAGCTGTGGTAATGTCAGAGATCCTACCTTCATTTATGGGAGCGCACTTGAATGCTAGGTAGAGGAATGTGGCGCCTCGTTGTCTGGCTGAGGATCAGCGATATCTGCCTTCCCAAAAACATTGCGCCATAACTTCTGAACAGTGTCTACTAGTCCTATTGAGTGCGCAACGGGCCGATATATTCTGACCAGTAATTAGTAGGTTGTCATGGAAACGAACCCCTTTCGTTCGTACCCTGCCTCGCCACGGACTCACTGACAAGTGAGTGGGGCCTAGTTAGGGTGTACCGGAAGTCTACTGATGAGACCAAATTGGTGCACCTAGGTGACGCCCCGCAACACACATGGAACAAACCTAGCAGATGTGCTGGAGTTCAATTACCTTTCAGTGAAGGCCAATACCCCTTGCTTTGATACCTCCTTTGGGAGCTCTTATGATGATTAAATATTACAAAGTTTTGTTTTTTTGCTACAAGTCTTGATCTAAGAAGTAGTTCCATGAAGAACTAAATATTCCATTGAAATATCTTATATATTGAAATAGTTTTCAAAAAATTTCACCCTTTACTAAAACTGAAATATCTCGGGAAGTATTTGCGCTACTACGACGTTTATTGTCTTAAAATGTAATGCCCGTCAAGCACCGTCGATTGATACCCACCTTACTTGATTATATCATTCGAGTATTAAAATAATTGCGGATATTACTTCCTTCAAGTTCGCATGAAAATAGAATATCGAATGACTTGACGGACATATTGTCGCTAGGCGACAACGACTTACACTGTATCATGATATTCAACGCCGCCCCAATAATAAATCTAACTTGATATTAACAGAGCGTTCCCTAATTACGTCATGATATCGTTAACTTCTACCTGCTCCACTCGGGCGCTAATGTCGCATGTATCCATACATGATATCGTTAACTTCTACCTGTTCCACTCGGGCGCTAATGTCACATGCATCCATACAATAAGTAGAAGGGGATTCTGTGCAAATAATTTTATTAAAACTTCTCAAAGAATGGATTACTTTGAGACTGAAATGCTCATGCACAATCAGCAGTCATTTTGCTAATGACACTGTCCTGTCAACATCTGTTTGAATGACAACAGATACTGTATACGAAAGACAACTAATTTCACGAAGATGCTGCTACAGTCGAATTTTGGAACCGCCATTTTGAATTGTGAATCCGATCTTTCTGTTAGATGGTCTTTGGTCTCACCAGCTACAAACTGTCTTCTTTTCGTTTCATCATTCGTCCTTATAGGTTGTGTGCTCAATCAATACAATGAATCATATTATGATGAATGAGAGGTGACACTCAATTACAAATGTTATAAAGATTAAAGGTGACGGTAATTGTCTGTTCAGGTCATTGGCATATTGTGAGTACAACAATCAGAGTTTATTTACACAGGTTAGAAAGCGAATTGTAAAACATGTTACAGACAAGTGGAATAATTATTCTTCCTTTATTGTTGGCAACAGCGATATGTACGAAACTGCTACCAATACGAGCGATGATTACAAAATGTATATGTCTATGAATGGTGTTCATGGAGGTCATGTTGAGTTAGTTGTCGCTGCTCAAGTTTGCAAAATGGATATTTATTCGTGGATTACTACTGTCGTATGGAAGGTGACCGGTTAAAATATATACGTCATCAACAAACGAAGTTACGAGTTGATACATATGCCGGTTTAGCAGACGCCTTGCATGTACGAGCAGAAAATGAAAACCTCAGAGTCGGTCGTATTGTAGTTTTGCCATCTTCTTTTACAGGTAGCCCAAGGAAAATATTGCAAAATTATCAGGATACGATGGCGATAGTGAGGACGATTGGAAAGCCAGATTTATTCATTACGTTCACCTATAATGCGGGCTGGCCAGAAATACTTAACAGCATTCATCTCTGGGAAACGGCTAATAATAGGCCTGATATTGAAGTGAGAGTTTTCCATTGCAAAGTAAAGGAATTGCTACGATTGATTAATGTTAAGGAAATTTTCGGTTAAAGCATATCTATATACAGTGGAATTTCAAAAACGAGGTCTCCCGCACATCCATTTACTCTTATCAATAACGGAAGATTGTAAGTTTCGAGAAATTTCTGACATTGACTGTGTGGTGTCAGCCGAAATACCAGATCTCGAGGGTGAAGCGCTATACGAGTTGGTAAGGCGTCATATGGTACATGGTCCTCGCGGTTCTTTGAATCCTGCTTCAGTCTGTATGGCGTATGTAAGAAAGATTTCCCTAAATAGTTTCAGGAAGAGACCAAAAGTAATGCCAATGGTTATCTTTCGTATAGGACAAGAAATAATGAACGGATTATTATAAAAACAATTCGAGGCATTGACATTGAAGTCGATAGTCGATTCATTGATCCCTACAATCCATTTCTTTTACTTTACGTGCAAGCTCATATTAATGTTGAGATATGCTCTAGTGTTCGGAGTGTTAAATACATCCACAAATATCTTATATATTAAAATTCACAAGTATGTGTATAAAGGTCATGACTGCTGAATTGTTAAAATATGTCCTGGAGGCGAAACGGTGAACTACGATGAAATTACTTCTTTCCTAAATGCTAGATATGTTGGTCCAACAGAAGCCGCATTCAGGATACAGTATTTTCATTTCACATGCATGAACAGTCACATTCTATCGTGCAATTACCAGTTCACTTGCCAAACTTGCAAAATATCTGTTTTAAAAATGATAACGCTCCTGATATTTTACTTCAAGCACAGTTTGCAACACGGAATTACAAGCGTCGTTCAAGTTAAATCAAGATTCGCAAGCCAGAAGTCCGTATATATATCCAGAAACACCAGTACATTACGTCTGGAATAAGAGCAACTGCCAGTGGCCAAAAAGAAAAAAAATGTTTCAAAAACTATAGGCAGAATGTATAATGTTTCGCCCACAGAAACAGAAAGGTATTATTTACGCCTGTTATTGCTTCACGTCATAGGTGCTACCAGCTTCCAGGTTCTACGAACATACAAAGCAGTTGTCTATTCTACTTTTAAAGAAACAGCTAAGGAGCGAGGTTTGCTGATTGACGATTCTGAATGGCAGCGTTGTTTGGCAGAAGCGTCACAATTTCAGATGCCTTCTCAGTTACGACAACTGTTTTCTTACATATGTATCTTTCAGACCCCTTCAAATGTAAGATAGTTATGGGACATTTTCAAGAATTCATTATCAGAAGAATATCTGCAGTTTCACGAACCTAACATTGCATATCAGTTTACTCTTATACATATTTCTAATACATTCAAGCTCCATGGTCTTCCCATTACTTCTCTCGAAATGCCGGCTATTATTGATAATTTCCCTGAGACAAATTTACCAATGAATTATCCAAAACTTAATGAGGATCAATTAAGTCGGATGATAAACCAAGCAAATGGAAACCAAACGGCTATAATTACAGAAATGTTGGGGTTAGTACAAAACAGCAATGAAAGGATGAGTAATGCATATTTCATTGACGGTCCAGGGGGCACCGGGAAAACATTTCTTTACCAATGCTTGATTCACAGTTGCACACATTTGGGGTTAAATGTAGTTTCTGTTGCATGGACTGGTATTGCAGCAATGTTACTACCTCAGGGGCGCACTGTACACAGCCAGTTCAAGTTACCTCTACATTTACATGAAAGTTCTGTATCAGGAATAAAAGTTAACAGCAAGGAAGCTTTTTATATTCGTTCTGCAAAACTTATCATCTGGGATGAAGCCTCTATGGCTAATAAGCACGCGTTGATGTGTGTAAATCGGTTGCTCAAGGACATCATGAATAACGACGTGCCTTTCGGAAGAAAAATTATCATCTTAGGTGGAGATTTTAGGCAGGTATTGCCTGTTGTGCCTCACGCATCTAAAGCAGTATCAGTCCAAATGCCATTAAGGTTCTCTCCTTTGTGGCCATTATTCAAAATTTTTAAACTCAAGAAAAATATGCGAGCGGATACAGATCAACGTGACTTTGCAAACTTCTTCATACAAATTGGTAACGGTGAATACCCTCACGTGGACGGAGAAAATTCAGAATTAGTCCCACGCTGAAAAATATTTCACGCTTTTCAAAAATAGCTATTTTAGCACCTAAAAATGAACATTGTAAAGAAATCAATGACAAAGTTTTAGACCTAATCCCAGGATCATCGAGAACTTACATCAGCGTGAATAATTTGATAACTGAAGATGAGAGTGAACTTCTACAATTCCCAATAGAATTTTTAGACAGCATAGGCATAAGTGGATTGCCATCTTATAACCTTCGACTAAAAGAAGGCTCAATTGTGATTTTGTTGAGAAATATTGATGTTACCCAAGGTCTGTTGAACGGTACTAGACTGTTGGTTTGGAAGATGCATAAAACCGCTTACACCTGGAAATTATTACTGGCGTAAATGTTGGAAACAATGTCCTACTCCCTCGCCTTGACCTTACGCCATCAGATACTTCTATGCCATTTTCCTTCAAAAGGAGGCAGTTTCCAGTACGTTTGGCTTTTTGTATAACTATCAATAAAGCTCAAGGTCAAACACTAGATCAAGAAGCATTTATTTACCTCAACCGGTGTTTAGTCACGGACAACTTTACTGCATGCCGCACTATCGCGAGGAAAATCCTTTCATGACGTCCAAGTTCAAATAGAACCAAAAGGCAAGCGAACAGCAAATGTCAAATGCAAGGAAGTACTATTAGAATTTTGAAACGAATGTTGCGGAGGAGCACAGACCTCAGCAAACGGGGCACAGATTAAATAACAATTATACAAGGACGTCCGCATCCCTAATACGATAACTGTCCTGTGGTAATGGTAAAAGAAATTACTATTGTTCTACATCGGTGATTACTATCTTACATCCTGTTATTTCATTCCCTCAGTTCTATAACAAAGATATACTCAATCAAATTTACAGCTTAATAAATATTAATTCCTTCTGTGTGAGTTATCTTTTCATTTCTCATCAATCGCCTTTACTTACTATTCTATCCGTAGTGGGGGAGGCAATAGCTGTCTTTACTGAGATGTGCAAATTATTAGATTCGATGTCAGTTTTCCAAAATTGCATTTTTACTTTTCACGGTTTAATGCACTAAGTATGTTTACAAGGCGATGAAATTACTTCAAATGTTTAACCAAGACTCCTAATTATATTTTCATTTAAAGACTCAAATTAAATTGATTTTTTAGAATTTCCGCTAACAGAGGAGCCACACGTTTCGTTTTTATTACTTCACTCTACTTTACGTGTGAATTTAGAGCGGAGGGATTTGGGGTCTTTTAACTGATGAACGCTATTGAACTATTCAAAGATTCATGAACTATCCATTGAAATCAACTGACTTGAATTCTAAAGCCAATGAAAAATTGAAAATGGACCCAGCTCAGATATCCCTCGGAATCCAATAATATGAAAGTTTCCAGACGCAATTCCTTATGGGAAAAGGTGTAATTCCACGGGAGAGGAAACACTACTACGTAGGACAACAAAAGAAGTTGGTCAATAAAATGATTTTGAATAAAAGTAATTATGACTAATTAAAATTATTTATTTAATGATATTAATTTGCACACCTCTATATGTTAACCAAGAGTCACATCTCTAAATTCAAATATAAGAGACCCATCTTTTATTTTAAATTTATACCATTGTTCATAAGTAGACAAAACACCAAATTGTACCGCTGTAGCCTTAAATTGTGTGGATATCTCTATCTACTGTACTTAGTATAAAACAAAGTTCCCAATTCTTGGATGTAACGGGTTATCTCGAGAGCAACTTGATGGATTTTGATGCGGTTTTCACCATTCTGTAAAGGATTTCTCGATGAAGGATTAGGTAGAAAAACATTTATTTATGCCCAAAAGAAGCCGAGTATTTACGATTTCATGAATTGAGTTGAAGAAAAACCTAACGTCCATGTGTCTTAAAAAAAATCGATATTCTCTGAGAATTGTTCAGCAAGAAAAGTTCTGCAAGAAAGTCCGCGACAGCTCCCACATCGACCACTGTAAGTGTTTTTACGTTTTCATTTCTTCCAGCAATCTCCATTCAGTGGAAATTTAAATTACTAGCTTCCGAGTGAGTTTACGAGCTTGCGAGCGACCTATCACCCAAGCTTCAGCCAGCATCAAACTGCCGAGTCGTTTCGAGTTAATTCTTCAGAGAAGAGTATAGCTTATGTGTTTGGAGTTAGCTGTTCACCTCGGCCTGACGTCCGTGTGCCTTTTAAACTTACGCAGGGTAAATAGTGGGACACACACACAGAGGACAGGCAGACACCCACACATTTGATCTCATAAGATACTTCATCATTTACCCAAAAGCGATGGTACCGTAAATGTCTGTTTAGGTCACTAGCATGAAGACATGAAAATATCATATGGACAGAAGTGCTGTAGGATTGTTGAAGTGAATGCTGCGGAGCAGCACGGGTCTAGTATCCTACTTATGTCAATTGCCTCTATCAACATAAACAATTTCAGTTTGATTGCTGTAGTAGATTCGTAGATATTGAGATCCATCTAAATATTTTGGATGGTCGCCATGTTCGATCTTAATATAATATATATGTACTATTAGATGAGGATTATTGTGTGCGTTCATGATTCACACGTTGACTTCAATCGCATCATAAGAACATACGAAATGCAAAATTAATTTTAAAATTTCGCACAGCCGCCATCTAGAGGTTATGTAAAAAATTGAACTGAATTACATATCAGTGCATAAGAATTAGTATAGTCATTTCCGGTACCAAGTTTCACTGAATTCGGATGGTTAAATGGCGAGAAAAGTCTATTTAAATATTTCAAATTCGCTTGGCCGACATGTTCGTTTTGTAGTTAACAGGCTTTTGAAAGTCTCATCGTTAGACTTCTAGTAGTACCTTTTATCACCGTACAAAATTGCAGGCTGATATGCGTATTAGTTTCGGAGATATAGAATGCCTGTGAAGTATTTCGCACAGCCGCCATGTTGGATTTGTGAGACGTAATAAAATTTTAAGGGCAGGGTAGATTATTAGCTTGGGAATAACCTAACCGCCAAGGGAAGATGATAAAGAAAAAGAAGTGGGTTTCGGACTGGAGAAAAAGGATGGAGAAATAGGACGAGAGTCCTACAGAAGTTATAAGTTTAACTTTAAATAAACTCAAAGGCAGCTGCCACAGCAAATCCGCTCTCCGATACCTAAAGTGGGTAGGGACCTGGGCAAAGCTAACGGGAAATGCAGCTGGAACTTGGGCGGTTGGCAAGAAAGTTACTTAAGCGTATTCCCTCTCAAGCATACATATGCCTACTATGGGGAAGGGTGGTGGTCTGGCAAGACAAAGCGTAACGGATTTATTGTGTATCTGTTCAAAGGAGTTTGTTTCTAAACAGGTAATTTGAAGAATGCCAATAATTTGAATCGGATTTGATATTTTAGTTTTTGAAATTATAGAATTATAGAATTTCTAAAGAGCGACCAAATGCTTCCAAGAGGAATAGGGATAAAGCAATTATACCTTTGGGAATAATTTGGGTAAGCATACCAATAGTTGCATTTAGAAATGGCTAAGCTTTTACCCAGCAAGGCGCCGACTAAAAGTTTAGACAATGAGAAACACTTATATTTTGAAAAACCAACCATAAGTGTTGGAATCTCCACAAGCAGGAAGCTGGCGTAGCGAGCTATGCTTGCCTTACTGGCCAGTTAGAATTAGCTATTAAAGCTAAGAGAGACTTTACTAAGTTACCAACTAAGAGTTCTTGCTCAAATGCAACAAGTGGTGAAAACCCTATCAATAGATTTGTTTTTATTGAATAGGAAGAGTCAAGGAAGACAGGATCTTGCCTAACCTTTATGTTAGAGAAATGATAAAGCCAAAAAGAAATCTTAAATATATTTAACAATGTTAAAGGAAGTAGTTTTGTAACAAATATATAATTTTGATTTCTATAAACAATTGGGGTCGCAGACCTCCAAAAACATCTAAAGCTTGCGCCAGGCAATTGATAATTCTTTTAGTTTCAAACCTCTTATATGCTTTAAAATCTTAGCAAAATTTTGAAATGACGAAGATAAATAAATGAAAAATTTAAAGATAACTGACGTAATTATAGTTAGACAATAAATCAAGTACAAGGTGTGTACTTTAAGGATTTCTAGATAAGTATCTTAGAAATAATAACAACTTCGAAAGTAACAACAACAAAAAGCAGGAAGAATAAAATAGAAGTTTCTATAACTTCTTATATTGATACTGAATTACTTTTAATGATTATACATAGAAGATTATGCAAATAGGGCAGGTCACTTATTGTGAAACCTGAAGAGAAAAATCGAAAGGAAGTTTCTAGAATTCCTATGTTTAAGTAGGGATCACGAGAATATGGAACAAGTTTCCCTTTCGTGAAACCTAGAGATAACTCACTTATGAGTTGAAAGAATTGGATTTCCTCATTAGAAGGGAGAAACAATATAATTTAAGGCGTGTACTAGACACGAAGTTTTACAGAAATTAATTCGTTGTACGTGGAACAAGTGAGGGAGGGCACTTATTGAGAGTGACACCTCATTGAAAAAAGACCTCAAGTAGCAATTTTAATATTTTGGTTTGTTAGTAAGGGGTTTGGGAAAGATCAAATGGGATTGAGGAAAAGTGTTCATGGCCGTATTTATTGTACACGGACGAGCGCGACGCGGATGAAAGGTTGAACAAACACTGTTTTTCACTATAGTCTGTTGATATAGTTGAAAAGTTCACTGTAGTAGCACAAAAAGTTGATGGCTAAGAAAGTTATTGCAATGATGGAAAATAACTAGTTACACTAGATATGCGAGAGTCTATTGCTTGAGAAACTTGTAGTTTATAGTTGAGTGCACAGAAAAATCCCAACGGAGGAAGAAAAAATTAGTTATTGATTAGCATTTCATAAGGATGATTCCTTAGTTTGAAAAAGTATTCCCATATGTGAGTGGAAAGTACATGACAGTATAACTGGTAGTTAGAGTGCAAGTTCTGGAAGGTTCCAGAGAAATGATGACTTGTTTAAATTGTGTAGAGAATCCCTCGGCGGAAAGCTAGATTATATAGACAGTGGGTATTTTGGAAATATTCCTCGATGTGAGATAGCATCTCAGAAAATCTTTCATGTTGAAAGTTAGACTTGATAGTTTAAGTTAGATGAAGAAGATCTCTTGAAAGCAGTTATTTTCACTTAGCAACTTTCACTGTCTATAAAATCCAAATAAAAGCATTGAGCCTTTAAAAAGCGATGAGAATGAGGTTAAAACCTGAAGTCGGTACTTATCTTTGCTTCATGAAGAAGGCGATGTTCCAGTTGACGGTTGATACTAAAATTCGAACATGGCGTCGAAATTTAAAAGTTTGCCTCTAGAGTTGAGGAGGCTAGCTTTAGTGCAGCTCTAACTGACTGGGTCGACTTCCGACGTACAAGTGAGACACGCTCAACGGAGCACGGAGGGACCAGGGAAGGGAAAAGAGTGGGGGTAGGAGACAAAAGGAATACTTATAAGAATAGCCAACATAACAGTTTAAAAAAGATCTTCATGATGAAATGGTCTTCAAAGAGTTGATAGTAGGAGTCACTAGCGCAGCCTGGAGAGTGAAAAAGTAGACGAAGTTCTCTTGATCACGGAGATGATAGCTGGCGATGGCGACGAGATCTGGTGGCTAGATTGATAAGGAAGTCCTCTTGTAAAGGGAAGAATTGAGGAACTTCAGAGGTTCGCTGCTAGATGACTCTAGGTGGGTCATGGAAGAAATATATCTAGAACAGACTTACAGTAAAATGAAAGACATGTACCAACAAAGAGAAATCAGAAGATCACTGTTGGTGTTTGAGAAAAAGGGAAGGAATGAACTAAAGCAAAGAGAAGCAAAAGCTTACTCTATATTACCGTGTATTCCAAAGAATACACCAAGCTGGGAGGGGGAAACACCAACAGAGATTGAAGACAAGCAATTAAAAATTTAAAGGTAATGGAGCAATTAAAGACAGAGGTCTTATGATGTGCCCGTTAGTGGTCAAGATTCTGGCTACCCTAACTCTCCCATCCCTTCCAGGATAACACTCGGTCACTCTACCAGAAATCCAGACCAAGGGAGGAGAAACATCCCTAACCAGGACCAAGTCCCCCACTTTAATGTCGGGATTGGAAAGAAACCACTTCTGTCTCCGTTGAAAGGAAGTTAAGTTTCCAAATTCCACCTCTTCCAGAAAGAATTGCGGAGGGCTTCAAGTTTACGCTAAACAATAGGTAAATTAGAAACCCTGTAAGAGTTGGGAAGGGGAGGAGGGACAGAAAGAGAAGTGCCTATAAAGAAGTGACCAGGTGTGAGTGGAAGCAGGTCATTAGGGTCATTGGAAAGCGGAGTTAAAAGGCGAGAATTAACAACACCTTCAATCAGAACAGACAGCGAATTAAATTCTTCATAAGTCAGAATGCGACTACCTAAAACCTTTCTTAAGTGACGTTTAGTGAGCTTTACGCAGGATTCCCACCTACCACCGTGATGAGGAGCGTAGGGAGGTATAAAACGCCATTTGAAACCCTTTGAGTAGGAAAAATTAGAGATCTGTTCCATGGCAGGAGAAGATGTGAGACCTTTCTTCCACATGGAAGCTGCGCCTTGAAAAGTGGAAGCGTTATCAGAGAATATCTCCGAAGGAACACCACGCCTAGAAGCGAAGCGAGAGGCGGCTGATAAAAAGTAAGAAGTAGAGGCATTCGTTACTAGTTCCAAATGGATCGCGCCAGTAACCATGCAAACAATGAGAGAAACATAGAGCTTATCAAACAATTTGCGTTTAGCTTCAGGGGAGTTGCGTTGATATTGGAACGGACCCATATAGTCCACACCAGTTAAAGCAAATGGACGTATAGGAGAAGAGCGAAAGGAGGGCATATCGCTCATTAATTGAATATTGACTTTAGGTTTCGCTTTGAAGCAAGGAATGCACTTGTGAATTACAGAGGAAACTTCATGAATTCCATTTATAATCCAGTACTTTTCCCTTAAGAGGCAAAGCAGTGTGCGTGTGCCAACATGCAGATTGCGATAATGAAAGTCACGTATAATTAAGGAAGTTACGTGATGTTTAGAAGGCAAAATAACAAGATGCTTTTTGTCCTCAGAAAGCAAAGATTGCGAGAGCCTACCACCTACCCTGAGTAACCTATTGTCATCAAGGAACGGGGCTAATGCACGAAGACGACTGGTTTTGGAAAGTTCCCTTTTAGAAGAAAGTAAAGACAATTCAGAAGAAAAGGCTTCTTGCAGTTTTAGTTGCAAAATCTTAATGGTAGCGAGATTCAATTCATGATTGGTAAGGTGTGGTTTGGGGAGAAGAGGATGGTCAACCACAAGATATTTCCATCTAAGAAGATAGGCAACAATTCGAATTAATTTGTGAAAGGAAGAATAGCGTGACAATAAGGGATGAGAAACGTTGGAAACAAGACACGAAGCGGTAGATTTAGATACTTCAGCGTCAGGCAAGTTGAAGTTTGTAGCTGGAGGTTTAGAAGGCCAACAAGAAGAGTCTCCGTTTAACCACGAAGGCCCATGCCAGTACAACTGAGAAGCTGCCAATTGAGAGGGTAAACATCCACGAGAAATGATGTCGGCGGGGTTGTCAGCGCTGGGCACATGCCTCCATTGACATCCCGAAGAAAGAGTTTGAATTTTGGAAACCCTGTTTGCAACAAAAGTTTGCCAATGAGAGGGGTTTTTGGCGATCCAAGAAAGGGTGATCATGGAATCGCTCCAGAGATAGATTTGCGAGAGTTCGACTTTTAAGACTTTCCGTAATTTCTTAACAAGTTCTGCGGCCATGAGTGCAGCACACAATTCAAGCCTAGGCAAAGTGATAGTTTTAAGAGGAGCTACCTTCGATTTGGCACAAACAAGGTTGGAAACTGAATATCCATTTAATGAACCGCGATACACCAAATATGCACAGCAACCCTAAGCTTTTTCGGAACTGTCCGCGAACACATGAAGGAAAAAAGTTGCATTATGATGAGCGTTAATTAAATTCCTGGGAATTTCAATAAGGGAAAGATCAAGCAAATTGCTGCGAAAAGAGAGCCATCTGTTAAGAAAAGAAAGGGGAACAGTGTCGTCCCATTCACATTTGAGCGACCATAGCTCTTGCATGAAAAGTTTGGCTATAACAATAACCGGGGCAAGGAATTGAAGCGGATCAAAAATTTTTGCAATTTCAGAGAGAATTCGTCTTTTTGTGTAAGGGAGCTCTTCTGCAAGCGAAACTTTATCGATGAGAGTGTCAGTGCTAGTGCACCAATGAACTCCAAGAGTTTTTATGGATTCGGAGTTTCCACAAATTTCGACGGAGGAGGGATCTACATCTTCAATAGGAAACTGGGCGAGAAACTCATGGGAGTTGGAATTCCACTTATGAAGTGGGAATCCTCCCTTCTTTAGCAATGCCTGAAGTTCTAATGACACGAAAGAAGCTTCCTCCAGAGTGGGGAAGGACTGCAAATAATCGTCAACATAGAATTATGTAGTTAGTGCTTCGGAAGCTTTAGAATCAAATAAATGACCATCGTGAGAGGCTAACAAGTGTAGGGATCGGATAGCAAGGAAAGCGGAAGGTTTTAAGCCATAAGTAACCGTCTTTAAGCGAAATACCTTAATGGGCTTGCTGATTTCGTCGCGCCACCGGATTCTTTGGAGATCTCGTTGTTCAGGCTGAATTAAAACTTGACGCTACATCTGTTTTATATCCCCTATAACAGCTATGGGAAATAATCGAATGTTTAAGAGTATAGCTGATAGATCTGTCTGAATAGCAGGACCAGAGTAAAGAGTATCGTTAAGAATGTTGCCATTAACGTCAGGTTGAAAACAACTCGGATTTTATCCTTTACAAGTGGGTTTTTCCACACGGGATGATGATTTAAGAAAACCGTTTCAATTGGGGGGTGCAATTCGTCATCAGATTTTTTAACAACTTCCATATGATCTAAGCTTTCATACTCATCCATGAAATTATTATACTTCTGTTTAACGAGAGGTTCTTTCTTGAATTTGCTCTCGATAGCAAAGAGAGCTTTTCGAGCTTTGGGTTGAGAGTTAATAAGTTTAGGGGGATTATGTAATCTCGGCATCTGAACAATGAACCGGCCGTCAGAAGAACGAGTGGTGGTGTTCAGAAAAAGTTGCTCACAGAATTCGTTTTCTGAAGAGGTCACGTTAGGAGAATCAACGCTTTCGAGCCTCCAGAACTGTTCCAAGTCAGTATTAGCGAAATAACATTGCGATGCGGGTTGGGGAGAATAATGAGTAAGTTGACCGGTGACGATCCATCCAAAATTAGTGTCTCTGGCAACCACGTTTGAGGATAACTTGCGAACCTGTTTACGAAGGCAATTCCAGAAAACATTGGCATTAAAGAGTATGTCAATGGGGTTTTGTACATTGAACAGAGGATCGGCTAGCCTTAAATGCGAGGGAATGTTTAACCCTGAAATATCCACAGAGTGACTTGGAGTATCTTCTCCTATGCTATTGAGAATGAGACAATTCAGTTTGAGAAAGTTGTTTCTATGACAAGTGTCTCTTATGGTTAGCTTTGAAAACTGTAAGGCTTGCGATTTTGAGCTGTAAATGCCCAATACGTTAATATAAGTGGGGTTTACAGGTAGGTCTAGTTTTCTAATCAAAGAATTAGACACAAAATCATGAGTTGCCGCTGAATCAAGAAGACCGCGTGCACGGACCCAGTTGCCAAAGTTATCCTGAACTTCGATTTGGACAGTGGACAATAGTACTTGGGCACTTCGTATGGACTTGGCATTTTGAATGTACGATGAAGCATTGGAACTGTTAGCATTGTCACTTTTCTGAGAAGTAGATGCGGTCGATGACCTTGGTTGATCATGACGATGTAGTAAAGTGTGATGAGCTTTTTCACAATGGAAGCAAAGTCTGGTGGACTTGCAATTTGAAGCAGAATGCTTGGGTGCTAGGCAGTTGAAGCAATGTTTATTCTGGGAAACTAATTTTCTTCTGTCGTCGACTGACAGTTCTTTAAAAGATTTTCATAGATATAAGGCGTGGGAATTCTTTACAAAGTATGCACTTTAATGGTTCATTTAAACTCTTGCGGGGTTCGCTTTGAGTGTTTAAAACGAGAGAACTAGCAATACGGCGTTCACTAGACCTAGTTGGGTAACCAGTGGTGTTTGACTTGAGTTTAGATGAGCTGGACCCAGGTTTTTGGGTACTAGACGCTAAGCGTTCGCTTTTAGGTTTAAGAGACATTGATTCAAATTTAGAACTTGGGGATGAGGGTTCACTTTGATTAGCTAAAGCAGTTAAGAGTTGGCATCTAGCATTTATGAAAGTGACTAAATGCTCGTAAGAATAATCGTCTTCTCTGGAAAGTTCAATCTCCCAAGGTTTGAGGGTAGCAACATCGACTTTAGAAACCACTAAATGTATTAAGAAAGTGTCCCAGTGTTCAGTGGGTTGATCCAATTGGGACAGAGCTTTAACGTGAAGTTGTGTTGTATCAATGAGAGTACGCAAACTAGTGACGTCATTGTGCTGTGACGCAGGTAAGTTAAATAGCGCCTTCATATGGCGTTGAATACGTAACCGTGAATTACCGTATCTTTCTTTCAATAAGTTAAAGGTAATGGGGTAGTTTTCGGCACTTAAAGGGAGTGCTTCAACTAACTGCAGAGCTTGACCTCGGAGGATAGATCTCAAATAATGAAACTTGTAGATGACTTGAATGTTTTCATTGTCATGAACAAGAGAACAAAATAATTCATAGAAAGAATCCCAAGTAGATTCGTCTCCAGAGAAGTGGGGTAAATCAATCTTAGGTAGAATTGGTTTGGGCTTGTGAGTGCTCTAGCGAGAAGAGGTTTGTTGTTCGTGAAGGGAACCAAGAACAGAACCGTCTTTTTTCTGTTGTTCTTCGAGTTGGCGTATTATTTTGAAAGCAGAACCTATACCTTCGTAATATTGGTTTTCTACTTCGACTCGATCTTCAGTTTGAGTGAGCATACAAGTTTCGATTTCAGTTTGGATGTTACAATAATTTTCATATGAACGTTCAACATCCTTTACACGATGTTTTAACAAATCTAATTGAGCTTCTGAGGGATCTAGCTCTTTGATGTATTTTCTGAATCGGGTAATTTGCCCTTTATAGGATGCTCGTTTAGAAGTTTTTCATCCTTATCCTTTTCTGTAGGAGCCATAACAAAATAGGTAAATTAAAGTGTAACTTACGAAACTGTGGAACCTTGGAAATGCTGTTAGGCTGGCAGCAGCAAATAAGTTGAAGGAAAGGGACACACCAAAGGAGACAGGAGCGGCCTCTTTCCACTTCACAGGCTTTGCACGGTGTAGTTATAGCTGAAAAATTCAAAGAAGATATTAATGATTTGCAAAATATTGTCAAATAACCCTTGACAAATAGAAAATGTCATAAATGGACCCTCCCGGGTTTCGTCACCAAATTTTGGGTAGATTATTAGTTTGGGAATAACCTAACCCCCAAGGGAAGATGATAAAGAAAAAGAAGTGGGTTTCGGACTGGAGAAAAAGGATGGAGAAATAGGACGAGAGTCCTACAGAAGTTATAAGTTTAACTTAAAAAAAATCAAAGGCAGCTGCCACAGTAAATCCGCTCTCCGATACGTAAAGTGGGTATGGACCTGGGCAAAGCTAACGGGAAACGCAGCTGGAACTTGGGCGGTTTGCAAGAAAGTTACTTTAGCGTATTCCCTCTCAAGCATACATATGCCTACTATGGGGAAGGGTGGTGGTCTGGCAAGACAAAGAGTAACGGATTTATTGTGTATCTGTTCAAAGGAGTTTGTTTCTAAACAGGTAATTTGAAGAATGCCAATAATTTGAATCGGATTTGATATTTTAGTGTTTGAAATTATAGAATTATAGAATTTCTAAAGAGCGACCAAATGCTTCCAAGAGGAATAGGGATAAAGCAATTATACCTTTGGGAATAATTTGGGTAAGCATACCAATAGTTGCATTTAGAAATGGCTAAGCTTTTACCCAGCAAGGCGCCGACTAAAAGTTTAGACAATGAGAAACACTTATATTTTGAAAAACCAACCATAAGTGTTGGAATCTCCACAAGCAGGAAACTGGCGTAGCGAGCTATGCTTGCCTTACTGGCCAGTTAGAATTAGCTATTAAAGCTAAGAGAGACTTTACTAAGTTACCAACTAAGAGTTCTTGCTCAAATGCAACAAGTGGTGAAAACCCTATCAATAGATTTGTTTTTATTGAATAGGAAGAGTCAAGGAAGACAGGATCTTGCCTAACCGTTATGTTAGAGAAATGATAAAGCCAAAAAGAAATCTTAAATTTATTTAACAATGTAAAAGGAAGTAGTTTTGTAACAAATATATAATTTTGATTTCTATAAACAATTGGGGTCGCAGGCCTCTAAAGACATCTAAAGCTTGCGCCAGGCAAATGATAATTCTTTTGGTTTCAAACCTTTTATATGCTTTAAAATCTTAGCAAGATTTTGAAATGGCGAAGATAAATAAATGAAAAATTTTAAGATAACTGATGTAATTAAAGTTAGACAATAAATCAAGTACAAGGTGTGTACTTTAAGGATTTCTGGATAAGTATCTTAGAAATAATAACAACTTCGAAAGTAACAACAACAAAAAGCAGGAAGAATAAAATAGAAATTTCTATAACTTCTTATATTGATACTGAATTACTTTTAATGATTATACATAGAAGATTATGCAAATAGGGCAGGTCACTTATTGTGAAAACTGAAGAGAAAAATCGAAAGGAAGTTTCTAGAATTCCTATGTTTAAGTAGGGATCACGAGAATATGGGACAAGTTTCCCTTTCGTGAAACCTAGTGATAACTCACTTATGAGTTGAAAGAATTGGATTTCCTCATTAGAAGGGAGAAACAATATAATTTAAGGCGTGTACTAAACACGAAGTTTTACAGAAATTAATTCGTTGTACGTGGAACAAGTGAGGGAGGGCACTTATTGAGAGTGACACCTCATTGAAAAAAGACCTAAAGTAGCAATTTTATTATTTTGGTTTGTTAGTAAGGGGTTTGGGAAAGATCAAATGGGATTGAGGAAAATTGTTCATGGCCGTATTCATTGTACACAGACGAGCGCGACGCGGATGAAAGGTTGAACAAACACTGTTTTTCACTATAGTCTGTGATACAGTTGAAAAGTTCACTGTAGTAGCACAAAAAGTTGATGGCAAAGAAAGTTATTGCAATGATGGAAAATAACTAGTTACACTAGATATGCGAGAGTCTATTGCTTGAGAAACTTGTAGTTTATAGTTGAGTGCACAGAAATATCCCAACGGAGGAAGAAAAAAATTAGTTATTGATTAGCATCATAAGGAAGATTCCTTAGTTTGAAAAAGTATTCCCATATGTGAGTGGAAAGTACATGACAGTATAACTGGTAGTTAGAGTGAAAGTTCTGGAAGTTTCCAGAGCAATGATGACTTGTTTTAATTGGGTAGAGAATCCCTCGGCGGAAAGCTAGATTATATAGACAGTAGGTATTTTGGAAATATCCCTCGATGTGAGATAGCATCTCAGAAAATCTTTCATGTTGAAAGTTAGACTTGATAGTTAAGTTAGATGAAGAAGATCTCTTGAAAGCAGTTATTTTCACATCGCAACTTTCACTGTCTATAAAATCCAAATAAAAGCATTGAGCCTTTAAAAAGCGATGAGAATGAGGTTAAAACCTGAAGTCGGTACTTATCTTTGCTACATGAAGAAGGCGATGTTCCAGTTGACGGTTGATACTAAAATTCGAACATGGCGTCGAAATTTAAAAGTTTGCCTCTAGAGTTGAGGAGGCGAGCTTTAGTGGAGCTCTAACTGACTGGGTCGACTTCCGACGTACAAGTGAGACACGCTCAACGGAGCACGGAGGGACCAGGGAAGGGAAAAGAGTGGGGGTAGGAGACAAAAGGAATACATATAAGAATAGCCAACTTAACAGTTTAAAAAAGATCTTCATGATGAAATGGTCTTCAAATAGTTGATAGTAGGAGTCACTAGCGCAGCCTGGAGAGTGAAAAATTAGACGAAGTTCTCTTGATCACGGAGATGATAGCTGGCGATGACGACGATATCTGGTGGCTAGATTGATAATGAAGTCCTCTTGTACAGGGAAGAATTGAGGAACTTCAGAGATTCGCTGCTAGATGACGCTAGGTGGGTCATGGAAGAAATATATCTAGAACAGACTTACAGTAAAATGAAAGACATGTACCAACAAAGAGAAATCAGAAGATCACTGTTGGTGTTTGAGAAAAAGGGAAGGAATGAACTAAAGCAAAGAGAAGCAAAAGCTTACTCTATATTACCATGTATTTCAAAGAATACACCAGCCGACATGTTCGTTTTGTAGTTAACAGGCTATTGAATGTCTCGTTGTTAGACTTCTAGTAGTACCTTTTATCACCGTACAAAATTGCAGGCTGATATGCGTATTAGTTTCGGAGATATAGAATGCCGGTGAAGTATTTCGCACAGCCGCCATGTTGGATTTGTGAGACGTAATAAAATTTGACGGGCACGGTCGGTGTTGACCGAACTATTACTATGACCATACCGTGTTTCATTGAAATCGCTCCAGCCGTTTAGAAGTTATTAGGAGGGGGTACACACACACACACGGACGCACGGACATACACGGATAAAAGATGATCTCATAAGCTTATTTTTTCATAAATGAAAATAGGCTAAAAATGGAAACTTCATTTTCTGGCAAAAGAAATATCCATGGCACCACAACCAATGAAGGACTTCGACCTACCAATCGACCGTTACTCAGCCGTTTGGCCTGCAGTGATGCAAGGTCAGCGCTTCGGATCCCCTCGGCCGTTAATCTTGGTTTTCGTGACCGCGGTGCCGTCTCAATGTCAGATATCTCCTCAATTGTCCTCACGAGGTTGAGTACAGCCTGCTTCAGCCCTCACGTCAGTATATAAATTCCCTGACAGAGCCGAGAATCAAACCCAGCGCCTCCAGAATACAATAACGCCACCCCGACGCCAGCATTTGCTGGTAAAGCAAACTCATTTAAAACGTAGGCTACCTCTGATCTAAAAATTACTTTAGTTCGTAAGAGATATTAACTGAGGCCAAGAACCTCAGTGTCTCACCCCCTTAAAAGGACAATCATCACCGTGACTAACAAATTACAGGGCTCATTTCATCACAACGCAGAGTAAAACTTGCTTATTCATCAGTCTTTAAAAAAATAATTTATTTATCTCAGTCTTCCTAGTTTTCTCTAGCGAACTGTAAATCTTCAAAGACGATTGAAGGTTTGCATTGTCTCTATAAAGTAACAAGTAGTTCCGTGAAGAACTATACGGCCTATTTTCACATATCCTATTCATGTTAATTGCCTCTATTAACTTACAAAATTTCAGGTTGAAGGTTGTGATAGATTCGTAGATATTGAGAACCGTCTAAATATATCAGATGGTCGCCAGGTTGGATTTTTATTTTTGTACTATTACATTAAGATTATTGTGTACGTGTGGTATTCAAACTTCAATCGCATGATTAGAACACAAGAAGTAAAAACGACATTTTAAAATTTCGCACAGCTGCCATCTTGTGATTATGCAAGCAATTGAAATAAATTAGATGCCAGTGGATTAACATTTGTATAAGCATTTAACGTGCAACGTTTCACTGCACTCGGATAGTTAATTCGCGAGAAACATCCATTTAAATATTTATACTTCGCGTCGACGCCATGTTGGATTTTTGCTCACCAGGTTACTGAAAGTCCTATAGGTGAACATATGTTCTTAGCCTCTATGAACATAAAAAAATCAGTTTGATTGCTGTAAAAGATTCATAGATATTGAGAACCGTCTAAATATTTCGGATGCTCGCCATTTAGTATTGTCACAGTCATGTACCGTTCCAAGACAATTATTGCCTAGGTTCATTATTCAAACTTTCACTTCGATCGCATGATTACGACACAAAAAATAAAAACGTAATTTTAAAATTTTCCACAGCCGCCATCTTGAGGTTGTGTAAACAATTGAACTAAATTAGATGCCAGTGCATTACAATAGGAAAGATCATTTACTGTACCACATTTAACTGCTCTCAGAGTTAAATAACGAGAAAAGTCTATTAAAATGTTTCAAATTCGCTTGGCCGCCATGTTCGTTTCATACTTTACAGGTTTATGAAAGATACATAGATAAACTTGTATCAGTACCCTTTATCACCGTACAAAATTTCAGGGTGACATCTGTAATAGTTTCGGAGATATAGAATGTCAATGAAATAATTCGCACAGCCGCCATTTCGAGGTTATGTAAACAATTGAACTAAATTAGACGCCAGTGCATTAAAATGTGTATAAACATTTGCCGTACCAAGTTTCATTACGTTTGGATGGTTAAATCGCGAGAAAAGTCTATTTAAAAGTCTCAATTTTGCTTGGCCGCCATGTTGGTTTTGTAGTCACCACGTTTTTGAAAGTCTCATAGGTGAACTTTTAGTAGTGCCCTTTCTCACCGTACACAATTTCAGGGTGATATCGGTAATAGTTTCGGAGATACTGAATGCTGGTGATATATTTCGCTCAGCCGCCATGTTGGATTGGTGAGACACAATAAAATTTGAAGGGCATAGTCGGGGTCGGCCAGAATGGTGCTATGATCTTACCGAGTTTCATTGTAATCGCTCCAGCCATTTAGAAGTTATTAGGGGAGACCCAGACACACCTCACACACACACAAACGGACAAAAGGTGATCTCATGAGCCTATTTTTTCATAATTTGAAAATAGGCTAAAAATGAATGTTACGTGTTAGTCTTTGTATGTGTGTGTATGTGCTTTATGCATTCATAAACCATTCATCCGATTGCGATGAAACTTTGCTGAGTTGTTGTGCACACTCCCGTAAGTTTCTGACAGTAAATTAATTGCACAGTTGGTAGCACACGAGTAGATTCAACAAATGAGGGACGGTGTGCGAATCATTTCAACAAATTCCCGTATGCGTTCATAAACCATTTATCCGTTTGCGATGAAACTTTCGTGAGTTGTTGTGTACACTCCTGCAAAGGTTTCTGAATTAGTAAGTCCATTTTACGGTAGCTCAGAAGCAGTTAACGGAGAAAGAAAAACATATTTTGTAACCAAAAGCACTTCAACAAACAAAATTCAATATGTAATTGTGATCATGCTATGTAAAATTGGTCAGTCTCCAGTAATTGGAATTTCATTCTGTTGGAGACAATAAATAAAGCATGAGACAGAACTGAGAACACCACATCAGAAGTCGTTCAACTTCTACACCTGGACGGTTCATGGCCATCTCGTATCAAATACACACACTAGAACAGTCACACATAGTCACAGGTTATCAGATAGAGTTCACACACACACAAATACACGGTGCTCATGTCGCAAGTCTCTTAAAGGAATCAACAACAACAACAACAGCAGTCTGTTGTGGCGGACATATTTATTTTCTAGTGTTTGACATGTTCGGAAAATGAACAGTATGTCTCTTTTCTTGGAAGAAATGTGTTTAGTAATAGTTGTGGCAAAAGTTCCGCCTAGTCAATACCTTTTATTTTAATAAACTAGCAGACCCGTGCGACAACTCTGGGATGTGTATAAACCACCCGCCTGGCTTTACTATTATGCGGGCTTCTATAAATATGTTTATTTGTTTAAACACACTCTTTTAAACAAGATGTTCAGTAAAGAACCTATAGCCTACTTTCTCCTAAATGCATGGGTATAGTTAAAACACTTTGTCCTTTTCAAGGATTATAATTGAATGTTGGTTGTAGTAGCTTGTTGAAATACAACGTGCTATACGAATATTAAACGTGAATATGAGGTGCCCTTTGCTAGTGCTACCTCTGTAAATGAATTCGTTCCATTCGGTCGTACCGTGTTTGAATTGATAGGGGGAATCAATTTGCCCACACACATGGCCGCCATATGCACACTATTGGACTGGTGACTTTGTAGCTTGGTCAAAGAACGCTTCACATAATGGTATGTTGTTGCAAAATTTGGTAGAGATCAGATGATTAGGTTGGTCGAAATTTGATTCAAGCTTTTAATATTTGGGTGGCCACCATTACGTTTTCGTCAAGATATATAACATGACACTGAGGGGCCCTTTGCTAGTGCTACCTCTATACCTAATTTCGTTCAATTCGATTTCACCGTGTTTGAATTGATAGGGGGAATCGATTTTCACACATACATGGCCGCCATCTGAGTAGGTTTTGGCTAGGGATTAACGCTACCCCCAAGGGAAGATGATAAAAAAAAGGAAAGGGAAGAAATGGGTTTCGGAATGGAGAAAAGTATGGATAGATAGGAAGAGAGTCCAATACTAAGCAAACAGAGTGAATTTGAATGAGTATTTAATATTTAGTATTTAGTGACGAGTGTCACCGCAAAGCCCGTGAAGCACCTAAAGTGAGTATGGACTTGGACGGAGCTAACGGGAAATGAGGCTAGAGATTGGGCTATTTGCAAGCAAGCAGCGATCATAGCTTCCCTTCCAAGCCTACATTTGGCTATTATAGGAAAGGGTGGTAGTCTGGCAAGACAAAGAATGACAGATTTACTGTATATCCTTTCAAAGGAGTTAAGTTTGAACGAACGTTTTGAAAGGCGCAAATAATTTGAATTTGCCGTGATAATTTTAGTTCTTGGAACTGTGGGATCTCCGGCGACTGATCGAGTACTCCCAGGAAAGGTAGTGGTGAAACAGTTATGGTGATTTTGGGAACAATTGTGTTGATTTCTTTGAACATTTTGGTAAGAAAGATAATAGTTGAATTTAAGAATAGCTAAGCTTTTACCCAGCAAAGTGCCGACTAAAAGTATAGAACGGAAGAAAAACTTAAATTTTGAAAACGAACCACAAGTTTTAGAGAAAATTTCAACAAGCAGGAAGCTTGCGGAGCTAGCTTTATTTGCCTTGCTGGCTCATTAGAATTAGCTATAGCAGCTAAAAGATGCTTTGAAAAAGATGATACTGGAAGTTTTCTTTCAAATGCAGCAAGAAGCAAAACTTTTATAATTTTAGTACCGGTATGTGATTTGCTTAAAGGTAGCATAAACCGATGGGAAGAGTCAGGAAAACCAGGGTCCTACCTAATCGTTATTCCGTTGTAATGAATAAAGCGAAAAGTTGAAATTTTGTTTATTTAACAATAAAAAAAGTTGACGTAGCAAACAATATAAAGTTGATTTAGATTCAAATTAAAAACAATAAACAATTTTAACATACAAGAGTCTGGGACTTAATGCTAACAAATTGTAAATTTTTTGACAATATTAAATAGGATGCAAGTTTAAAACTTGCTTCGAGCACAAAATCTGAATAAGATTTTAAAAGTTGTGCTAAAAAATTGAAAACTTTAAGGTTTATAACGAGAATTACAAATAATTAAAGCTTTAACAAAGAATCAGGTACAATGTAGGCACTTTAAGAATTCCTATTAGAGATCTTAAAGGCTATGGAAAAGCATTTAATATGAAATTACGGTAAAAAAGAGAGGAAAATTAGGAAGAAGTTTCTATAACTTCTTATATTTAAACAGGGATCACGAGAAAAATTGGGGCCAGTTGCCCTTTCGTGAAACCTGGGAAAGAAAAGTTAGAAAACTCACTTGTGAGTAGAAATGATTGAATTCCCTAATAAACGAGGCAAACAATAGTTTAAAGAGTGTGCTAGGACATATTATACAGAAATTACTATGTTAAACAGCACAAAGATGGCAGGGCACTGCCATTGAGTGACACCTCATTGAAGGAAATACAAATTTTATAATGTAATTATAATATGTTAGTAAGGTATTTGAAAGGAAGAAAATAGGAGGTTTAAGAAAATGTCTTGGCCATGTATATTGCTCTCTTTCGAACGCGACACGGTTGGTAGTTTAACGGGCACTATTTCACTATAGTCTATTGGTGCGTTTGGAAGGTCCACTATTGCAGCTCAGAATGTTCACAAGAAGAAACGTGATTGCAATTATGTAAATCACTAGTTGAATTTTAACTTGAAAGAGTTTATTTCTTTAGAAATCCGTAGGTTGCAGCTGAATGCAACAGAAACCCCACGAAAGAAGACAAATTATGTTGATTAGAGGTTCATGCAACATAAATTTCTCAGTGAGGAAAATGTGTTCTCATATTTGAAGAAATGCTAGGCTATTTTACTTGTAGAAAGATAGTTCGATGTCGAAAGTTCTGGAGTTATGGTAACAGTTGAATTGGGCGATAGGTCCCACGGAGAAAAAGCTAAGTTTTATAGACAGTATTTCGTTTAATATGAGTCCCGCGGTGCGATAACTCAATCTCAGGTAATTTGTGCAAGAAGCACTAAATTTTTAAAGGGAAAGTCAGCTTAGATAGTTAGAGCATGACTAGAAAAATCCCTCGAAGGCAGCGGTTGCGTTACATTTAGCAATTTCAAACTGTCTATACAACAAGAATTAAAAAGCATTTAGCTGTTTAAAACCAATTAAAATGCGGTGAAAACCATTAGAGCTTGGTACTTAGCTTATTGTTTGTAGAGTAGATGATCCATGGCGACCGTTGGCTTAAATCCACAACATGCCGTAGATATTTAGAAATGTCTCAAGTAGACAGGAGACAAGCCTGAGGTAGGCTCCAACTGTATGTGTTGACGACTGACGAAGAAGTGAGAGCCGCTCGACGAAGCACAGAGGTACCAAGGAAAAAGAGGGGGGGGGGGGGGGGAAGGACAAAGGAACCTACATAAAAATTACCAACCTAACAATGATACATTGCTTTCTTAGATATTAATTTTCTTGATGGAGTAATCTTCAAGGAGAAGCTAGCAGGCGATGATGTCGACGTCTGGAGGATTGGAATGATGAAGACGTCCTTTTGAGCATGGAGATGTTAGCTGGAGATAGCGACGACATCTTGTGGCTGTATTGGGAAGGAAGTCCTCTTGAGATTTGAGATATTGAGAAAGTTCAGTAGTTAGCTGCTAGATGCCGCTAGGTTGATCAAGGAAGATATATATCTATAACAGACTTACAAAGGAAGTAAGCAAGGTGCACAAATAAAAGGAAAAGTAAGAAATCACTGTTGGTGTTTGCGAAAAAGGAAGGAATGAATTAAGCAAAGAGCAGCAAAAGCTAACTCTGTCCTACCGTGTATTCCAAAGAATACACCAAGCTGGGAGGGACAAACACCAACAGAGAACAAGAAACACAATGTTAAAGATTTAAAGGAAGGGGGGCAATTAAAGAGAGGGGTCTTGTAATATGCCCATTTGTGGTCAAGTTCCTGGCCACCCTGACCATTCCATCCCTTCCCGGGTACCACTCGGTCACTCTACCGGAGATCCAGAACAAGGGAGGGGAAGCTTCTCTAACCAGGACCAAGTCCCCCACTTTAATGTCAGGATTAGAAAGAAACCACTTCTGTCTCCGTTGTAAAGAAGTTAACTATTCCAATTTCCACCTTTTCCAGAAAGAATTACGGAGGGCTTCAAGTTTACGCCAAACAATAGGTAAATTAAAATCTCTATAAGAGCTAGGAAAGGGAGGAGGGATAGAAAGAGAAGTGCCTATAACGAAGTGACCAGGTGTAAGTGGAAGCAGGTCATCAGGATCATTGGAAAGCGGAGTTAAAGGGCGAGAGTTAACAACACCTTCTATCAGAATAGACAGCGAATTAAATTCTTCGTAAGTCAGAATGCGACTACCTAAAACCATTTTTAGATGACGTTTAGTGAGCTTGACGCAAGATTCCCACCTACCGCCGTGATGAGGGGCGTAGGGAGGTATAAACCTCCATTTAAAACCTTTAGAATAGGAAAAGTTAGAAATTTGTTCCATGGCAGAAGGAGATGTAAGGGCTTTCTTCCACAATGAAGCTGCTCCTTGAAAAGTAGAAGCGTTATCGGAAAACATTTCAGAGCGAACACCACGTCTGGAAATGAAGCGAGAGACGGCTGAGAGAAAGTAAGAAGTAGAGGCATTTGTTACTAGTTCCAAATGGATCGCGCCAGTAACCATGCAAACAAAAAGAGAAACATAGAGCTTACCAAACAATTTGCGTTTAGCTTCTGGGGAATTGCGTTGATAATGAAATGGACCCATGTAATCTACGCCAGTTAAAGCAAAGGGATGTATAGGAGAAGAGCGAAAAGAAGGTAGATCGCTCATCAATTGGGTACTAACTTTAGGTTTCACCTTAAAACAAGGGATGCATTTGTGAATTACAGAAGAAACTTCATGAACTCCATTTATGATCCAGTACTTTTCCCTTAGCAAACAAAGCAATGTACGAGTACCAACATGCAGGTTGCGAAAATGAATGTCACGTATGATTAAGGAAGTTACGTGATGTTTGGGAGGCAAAATAAAGGGATGCTTTTTGTCCTCAGAAAGCAAAGATTGCAAGAGTCTACCACCTACCCTGAGTAACCCATTGTCATCAAGGAACGGGACTAAGGCACGAAGACGTCTGGACTTCAGAAGATCTTTCTTCGAGGATTGCAATGCTAATTCAGTGGAAAAGGCTTCTTGCTGTGTTAGCTGCAAAACTTTATTAGTAGCGAGATTTTATTCGTGATTGATCAGATGCGATTTAGGAAGAACAGGTTGGTCAACCACGAGATATTTCCATCTGAGAAGATAGGCAAAAATTCGAATTAATTTATGAAAGGAAGAATAGCGGGACAACGAGTGATGTGAAACGGTGGAAATAAGACACGAAGCAGTGGATTTAGATACTTTAACGTCAGGCAAGTTGGAGTTTGTAATCGGAGATTTAGAAGGCCAACAAGAAGAGTCTTCGATTAAACACGAGGGCCCATGCCAGAACAACTGAGACACTGGCAATAGAGAAGGTGAGCATCCCCGTGAGATGATGTCAGCGGGGTTATCAGCACAGGGCACATGTCTCCATTGACATCCAGAAGAAAGAGTTTGAATTTTAGAAACTCTATTTGCAACAAAGGTTTGCCAGTGGGTGAGGTTTTTGGCAATCCAAGAAAGAATGATCATGGAATCGCTCCACAAATAGGTTTGCGTAAATTTGACCTTTAAGACTTTGTGCAATTTTTTGGCAAGTTCTGCGGCCATGAGTGCAGCACACAATTCAAGCCTAGGCAAAGTAATAGTTTTAAGAGGAGCGACCTTGGACTTAGCGCAAATATCGGCAAACACATGAAGAAAGAAAGATGTGTTAGGAGGAGCGTTAATTAAATTCCTAGGAATTTCAATGAGCGAAAAATCAAGCAAACTGTTACGAAAAGAGAGCCATCTGTTAAGAAAGGAAAGGAGAACAGTTTCGTCCCATTCACATTTCAGCGACCATAGCTCTTGCATAAAAAGCTTGGCTATAACAATAACCGGAGCAAGGAATTGAAGCTGATCAAACATTTTTGCAATTTCAGAGAGAATTTGCCTTTTTGTGTTGGGAAGCTCTTCGGAAAGCGAGACTTTGTAGATGAGAGTGTCAGTGCGAGTGCACCAGTGAATTCCAAGAGTTTTTATGGATTCGGAATCTCTGCAGATTTTAACGGAAGAGGGGTCTACATCTCTGCAGATTTTAACGGAAGAGGGGTCTACATCTTCTATGGGAAACTGGGCAAGAAACTCATGGGAGTTGGAATTCCACTTATGAAGTGGGAATCCTCCATTCTTCAACAATGCCTGAAGTTCTAGTGACACCAAAGAAGCTTCTTCAAGAGTGGGAAAGGACTGAAGGTAATCGTCAACATAAAAGGATGTAGTTAGGGCTTCAGAAGCTTTTGCATCGAATAAATGACCATCTTGCGAGGCTAACATGTGTAGGGATCGGATAGCTAAGAAAGCGGACGGTTTTAAACCATAAGTGACTGTTTTAAAAAAATATCTTAATGGGCTTGCTGATTTCGTCGCGCCACAAGATTCTTTGGAGGTCTTGTTGTTCGGATTGAATTCAAACTTGACGGTACATCTGTTTGACGTCCGCTATAACGGCTATGGGAAATAATCGAAAATTTAAAAGTATAGCAGATAAATCTGACTGAATAGCGGGACCAGAGTAAAGAGTATCGTTAAGACCATTGCCATTGACGTCAGGTGATGGCCCATTAAACACGACTCGGATTTTATCCTTGACAAGAGGGTTTTTTCCACACAGGGTGATGATTTAAGAATACAGTTTCTTTAGGAGGGTGTAATTTGTCATCAGATTTGCTAACAAATTCCATATGATCCAAGCTCTCGTATTCGTCCATAAACTCTGTGTACTGTTGTTTGACAAGAGGTTCATTCTTAAATTTGCTCTCGATAGCAAAGAGAGCTTTTTGAGCCTTAGGTTGAGAATTGATAAGTTTGGGGGGATTTGGTAACCTGGGCATCTGAACGATGAATCTACCTTCGGGTGAACGAGTAGTGGTGGACATGAAGCGTTGCTCACATAATTCGTTTTCGGAAGAGCTCAAGTTAGGAGAATCAATGTTTTCGAGTTTCCAGAACTGTTCTAAATCGGTATTAGCGAAATAACATTGCGATACGGGTTGGGGGGAATAATGAGGAAGTTGACCAGTAACAATCCAACCAAAATTAGTGTCTCTGGCGACCACGTTTGAAGATAATTTACAAGTTTGTTTACGAAGGCAATTCCAAAAAACATTGGCCCTGAAAAGTATGTCAATGGGGCCTTGTACATTGAACAGAGGATCGGCTAACCTTAGGTGAGAAGGAATATTTAAACCTGAGATATCGACAGAGTGACTTGGAGTATTCTCTCCGATACTGTTGGGAATGAGGCAGTTAAGTTTTAGAAGATTATTCCTGTGACAAGTGTCCTTTATGGCTAGTTTTGAAAACTGTAAAGCCTGAGATTTTGAGCTGTTGATTCCTGATACATTAATAGAAGTGGGGTTTACAGGTAGGCCCAGTTTTTTGATTAATGAATTAGAAACGAAATCATGGGTTGCCGCTGAATCAAGAAGAGCTCGTGCGTGGACCCAGTTGCCAAACTTATCCTGGACTTCAATTTGAACAGTAGACAATAACACTTGAGCGCTACGTAAAGACTTAGCGTTCTGAATGTAAGATGAAGCATTAGGGCTGCTGACATTATCACTTTTTTGAGAAGTGGATGCTAGTGATGACATTGATTGATCGTGACGATGCAATAGAGAATGATACGCTTTTCCGCAATGAAAGCTGAGCCGGGTAGATTTACAATTAGAGGCTGAATGCTTGGGTGAGAGGCAATTAAAACAATATTGATTCTGCTCTACTAATTTTCTTCTGTCGTCAATTGACAGTTCTTTAAAGGATTTACATAAATACAAAGCGTGGGAATCTTTGCAATGTATGCACTTTGACGGTTCATTTAAACTTTTCCGAGGTTCACTTTGAGTGTTTAAAGCAAGGGAACTTGCAATAGGACGTTCACTAGACCTAGTTTGGTAACCAGTAACATTTGACTTGGGTTTAGACGAGCTAGACCCGGGTTTTTGGGTATTAGACGCAGCATTTTCGCTTTTGGATTTAGGAGACAAAGCTTCAAATTTAACACTAGGGGAAGAGGGTTCACTTTGGTTAGCTAAGGCAGTTAAGAGTTGGCATCTAGCATTTATGAAGGTAACTAAATGCTCGTAAGAGTAATCGTCGTCTTTGGAAAGTTCGATTTCCCAAGCTTTGAGGGTAGCAACATCGACTTTAAAAAAACCACTAAATGTATTAGAAAAGAGTCCCAATGGTCGGTGGGTTGATCTAATTGGGATAAAGCTTTTACGTGAAGTTGTGTCGTATCGATAAGGGTACCCAGGCTAGTAACGTCATTGTGCTGTGACGCAGGCAAATTGAATAGAGCCTTCATGTGGCGTTGAATATGTAACCGTAAATTACCGTATCTTTCCTTCAACAGGTTAAAGGCAATGGGGTAGTTTTCAGCACTTAATGGGAGTGCTTCAACCAACTGCAGGGATTGACCGCGGAGAATAGATCGCAAATAATGAAACTTGTAGATGACTTGAATGTCTTCATTGTCATGAACAAGAGAGCAAAATAGTTCATAGAAGGAATCCCAAGTAGATTCGTCTCCAGAAAAGTGAGGCAAATTAATCTTAGGTAGAATTGGTTTGGGCTTGTGAATGCCCTCACGAGAAGAGGTTTGTTGTTCATGAAGGGAACCAAGAACAGAACCGTCCTTTTTTGTTCTTCTTCGAGTTGACGAATTATTTTAAAGGCAGAGCCTATGCCTTCGTAGTATTGATTTTCTACTTCTACTCGATCATCTGTTTGATTGAGCATGCAAGTTTCGATTTCAGTTTGAATATTGCAATAATTCTCATAAGAACGTTCATAATCCTTTACGCGATGTTTTAACAAATCTAATTGAGCTTCTGAAGGATCTAGCTCTCTGATGTATTTTCTAAATCGGGTAATTTTCCCTTTATAAGAAGCTGGTTTGAAAGTAAGTTTTTCATCCCTACCGTCTTTATCTTTATCTGTAGAAGCCATGGCAAAATGGGTAAATTAAAGTGTAACTTACGAAACTGTAGAATTTTGGATATGCTGTCAGACTGGCGGCAGCAAATAAGTTGAAAGGGAGAGACGCACCGAAGGAGACAGAAGCAACCTCCTTCCCCCTCACCAGCTTTGCACAGTGAATATATAGCTGAAAAATTCAGAGTAGATATTAATAATTTGCAAAATATTGACAAAATGACTCTCCCGGATTTCGGCACCAAATTTTGGGTAGGTTTTGGCTAGGGATTAACGCTACCCCCAAGGGAAGATGATGAAAAAAAAGGATAGGGAAAAAATGGGCTTCGGAATGGAGGAAAAGTATGGATATATAGGACGAGAGTCCAATACTAAGCAAACAGAATGAATTTGAATGAGTATTATGTGACGAGGGTCACCGAAAAGCCCGTGGAGCACCTAAAGTGAGTATGGACTTGGTCGCAGCTAATGGGAAATGCGGCTGGAGCTTGGGCTATTTTCAAACAAGCAGCGATCGCAGCTTCCCTTCCAAGCTTACATTTGGCTATTACAGGGAAGGGTGGTAGTCTGGCGAGACAAAGAATGACAGATTTACTGTATATCCTTTCAAAGGAGTTAAGTTTGAACGAATGTTTTGAAAGGCGCAAATAATTTGAATTTGCCGTGATAATTTTAGTTCTTGGAACTGTGGGATCTCCGATGACAGACCGAGTACTCCCAGGAAAGGTAGTGGTGAAACAGTTATGGTGATTTTGGGAACAATTGTGTTGATTTCTTTGAAAATTTAGGTAAGATAGATAATAGTTGCATTTAAGAATAGCTAAGCTTTTACCCAGCAAAGTGCCGAATAAAGGTTTAGACCGGAAGAAAAACTTAAATTTTGAAAACGAACCACAAGTTTTAGAGAAAATCTCAGCAAGCAGGAAGCTTGCGGAGCTAGCTTTACTTGCCTTGCTGGCTCATTAGAATTAGCTATAGCAGCTAAAAGATGCTTTGAGAAAGATGATACTAGAAGTTTTCTTTCAAATGCAGCAAGAAGCGAAACTTTTATAATTTTATTACTGGTATGTGATTTGCTTAAAGATGGTATAAACCGATGGGAAGAGTCAGGGAAACCAGGGTCCTACCTAATCGTTATTCTGTTGTAATGTATAAAGCGAAAAGTTGAAATTTTTGTTTATTTAACAATAAAAAAGAGTTGACGTTGCAAACAATATAAAGTCGATTTAGATTCAAATTGATAACATTAAACAATTTTAACATAAAAAGGTCTGAGACTTAATGCTGACAAATTCTAATTTTTTTGACAATATTAAATAGGACGCAAGTTTAAAACTTGCTTCGAACACAAAATCTGAATAAGATTGTAAAAGTTGTGCTAAAAAATTTAAAACTTTAAGGTTTTTAACGAGAATTACAAATTATTAAAGCTTTAACAAAGAATCAGGTACAATGTAGGCACTTTAAGAATTCCTATTAGGGATCTTAAAGGCTAAGAAAAAGCATTTAATATGAAAATATGACAAAAAAGAGAGAAAAATTATGAATAAGTTTCTATAACTTCCTATATTTAAACAGGGATCACGAGAAAAATTGGGGCCAGTTGCCCTTTCGTGAAACCTGGGAAAGATCAGAAAACCCACTTGTGAGTAGAAATGATTGAATTCCCTAATAAACGAGGAAAACAATAGTTTAAAGAGTGTGCTAGGCACATATTATACAGAAATTACTATGTTAAACAGCACAAAGATGGCAGGGCACTGCCATTGAGTGACACCTCATTGAAGGAAATACAAATTTTATAATTTAATTATAATATGTTAGTAAGGTATTTGAAAGGAGGAAAATAGGAGGTTTAGGAAAATGTCTTGGCCATGTATATTGCTCTCTTTCGAACGCGACACGGTTGGTAGTTTAACGGGCACTGTTTCACTATAGTCTATTGGTATGTTTGGAAGGTTCACTATTGCAGCTCAGAATGTTCACAAGAAGAAAAGTGATTGCAATTATGTAATTCACTAGTTGAATTTTAACTTGAGAGAGTTTATTTCTTTAGAAATCCGTAGGTTGCAGCTGAATGCAACAGAAATTCCCACGAAGGAAGACAAATTATGTTGATTAGAGGTTCTTGCAACATAAATTTCTCAGTGAGGAAAATGTGTTCCCATATTTGAAGAAATGCTAGGCTATTTTACTTGTAGAATGATAGTTCGATGTCGAAAGTTCTGGAGTTATGGTAACAGTTGAATTGGGCGACAGGTCCCACGGAGAAAAAGCTAAGCTTTTATAGACAGTATTTCGTTTAATATGAATCCCGCGGTACGAGAACTCAATCTCAGTTAATTTGTGCAAGAAGCCATGGCCAGGGGCGAACCTGCAATCTTGTGGTTGGTAGTCCGACACTATAACCACTCACCCACCGTGGCAAACTATTGGAATGATGAAGAAGTCCTTTTGAGCATGGAGATGTTAGCTGGAGATAGCGACGACATCCTGTGGCTGGATTGGGAAGGAAGTCCTCTTGAGAGTTGAGATATTGGGAAATTTCAGTAGTTAGCTGCTAGATGCCGCTAGGTTGATCATGGAAGATATATATCTATAACAGACTTACAAAGGAAGTAAGCAAGGTGCACAAATAAAAGGAAATGTAAGAAATCACTGTTGGTGTTTGCGAAAAAGGAAGGAATGAATTAAGCAAAGAGCAGCAAAAGCTAACTCTGTCTTACCGTGTATTCCAAAGAATACACCACCATCTGCAAACTATTGGGCTGATGACCTCGTAGTTTAGTTAAAAGACGCTCGCCATGTAGATATATATTGTTGCAAAATTTGGTAGAGATCGGATGATTAGGTTTTCAAAATCTGATTTATGCTTTGAACATTTGGGTGGCCGCTATTACGTTTCCGTCAAGATGGCGGCGATATAAAACATGACACTGAGGTGCCCTTTGCTATTGCTACCTCTATACCTAATTTCATTCAATTCGATTTTTACCGTGTTTGAATTGATAGGGGGAATCGATTTGCACACATACATAGCCGCCATCTGCAAACTATTGGGCTGATGACCTCGTAGTTTAGTTAAAAGACGCTCGCCATGTAGATATATGTTGTTGCAAAATTTGGTAGAGATCGGATGATTAGGTTAGTCGAAAATTTTATTTATGCTTTGAACATTAAAAAGAATACATGATGAAAATTAATAAATGTAAAACAAAAATACTGGAATGCAGCCGAAATAAATCAGAAACCTCTATGGACATCAAATTGGCAGGTGAAAAGCTGAAGGAAGTAGGAGACTTCTGTTACTTAGGAAGCAAAATACCCAGTGATGGACGAAGCAAAGAGTATATAAAAAGTAGGTTGGCTCAGGCAAGGAAAGCATTTCTACAGAAAAGGAATCTGTTGACATCGAACATAGATTTAGGTATTTGGAAGTCATTTTTGAAAGCCTTTGTCTGGAGCGTGGCGCTCTATGGAAGTGAAACTTGGACTATTGTTGCAGCAGAAAAGAGGAGAATTGAAGCATTTGAAATGTGGTGTTACAGGAGAATGATGAAGATCAGATGGGTAGATAGGGTTACAAACGAAGAGGTATTAAGACGAGTGGGAGAGGAGAGATATTTCTGGCGACTGCTAATGAAGAGAAGAGATAGGTTAGTAGGACACATACTAAGACACCCAGGAATAGCAAGCTTAGTGATGGAAGGAAGGGTTGAGGACAAGAATTTTAGGGGTAGACCAAGGTTAGATTATGTTAAACAGATTGTCTCGGATGTAGGGTGTGGTAGCTATGTAGAGATGAAACGATTAGCTGAGGACAGGGAAGCATGGAGAGCTGCATCAAACCAGTCAAAAGACTGAAGACTCAAACAACAACTTTGAACATTTAGGTGGCCGCCATTACCTTTCCGTCAAGATGGCGGCGATATAAAACATGACACTGAGGTGCCCTTTGCTAGTTCTACCTCTGTACCAAATTTCGTTCAATTCCGTTTCACCGTGTTTGAATTAATAGGGGGGAGGGGGGGGGGGGCAGACATTCAGAGTACACACACTCACACACACAGAGACAGACACACAATTTTTGGCCCTGTGTAGATCTCATAATTCTACTTTCATTTCTTGCAAAAATCGAAATTAGGCTAAAAATGTTGGTTGTGTGCGCTCCATGTGTACAGACTACCCACCTGGCTCTAGTGCTATGCGGTCTACCATCTTGTTTATTTGTTAAAAAGCACTTTATAAATAAATAAAATATATTTCCGTTGACTTTTTAAGAAATGCAAGATTTTTCCTGCTTATTGAGACGATTTGGAAGATTTTGGTACAAACCACACCTTCTAACTCCCTCTGGTTTAGGAGCGTGAATTTTGTGAAACACCTTAGCGTATTGTATAATAAGATAATCACTTTGTGTTAAGCTTTTCAACCACCCGTTCTCTTTGACATTTATGATCTCTATCGGCTAATCAAGGGGCCAAAACAATTAGGCCTCGAAACATGTCCCAATAACCACAGAGTGATCATTTATTAAAATAAAAGGTATATTTAAGACAATTATAATAATACCGTATGGCCTCGGGTGCCGGGTGCTACTTTGTTATTTGACACCCAGAGGAAACGCTATGAAAGTCAAGGAGGTTAGACATCTTAGCTCTATTACACTAGTGTTTTCTAGTAGAGAAATGAGGAACTTTGTGTTGGCGGAAAATCCCGAGATTAATTTTGCCATTATGCACACGGCCTACTGAAGTCAAATGGGTTCTTTAACATGCCTACATCGTATAACATGCATGCTGTATTTTTTGCCGTCTTTCAAAAATCATTTACCATGGCCAGGAGGGAACCTGAAAGCTTGGGGTTGGTAGTCCGACACGATAACAACTCACCCAACGTGGCAAGCATAAAAGGTAATGAATAGGCGGAACTTTTGCCACAATTATTACTAGTTAGTTCATCAATAAGGAACCAGCATGAACCTTTAATAGCACATTATGGAAAGAGCCTATAATGGCAATAATTAAGACACGAGTATGTTTATAAAACGAGCGTATGCGAGTTTAATAATTTCCATACGAGCGTCTTAATTACCATTATAGGCGAGTTGCATACGAGTGTTTATGTTCGACGATAATTATTATAGCAATTTTATGTTCGAACATAAATATTCATAAATATCTGTCGAGATTTCGCCAGTTTTATGTACTGAACAGAGCGCATGAGACGCAGAGATTGCGGGAAGTAAAGCCGGTGGTCCCATGTCATAGATTTAAGGCATGTTAAAGAACCTTCCACTAATTACACCTGTGTGAAGCTAAATTGTATAGGTTAGGAATGTAAACAACGCTCTTAGGTTTGAACGTTCGTTGCCAAGAGCCGACTGCGGTGGCGTCTAGTTGCTAAGTTATGAACTAGGCCTAGTAGTCGTTGATGGTGGCGTTTGGCGGCAAAAGTAGAAACTATTTGAAAAATTCAAAGTTGCAGTCCTTACTTGAATTATAAAAAACAGATACACACACTAATACAGCCATCACAATTAACAGCGGTTAACAGACAGATTCTACACACACCCAAAGTACAAGGGGCTACATGACCGGGTTGTCGCAGCCCCTAAAGTAAGGAACCAACCAACCAAACGCAGAGAATGTCTTGTATTTGACCATGGCCTCCTCGATTACCCTACTATGACAAAAGGCCAGGCAGTGAAATTTTAATTAGAAGGCTGTGGAACTCAGCGCATCTAATTATCAAATTTGTCAAACAACTGTTTCTTGAGCTCTGATTGGTGGGATAAACTGTTTCATAATGAAAAATAGTGTTATAATGAGCCTCATTATAGTACAGTTTTGTGGTATATAATAGTCAGGGTCGAACATAAAATACTAAAAAGAAATGAGTTTGTCAGTGAGCTTAGAATTGCCCTCATTTACAAAGGACAGAATCCAGATCTTCTCTTTTATCAGTCTCGAGATTTATAATCGAGATAACAATTACGTAAGCCAGGTCGTTAAATTCAGCTCGTTTCGCTAATAATGGGAATCTATGTAACGTACAGTGACTAATTCCCCTCATAACTCTGGCAAAATGGATGCTCTCAAAATGTGAAGTTTCTAATGAAATATTAAGTGTTCGTTACGGTAATGTGTTCCTCTGCAGTGATCAACTTATAGCCTGAGTTACCTTCTCATATCTGGCTGCATGGCTCAGTGGTAGTGGGATCGTATCTCGGCGCAGTCAGTTGGCTTTTGAGGCTGCTTAAATATGAAGGACGCTTTGTCAGTAAATTTACTGGCACAATAAAAATCCCCTTTGCGGCATTATTCCGGCTCCCCGGCGTCTCTAAAATTCGCAGTAGTTAAAATGGACGTAAATCTCATAACATTTTTAGCCTACTTTTCACATTTTGCAAAAATGAGGAAAAAGTAGTCTTATGAGATCGATCCGGGAAAATGTGTGTCTGTCTGTCTGTCTGTCTGTCTGTCCTTCTGTCTGTCTGTCTGTCTGTCTGGCTGTGTGTCTGTCCCCCCCCCTATCAACTCCTAAACGGCTGCAGCAATCAAAACAAAATTTAGTATAAGTAAAGATGTGCACCGGCATAGCTCACGTCCATATTTGAAAATGATGTCAGTCCTACCAACTGCTGAAAAAACGCACTAGAAATTTGAGCTCCATGTTGGATATCTTGCAAGGTGTGCATGGGAGCTATTCCAAAATTGGCACACATGTAGATAATACTATTTCAGTTTAATTTCCAGGAGGCCAACCATGACAGTGTTACCAAAATAATTTTAACCCTTCTGATAAGTCCAATGTTTAAATGCATATAACTTCTACACTATCAACTGGATTTCAACCAAATTTTGTATGTAATATCTGTACATAAACAGATATGACTGAGCGTATTCTTAAGAGCCACCATGGCTGCCAACTGTTAATAATTGCTCTCTCTATTCTTTTTCAATCCAAATACCAATATATCAGAAAGTATGCAAGCCAACAGCTTTAAACTATGCACACTTATATTCTGACATTTTAGATTAATTTGGAGTAACTTAAATACGTCAGTTCTACCAACATGATTATAAGCCTGCTGATAGTACCAATTTTTAAATACATGTAACTTCTATACTCTCAGTTGGATTTCAACGAAATTTCGTATGTGCAATTTGTACCATAACAGATATGACTATACGTATTGTTAAGAGCAATCAGGGCTGCCAACTGTTAATAAATGCTGTCTATATTCTTTTTATCCTAATATCAATATATCAGAAAGTATGCAAGCCAACAGCTCTATACTTTGCACACGTATAGCACCTGACATTCTAGATTAATTTGGAGTAATTGATACAAGGCAGTGCTGCCAACATGATTCTATGTCTGCTGATATGACAAATTTTAAAATACATGTAACTTCTATACTATCAAATGGATTTCATCCAAAATTGGCACAACAAGATATCATAATATTTCAGATTATTTCTGACCAGCAAACGCATGACATTGTTGGCAACATGCTTTTAGGCGTGCTGATAGATCCAATGTCCATTGGACTTCAACCAAATTTTGTATTCTGTACCTTAAGGGATGGAACTAAGAATATATTCAGTCACCAGGGCAGCCAACTGTAGTGCTCTATTAGGCTACATTATACCAGGTATATTTTGAACTATTTCGATATTACCAACTTAATTTCGTCATTTTTCTAGATAGATTCATATACTGTAGACTAATCATTGGCATGAAAAGTAGGCTGTATAGTTCGTCACGGAACTTTTTGTTTTATTTACTTTTATGTGTTTTCTTTTAATTTATTTTAATTATTATTATTATAATGTTATTTTTGTTTGTTTATGTATTTATTTTTGATTTTCAATTTATAGATTTTATTTTGATAATTTTTATTGAATTATTTAATGAACTAATTACAAATTGATTTTTACAATTATTTTCTTATTTTTAGCCTATTTTCAATTTATGAAGAAAAAAATGCTTATGAGATCCCCTTTTGTCCGTGTGTGTGTGTGTGATAGTGTGTGTGTGTGTGTCCCTAATAACTTCTAAACGGCTGGAGCCATTTCATTGAAACTCTGTAAGAACAGAGCACCATTCTGGCCGACCCCGACCGTGCCCTTCAAATTTTATATTCTCTCACCGATCTAACATGACGGCTCTGCGAAATATTTCACCAGCATTCAGTATCTCCGAAACTATTACCGATATCACCCCGAAATTTTGTACGGTGATAAAGAGCTCTACTAGAAGTTCACATATGAGACCTTCAAAAACCTGACAACTATAAAACCAACATGGCGGCCAAGCGAATTTGAGACTTTTAAACAGAATTTTCTCGCGATTTAACCATCCAAACGTAATGAATCTTGGTACAGCAAAAATTTATACACATTTTAATGCACTGGCGTCTAATTTAGTGCAATTGTTTACATAACCTAAAAATGGCGGCTGTGCGAAGTATTTCAATGGCATTCTATATCTCCGAAACAATTACAGATATCACCCTAAATTTTGTACGGTGATAAAGGGTACTGATACAAGTTTATCTATGTATCTTTCATAAACATGTAAAGTATGAAACGAACATGGCGGCCAAGCGAATTTGAAACATTTTAATAGACTTTTCTCGTGTTTTAACTCTCTGAGCGCAGTGAAATGTGGTACAGTAATTGATTATACATATTCTAATGCACTGGTATCTAATTTAGTTCAATTGTTTACATAACCTCAAGATGACGGTGTGCGAAATTTCAAAATTATGTTTTTATTTCTTGTGTCGTAATCATGCGATCGAAGTGAAAGTTTGAATAATGAACCTACGCAATAATTTTCCTTTAATGGTTCATAAATCTATGGCCTATACAAATAGCAATCCAAATTGGCGAGCATCCGATATATTTAGACGGTTCTCAATATCTACGAATCTTTTACAGCAATCAAACTGAATTTTTTATGTTCATAGAGTCTATGAACATAGGTTCACCTATAGGACTTTCAGTAACCTGGTGAGCATAAATCCATCATGGCGGCAACGTAAAGACTAAATATTTATATGGAAGTTTCTCGCGATTTAACCATCCGAGTGCAATGAAACTTTGCACGTTAAATGCTTATAGAAATGTTCATCCACTGGCATCAAATTCAATTCAATTGTTTTCATAACCACAAGATGGCAGATTTGCGAAATTTTAAAATATCGTTTTTACTTTTTTAAGTCCTAATCATGCGATTGAATACCACACGTACACAATAATCTTCATGTAATAGTACATAAATAAAAATCCGACCTGGCGACCATCTGAAATATTTAGACTTTTTCAATATATACGAATCTATTACAACCTCAATGTAAAATTTTGTATGTTGATAGAAGCAATTAACATGAGTAGGATCTATGAAAATAGGCTGTATAGTTCTTCACGGAACAACTTGTTTTTAGTTATGTTTATTATATACATTTTTATATTTCTTTTATTTATTTTTTATTTATTTATTTATATAATTATTCGTTAATTCCCCACAAGGAGAGCGTCACAACACAATCAATTGCCATGTTTTATTCTGACCCTTTCTTCTCCTTTCACAAAACCTCTCATATACACACTATGCTTCTTCTTTCGCACTTCTGCCCACTTCTTTCCCGGTTGTCTCTCTTTGGGAGTTTTCTCAAATTTCTGTTGCCTAAGTTTTTTTCTGTGTGTGCTCTTGTCTGCCATGTCTTCTGTAGAGATGTTTAGTTTCTTGAGGTCTTCCACGGTTTCCTTTACCGAATTGGTTATTAGTGTACTCTTCGTAACTATATTAAAAGGTTTCTTGGTCAGTCTGTCTTCGGTCATCCCATGATCATGTCCATAGCATTTTGCCCGTCTCTTCCTTATGTTGTTTGTAATCGTCTCTGTATGTTTGTACAGTTCTTTTGTCGGTCTCTTCATCCATATTTCCTCTTTCTGAAATCGCCCGTAGATCTTTCTCAGAGTTTTTCTCTCTTGTTTTTCTAATTCCTTGATTGTTGTTCGTCCCTTGATTATTATTGTTGTTATTAATATATATATATATATATATATATATATATATATATATATATATAATTCGTTGAGGCCATCTAAGACCACGTTAAGTCTTGCTCTACTTGGGAATTTGTTTCGCTTTCCTCTGAGCCCAGAATTCCCTCATTCTCTGTGAGTGGGCCATCTTGTTTTCCGCTGTCCAGGTGGTACCTTGTCTTCTTTTCGGGTTCGATGTCTCGTCTCGGGTTAGCCCATTAGTCAGTATCTTTTTGCGGAAGAGATCTCTATCGAAGGCGCCGTCGGGTTTTAGATGCAGTATTTTGAGGTCGTCTTTGGTATTCATAAACCAGGGCATTGTGGTTTTGGGTTTGGAGTCAAAGAAATGAAAAATCTGTTTAGTCAGCCTGTTTCCGTCCATTCATTTGAGATGACCATAATACCGTGCCCGCCTTTTACGAATCGATTCTGAAAGTTTCTCTACTTCACTGTAGACTTCTTTGTTGGATTTTTTATAGTGGATACCATTCTTGTAATTTGATCCCATTATACCTCTGACGATTTTGCGCTCTTTTTTCTCCAGTACTTCCAGGAGTCCTTTATTAGCATTTAGGGATAGGGTTTCGGCTGCTTACATAACTACTGGCTTCAGAACAGTTTCATAATGACGTAGTTTAGTATTTTTGGACCGGCATTTTTTGTTGTATATTGAGCGCGATGTTTGATAGGCTATTTCGAGTTTGCGTACTCGTTCCTTGAGTGCTTCTTTGTCCAGTATTATTATTATAGTTTATTGTTTGACAACATTATCACGGCAAATACCGGCTACATTTTCTGTTACAGCCTGGTTCGGCCTTAGCAAGGAACCATCTGTACTGAGATAATTTCTATTACACTGTTCAGGGACTTCACATCCATGTCGAGCCCGCAGTCTTCACGAGTCTCCTTCATTTGTAGGATGAGCTAAATTTCCATCTGGATCATCGAGCCTTGCTGAGTGTTCGGCCAGCGTATTGTCACCAAGGAACTTCCTAACAATATGGCATGTGTTTAACAGAACTGCCTTCTAAAGTTCAATATATATCTGCGGGTGCAGATTCAATATTGATAGACTACTGTGGAGAGTTCTCGGTATAACACCAGTACACGACACAATTATTGGGATGGTTGTCACCGAATCAAGTTTCCACATCTGCTTTATCTCAATTGCCAGCTCTGTGTACTTAGATATTTTAGTAGCAGCTGTTGATTGGATGTTTTGAGTGTTGGGACATGCGATATCTATCAGTAATGCCTCTTTGTGTTCTTTATTGATGACAATGATATCTGGCCGGTTGTTACTGACTGCGACATCTGTCACAACTCCTCTGTCTCAATAAAGCTTGTGTGTGGCATTTTAGAGTACTGCAGATGGTGGATATTTCCAATAGGGGACGGAGCTTTGAAGAAGTTTGTACTTCAAGGCACGTTTCTGGTGGATAATGTTGGCAACTTAGATCGTGTCGATGTTTGTAGTCAGTGTTGGCAAGGTGGGAACAACCTGATATTATGTGTTGAATGGTCTCACTACATTTTCCACAGCGGCGACACTTCTCACTCTTTGTTGCTGGATATTTTATGATACATTTCCGATAGCTTCGGGTAGCAACAACTTGGTCTTGGATAGCTACAACAAATCCCTCTGTTTCTGGAAAGAGTACCGAGTGGGTCAGCCATGCGTGCGACGCTAACTTGTCGATGTGAGGCTGGTCCAACTCATGTGGAAACTTCCCATGAAGCGCCTTCTGTTTCCAATTCCCGATCTTGTACTCAGTAATTTCACTTCGTTTACTGGTGAATCTTAAGATGACAGATGGACCGGTGTGTAATTATCATCAGCTGAAGATACAGTGCGATGGAGAGAGGATGATTCTCCTTTGTTGTGGAAAAATGCACGCAGAGTTGTCACTTGTTTCGTATGAAGGTTCATGATGTCTATCAGTCCTCTACCACCTTCAGGCCGAGGTAGAGTCAGGCGCTCTGTTGCTGATTGCGGATGGTGCATACGATGGCGTGATAAAAGCACCGATGCTTTTTCGTTGAAGATCGTGCAGCTCAGTTTGAGTCCACCTGATGATACCAAAGGAGTATGTAAGTACGGGCTTTGCAAATGTGTTAACTGCCTTAATGATATGTTTAGCGCTAAGTTTTGAAGAGAGAACACTGCGAAGTCGTGAAGTATACTGCTCAGTTATGTTCTTCTTGTTATCACCATGACTGAGACGGGTACTCTGGGCGAACCCAAGATATTATTATTATTATTATTATTATTATTATTATTAATATTATGAATTATTGTTAGGTGCCATGATTACGATAGTGGTGTTGATGATTTGGTGTGTATAAAATCAGCATTTGCATGAGAAGAAGGTATCATTGGTTTGTGTTATAATTGGGAACAGGTCAGTGTACATTTCAGTTAATAGAAATATCCCTGTTGTTGGTGCAATATACATTTTTGGTTATTTTGTCGCTTGTATATTGTAATGTCATAACCAATTTGTGGTTAAGAAGTGGTAGTATCATCTCAAACACACGAGCTCGAAATATCATCTTTGGCAGAAGTAGAGGTTAGGGTATTGTTAGTACAAGGTCTTGCCGTAACTTCCAAAGCCGTCTGGTATTAGTAGTAGTTAAGGTTCTGTCGCCAGGAGGCGGCAAGGGCGTTTATATCTCTCTGTTTCGGCGGACATTTTTTAACCCGTAGCATTGCCATGGAGGAAATACTGAGTCAAGGAGCATTGGATGCCGATAAGTTCGCCGTCTTAAGACAGCAGATATCGGACAATGAAAACAAAGAACAGGAGTATCTTGACATTGCTAAGGCGCTTTTGGAGAGCATTTTGGCTATCCCCCAAAAGAATATGAAGCTGGAGATCCAAGTTAGGTTGAAAAAATTGCAGGAGGCTTTAGATGCAGGGAGTACTAGTCGGAGATCCTAGAAGAATGCCAGAGAGTCGCTGTTGCTTAAAAAAAGGACCTTTCCTCAAGAGCGGAGGAATTGTCTCCGATATCTTCGGGAACAATTCCAGAGAACACTGAAAAGGTGGAATGGACAAGAGTTCAACCCAAGAAGAAGAGGAAACAACAGAGTAATGAAATTGAATATATTCAGCAGCGAGTAGAAGAGGTTCAAACTGTGGTCATGAACCCTGCAAGAAAGGAAGAAGGGAAGAGGCCTAAACCAAGAAGGCGTCTTGAAGCTGTTCTTATTCAGCCAGCAAAAGACAGATCCTTTTGCGGATGTACTTAAATATATCCGTAGCAATGTCAAACCATAGGACTGTGGCGTGGACATTAAGTCAATTAGGAAGACCAGGTCTGGAGATGTTCTTCTTGAATTGAACAAATCTACGACGTGTGAGGGTCGAGAAAACCTCAACAAATCGTTGAGAGACGCTCTTGGTCAGGATGAAAATGTCAAAACTTTGACCCCCCGAATAACTCTGGAGGTGAGGGATTTAGACTGCATCACGACTATTGCAGATGTGGAGGAGGCGGTCAGACGGGACATTAAAACACTTAGTGGAGAATTCAAAATCTTTGTCACGGAACCCAATAGCAGAAGTCAGAAAATGGCAATTATACATTTAGCAGAGCAAGATGCCCGTCAACTTCTGGAAGAGGGGAGAATGAAAGTGGGATGGATATATGGTAGGGTAAGGGAGAGAGCAATGGTAACTCGCTGTTTCCGTTGTCTCTCATATGGACATCTTGCAAGGAATTGTAATGGCCCTGACAGGAGCAAACTCTGTTACAAGTGTGGAGATGCCAGACATAAAGCATCAGACTGTAAAGGTGAAGCACGATGTGTGCTATGCACGGAGAAGGAGGTTCATGACACCAAACGGAACCATGTTCCTGGTTCAGGCGCCTGTATAGTGTTTAGGGAAGCTCTCGAGAAGGTTAAAATCGGCAAAAAATGGTGAGAGTTCTTCAAGGAAATGTTCACAGAAGTTTGACTGCCAATGATCTCTTGACGCAATTGGCATTTGAAATGGAAGTGGATATTTTTCTCCTGAGTGAGCAATATCAGAACAGAGACCATCATGGGTGGTTTGCGGACAACCTTGGAACAGCCGGAATTTTCATTCCGGATCTGCGAAAATATCCAGTGACAGATCAAGGTTCTAAGGATGGTTTCGTGTGGGCTAAAAAATGGCACGCTTACGTATGTGAGCTGTTACTTCACTCTGAACGAGCCCATTGCTGATTTTCAGAACAAGTTGGATAGCCTTGAGGACACATTGCGTGGTATGGGAAATAACCTTATTGTAGCTGGAGATTTCAATGCCAAGGCCTTGGAATGGTGTATGCCGGATGTAGATTCCAGAGGACGTCGTATACTGGAAATGGCTGCAAGGTTAGGATTGTCGTCCGTAAATGTTGGAAATACGCCTACCTTTCGACGACCTGGCTGCAAAGGAACCATACCAGATGTGATTTTAGCGTCAGACGATCTTTTGTCAAGAATATCTGAATGGCGGGTGATTGAGGACTACACAGGAAGCGATCATCAGTATGTTACCTTCTGTGTACTTCAGCAAAATGGACAACAAAGCGCTGTCATACGCAAACCATCATACTGGAATCCCATAAATATGGATAAAGAAAAGTTCTGTGAGGTAATACAGACAGTAATGGCCAAAGTCGAAACGAGTTGCTCTTCATTTGAGGGGAAAGAGGTGGCGGATAAATGGGTAGAGAACACTATGTTGCTTTCATCAAGCCTGCAATAAATCCATGTGCGGGAAGAAAACGCGAAAACACAAACAGCCAGCATACTGGTGGACGGTGGAAATTGCTGATATGAGGCGACACTGCCTGAGGATGAGACGAAGGGCACATAGAGCGAGAGGAAGAGAAGAGGCAGCCTTATTCTCCGAAGACCACAAATTAGTAAGAAAGGCGCTTCGGGATGCAATTAAATGAAGTAAAGCTGACAAATGGTGGGAAATGGTCAAATAAGTTGACAACGATCCTTGGGGACTAGGATATAAGATTGTATTGAAGAGACTGGGAACTTTTACTAATCCCGATATTGGATGCGCAAACAATGACGAAATAGTCAGTACACAGTTTCCTGAACATCGGGAGAGGATTGATGGAGATGATGATTGCATGGATATTTAAGAAATACCATTGTTCACCGAGGAAGAATTATTGAAAGCGATTAATTCTATCAGGAACAAGAAGGCTCCTGGACCAGATGGGATTCCAGCAGAAGCACTTAAGGAGGCAGCAAGAGCTTGCCCGCGACTCCTTTTGAACATGTATAACGCATGTCTGAAGGCAGGCGTTTTTAGTGCCTGCTGGATGAAGGCCAGGCTAGTTCTTATTAGCAAAGGAAAACTGGGAGGAAATTTGCCTTCATCATACAGGCCATTATGTATGCTGGATACGGCTGGAAAAGGATTAGAAAAACTATTACAGCCTAGAATACTGATGGCAGTTCAATCAGCTGGAGATCTATCTGCCCAACAATACGGCTTTCGGAAAGGGCACTCGACTATTGATGCTGTGCGGGTAGTTGTAGAGACTGCAAACAGAGCTCAGATGGGTAACCATTACTCACGTAAAGTTACGCTACTTGTGACTCTAGATGTGAAGAATGCCTTTAACTCTGCCCAGTGGAGTGACATTTTGGTGGCACTTCAAGATAAATTTAGACTACCGAGATACCTCATGCGGATAATGAGGGATTGTCTAAAGGACCGTATTTTGCAGTACGATACCGAGGAAGGACATAGGACTAAAAGATTAACCGCTGGGGCAGCTCAAGGATCTATTCTTGGGCCAGATCTCTGGAATATTGCATACGATGGCCTGCTTCGGCTGAAGATGCCTGAAGATGCAATATTGGTAGGATATGCTGATGATGTTGCTGCTCTGATTGTGGCTCGTGATATAGAGCTGGCGCAACTGAAACTCAATCAGGTAATTCGACGTGTCACAGATTGGATGACTGAACATAAGCTGTCATTAGCAGACCATAAAACGGAGATGGTTGTGCTGACGAGAAGGAGAATCAACACTCTTGTACCAATGCAAGTGGGAGAGACGATGATTAATTCATCAAGGAGTACGAAGTACTTGAGTGTGACGCTACATTCGAAGCTCACATTCTGGGCCCATATTCAAAGAGTGACGGATAAAGTAGCAAATATCTTGACCGCTTTGAGCCGATTAATGGGTAATATTAAAGGTCCGAAGCCTAGCAAACGACGTCTCCTGATGACAACAGTCCAGTCCATATTACTCTATGGAGCTGAGATCTGGGCTGAGTCCTTACGGTTCGAGAAGTATCGTAAAAGGATAGCAGCAGTACAACGGAGAGGAGCACTGAGGATCTCATGTGCATATCGCACTGTTTCAGAGCCTGCTGTTCTAGCGGTAGCGGGAGTAGCACCAATTGATTTACTAGCCTTGGAGCGTCACGAAGTTTGGCGCACCAAAGGAGAACTGGGCATACACCAGGAAAAGACGTCTGCACACAACCATTGTATGGAACGATGGCAACAGAAGTGGGATGATGAGACACGAGGTCGATGGACAAAGAAACTTATTCCGCGTCTGGCTGCCTGGGTTGATCGAAACCACGGAGAGGTCAATTATTATTTGACACAGTTCCTAACAGGTCATGGATATTTTCGGAGATTCCTGCATCACATAGGCGTGGCTAATAGTCCTTTGTGTCATTATTGTAATGAAGAGGATGATGCACTCCACACATTCTTTGTGTGTGAACGGTGGTCAACACATAGAAGAGATCTGCAAGCTTCTATAGGGGTAATCACGCCAGACAACATCCTACAGATGATGCTCCGAAATGATC